>LR880970.1:5347723-5396042 GCA_904067115.1 Aegilops sharonensis | reverse complement strand
CGTGGAAATGATGCTAACTTCGTTGTCATTGACAAGCTTACTAAAGTGGCTCATTTTCTTCCTATCAAAGAATCTATCACAGCAGCTCAGTTGGCAGAGCTATACACCTCCAGGATTGTCTCCTTGCACGGCATTCCACAAGTGATCTCTTCAGACCGTGGCAGCATCTTTACCTCCAAGTTTTGGGATTCTTTTCAGAAGGCCATGGGCACCAACATTCGTTTCAGCACAGCTTTCCATCCTCAAACAAGTGGCCAAGTTGAGCGAGTAAATCAAATCCTTGAAGATATGCTCAGGGCTTGTGTCATTTCTTTCGGTATGAAGTGGGAAGATTGTCTTCCATATGCCGAGTTCTCCTA
This sequence comes from Aegilops sharonensis, assembly GCA_904067115.1. Lineage (NCBI taxonomy): Eukaryota > Viridiplantae > Streptophyta > Magnoliopsida > Poales > Poaceae > Aegilops > Aegilops sharonensis. Next base: position 5,395,683 of record LR880970.1, on the reverse strand, counting down.
CAACAACAGCTTCCAAGCGAGTTCGGCAAGGCCCCATTCGAAATTCTCTATGGTAGAAAGTGCCGTACTCCTCTCAATTGGTCTGAGACAGGTGAACGCCAACTTCTTGGCAATGACTTGATCACAGAAGCAGAAGAAATGTGCAAAGTCATTCGTGAGAATCTCAAAGCCGCGCAGTCGCGCCAGAAGAGCTATTATGATGATAAGCACCGTGATGTGGCTTTTGAAATCGGAGACCATGTCTACCTCCGCGTCTCTCCAATGAAAGGCACTCGTCGCTTCGGTATCAAAGGGAAGCTTGCCCCTAGATACGTGGGTCCTTTCAAGATCATTGGCAAAAGAGGCGATCTCGCCTATCAACTTGAGCTTCCATCCAACTTCGCAAACATGCACGATGTGTTTCACGTGTCACAGCTTCGCAAGTGCTTCAAGACTCCTGAACGCACTATCAACTTCGAAGAAATTGACCTTCAAGAAGATCTCTCTTATCATGACCACCCCGTTGCTATTCTTGAAGAAACCGAGCGCAAGACTCGCAACAAGTCAATCAAATTCCTGAAAGTGAAGTGGTCACACCATTCCGACCGAGAAGCCACCTGGGAGCGCGAGGATCACCTCCGTTCCGAATATCCGGAGTTCTTTCAGTCCTAGATCTCGGGACGAGATCCTCTTGTAGTGGTGGAGTGTTGTAACACCCCGGAAGTAACTTTCCATATTTGTAACTCCAACTCTTGCCATTTTCGGCATTGTGATATGATATTCCCTCCGTGGTTGGGTTTTTCTTCTTTTGCTTTTGTCCATGTCATGCATTTTATATCATGTCATCATGTGCATCGCATTTGCATACGTGTTCGTCTCATGATTCCGAGCATTTTTCCCGTTGTCCGTTTTGCAATCCGGCACTCCTATCTCCCCCGGCGGCCCCTTTTACGTTTTTCCGTGTGCGGGTACTAAACCTTCTCGGAATGGACCGAGGTTTGTCTAGCGGCCTTGGTATACCACCCGTAGACCACCGGTCAAGTTTCGGGTCATTTGGAGCTCGTTTGGTACTCCAACGGTTAACCGCACTCTCGCAAAGGCCTCTTTTAAGTTGCAGCCCAACACCCCTTCAAAACATCCCAATAACCCATCTAAGTCACTTCCATGCTCTCCGTCGTTCGATCACGATCGTGTGGGCGAAAACTACACCTCATTTGGACTCTCCTAGCTCCCTCTATGCCTATTTAAACACCCCTACCCGAAATCCCGGATCAATTCCCCCCTAACCTAGCTAAATTCCCCCATCCGCGCCGCCGGACGTGTCCGATTCGGGCCAGACACGTCCGCCCGCCGCCGCCGGCCAACCAGGGGCTGCCACGTCGCCGTCCCGCGCCCCACATCGCCGCCCCACGCGCCGGCCCGCGGGGCCCAGCGCCGGCCCTCCCGGCCCGGCCGCCGCACCCCCCGCGGCCCGCGCCCCGCCGCCGATCCGCCGCCTCGCCGCCCGGCCGCTCCGGCCGCTCCGGCCACCCCGCGCCCCCGCTGCCGATCCGCCGGCGCCGCCCGCGCCCGGCGCGCCGCCGCCTGCGCCGCGCTCGGCCGGCCTCGACTCCGCCGCCCGGCCGCCGCCCTTCCCTCCTTCGGCCGGCCCTCCTTCCTCCGAGCTCCGGCGAACCCCGAGCCGCACGACCGGCCAGATCCGATCGGGAACCGAGCCCGTTGACTTCTTCCCCCCTCTTATTTCTTCTAAGTTTTCATCTGATTGATATTTTGTGTCATTTTCAACGTAGCGTAACTTTGCATCTGTAGATCCATTTTGCGCGTTTAATATATCAAAATGTTCGCCTCGAAGTGTAGATCATTTCATCTCATTGCATCATTTTCATTTGAGCTCATCTTGATGCCCGAAATGCTGTTGGAATAGGGCTATGTGATGTTAGTTTCTGTTTCTTAACAGAACTTGCACTTTTGTTATTTTTGCCATGATTGATGTGTGCACCCTATGAATTTGAGTCCTACATGTGTTTTGTAATATGCCATGCCGTATTTCCAGGGGTATATGACATGTATTTTTTTGATCTATGTGGTGACTAGCACAAGCATGCAAAGTAGGTGTCCTGATGTTGCTGATTTCAGCTCTGTTTAGCTGATATTTTGATGCCATGTTAACTTGATGCTACCGAGAGATCCATGCATATTTTGGGATACTTCAGTAAGGATGTTTTGTTAAACATGTCTTGATCTATCCATCCATGCCTTTGTTTGCAATTATGGAGTGCCATAGCTTGAGTCAATCGAGCTCTACTTTTGCTATCAAATGTTTCCTGGCAGATTGTCTACATGTTATTCAATTTTGCCTAGGTTGTTGTGGTTGATCCATGTATGCTATGTTATTGTTCTTTCCATTTGTGTCTTCTATGACATGTCTTCTTGATGTATGTATGCTTAGTTTATCATATAAGGCTCTGTAGTGAGTGCATTGAGCTTGTAAACATGCCTACTTGTTATCAGTTTTTGACATGCCATGTTGCTGAATCTGTTAACGAAACTTTCGATATTGACATGGATGTTACTATATTTTATGATCCTTTTTGGCTTATGGTCAGTAAGGGACTTTTGTTCTATGATTTGAGTAGATTCATGCCATGCCTTGTTTTGCTATTTTAAGTTCCTGTAGCATGTAGTTTTGTTGCTCTGAACATTGCAACTTGATGCTGTTTTTGCCATGTCCAGCCTGATATTTTGTGCACTTTTGCCATGCTCGTTTGAACCTGTTATGATGTGATTTAGCCGTAGGTCAGTGCTCATCTTTTGTCAAGCATCTTGTGTAGATCACTGCCATGTGCTTTGTTGGTACGTTTGGGTGCAGTAGCTTAATTTATTGTTGCTTGCTAAGTGGCATCATGCTGTTAATGGCAGATTTGCGCCATTCTTGTTTTGCTTGTCATTTGCAAACCGTGCATCCGATTCCGGTGATCTTTATATGATTTCAACCGAAATCATCTCATCTTTCCAGTGGCATACTTGGTTTGCCAAGTTGATGCCTGGTTCATCATTTTCCTTCCGGAGCGCACATACGCATTGCATATCACATCTCGCATATCATGTCATGTTTTGCATCATGTTGATTGTGCATTGCACCGTGATTTATTGTGGTTCCTTTGTTTGTGTTGTTGCCTTGGGTAGAGCCGGGAGACGAGTACGTGAACGAGGAACCTGTTGAGATCGCTTACGAGGATCAAGCTTTCGACAACTCTGAGAACATTGCAGGCAAGATGACCATACCCTCTAAATCACTTCTATCTTTGCTATGCTAGTTGCTCGCTCTTTTGCTATGCCTATGCTGCGATGCCTACCACTTGCTATATCATGCCACCCATATTGCCATGTCAGCCCCTAACCATCCTTTTCCTAGCAAACCGTTGTTTGGCTATGTTACCGCTTTGCTCAGCCCCCTTATAGCGTTGCTAGTTGCAGGTGAAGATGAAGTTTGTTCCTTGTTGGAACATGGAGATGTTGTTCCTTGTTGGAACATGTTTACTCGTTGGGGATATCACAATATATACCTGCTATAATTAATGCATCTATATACTTGGTAAAGGGTGGAAGGCTCGGCCTTATGCCTGGTGTTTTGTTCCACTCTTGCCACCCTAGTTTCCGTCATACCGGTGTTATGTTCCTTGATTTCGCGTTCCTTACACGGTTGGGTGATTTATGGGACCCCCTTGACAGTTCGCTTTGAATAAGACTCGTCCAGCAAGGCCCAACATTGGTTTTACCATTTGCCACCTAAGCCTTTTTCCCCCGGGTTTTCGCGAGCCCGAGGGTCATCTTTATTTTAACCCCCCCGGATCAGTGCTCCTTCGAGTGCTGGCCCGAACCGGGCAGACTGCAGGGCCACCACGGGGCAACTCGAGGGCTGGTTTTACTCGTAGGCCGACCTATCCGGTGTGCCCTGAGAACGAGATATGTGCAGCTCCTATCGGGATTTGTCGGCACAGTCGGGTGGCTTTGCTGGTCTTGTTTTATTGCTGTCGAAATGTCTTGTAGTCCGGGATTCCGAGATTGATCGGGTCTTCCCGGTAGAAGTAATATCCTTCGTTGACCGTGAGATCTTATAATGGGCTAAGTTGGGACACCCCTGCAGGGTAATATCTTTCGAAAGCCGTGCCCGCGGTTATGAGGCAGATGGGAATTTGTTAATGTCCGGTTGTAGAAAACCCGAAGTTGACCTTAAATAAAAATACACATCAACCGCGTGTGTAACCGTGATGGTCTCTTCTCGGCGGAGTCCGGGAAGTGAACACGGTGTTGGAGTTATGTCTGACGTAAGTAGTTCAGGATCACTTCTTGATCGCTACTAGTTTCACGACCGTGCTTTGCTCCTCTTCTCTCTCTCTTTTGTGAAATAGCCACCATATATGCTAGTCGCTTGCAGCAGCTCCACTTTACTACCATGTCCTTCCTATAAGCTTAAATAGTCTTGATCTCGCGGGTGTGAGATTGCTGAGTCCCCGTGACTCACAGATACTTCCAAAACAGTTGCAGGTTCCGACGAGGCCAGTGCAGGTGACGCAACCGAGCTCAAGTGGGAGTTCGACGAGGAACGTGGTCGTTACTATGTGTCTTTTCCTGATGATCAGTAGTGGTGCCCAGTTGGGACGATCGGGGATCTGTGTAGCATTTGGGGTATCTTCTTTTATTTTGGTTCCGTAGTCGGACCTTGAGTGTACTCTGAATGATGGATGTTTATTTATGTACAGTGTGAAGTGGCGACTGTAAGCCAACTATGTATCTCTTTCCCTTATGTATTACATGGGTTGTGTGAAGATTACCTCACTTGCGACATTGCTTTCAATGCGGTTATGTCTCTAAGTCATGCCTCGACACGTGGGAGATATAGCCGCATCGGGGGCGTTACAAAAGGATAACTTGGTGAGAGATTAATAAGATAAACTGCAGTCATCAAAGCCTCACCCCAAAAGTGTTTACGTAGCTTTGCACTTGACAGCAAGCATCTAACTCTCTCCACAATTGTCCTATTCATCCTCTCAGCAAGACCATTCAGCTGTGGTGTCTTCGAGGGAGTAAATTGATGCCTAATACCCTGCTGCTTGCAATATGCCTCAAATGGCCAAATGTACTCTCCTCCATTATCAGTGCGAATGCACTTGATCTTCTTCTCAGTTTCTCTCTCAACCGAGGCTTGGAATTGCTTGAATATACCTAGTACTTGATCTTTGGTCCTCAAAGTGAAGGCCCAAACTTTCCTGGAAAAGTCGTCAATAAAAGTCACAAAGTACTTAGCACCACCAAGAGATCTTACCGACATTTTGCAAACATCAGAATGTATCAAGTCCAGCTTCTCGGGCTTCTTGTGAGGAGGTAGAGTCTTGAAGGCAACTCGGTGTTGCTTCCCTGCTAGACAATCTGAACATTTCTTAATGTGAACTCCTTTCACACCCTTCAACATTTTTTTCTTCACTAGCACTGTCATCCCCTTCTCACTCATGTGCCCAAGTATCTTGTGCCATAGAGCACAATGATCATCCTTCTCTAGTGCATTGACAGAAGCACTAAAGAGCTTAGCATGAACATGATACAACACTGAGACCATTTTACCTCTTGCAACAATCATGTTGCCTTTGGTGAGCTTGTACTGCCCTTTTCCAAAACTGCTCAAGTAATCATCTCCATCAAGCAAACCAACCGAGATAATATTGAGACGAAGTGCCTCAACATGCCTCACAGATATGAGGACTAACCTTGTACCATTTGTGGTCTCCAAATGCACATCTCCTTTTCTAATGATGGCTGCTCTATCATTGTTCCCCATCTTCACAACACCAAAATCACCTGATATATAGTTAGTGAAGAGCTCTCTGCGAGAAGTAGCATGAATGGTAGCACCGCTGTCACGTATCCAAATCATCTCGTCACCATCCACAAGGTTGACGGTTTCATCAGAAACAACAGTGATCCTCTCCTCAATAGTGGAACCAAAATTGCCCTCATTTTCTTCATGCATAACAAGCATGATGTCCTCTTCTACTGCAGTAACTCGGTTGCCCTCTGTGTCACTATCACTGTCAACTTGCTTCTGATCTTGCTTATTCTTTTTTTTGTCTTTCTTCCACTTGTCACATTGCCACTTAATGTGGCACTTCTGATGGCAGTGATGGCACTCACAATCAGCATACTTACTTTTTGATTTGCTCCTGCCTCTTTCTGCCCCTTTACCTGGACCTCTGCTCTTGCTTCTCCCCCTGGACTGAGTGACTAGCACCTCTGAATGTGAGGAAGAACTAGCTTCAGCCACCTTTCTGGACTCTTCATTTAGTACCCTGGTTTTCACAAGATTCCAAGTGACAACTCCATTAGGTGCTGAATTGCAAATCGTGATCTTAAAGGTCTCCCAACTGTCCGATAATGAGCCTAGTAGCAGCAAAGCTCTCACTTCATCTTCAAATGTAACTCCCATTGAAGAAAGCTGATTTATAATGCCTTGGAATGTATTCACATGATCTGCAATTAGAGTTCCCTCTTTGTACCTCAAGCACATCAATTGTTTGATCAAGAACACCTTATTTGTACCTTCTTTTCGGGCAAACAACTCTTCCAATTTATGTCATAAGGTGCGTGCATGTGTCTCATCAGTGATATGGTTCAAAACATTATCATCGACCCATTACCGAATAAACCCACAAGCTTGGCGATGAATTACCTTCCACTGACCTTCCTCAATGCCCTCCGGCATCTCAGTGGAGAACACTGGCTTCCAGTATTCTTTCACATACAACAAGTCCTCCATATTGCCCTTCCATGCTTGATAATTTGTACCATTCAAAGATATCATCCTGCTGGTATTCACTTCCATCTTTCACCACAAGAAACTCAGCAATTTGCACAAGCAAACCAAGGCTCTGATACCACTTTGTTGGGGCTAGACAGCAACAATGTGTTGCACAAATTCACCGACACGGCAAATATGCACACTGCACAGCCCCATCCACTTGTGATGAACTTTGAGGACAGCTTCAACCAACAAGTAAGAAGTGGAATAACACAAACAACATGCACATGTGACACAGGATTTAACGTGGAAAAACCTCCTCAACTTGAGGAGTAAAAAACCACGGTTGTGGACCGACCGGTCCACACAACTTCACTATGAGAATGATGAGTATAAAGTCTTCTCTAGAACCTCTAGAGAGATTTACAACACACTCTCCATGTTGCCAACCGGCAACAGCAACAACAACCACAAGAAGCAAGATTTCAGCAAAGTAGAGTTTACACAACTTCTGTACCCTTCAGTGTTTTGCAAACTGCTCTTAAACCACTGAACCAAATAGCACCAAATTTGGCAGACAAGTAGACACACGAGTTCTTGAGATCCCCTCCAAATTTCAGCTCAATTGGACATCGTTTGCCTACCCAAACTGTTCTTCTCCAAAAACTACTCTGTTCTGAAATTGCAGCAGTCAGAGCTGACAAAACCACTCTCAAATCTGATGCTCCACTTACCCAATCCTCAAACCAGCTAACCAGATCGAAGTAATCAAAGGAAGGAACGAGCTCACCAAGTTTGGGGTCGATCCAAGCACATTTGAGCCTCCAACCACCAGCTTGAACACTGTCTAGTCAGATGCAGCAAATCTGGACAGAACCTCTGCTTCTTATTCTTCCTCTCTCTCAGGTTGTGTTGTGTCTTGTGTGTTCTCTCTCACACTCTCACAAATGGCAGCCACCACCAGCAGGGGTGGAGTGGCTAGGGTTTTCTCCTTGCCTCACTTCCCTTAGAAGCGCTTTCAACCGTTGGATGCAGCGAAGATCAACGGCTGACATGTATTGGACTTATCGGCTGATGTTGGGCTGCCAACACACCTCCATGTGGAGGGACTTAGCCCAACAAAACGGTGCTTCATAGACCACTTGCAAGCAGCATCGAGACTGAAAGCTGCAATTGTACGACCACCCTTCTCTGGCAATGCACAATGCAAAAGCCCCGATGATTGTCCAAAGCAAACACCATCCTCACAACCATCAGGCAGCTTAATAGTAGAATGATAGTCCATGCAACGACTCATTTCCTCCAAGCCTTGAACCACAAGAATCACATCGCTGTAGGTCTCCACATACAACACTCCACCAACAAAAATGTGTGCTCTACCAACCTGCACAAGAGGGCCCCCCATCCAGTCGTCGTCCACAAAACAACTTGACATATCAGAATCGAACACCTCAAGTCCCATGATACCAGTATTCATACCACGGATGGCCACCTCCTGAAAGCTGATGATGTAGAACTCTGTTGACCACGACGGATCAAAACCCAAAAATGTTGTATAGTCCAAGCTGCTCTTTGTTTGGTTATCTGTACCTATTTTATCTAAAATATCCTCGGGGACATATGGATCGCTAGCAACAGGAAGCGCCCTCCACTCTCGTGTCGCCGGGTTGTACATAAAGAGGCGGTTAGTATCTGGAGAAGGATCACGATGACTCTTGTACCGGCAAAGGACTAGGCCATTGCAACAGTCGAGAAGCTCTAGTTTCTTGTTGTTTGGCATGACTGTATCGATTTCCTCGTCGTCTGGGTCTGGCGAGAGACTAAGAAGCTGGACATGTTGGTCTCTGTACAAGAGAGCGGTGGGAACTTTGGGCAGCTTCCGACGGTAGTGCGGATCAGAGGAGAAGGCAAGCCAGGCCTTGCAGGCGCATTTGAAGCGACAGAAAGACTTGAGCGGCACCTGAGAGAGGATGTCCACCACCAGATCATACGGCAGATCTCCTTGGTTAGAGTTCATCTTTTTCTTTTTCAATCATGGAAGATTAGACTGGGAGGGGAAATCGACCAAGTCAGAACAAAAGAAAGGAATAAATAAAATTATTCAAACATGGTAATAAAAAAGTTATGACGGCAGAAATAAAATATGGAACTGAAATAAAGTTTTATGAGGAGCAAAAGGAGCTTTTTGTGGAATTAGAGGGTGAAAACAGAGAGCCGTACTGAAGAAACCCACGCACATTATTCACTTTGTTTGTAGAAGAAGCCGCATGCCAGTATCCAAACGCAAGAGCAGGATTACACAAAAAATTCTCCTTTTTCTTTACCTTTTATAGAATAGATAGATAGATAGATAGATAGATAGATAGATAGATAGATGTATCCAGGATTCCAGATAGGTGTTGTTGAAAAAAGATAAGTACTAGATGGTTCATGTATCCAGTCCAGGTGCATATATATACTTTGAACAGGGAGGGAAGTTCCATAGTTCTACTCTACTGGTTACGTACGGATTGGAAGGGGAAGCTACAAGAAAATCTTCATCTCAAGTGGATTTGAACTGAATGAGTTGGCACACAAGACCACAGGCACCTGCGGAGGGAGGCGGCGGAGACGGCGGGCGGCGGGGAGATCCGGCGACGAGCAGATTTATCGCTCTCCAGGGGATCCGGCGGTGAGACCTTTTTACCAATGCCAGCCTAGCTAGTTAGTGGGCCTTGAAGCCTTTTATAAGGAGTAGTTATGATGGCTTTCTCCAAAAAATAATACTCACTCTGAATTTTTTATGAGAAAACTTCGGATCTATTCATCTTGAATCATGATAGTACAAAACACCAGAAGTAATAAACATTACATCCAAATCCGTAGACCACCCAGCGATGACTACAAGCATTGAAGCAAGCTGAAGGCACGCTACCGTTGTTACCCCGCCCTCGCCGGCGTCGGGCAAACCTTGTTGTAGTAGAAAGTCTGGAAGTCGTCGTGCTATGGTCCCATAGGACCAGCGCAGCAGAGTAGTAACCTCCGTCGATGAAGAGTCGCGTAGATCGGAAGGATCCAATATGAAAAAACACAAATATAGACAAACTATGACCAGATCTGAGCAAATCCACCAAGGATAGATGTGTATGTATGTAAGTATGATCACCTTTTCTTACAAGCACTAGTAGAAAATTGGCCATTTGTCCCGGTTCCAGAGGCTCATTAGCCCCGGTTCTGGAACCGGGACTAATGGGTCAAGACTAAAGCCCAACACCTTTAGTCCCAGTTCGCTTACGAACCAGGACAGATGGTGCTTCACATGGCCGTAGCGGCGAGCCCAGGCAGGAGGGCCTTTAGTCCCGGTTGGTAACACCAACCGGGACCAAATGGCATCCACGAGTCAGCAGCTCAGGAGCTGGGGTTTTTGTTTTTTTAAAGGGGGGGTGTTGGAAATATAACTACTGAGTGTAAACCGCCCAGGAGGGGCCGGTTTACGCTCATCCGTATTGAAGCCCACGAAGACAAGGAGTATGGTGCTCTATCATTGAAGCTTAGAGGCCCAGAGCTCAGAGGCGATTTAGAGCCCATAAAGTGTAAACCGGCATGAGATGTGTAAACTTGTGTTGTAAGTTAGGAAAGGTAGAAACCGAGTCGGACACTTGTATGAGCCGGCCTCGGTGTTCTGTAAACCGCTGGGCGTCAACCTGTGCATATAAAGGGATGACCCGGCGGCAGTTCAGGGACAAGAAACAACAGCTCGAGAGATAGGTAAAGCGGATTCTCTCCCTGCTCATCGAGACCCCATCAATTCCACCACAACTGGATCGTAGGCTTTTACCTTCACCACAAGGGGCCGAACCAGTATAAACTCACCGTGTCCTTTGTCCGGTTTAACCCCTTTTGCTAACCTTGTTGTGATGGCTCCACGACTAAGTCCTCTTGCTAGGACATCTGACGTGTTAATTCCACGACAGTTGGCGCCCACCATGGGGCTATTGCACGATGGTTTCGAGTTCTTGAAGGGCAACTTTGAAGGACTCAAGGCATACGCGGTTGGCCGGATGACCAAGAGTCATCGCGGCAAGCTCTACATCGACGACGCAGGCTGGGGGCCCGAGGCCGGCTCAATTGAGTACGGGTATCGGTTCCCCTTTGGCGGAATTCATGTTTTCATCGGCAAGATTGGCTAACCGGGCCTTGAGCCGGACATCTCCACCGACCTCGTCGAGACAGCTCAGCGTGCGAGTCCTGCCCGGGTTCAGCCTGCCATGAAGCATGCGTTTGTAGGATTCATCCATGGTGCGGAATCTGAACCGGTATCCGATGGTGAAACGGCCATCTACTCAGATGGTGAATCTTCCACTGGCGAAACCGAGTCACTGTACCAATTGCAAGACGGCCGGATTGGGGGCTGTTCCGATGGCGACAGTATTTCGGACCCCTTTGAACCGCCGACCCGGGTTGCGATCTTTATGGCCGGTACGCAGCCCACATTGCAGTCTTCATCTGCAGCAGCAGTAATCTCTGGATCGGTAGCCGGGTGAGGAGGCCCTGCGCGCCGGCTAGCTCAGGTTCTTTTCGGTTTGTTGGACGCTTGGTCGACGTTGTTGACCACGGCAGTCACACCGGAGACTCAGGATCAGCATAACGCGGAGGTTACAAAACTGAAGGATTAGATAACTCAGGCCAAGGAGGACTTGGCGGCTAAGGAAGCCAGGATGACTGAAGAGCGGGCCGCTTTAGATGCCCAGTCACAGCATATCCAAGCGCAGAATTACCGGCTTATGTTGGATCAGAACGCGTCAAACAAAGTAATGAGGAGGAAGCACCAGTCTCGTTTGTCGCCAGTCTACGAAGGAATGAATCTCTTCAATACACCAGGAGCCGGACCAAGTAATCCGGTAGCAGTGAACCGGACCGAGGCACCTGGGACAACACCGGGTCAGCCACGGGTGATGGACCCACCTCGAGGAACAGATAACCCACCTCAATACATACCGACACCGTCGGGTCATTTCTCTAGCCCTTTGGATAACATGATTGTTGCGGCATCTCGCTTAGCGGCTATTCCGATGGAGGGTGAATCGCTGGCAGCGGTTGAAACGTGACGGGCCAGGGATCTTCTTCAAACCGCTGTGGTGCAGCAGCAGGCTTATTCCTACAGCCGAGATAGAATACATTCAACCCCTCGGCCAAGCAAGAGTTACAGCAGGCACATTGACGAACTAGCTGTGTCAAGAAGTGCGCGGCACCGTGACGCCCCTCGAGGGCCTAATCCAGCGCGCGGTGGTTTGAATGCTCAGGATGTGGTAAACAATGGCAGAGCACGACAGGAGGCAGAGTTAGCAGCACAGTTGGCAGCACAGTATGCGAATCATCAAACCCCTCCGGTTCAACCAGCAGCATCACTTGAACGGGGACTGGCTTTTAGCTCTTGGGGAGTGCCATGTCTTATCCCAACTCTACGTAATGTGCGGCTACCCAAGGATTTCAAAGGTCCGCGTAAGGTGCCTAATTATACCGCCGATTTACTCCTCGAAGCGTGGATTGAAAGTTATGAGATGGCAATGTAGATGCTGGATGTGGATGAAGCGGCGTGCGTGAAATATTTCACCATGATGTTAGATGGAACGGCTCGCACCTGGTTAAAGAGTTTGCCCATCAACTCGATCAGTTCTTGGGACGAGTTGAAGGCCCGGTTTATAGCAAACTTCAAGGATACGTGCAAGCAACCCATGTCGATTGTGGATTTGGCTGCTTGTGTTCAAGGAGAGAACGAATCAACAACACATTGGGTATGCTGGGTTTCGGAAATCCTGCACTCGTTGGACCGCATCAATGCTGATTCGGCGATTATAACGTTGGAGGGAAATTGCCGGTTTAAGTCGCTGAAGATGAAGTTGGGACGGCTCAAGCATCATTGCAATGATATGGGAACGCTCATGGCAGCTCTGGTTAAGTATGCCGATTCTGATAATACCAAGGATCCCGAGTCTGAAGAAGAGAAGCCGGAGAAGGGAAAGAAGAATGTCGACGCAAAAGGACAGCATAACCAGACTAGCCATGGGAATAACAGTAAGCGCAAGGCAGACAACAATTCTGATTCTGTGGCTAACACCATATTTCAGGGCAATAATCAGCGCCGTAAAGGTAAACCGCCCCCACGGGGCAGAGGATCAGGGATGAATCTGGAGCGTCTGTTGAACCAGCCTTGCCCAAAGCACAGGACGCAAGAAAAACCGTCTATGCATTTATAGAAAGATTGTTTCATTATGCGAGAGTTCAAAAATTCAGACCTCTTCCGGTATGATCATGGACCGTCCGGCTGTTCAGGACCCGGGTTTCACGGACCGGGTTACGGTGGAGGTAATTCTGGTTCAGGTTTTCAGGGTAACCAAGGTGGACAGGGCAATCAAGGCAATCAGAGCAACCAAGGTGGCTATACTCAGCAGGGGAATCAGCAACAGCAGCAATCGGGTTACCAGAGCAACCCGAAGCAGTTAAATGGTGGAAAGTATCATGTCTTCACCACCAGTCTGTGCAAGCGCGATCAGAAGCTCCATAAAAGGGCAGTAAACTCTATTGAACCGGCGATGCCCCGTTATCTGCGCTGGTCTGAACAGCCTATTGTTTGGAGTCAGGAGGATCATCCACCCCGGGTTGATAATCCTGGCCATGTAGCTTTGGTGGTTGCACCGCAGGTTGGGGGTTATAAGTTCACCAAAGTGCTCATGGATGGAGGGAGCAGTATCAATATCTTGTATTATGAAACCTTCCGGGGTATGGGGTTAACAAATAAGAATCTTAAACCATCAAACACCATTTTTCACGGTGTGGTACCGGGCAAATCAGCTTACCCGGTCGGTAAGATAGCTCTGGAGGTGGTTTTTGGAGACGATCATGATTCAAGGTCTGAGACATTGACCTTTGAAGTGGTTAAGATCAGAAGTCCGTACCATACCCTGTTTGGATGGCCGGTTTATGCTAAATTCATGGCAAGACCGTGTTATGTTTATCTGCAGCTCAAGATGTCGGGTTATAAGGGGACCATCACGGTTCATGGTAGCCACAAGATTGCTCTGGAGTGCGAGGAAGGTGATGCGGCTTATGCTGAGTCGGTTTGTGCAACGGAGGAGTTGAAGTTCTATAAGGACAATGTTGATCCAACAGATACGACTTCTCTGAAGAAGCCCACTACAAAGCATGATCCGGCGTTGAAGTTTAAATCGGCTGATGAGACTAAATTGGTTGATTTTGTTCCTGGCGATTCATCCAAGCAGTTCAGCATCAGCGCCAACTTGGATCCGAAATAGGAAAGCACGCTCATCGAGTTCATCCGTGAGAAACGGGACATCTTTGCATGGAAACTGTCTGACATGCCAGGTGTACCGAGGGAACTCGCTGAGCACACTCTTAATATTGATCTGAAGTTCAAACCGGTCAAACAGTTTCTTCGCCGTTTTAATGAAGAGAGGCGCAAGGCCATTGGTGAAGAGGTAGCCCGGCTATTGGCAGCAGGGTTTATTGTGGAGGTGTTTCACCCTGAGTGGTTGGCTAATACGGTGCTGGTACTTAAGAAAAACGGCACTTGGCGTATGTGTGTGGATTACACAGATTTGAACAAAGCTTGCCCAGCTGATCCCTTTGCCCTCCCTCGTATTGATCAAATCATTGATGCTATGGCGGGTTGTGAGCGTTTGAGTTTCCTGGATGCTTATTCGGGTTAACATTAGATCAAAATGGCAGTTAAGGACCAGGAGAAGACAATTTTTATAACTCCTTTTGGAGCCTTCTGTTATGTATCTATGCCTTTTGGGCTCAAGAGTGCTCAGGCAACTTACCAGCGGTGTGTGCAGAATTGCCTTCATAATCACATTGGGCGTAATGTTCATGCTTATGTGGATGATATCGTGGTGAAATCCAGGAAAGCCGAGACACTTATAACTGACTTGTAGAAAACTTTTGATAATCTGAGGGTTTATAAGATGATGCTCAATCCGGCTAAGTGTGTTTTTGGTGTACCGGCGGGCAAGCTCTTGGGTTTTATGGTGTCCAACAGGGGCATTGAGGCTAATCCAGAAAAGATCAAGGCTATCACTTCCTTGGCTAAACCGGCGTGTCTCAATGACGTTTAGAGATTGGCGGGTCGGATTGCAGCACTGAGCCGGTTTATCAGCCGGTTGGGGGAGAAGGCGATCTCGCTTTATCAGATGAGGAAGAAAACAGACAACTTCGTTTGGAGTGATGCTACTAATACGGTGTTTGATTTGAAGAAGCAGTTGGCTGAACCGCCCGTCCTTAATGCCCCCATTGATAAGGAACCATTGCTGTTATACGTGGCTGCTAATGCCCAGGCTGTCAGTGTGGCTATTGTGGTGGAGCGCAAGGAGGCTGGTAAGGATTATCAGGTTCAACGGCCGGTTTATTATATCAGTGAGGTGCTTATTGAGTCCAAACAGAGATACCCCCATTGGCAGAAGCTGGTGTATGGAGTGTTTATGGCGAGCCGGAAGCTCAAGCAATACTTTCAAGGCCATCCCATCACTGTGGCCAGTTCTGCTCCATTGGGAGACATCATTCAAAACAAGGAGGCAACTGGCCGGGTTGCTAAGTGGGCTATGGAGCTTGGGCCTCACGGGTTGAAATACATGCCTCGCACTGATATAAAGTACCAAGCGCTTGTAGACTTCATCAATGACTGGACCGAGTTGCAGGCACCGGAGGACAAACCGGATAATACATACTGGACTATTCACTTTGATGGATCCAGACAATTGAAGGGCTCGGGGGCTGGAGTTGTCCTTACTTCCCCTCGAGGTGACAAATTTTGTTATGTTCTCTGCTTAATGTTTCCCTGTACTAACAATGCAGCTGAGTATGAGGCTTTGCTCCATGGTCTGCGGATGGCTAAGGAGATGAACTTAATCCGGGTACATTGCTTTGGTGACTCTGATTTAATGGCTCAGCAAGTATCCGGTACGTGGAACTCTAAGGACCCACTCATGATGGTTTATCGGCGAGAGGTGGATGTTATTGCTGGTCATTTCAAAGGTTAAGCACATTGATCGATGCAAAAATGAAGCGGCCGACGCTTTAAGCCGGCTTGGGTCCCAGCGTAAACCGGTGCCGCCTAATGTTTTTCTGGATGTTCTGCATAATCCGTCGGTCAAGGTACCAACAGAGGAGGATCTGGCAATTCCTGACCCGGAGGCTCAACTAGTGGCAGTTCTTCATGTTATCCCTGACTGGACATTGCCGTATCTGGCGTACATGAATCACAGCGAGTTACCAGAGGATGAAGTTTTAGCCAAACAGATAATCCGGCGTTCTAAGTCCATGGCTATTGTCAGTGGCGAGTTGCAGCATTGCAGTGTCTCAGGGGCATTTCAGCGTTGTGTTTCTTCTGAAGAAGGTTGTGAGATCTTGCGTGAAATCCATGATGGAGACTGTGGTCATCATGCCGGTTCAAAATCCTTGGTGGCTAAGGTTTTCCGGCACGGTTTTTACTGGTTAATAGCTCATGCTGATGTGGAAGATCTGGTCGAAGGTGTGATAGCTGTCAAAAGTTTGCACGTCGAGCTCATGTTCCGGCTCAGGAGTTGAGGATGATCCCAATTACCTGGCCGTTTGCAACTTGGGGGCTGGATATGGTTGGGCCTTTTAAGATATCCAAGGATAAGAAGACCCACCTCCAGGTGGCGGTTGATAAATTCACCAAGTGGGTGGAGGCAGAGCCAGTGAGCAAATGTGACGCGGCCACGGCGGTTCAGTTCATGAAAAAAATGATCTTCCAGTTTGGTTTTCCACACAGCATTATAACAAATAATGGCACAAATCTCTCCAAGGGAGCTATGGAAGAGTTATGTCAACGTGAGCACACCCGGCTTGATATGTCATCGGTAGCCCACCCCCAATCTAATGGTCAAGCGGAGAGAGCTAATCAGGTAATTTTAAAGGGTATCAAGCCCCGGCTCATGGTCCCTTTGAAGCGGACGCCGGGTTGTTGGGTGGAGGAGTTGCCTTCTGTTCTATGGAGTATCAACACCACTCCCAATAGATCTATGGGTTACACACCCTTCTTCATGGTTTATGGAGCAGAAGCAGTTCTCCCAAGTGATATACGTCATGACTCGCCCCGAGTGGCAGCTTACGTTGAAGCGGATAAGGAAAGAGCATGCCAGGATGCCTTGGACCTGTTAGATGAACAACGGGATATTGTGGCAGCTCGCTCGGCGATTTATCAGCAAGACCTGCAGCGCTATCACAGCCGCCGGGTTAAAACCAGGACTTTCCAAGAAGGCGACTTGGTGCTCCGGCTTATCCAAGATCAGACTGACATGCATAAGTTGTCTCCACCTTGGGAAGGACCCTTTGTGGTCAGCAAGAATTTGAACAACGGGTCATACTACCTCATTGATGTTCGACAGCACAAAGACTCACACAAATCAGAGGAGGAGACTCGCCGGCCATGGAATATAGCTCATCTTCGTCCTTACTACACCTGAGCCATAGGCTCCCACTATGTATATATTTTTGACAATGTACATCTTATGATCAATAAATAAATCGGCATCCTTGCTAAAGTGGGGCCTCTGCCATTTTCGTCTTATATCTCCTTGGTTACTTGGGGGCTCATGCTTACAAAGCGGAGTTTTTCCAGTAAACCGGCTTATAAAGCCACAACAAAGCTTGGGAGCTTCACACCCAAGGGACCAAAAAGAGTCTGTTGCCACGCACAGCTCAAACATAGGTACCCATTGAGCACAGCTCACAATGTTACTTGGGGGCTCTTTGTGCACATCAACAAAGAGTTTGAAAGGACCTTTGTAATAGGCTATCAAGCCATGGCTTGGAAGCCTGGTGTATACACCTAAAACCCCGGGTTAACCTGCCTTCATCAAGTAAGCCACTCCGTCCAGGTAATCCTAGTATGACCCGCCGAACGTTTGACAAGTCAATCTTATACAGACCCTGAACTTGTCAAAGTTAAAATGACGATTGGTTAGTTGGAGGCCCATCTTAAAAGGCTTTGTCAAACGGTTTAACTCAGCGGCCTGGCAGCCCATGAAAAGCCTTGAATTTGGGCCTGGCAGCACTTGAAAAGCCTAGACTACAAGTTTTTATTTGATTTTGTTTTTTGCAAGTTTTCTTTCCTTTGATAAGGTTTCGAGTTAAACCGGCATCCATTGGCCCTGCCTGACTATAAGTCATTACATCAACCCGATGTTTCTTAACCCGGCGTAGCTTTCAACTATCAGTTGTTAGCACATAATCAATTATGAATCGGTGTTTCTTAGCCCGGTCTGGCATTGATTATAAGTGGCCAGGATGATCATCCGGTGTTGAATCATAACCCGGCATGGTTTATTAGGCACCAGCACAACATGGTGGGAGTTATCAAAACTCAAGATTTGGGTTATCACCCTTGCTACGCAAGTTGATAAAACAACTATGTGATTCAATATCACAGGTATGATATATTCCATATTTCATTGCTTTACAGCCTTGGTTATTAAAAACTCTGGTTCTGTATTGGGTATCATAACCCGTCCGGCGGTAAACCGCCAGGGCACATTTAAGTTTATCAATGCAGAAGGCAGGATTTTATGAAAGTACTAAAGGACATGAGCAAGCATAGCAACAATCATGACGGATTACACAGTGTCATGTAGTAGTGCACGATGGCAGAAGATCAAAGTATTTCAACTAGCCTATTACAAGGCGCTTTGATGCCCAAAAGAATATTTTTTTTGTTGCCCTGAACGCAATCTGCGGAAATAAAGCCGGCTGCCGGATTATGATTCGTCACCAGGTTGAAGTGAAGTTGATGGATCATCTCACGTCGGTTCAACCTCCTCCTCCCCAACCAGTGGCTGGAAGTCAATGGTGGCCCAATCAATCCCAGTTAAAGCTTGGAAGACAGATTCATTGCTTATAAGATTGGACAGTTCAATGTCAGGGGCATAAGTGTGCTTACGGATTGGCGGGATAAGATTCTGCACTTCTTTCACAGATGCATCAACCCGTTTGTTGTCCGCATCATAGTTGGACCGGTGGACAGACAAGTCAACTTCTTCGACCAATCTGCTTGCAAGCGGGCGCATCTCCTTTGTCAAGGCTTTGAGGGATTCACTATCAAATTCTGACCCGTCTTCTTGTTGGCTAGGATAGCCCTTTCTGATATCTTCCGGATCAAGATCAGCTATACATGCTTTCGCCCGAGTCAGTTCTGATAGAGCGCCAGCCCTTGCAGCAGATCGCTTTACCTCCTCTATCTAGGCAGTTGTCATAGATATTTTGGCCAATGTATCCTTGATCAAGGTTGGCGGCGGTTTATTGTATGAAGCTGCGCAGATGACTCGTTGAGCACCGGTATATAGTTGTTCTATCAAAGTATAGGCTGCTTTCAATTTTTTACGCATGTCTGAGCCCAGATGAGCAACACGACTACCTGCAACGGTTTAAGAATTTGCTGTTAAACCGGCATTTTCAAAGATTATTATGAAAAGCTCTTACAAAGAATACTTACCAAATATTGCAGCAGTCATAGCATTGATCTGACGTTTTAAACAGGTTAGCTCTTCCGCCACCGGTTTAAGAGCTGCTTCGGCATCCTCAGACCGTTTTAACAAAGAGGCCCTCTTAGTTTCCCAGTCTGCCCGCTCGTTTTTGAAGCCATCCTTTAATTGCTCCATGGCAGTTAAAGCGCCCTTCAATTCATCTTTGGCCTTGGAGGTTTCTGTTTGCTGGGACTTGATATTTTCTTGAAGATTGGCGATTTGGGAATCCTTATTGCTAAAGTCATCCTGCAACAGACAGATAATAAGTCGTTAATATTTTCTCAAAAGTCCCAAGCACATAACAAGTTATACACTTGGCCCTTGGGGGCTAATGCGGATTGCTTCTTCTTAAATAATATTTTAAGTCCCAAGGCTCAATACAAGTATTAATCTTGGCACTTAGGGGCTAATGCTTAATTGATCATATAAACCGGAGGTGAAGGAATTTAACAAGGATAGGCTTTGCAACAGAAAGCCCCGGTTCAACTTGAAGAGAGAAACCGGCCCTTGGGGGCTACACAGCTGAAGTATTTTTTATCAAAAGTCCCGGTTCATCTTCAGGAGATAAACCGGCCCTTGGGGGCTATAATGGAGTTGATATAAAGCACAAAGAAAAATTTATAAAATGTTTGAATAGAAGTTACCTCATAGCGTTCCTTCATCAAGTTGACTAAACCGGCCTCGTAATCACGACTTGTGTACAGCCGGTTTAAGTACCTAGAATGGATGTCTGGAGCATTGAGATGAGCATAACTAGACAAGTCGGTCTTCCACTTGCCTTTCTCCATAGTAGAAAATTTCTTTTGGCACTGTGCTTTGACAAAGTGACAGGGTTGCCAGGAGTGGTATGGCCAAAGCCAGTAATCACAGCATCATCTGTTGTGCCTTCAGCTGCCTTATTTGGGCTCGTCAGTTTATCAGAGGCCTTGCCTGGGTTTGGCGGATCAGCAACTGGACTTGGTGGATTAGCAGCTAGACTTGGCGGATCAGCATGAGGACTTGCCGGATTAACTTCTGGTGGATCAACATAAGTCTCTTGATCTTGTGGCACAGGATCATCCAGAGCAACATCAGCATCTCGATCAGCAGCTTCTGAAGTCCTCTCCGGTTCAAAAGACGGATTATCATCAGTGGGAGCAGTCAGCTTGGCCTTTTTACTAAGTCAGGCTTTGGCACTGCAAGTAACAAACAGAGGTTAGTATGATAAACCGGTGCAAGAAAGCAAATTAAAATTACTATGCTTACCCAGGGACGGTCTTGAGGGGAGGAATCTGTGTGGTTGATGAGTCGCCAGAGGATGAATTGGAAGTGCCCTGATAATTGGAATCAGGCGGATTAAGAGGGTATCGGAAGTAACCCGCTTTGGGATAAGATTTGTTAGAATTACAAGAGACCTCTGCACGACGCTTCCGAACCGGTGTGTCCGGTAAACCGGAGGAGGTGACTTGTTGGCCATTGTGCCGGGTTGTGCGACGAGCTTCAGGGTGCTGTGTCTTCAAAGAAAAGTATGGATCCAAATGAGTGAGAGGATGTGAACGTTTCACTTTCCGGACTGCGCGACGGATTTTTCGTACTGGCACAAGATCTGAATCGAAAGAAAGGGGAATTACCTCTACATGATCAGCACGGCTAGCTTCCGCATCATCCTGATAATGATCATTGTCAATAAGATGTATGAAAAATGAACCAAGGGAGTCAAGTTCTACCTCTGGTTCCGAGTCATCAACATCTTCGGGCGGATCAAAGGACTCGGCGGTTTTCTTCTTTGTTGTCCTTTTTGTGGCCTTGGTCTTGTTACGAGGCGCTCTCGCCGATTTGTCTTGTGGTTTTGCCGGCTTGTCTTGAGTCTTCCTTTTCCAGAACGGATCTTTGTCCTGTAAGGATAAACAGAAGGCTATCAGAAAGTGTTAAAAAGGGAGACGGACTAAAAGCAAAAAGATAAATTCTTATAGCTGGCGGTTTGTTGGAGGCATAAAAGGGACACAACCCAGTCTTGTTGCACTCAGATATCAGTTCATCTAACATCTTTTTTACAGACTCAGTGATCTCGTCATCAGTCATCTGTATTTCAGTGTGTCATTGAGGATCCTTGACATCCCCAGAATATTTGTGCATTAATCCGGTGCGACGGCTTAAGGGCAAGATACTCCATGAAACCCAGCAACGGACTAGGTCAATACCGGTTAAACCGTTTGCCATAAGAGCCCGGAGCTTAGAAAGTTGTGGTGCATATGTTGATCGTTCTCTGGCAGTAAGCCGTTGAGGCAGTGGATGTTCATTGCTGAGCCGGTAAGCACGATAACCCGGCAGAGGATTTTCATCATCAGGAGCAGTGTTCCGGCAGTAGAACCACGTCTGATTCAAATCCTTGGGGTGGCTGTGATGTTTGGCATGAGGAAAATTGACTTCTTTCCTTTTTTGAATTGACACCCCGCCAAGTTCAGTATTGGGGCCGTCGGTAAATTCAGTACGGCGGTTCAAGTGGAAGAAGTCTCTGAAAAGTTCAACAGTCGGTTCTTCTTGCAGATAAACTTCACAAAACACTTGGAAATTGCAAATGTTGGACACAGAGTTTGGTCCAATGTCTTGAGGGTGGATTTGGAAATTGGCAAGTACATCACGGAAATTTTTTGATCCGGGAGGGTTAAACCCTCGGTCCAGATGCTGCATAAACACAACTACCTCTCCATCTTGAGGTTCAGGAGGATTTTCAGTACCCGGGACTCTCTAATGAATGATCTCTTTCTTTGCTAAAGCGCCAGTCACAACATACCCAGTAAGTTGCTCTTCTGTAATCTGGGAGGGAACCCAATTGCAAGAGGAGAACTGTTTGGCCACTTTTGATGACAAACTGTAAAGGAAATTCAAATGACGGTTCACGGTTCAAGATTGATATGCATAAACCGGTGTCAAACCGGGGGATTTAGTCAGAGCATGTGTGCACGTTAAACCGGATACTGATGTTTAAGTAAAGATGGCGGTTTATGTGAGGTCTAATGGTACCTGGCGGATTATCATTTTCTAAAGGTTAAACCACCTACAGTGGTATGGAAGAAAACAGATCTAAAATTTGCTAAGTGCTACGCAAACAGGTTTCACAAGCCAAGGTTATCATTATGGATCTAGCGCACTTTGGGAAAAGGAAAAATATCAAAGATCTAAAATGGCAGCAGCAGCATAGCAAGGGTTCAGATGGGATCTGTTCATGAAAGAGGGGATGTTATGGCGAGGCAAAATAAAACTATAGCTTCGGCCGAAGAGGGAAGATATCAAGTTTGTCTAGATTCGATGAAACAGTAAGGAAAGAAAACGAACAACGATGAACACTGATGAACACCATCGAAGGTATGAAACCCTAAAGCAGATCTAGGGTTGAAGAAGGAAGGCTTACCGGCTTCACAGGAACGGCGGAGAAGTGCTGCAGTTCTCTGGTACGATCAGGTTGATGCAGCGGCCAGTGGCGATGCAGAGCTTGAAAGTCGAGGGCGGCGGCGGAGCTCGAGTTCTTCGGGGTCGCGAGGAATAAGAAGAGATGAGGAGGCAAGGGGGAGAATGGAAAGGACCCCCGGTCGTATTTATAAGGACAAAGGGATAAATGACAGGCGCGAAAATTGAGGGGCCTAAAATCGGATACCTGATGCAGCTGTTGCCTCGATCCTCGGGATTTTAATTAATAAGTATGTACGGGTTCTATACAGAGATGACGTCATGACGATTTTCTACAATTTTAGAAGATGACGTCATGGCGGTTTACCAAGCACATATGGAGGAGACGTCATGGCGGTTTACAAGGATCATAGGAGGATGTTCAAGGAATTTTTTTAAGTGTTGAAGATTGACATGAACGGGTTCAAATCAATATGGGGCCTAATGTTGGGAATATAACTACTGAGTGTAAACCTCCCAGGAGGGGCCGGTTTACGCTCATCCGTATTGAAGCCCACGAAGACAAGGAGTATGGCGCTCTATCATTGAAGCTTAGAGGCCCAGAGCCCAAAGGCGATTTAGAGCCCATAAAGTGTAAACCGGCATGAGATGTGTAAACTTGTCTTGTATAGGAAAGGTAGAAACCGAGCCGGACACTTGTATGAGCCGGTCTCAGTGTTCTGTAAACCGCTGGGCGTCAACCTGTGTATATAAAAGGACGACCCAGCGGCGGTTCAGGGACAAGAAACAATAGCTCGAGAGATAGGTAAAGCGGATTCGCTCCCTGCTCATCGAGACCCCATCAATTCCACCTCAACTGGATCGTAGACTTTTACCTTCACCGCAAGGGGTGGAACCAGTGTAAACTCCCCGTGTCCTTTGTCCAGTTTAACCCCTTTTTGTTAACCTCGTTGCGATGGGTCCACGACTAAGTCCTCTTGCTAGGACATCTGACGTGTTAATTCCACGACATGGTGGGTTAGGGGTTTTTGGAGGGTTAATCATTTAGGGGTTTCATATATTGTGTTAGCTAGCTAATAGCTAGAGAGATAGTGACACAGATCAGATGCTCACATTTGTGTCACTTGGTCATTACTCATTTAGTTTGTACCTTGACCATGATGACAGTTTGAATGCAAACTTGGCTGCGGATGATGTGGTCAATTTCCCAATAAGGTAGCTACCTCCGGTGCTTAGTCCTTCCAAGAGTAAATAAAATGAGCCAGAAATTGCAGATATTGATGTTCAGCCTGAAGATGCAAATGTGCCAGACCCAATTCCTATACAGGTAGTGTATCCTCCAGAGCATGCAGAAGATGACGATGTTAGCAAATTTGTGTTGGCAAGAAGGAAAATATCTTATGGCAGTCAAGATGTAAGTGTGGAGGAGCCAGGTGTGATTTAGCCCACAACAAATGAATTTTGTACTGAAAGTGAAGGTGGTAGAGCAAGAGACTGCAAAATGAAAAATAGACAATGCAACTCATCTGGAGGACCAAGTTATGAAATGGAAACAAATGAGAGTGATTCAGATGACTCTGACTTTTATCCTGGAGCCATAGTGTACAGTGACTATGATATTAGTGATGGTGATGATGATATGTATCCTGATAATGTGGATATGGATGAACCTGAAGACAGAAAGGTGAAAGAGAAGCATAAGCAAAAAAAAGTGTCTGCTAAAGGAAATGAGAAAGAAGCACATAAGCCAGTAGGACATGATCCTGAGGATGAGTTGTATGAGGAAGAAGGAGATGACTTATGGGCACCAGATTCAGATAATGAAGAAATTTATATGAAGTTCAAGGCATTCAGACCTGAGGACCTACACTGCCCCAAATTTCATGTTGGGCAAGTCTTCCAAACTGTTGATTTGCTCAGCAAAGCAATCAAGGAATACAGTTGCAAAAACAGAGTTGACGTGAAGCTCCTTGTAAATTATAAGAAAAGGGTGAAGGAAACTTGTGATGAGGATTGTACTTGGTATCTTTAAGCCTCTTATGATAGTAGGACCAAGTGTTTCATGGTGAAGAAATATGTACATGAACACACATGTACCAAGAAGTGGAAGATCAAGGCTTTCACTACTCCTTTCTTAGCACAGAAGTACCTTGAGAGCTTTAGGGCAGACCATGATATGAATCTAGGAACTTTTCAAGAGTAGTTCAGAAGGAATGGTATATGACACCATCTAGGATCAAGTTGCAAAGAGCTAGAAGGCTATTAATGAAGATTATATATGGTGATGAAGAGGCCCAATACAATTTGCTGTGGGGCTATGGAAATGAACTAAGGAGAAGTAACCCAGACAGCTCGTTTTTTCTTCAACTTGATGATCAAGCAAGGTTCAACAAAGCATATATGTGCCTGGATGCTTGCAAAAGAGGTTTCCTTCAGGGGTGTAGGCCAATGATATTCATTGATGGATGTCATAGTAAGACAAGGTATAGAGGACAGCTGCTAACTGCTGGGAATTGACTCAAATGATTGTAATTTTCCTACTGCTACTGCTGTAGTTGAAGTGGAGGACAAGCCCAACCGGTGTTGGTTCCTTGAGAGGCTTAAGAATGATCTAGGCATCATAAACACCACCCATGGAGTATTATGTCAGATAAACAAAAGGTAAATGATGTTGATCTTCATAACTTGCTCATATCATATCTTCTTTCATTTAGTGGAGCACCATATGAAGTAGTTGTTACTTATTTTGCAGGGTGGTGTTTGGTTGCTATTCCGGAGAAATGAGTGCTAGCCTGGCCCCTTGATATGACAACTTACTTAACATGGTATATAACCCGGGCATGCTACTTAGCCTAGGGACACCTGACTAACTGCCTGGTACTAATCAGTCACGTTTTTCGAAGACTTGCTGTCCTCTTAGGCATATTATAATGCTAGTAATTGTTTAATACTTCACCACGCCAGGCCAAAAACAAAATAGCCCTAGTCCAGGCACCTTATTTTTCCAGGTAGGTACTACAGGCCACTAACCAAACACACCCTTGGTCGCTCGCCCGCCACGGGTTTTCCAGTCCTACCTGCGTCGTTTCCCAGAGAAACGGTCACGCCTCTAGTAGTAGGGGAGAAAACCCTCGAGGTGACAACGCAATGCTTGTCGATATCCTTTACTGGCGGCCAAGAGCAGCGCCTCCATCTTCCTCCGGCGATGGTTGCCAAAGCGAGATGGCCAACAAGTTCTTCTACTCCCGCGGCGACGATAACCCAATAATTGTCCTTACCTGTCGCCTCCACGGTTGAGCCTCCTATAACATCGAAAAACCTTCTTTTTGGCCGAAATCACTAATTAAGGAGAACTCATTGCAAAGATCACTTTCATCTTTCCAGGTTGCGACAAGTGGTGCGCTGCATGTGCGCCACTTGTCGCAACCTGGGAGTTTTCCCCTTTTCCGTAAATCCATTTATTCAAAACATTTTTTATCTTAAACCGTGTGTCCAAATCTTGAACCGTTTTCAACGTTGGATTTCTCGCGTCGAGATCATCAAAACTAGATCCCATGTTGATAGGTTTTGTTGAACTTTTTTTCACAAAAAACCGGACTAAAAAACCAAACCGGGAGCACGGGTTTTTTCCCTTTCTGAAAGAGGCACAACCGTGCCTCTCGAAGAAGCAAAACCGTGCCTCTCACGGAAGAAAAAGAAGAAGAGAAAACGTGCTTTTTTTGTTTTCAAGAGGCACGCCCGTGCCTCTCGCGAGAGCACAACCGTGTCTCTCGCGGAAGCAAAACCGTGCCTCTCGCGGAAGGGAAAAAAATAGAAAACGCGTTTGATACAAAAGGCATTTCATGAAACTTTTCATAATCTTTCGAAGTATCAAGATTTCGGACAGAAACTCAACTTTTACAAAAGGCATTTTATTTCTTCACATGTAACTGCAGTGATATTCTAGATCAAAGGCATCATCATAATAGTTGTGGACAAAAAGTCTTCATTTTTTTCCGCTTGTGTCCTTTGCTTATTGCGTCGTAACCATGGATAATTTTCATCGTTTAACAGGGTGCTTGGGTCAGCCTTGACTTTGAAGGGAGGAATTTCATGAAACTTTTCATAATCTTCAGACATGTCTGTCTTGCCCTCCAATCCCACGATGTCTCTTTTTCCTGAAAGAACTACGTGGCGCTTTGGCTTATCGTATGATGTATTCGCTTCCTTATCTTTTCTTTTTCTTGGTTTGGTAGACATGTCCTTCACATAGAAAACCCGCGCCACATCATTGGCTAGGACAAATGGTTCGTCTGTGTACCCAAGATTGTTCAGATCCACTGTTGTCATTCCGTACCGTGGGTCTACCTGTGTCCCGCCTCCTGACATAACAGATTGATCCATTTGCACTTAAACAAATGAACCTTAAAATCATGTCCATAGTCAAGTTTCCATATGTCCACTATGTAACCATAATATGTGTCATTTCCCCTCTTGGTTGCTGCATCAAAGCGGACGCCACTATTTTGATTGGTGTTCTTTTGATCTTGGGGGATCGTGTAAAATGTATTCCCATTTATCACGTACCCTTTGTAAGTCAATACAGTCGAAGATGGTTTCCTGGCCAACGAGTACATCTCATCAGAAACAGTGTTGTCACCCCTGAGACGTGTTTGCAACCAACTGCCGAAAGTTATGATGTGTTCATATGTAATATGTAATCCAGTCGTCATACTGCTCCGGATGTTTGGAGCGCAAAATCGAAAACCGGAACGTTTAAAAAACCAAAAACGCGTGCGAAAAAAACAAATCCGGAGGGAGCGCCCAGAGCGCGACACATGGCGGGCGGCTGAGAGCGCGCCAAATGGCGTTGATCGTTGTGAGGCTTCCGAAGGAGCGCTCGTTAAGTAGTTGCTCCCTTTTCGGCACTCCACAAAGTCGCTTGAAAAAATATATCACAAGTCAAATTTGGGTCCAGCCCAATAAACCCGGCCCACACTATAGCGTGCCCAGGCCCATTGGGTCCACACTATCCAGTCACACCTTGGCTACCAGCAGCCTTCCACCGAATTCGTCGACCAAATGCCGCCGCAGTGGCCGTGGCTCCAGCCCGCCGCCGCCGCCGCCGCCGCTCGCCGCGCCACCCCCTTCGTCTCCCGCAAGAGACGCTGCTCCTCCTCCGTCCCCGCCTCCGTCTGCGCCTCGGCGCCCTCCGGCCACGCCCGCGAGGAGGTAAGTAACCCAGCTCTGCCGCCGGCCTGTCGCCGCCGCCGCCGCCCCTAGCTCCTGACGCCGGTGTTCGCCATGCAGGAGGATGAGCAGTCGCTGGTCGTGGTGGGCGGCGGCGCCGCAGGGGTGTACGCGTCGATAAGGGCCAAGGCCCTGGCTCCCCAC
The DNA here is from genome assembly GCA_904067115.1 of Aegilops sharonensis. Taxonomy (NCBI): domain Eukaryota; kingdom Viridiplantae; phylum Streptophyta; class Magnoliopsida; order Poales; family Poaceae; genus Aegilops; species Aegilops sharonensis. The sequence goes on along the minus strand of LR880970.1, from coordinate 5,367,612 downwards.
CTCAACGTGGTGGTCATCGAGAAAGGCAAGTTCTTGTCCAAGGTACCAACCATGCCAATGTTGTCTTGATTTCCATTGGACTGAGAAGCTACTCCTATGCTGTTCCTTCGGTGTGAATTGCTGGAATTTACTGGTTGCAGGTCAAGATCTCCGGCGGCGGGCGGTGCAATGTCACCAACGGGCACCATCTCGAGCCGTCGGTACGCGAACTTTGTAGACTCTGCTGAATCCACTGCTTTTCATAGTCCATATTAGTGCTGTGGATTTGTAATTGTCCAAGGTACCATGCCAATGTATGCAGCTGTCTGTGTTCTAGCCATTGTATTGTGTCAGTCAGTTTGTTTGCTGTCCATTCACTGGCTGAATGAGATGGTGGCAATGTGCGCACCTTTTCGATCAGCAACCGTAAAAATGATTTGTACCACTACTATTTTTCAGTCAATTGTTACATGTGCCCTTTAAGCTTGTGATTGTCATCGATCAAATATTACTCGATTCTCAGGGGCTGGCGAGAAATTATCCTAGGGGGTACAAAGAACTCCGGGGATCCTTCTTTCGCACCCATGGGCCGCAGGACACCATGCACTGGTTTTCAGATCATGGTGTGGAGCTTAAGGTAGCTTAGTGCACACCACATTTACTTCAGGATCTTGCTTGTGCATTGACTGAAGCCAGTTTACTTATCCGTGTCTACTGTTTTGATTGCCATGTCAGACCGAAGAGGATGGTAGAGTCTTTCCTGTCACTGACAACTCTGCGTCGGTAGTAGACTGCCTGCTGAACGAGGCGAGAAGACTGGGAGGTAGCTAATACTATTTGATTCTGCTGTCCATTCAGTTATTATCCACACACCCTTCATCACGAAGAAACAATTTCTGGAATTGAGTTGTTTTTTTTTAAGTTTCCCTGCAGGCTGGTAAATCCGTGTCCGGTGCATCTGTCGACGCCAACGGCAAGTTTGTTGTCAAAGTTGAGAAGCGTACTATTGATTTTGTTGATTACATCACCGCTAATTATGTCTTAGTTGCTACAGGCAGCAGCCAGCAGGTATCTAAACACTAAAATAGGTGCTTACTCTACTAGACACCGTAAACTAGTCCCCTTACATATTTCTCTTACTTGCAGGGCTACTCATTTGCTGCGCAACACGGTCACTCGATTATTTCACCGGTGCCCAGCTTATTCACATTTAAAATTGCAGACAAACGACTGGCTGATCTCCCCGGGGTATTGATCCGTAATTCCTATTGCAAATCTCATACTCACAAGTACTGACTGACTCTGCAAAAATGATTCCCCTCCTTTTCTCCTGCCACGTAGGTTTCGTTCACAAGGGTCACAGCAAAACTGATGCTAGATGGCATTCAGAAAAGTGCTCCTGAATTAACTCAGGTGAGCTGGCCACCTTCAGCAATAGGCTCCGTCGTAGATGTTTGCTTATTTAATTGCTTGGCCATTACAGACTGGACCTATGCTGGTTACTCATTGGGGGCTTAGTGGCCCTGTTGTTCTTCGCTTGTCTGCATGGGGAGCACGTGAGTTATATCAGGACAAGTACCAAGGTGAGGCCCGAAGAAGTTGTACAAGATTGGCACTACATTTCTGATATTGTCATCCAACTGTATGTAACCTAATAGGATTTACAGTTTTGTTTCTTCAGCTGGTGCATTTTGTATTCCATCAATCACATGAAATTCTCCATTACAGTAGTATTTTAAAGCAGCATGGAAGTCCTACAAGTAATTGCCAAACTCATCCGCTTATCTTATTGGAATCTGTATATTTCTTTTGACACAGCAAAGCTTATGGTTGACTTCATACCTGACATTCACATTGAGGACATGAAGCGCATCCTTTTCCAGCACAAAGACAAAAATGCGGTTCTGATCTTTCCTTGTGCATTTTAATGTAACTTTGTTAATTCTTCGGAGTCTTCATCTGAGAATCTTAGTTTTTCAATCTTGCCTGTTGCTTTAGTAACAGTTCTTGTAAATACTTTCAACAAGATAGTTATAGCTTTCTGCTTCTTTATGTCATCCTTATTAGGCTTTCTGAGTTCAATTTTAATGGAGATTTGATTCCAGATACAGATACTTATAGCCACCTTGACATCATTCTGTTTTATCTGTCATGTTACAGTACTCTAGCCAATGTTTTGTATGGCTTATGTAATTTATTACAGAAGTATTCCCTGTGAAAATTCCAAATTTCCCTTTAAAAATATTATCGCGAAGTTGAACTAAGATTTTTCTTAATCTCTGCAGAAGAGCAAAGTAAATAACTCCTTTCCCAAGGAGTTTGGTCTGGTGAAGAGGTTTTGGGGATTCCTTCTAGAACAGGAGGTTTGCAAATATTGCTGAATTCTTTCCTTGTCCCTTTAATCAGAAAGCTTTACTCATTTGAAGTCTCCTCTTGCAGAGTTTAGATGGTGATATGCACTGGGCTACCGTACCAAAAAATCATCTAAATGCAATAGCCCTTCGTTTAAAACAGTGGATGTTTGAGGTTGTTGGGAAGGTATGTGGTAATCTCAACATATCACTTGAAAAGCTCACAAGCTATGTGATACATGTTTACCAACTGTGTTGTTGATCATCATCATATGCAGGGCCAATTCAAAGATGAATTTGTGACAGCTGGAGGTGTTCCTCTTTCAGAGGTATCTATTAGTCGACAACTTAATTGCATTTACCATAAACATGACCCGACTCGCAAAAAATTCTAATTTGTTCCTCTGTTGTAAAGATATCGCTTAGCACTATGGAAAGCAAGAAGCAGCCCAACTTGTTCTTTGCGGGAGAGGTAATACCGTAATAGCACAGCTGTTCCTGAACTTGCAACACTCTGCCCATCTTAGTATCTTACAGAGTGTGATCTTGCTGTAGGTTCTTAATGTCGACGGGGTCACCGGCGGGTTCAACTTTCAGGTAATGATTATAAATTTCATATTATGTCACTTCCAAGAGAACAGTGAGTGAGTGAAAACTTTTGAGGTGGGAACAAAAAAGGTCTCAACTTAGCATTTGCTCTTTGCTTTCCACAGAATGCATGGACTGGTGGGTACATAGCTGGGACAAGCATTGGCACATTGGCATCAAGCAGCATCCTCAAAGAAGAGCAAGCCTGTTTGCAACTGCAAGCATCTTAAGGACTGGCATGAAACCATGATAGGGTGGGGCAGTGATTCAAGGATTCGTATTGGCTTAGCTGCTAGTCCACAGTATTGTAGATCAAAAACAAGCAATCGACTAATTGAATTGTCGTGTTGTAGCGAAAATTTTGTTGCGGAGTAAGATAGTGCAAACATAAAACATAAAACAATTCTCGTTGTCTAATATACTCCCTTCGTCCAAAATACTTGTCATCAAAATGGACAAAAAAAGATGCATCTATCTAGAACTAAAATACATCTAGATACATTCCCTTTTATTTATTTTGATGACAAGTATTTCCGGACGGAGGGAGTAATTCAGAATGCAACAATGCAGTCCCTCAATGTTACCACAGATAAATAAGTTCCGACAAACACTACATACGGAACTATAACAGATGAAATTATACACAACCAAGATCCAGGAAGATGCATCGACTAATTGTAACTTTTTGCAACAATTTTGCTGTGAAGCAAGTTCCCGGAGCAAACTTCTGAATTGATGCAAACTTTGTTGTAACAATCAGAAGATCAATGCATTGCTTTCCAGAATGTTAGATTGGAACTTACAGCTACAGCAACATAAAACCAATATTCATTGTCTAATTCAGAGTGCAACAATGCAATGTCTAAATGTTCTCATCACACCACTATAAATATAGAGTTTGGAAAGATAAGAAGTCGACCATCACTACACTTTCTTAACACACGCACGCTAGAGGCGACGAAACTAGAACAGATGCTTCCTTCATCCAAAGAAACTGTTGGCTCCACAAAACTGCATCTGTTCAGCTAGCTAATAAAGTGTTTATTCCTGAGTGATGATAATTAACCTAGCAGAAGCAGAAGCAGGCCCTAATCAAAAAACTATAACTAGAGCAAATGCATGCGCTCGACATAGGGGTTGTGCAGCCACTGGCTGAGCGGTTCCCCGCACCCGACGAAGCAGCCGGTGTTGCCGCGGGCGGCGAAGAGCGGGAACTGGAAGAGATGCAGAAGCTTCTCGATGGACTGGCGGACCAGCGAGGAGCCGGTGACCCTGCTCCTCCTCCCCCAGCCGGTGACGATGTCGATCCTCTCGGGGCAGGAGCCCATGAGCAGCATCTGCCTGTGGAACCACGCGAGCGTCCTGGAGAGAGCCGTGACGGCGGTGCCCTCGGACATGAGGTGGAGGTTGATGAGCCAGTAGGAGGAGCTCTTCTCCCTGACCGAGTCCGGGTAGACGTTCTTCTGCGCGGCCACCTCCCATATGAAGCCGGCCTCCTCCTTGAGGCCGGACTTGTGCAGGAAGTCTATCACGGCGTCCATTATGCCCCTCTTGCTCTCCCTGTCCTCGCTGTGCATCATGTCCAGGAAATACCTGGCGTGGTCCCTCACGTTCTCGCCGCCGGGCTCGGCGTCGGGAAGGTACAGCAAGAACATGTGGGCCGGGTGTCCGGTGATGGCCATGAGCTGGCAGCATAGCCCCATCGAAGCATGAGCGTCGGTGCAGCAGCTGAGCAACAAGGTGTATGTCTGGAGAGACGGAACGAGCCCCTGCGCAAGCATGTTCTGGAGCACGCTGTAGGCGTCCTGGAACCTGTTGAGCTTCAGGAAAGCACTGAGGAGGGAATTGCAGGTGGGCACGTTGGGCTGCAAACCATCCTGGAGCATCGCATGGTACCACCCTAACGCCTTGTCGACATTCCCAGCTTTGCCCCAGAGGTCCACCAGAAGACCATACACGGGCTCGTCAGGAGCCCAGTCGCGCCTCATCTCGAGGAAGACAGCCTCGGCCTCGTCCAGATGACCACAGTGACCAAGAACCTCCATGACGATGCTGTAGGTTATCTTGTCGGGACGGAATCCGGCGATCTGCATGTCTCTGTACAGCTTCACGACATTGTCGTAGTTTCTTGCCTTGGCCTGCAGGGCGATTATTATGTTGTAAGTAACCAGGTTGGGCGTGCACCCATTCTCGATCATCTCGCAGAAAAGCTTGTAGGCAGCCGCCAGCTGGCCCCCTTTTCCAAGGCAATTGACCATGGCGCTGTAGGTGAAGGTATCGGGCGACAGGCCGACTTCCTGCATCCTGCCATACAGATCCATGGCCACCTCCAGGTACCCTGACTTAGCATGGATGTCGATCAGCGTGCAGTATGTGACGCGATCAGGCTCGTAACCAGCTCCCTCCATCTCCTCGAAGACCTTAACAGCCTCTCTCAGAAAGTTTGCACGGCCATACGCGTGTATTATTCTGTTATATGTCACCACAGTTGGCTTGCAGTTTACCAAGCTCATCTCATCGAGAAGCTTTCTCATCGTGCCAAACTGCTTTGCCTGTCCGAGGATCCCAATCATGGTGGTGTAGGTATGGCCATCATGCTTGAACCCTGGCTGCCGCTTCAACCAATGGAAGAAACCAAGCGCGATATTGTGGTCATGAAGCAGCTTCAGCACTTGATTGGCCTGGAACGCATCAATCTTGCAACGGAGGTTATCAAGAACATGTTCCGTCATGGGACCCCACTTCATCTGCTGCAGCGTATGGTAGTACTGTTCGACTGCCCGCAATGACTTCAGTGATCTTAAGTTGGACTGCGGTCCTCCGCCATGACCTTTTATTGTTCCTACTAAAGGGCCCTGAGATTTGTCAGAGGGGCCACTATAAACAGTTGGAGCTGATAAGTTGCGAGTTTGAACTCCAGCCCACCTGCCATCTGAATTGGGACTATTATTGGAATGGTAATTTGAGTGGCCCTGATTAGGATGCCTTTGATTCCTTATTTGTGACGGTGAACCGGAAACTGCAGCCGCTGGCCCTGAGAAATTCTGCTTTGGCTTTGCGTATCCAGATCTTGAGCCCCCCTTCCCAAAATCATTTTGCATGGAAGGGGCACAAGGCGTATTTGCCCCAGCATGGCTATGCTGATTATTTGCCTTGTTATTAGAAGACTGGCCACCAGATAATGGCTTGCTAGAATAGTTGGCACCAGCCTGTGGAACCTGCTTAGTGCTTCCATTATTCGAGGAGGGCCTCAAATTTACCAACTCATTATACACGCCGGCTCCTGCGATTCCGGACTGAGAAATGCCCCTGGCGGCCTGCTTAGAGGGCTGCACATAATTATTTCCTTGAACCTGACGGTTACCAGGATGGTTACTTCTGTTGCTTGATGATGGCTCCTTGTCTGGAGATGAGGTGGAAGGAATGACATTAACAGCTTGAGTTGGGTATCCAGTAGCACTACCAGCAACATGCTGCGCAGACGGAGGCTGAACCTTCACAGAAGATCTGCGCTCGATAGCACTCGCAGTCTGCCTCTTTGAACCACAAGTGTCATCATCAGGGCACGTGCACGAAGCTCCATCCGCGCTACCACACCTTGACCCACTAAGATAGAAGGACCGTGCACACTGGGTTAGCGTGCTGAGTTGCTTTGCCCTCAACATGAACTGCAATATAAAGTTTACATAGTGTTATCAACTAGAACAAGCTTTTTCATATTATAAAAGGTTCTGTTTTCACAATATGGATACAAAAATACAATGTCATGACAACATTGTTTCGATGGACTATTATCATCAAAGGCACAAGAATCGCAGAAACAGTACAAGCCACAAGGAAAAATAACCTACAGCTCAAAGGCACAAGAATATTATCAAGTGAATGCAGACAGCTTCCCATTTCTTGTGTGTGATACAATCATGACCGTTAACCAATAAACCAAAGTCTAAAGCATATTTACAAGTTCCACAACAGGGTTTTTCCAATACTGGTGGTATAAAAGAATCAGACTGCGCGATGAATGCTAGCATGCAGTACACTGCATAATGACTAAGTAATGTAGCTATTAAGTTTGAGAATTACATCTAGCCTTGCTTGTTACGATTAATTTAGTAATGGATATTGCAAGATTTGTTTTCCCTGCAGTTGGCCCAAATTGAATATACAGAACACCATATTATGGTGCTCAATTTTAGCTACTCCCTCCATTCAGTTTTATAAGACGTTTTAGACATTTAAGACAGCACCTAAAACAGTTCAATTTCAGCTGCCTTAAACGACTTACAAAAGTGAACGGAAGGAGTATTAAGAACTCACTAATATCAGCAAAATGCACAAAGGTATTTTTAGCGATGTAACTGCTACCCAGTTGCATTTCGGAAGACCCTTCTCATTCAAATGATAAAAATAATAGCGTACAATTAGATAGAGTTTAACTAGAAAAAAAATCAAGCTAGATATGGTGCATAAATGGGCTACAAGCTTAATGTGATTTCTTGACTCATTTCATGTGCTCATCTAGTCATATCTTTTGTCCTTTAAGAACATGAGAGAGAATGATATTATGTAGATAAAAGTAAAAAAAAAATGTATGTCGGCAACTCATACAAGGTTTACCAGCATGCATAAATGAAGAAACGTATGTTGGGGAGGGAGGGAGGGACTTACTGGTTAATAAATTGATCAACAAATTTCAAGAATGCCTATATATGTCGACTTCTACCGGCCAAAGAGCTCCATGTTGGCCCTCAATGGCAGACCTGCAAAAAGAAATGTGATCAAAATTTGCTAACACTATACTGCTTACTAGGATGCACTGTTAGCTGTAAATCAGAGCAGTAGTAGCATGAACTCAATTAGCCCAGTAGATTGTGTACAGCAAGACAAGTGACGTCCCTATTTCTGCACGGCCAAAAGCTTATGGATGTCCGAAGCAGAAACCAAATGATGAACAAGCAACAGCTTCATTTACTAAGCTAAAAGTGCAGTTCTTGGTGACGCTTTCTTCAGAAACAGGGAATTCGCCCAAAATGGTGATACCCGAAAATTCCCCCAATGTTTGGCCTAGTCAAGGCTATCTGCACTGCAGGGTTCTAGTTGGATGAGAGCTTAGGAATAAGTCCATAATCTAGACCCCTGCTACGCCTTAGCTTGAAACCATCAACTTGTACAAGCCAAAATGGTGGTACCGAAGCACGCAAAGAAGCCGTGAACAAAGGGCAAACTGACCCGTTCGCAGAGCCATTTGTGTCCGACTGTCCTGATCCAAGACTATTATTCTCTCTAAAAGATTGTTTGCGCCAGAGATCCTACTGATAACAGGGGAAAGGTTTGTTCTCTGAGCTAAGGTTTGGTAGGTGGTAATACTGCCACATCTTGGGGTACATCAATGGGTGTGATAGCAAGAACACAAGAGGGCGGCCTTGGCCTCGGTCGCCGGCGGCGGGGCGGGGCCGGGGAATTAGGTCTGACGCAGCCCGCCCCCGGGCTGTGGAGGGCGGGCGGCCGGGCGGGAAAGAGGGGTGCCGGGGCAGGTGGCGGCGGAGGCAGGCCACCGGCCACCGCGACGCGTCATCCCCAAGACAGGACATTTGCAGAAGCAGTAGCAACGGCGCGCGTGAGCAGTGAAAGTAGATCCTTTTTATCTCACCTTGAGACGGGAGGGGAAGGGCGTCCGACGAGGCTAGAGAGGAAGGGAAGGCGACCCCGCGGCGGCGTGCCCTGGCCGTGGCCGGCGGCGACGTCGCCTTCTCTCCCTGAATCAGTCAACGAATCCCTCCTGCGGCTGTGAGGAGGGCGGCGGCGGCGGAGCTGGGCTGGAGAGGGGCGAGTGGAGGAGGGCGCGATCGAGGGAGGGAGGAGGCGGGTGGGATTCGGGGGGCCGGATTTGTCGGTGCGCGCCCGGCGATTGCGGGGGATCTCCGGAAAGATCTCGGCGGGGCGGGGCGGCGCACGGGTGGGTGGCGGGCGCCGCTGATGGGGAAGTAGTGGACGGAGGGATTGGTTGGTGAGAGATGGGGAGGATGGAGGGGCTGCGTGCAAAAAGGAGGGGACATGCAACTTCCTTCGCAAGTCAAGACGGTCAGCGGCCGCTTCCTTATCCAAAAATATCATAAAGATCGAATGATCTACTCATGCCGAACGAGCAAAGGCTAACCATAAAACTTGTAAGGTCTTTTTTTAGAAAGATATATAAAAGATAACAATCATCGGGGGAGAGGATCTCCGCCTAAGGAGGAGTCGAGGTGCGACGAGATTAAGAGTCCACTGTTTGATCAGAGGGAATGGGAGTTTAAGTGAGGGAGGGGAACGGGAGTTGAGGAAGCCAATTCCCACCTATTTCTTCCCGGGGGTACCCTGTTAGTTCGTGAGTCCCGTGCTAATTCCCACCATATACCAAACCAAACAAGGGAATGAGAGTGAAACTCAACTTCCCATGACCAATCCCTCCATAAACACCCTGATGCAAACTCCCATTCTCATGCCCAAGTGTTTACCAAACGGGCTGTAAATGCATTCCTCAGAAAGCCGGAAGGATCTTTAACACCAAAGGGCGTAGCCAGGGATGATACTCCTAAGAAGAACGGCAACAAGAGAAGCTCATGGCGGAAGCATGCGACGTTGCGAGAACAACCGAATTTTCAAAAGATGGCGAGGGCGACGACATGCTAGCTGTTGGTGTTGAGGCCGGCCGGGGTGAGGGCGTCCCAAATGGTGTTGTTGATGGACGTGGGGGTGGGCGCCGAGGCGGGGGATGGGCCACACCTGCGTTGCCGCTTCAGGACACGCGAGAAAATAAGGGCCTCGTGTCTTGCTCGTTGGAGTGTTACATCACCTGTGTATGTTTGGTTGCATCACATGAAAAAATAAAAGGAGTGTTTTCAAAAGGTTAAAGTGGATGCTGGATTTCAAATGATATGTAGTACATGCGGTTCCTTAGGGAAAATCCATATGCATGCTACAATCCTACAAATCAAGCGATATATTTTCTTATGACATATCAGACCTAGCCGATAGCAGCTCATTGTTTCTTCTTCTTGTCTATTGACTCTCTCCTCGCTCGTCAATTATGCGAGCCTGGAGGAGAAGCAACTCACGGATGTGCACCGGATGTGACGGATCGGTTACGGACAATTGAGCAAGGAGGTAGATATATCTGAGAGTCCAGAGGACGGTGACGATGGTCGTCGGGTGCGGACTCCGAGTGGCGAGGTCATGGGCCGAAATTTCAACAATGGTTTTGACAGACAAGTGAGGTAGTATGAAATTAGACCGTATTGTTTATAAGCTATAAAATAAGATGTACTCCCTCCGTTCCAAATTACTTATTGTGGTTTCAATTCAAATTTGAACTAAAACCATGACGAGTAATTTAAAACGGAGGGAGCAGTAGTCATAGAAGGTACAAACGAACGTCCCGGCAAGAAAAGAAAAAAAATAAAAAACAGATACAAATGAACACGCGCATGAAAATGTGTGTACACCTCTTAGGAAGTGTGTTTAGATTTGGGCCGTGAGAAAATCGGTGGTTGTTGGCAACGAATGCATGAAATGAAACCAAAAAAAGAAGCTAGCTCGTGATGTACGTGAAGCAAAAAGGTTATGCTATAAATAATAACAAATGTATTGTAAATAGTACTCTCTTCGTTCCATATTATTATTTGTCGTGGTTTTAGTTCAAATTTGATCTAAAACCACGACAAGTAATATGGAACAGAGGGAGTACTAGTAAGATAGATGTTGACATGCCCCTTCAGCCACGGCCTATATTCCTCCACGAGTCGCTTCATTTCTGTTGCATGCGTTGCACACACGTGTGAGTTCCATCCATCCATCCATCCATCCATGTCATCATCGAAATCAAAACAGTACGCGGCTGGCTGGCGACGGCGAGGACGCATGCATATTTGGCGCGAAAGCCCTCTGCAGAACATGCTATTAGCACTTCCCACCTACTCCCTCCGTCTTGGAAATACTTATCAGTGAAATGAATGTATCTAGACGTATTTCAGTTCTAGATACATTTATTTTTATCCATTTATGCGACAAGTATTTCCGGACGGAGGGAGGGAAAACACTCAAATTGACTAGATCCAATCACACATATGCTAGATCCAAGAACACAGAAGAGGTCACAATGATTCAAGGACAACAAAGGAAAGATACAAGAGGTAACTAGTTCATCCCAATCCTATGAGGAGAGAGGTCTTGATGATCCTATGATGGGGATCCTTCCCTAGATGGGGGTCTTGATATCCACTAGGGATCTTCTCCTAGGAGGTCTTGATCTCCTAGAGGAGTGGATACAAGGAGCAAAGCTCACTAATGTCTCTCATATACTTTGCTATCCTTCTAATGAGCTAGGGGAGGTGTTTATATAGTCTAGGGACGAATTGTGAGGGAGAGGCGGATACAAGGGTCCAAAACCCAAAAGTGCATGCAGGCACGCAGAGGGGTCCGGGCACCCGGGGTAAGATCAGTCGGGGGCCCGTACCAGTCAGGGCCTCCACACGGGTGGTGGTAGCAGGGGGCCGGGCACCCGGGGCTTGACAGCCCGGGCACCCGGGTGTGGCTGGAGGCGTCCAGGCGAGGGGGGGCCAGGCGCCCGGGGCCGAAGGTGCGGGCACCCGGGCCTGCGGCCTGTGGCCTGGAGGAGGGCCGGGCACCCAGGGCCTCAAGGCCGGGCACCCGGGGGTGGCCTGGGCCGCGGTTGGGCCAAGTGAGGCCGGGTACCCGGGGCCGGCTGAGAGCAGCGACATGGAGGGGCCGGGCCTCCGGGGCCAAAGTGCCCGGGCACCCGGAGTGTCCAGTGCCTCTTCTCCTTCATCCTTCTTTCTCATTTCCTCCTTCTTCTCGTCCGTAGGTGCTCGGGTCTTTGTGCTAGCCTCTCCATGATCAACACCTTGATTCCTAATCATGCATAACACTTTCGTTTGAGGTAGGACCCAACTCACGAATGAATTTGAGTGGAGCTCGAAGAGGAAAGAGTTCACCTCGTTCTCGATGGAGCGTGCACGTGCTCTTGTCATTGGCCGTCTCGGTGCTTGCGGTGGTGGTGTGACGTCCATGGGGATGGTCGAGGGATGCTCCGCACCAGTATTCCTATTCTCCTGTCATTGGTAGAAAATAGGGCTTTGGTTAAGGCCTGGGCAAGGGCATTAATCCCGGTTCACTCACGAACCGGGACCAAAGGGGGCATCAGTCTTGGTTCGTGAGGCCAGGGCGCCGGCCGGGCCTCGGGGGGCATTGTTCCCGGTTCATCTGACCCCTTTGGTCCTGGTTCCAGACATGAACCGGGACCAATGGGCCTCGCTCCTAGCCCACAACCTTTAGTCCCGGTTGGTGGCTGGAACCGGGACCAAAGGTTGTCCTTTAGTCCCTGTTTTGGCCACAGACCGAGACTAAAGAGAGACCTATATATACCCCCACTCCTGCCTACGAGCAGAGCCACTGCTCTGTTTTTTTGGCCGGCCGTGGGAGAGCTTTGTGGTGCTATAGCTCACCTCCTATGCACATCAGGTGTTCGATGAAATGCCCGAGCCACACTTAAGCTTTCTCCTCTCAAAACTCCTTGTCCAAACTCCATTTTCCTCAAGATTTGTCTAGGTTTGGCGGTCCGTCCTGTCCCGTCCCCATCCTCACCGCTGTCGATCGCCCGCGCCAATATCGTCACCGGCACCACTGTGGTGAGCCTCTTGTTGTTATCTTCTTTCTAAAAGAAAAAAAATTCTTACTTGTATGATATAGGTAGATACTTGTATAATTTTCTTACTTTTATTATTGTTTGTTATTATATAGTGCGATGGTTTTGGTATCCGCCTCCGTCGGCCCTCGTCTTGTCTATGATTCGGATGTGGTATATATTATCTTTTATAACTATTTGTTTCATTTAGTGTTTATAACAATTATGCCGACCAACGTGACATAGATGTTTTTATCTAGGAGGTATGTGAACCAGAAATTCCAACCGACCCTATTGTCGAGAGGTTAAATTTAGTTGAAAAGAAAACAATTACTTGAAGAAAAAATTGAAAAGAATTGAGGAGGAGAAGATGAAATTGGAGTTGCATGTTGCGGATATCGTTGATGATCACAAGATCAAGATGGATGCAATGCGCTTGAAGATTAGAAAGATTAAAAAATATGCCATTCATACTGAGGCTTGGTATCATTATGCCGTTGGATCAATTGTTANGGTGAGCCTCTTGTTGTTATCTTCTTTCTAAAAGAAAAAAAATTCTTACTTGTATGATATAGGTAGATACTTGTATAATTTTCTTACTTTTATTATTGTTTGTTATTATATAGTGCGATGGTTTTGGTATCCGCCTCCGTCGGCCCTCGTCTTGTCTATGATTCGGATGTGGTATATATTATCTTTTATAACTATTTGTTTCATTTAGTGTTTATAACAATTATGCCGACCAACGTGACATAGATGTTTTTATCTAGGAGGTATGTGAACCAGAAATTCCAACCGACCCTATTGTCGAGAGGTTAAATTTAGTTGAAAAGAAAACAATTACTTGAAGAAAAAATTGAAAAGAATTGAGGAGGAGAAGATGAAATTGGAGTTGCATGTTGCGGATATCGTTGATGATCACAAGATCAAGATGGATGCAATGCGCTTGAAGATTAGAAAGATTAAAAAATATGCCATTCATACTGAGGCTTGGTATCATTATGCCGTTGGATCAATTGTTACATTAGTTGCGATTATGATCGCATTTGTTATTGCATTGAAATGTTTACATAGTTTCATTGTATGGTTTAATTACATGCTCTAGAGAGCTATATGTTGTTCAATGAGAACTATGTATTAACTTTATGTATTTATTTTTTCAGTAATAACATTTGATCACTACTGTACTTTGGTTTTAATGTGATGATGAACTTCTATTAATTTGGTCACTTCTCTATTCATGATGTTCTGTAATGGTTATTGACACACTTAATTATATATGATGCACGCAGATGAACCGGCAATGGATGTACGGTGACAGACGCACCTCCAAGTACATTAAGGGCATGCATAATTTTCTCGAAGTGGCTGAGGCAAACAAGCAGAATGGTTTTATGTGTTGTCCATGCCCTATCTGTGGGAATACAAAGTCTTACTCTGACGCGAAAACCCTTCACATCCACCTGCTTGAGAAGGGTTTCATGCCACACTATAGTGTTTGGACCAAGCACGGAGAAAGAGGGGTTATGATGGAAGACAACGAAGAAGAAGAGGATGATGAAAACTATCTACCCCCTGAATACGGTGATGCTGCAATGGGGGAAGCTGAAGATCAAGAGGAACCAGACGATGTGCCCGATGATGATCTTCCCCGGGTCATTGTTGATGCAAAGAGACAATGCCAAAGTGAAAAGGAGAAGTTGAAGTTCGATTACATGTTAGAGGGTCACAAAAAAGGGTTGTACCCCAATTACGAAGATGGCAACACAAAGCTCGGTACCACACTAGAATTGCTGCAATGAAAGGCAACACTACAAAAAAAAAGACACATCCGTGACATTTTGGGCCGAACGAAATTTTTTCCTGTCATACATATGACACTTCTATGACGATAATTGTGACAAAACCCGGCATCATCATAGATGTGGTGGGCTCCTACTTCTATGACAAAAAATCATGACAGAAAATGGGCTTTTCGTCCTGGGCGGGCCGGAGACGTAGTTGCATGACATTCTTTGGGCCGTCCATGACGAAAAAAACCGTGGTAGAAGCGAGTGCGAGGAAAATTTCGGGGCGTTCCCGGTTACGGTGGGAGGTCGGGGGCCGAGCGATGCGCGTTTCTCTCATACACATACGCGCGTGTGTGCGAGGCGTTGGCTCTAACTGAACCCGAGCGAGGCGTTGGGCTCTAACTGAACTCGAGTGACTGCACTGCAGGCTACGCGTTACTGAACCCAAGCGATCGATCGATGGCTGTTAACTGAACCCGATCGAGCGATTCCTTCGCTACTGCTGCTAACTGAAGCCGATCGATTGGATGAATAGTGAGTGTTGCGGGAGGGGGGGGGAGGGTTGATGAACAGTGAGCGGTGGCGTTGCCTCTGGATGAACAGGACCCCGTGGTGTGGAGGGCTAGATGAACAGTAGATGGTGGAGGGGTGGTTGAACAGTAGCCGATGGAGTAGCGCGCGGTGGAGGCTGGATGAACAGGAGCCCGTGGATGAACAGTCGCAGGTGGAGGCTGGAGGAGGTCGACGGTGGATGAACAGTAGCTCGTGGAGGCTGGAGGAGGTCGACGGTGGAGATGAACAGTATCCCGTGGAGTCCCATTTTCCGGTACGCCGCACCCCTCCTGATGAACAGGACTCCCATTTCGACCATAGCGCTCCAACACAAGTCCATTTCGTCCGTTTTGCGGTACGCCACACCCCTCCCGATCAACAGGACCCCCGTTTCGACCGTAGGAGGTCCGTTTCGTCCATTTTGCGGTACGCCACACCCCTCCCGATCAACAGGACCCCTGTTTCGACCGTAGGAGGTCCGTTTCCTCCGTTTTGTGGTACGACACACCCCTCCCAATCAACAGGACCCCCGTTTCGATCGTAGGAGGTCCGTTTCCTCCGTTTTGCGGTACGCCACACCCCTCCCGATCAACAGGCCCCCCGTTTCGACCGTAGGAGGTCCGTTTCGTCCACTTTGCGGTACGCCACACCCCTCCCGATCAACAGGCCCCCCGTTTCGACCGTAGGAGGTCCGTTTCGTCCACTTTGCGGTACGCCACACCCCTCCCGATCAACAGGCCCCCCGTTTCGACCGTAGGAGGTCCGTTTCGTCCACTTTGCGGTACGCCACACCCCTCCCGATCAACAGGCCCCCCGTTTCGACCGTAGGAGGTCCGTTTCGTCCACTTTGCGGTACGCCACACCCCTCCCGATCAACAGGCCCCCCGTTTCGACCGTAGGAGGTCCGTTTCGTCCATTTTGCGGTACGCCACACCCCTCCCGCTCAACAGGACCCCCGTTTCGACCGTAGGAGGTCCGTTTCGTCCATTTTGCGGTACGCCACACCCCTCCCGATCAACAGGACCCCTGTTTCGACCGTAGGAGGTCCGTTTCCTCCGTTTTGTGGTACGACACACCCCTCCCAATCAACAGGACCCCCGTTTCGATCGTAGGAGGTCCGTTTCCTCCGTTTTGCGGTACGCCACACCCCTCCCGATGAACAGGATCCCGTTTCGAACGTGGCTGGTCGAACACAAGGTCGTTTCCTCCATTCGGCGGTACGCCAGGCCTCGTTTCCATCGGTTGTTCCGTCCAAGCCCTCCCGATGAACACGACGACGCATTCTGTTCCGACCCAGCCGGTTGGCTCCCCATGAACACGACGACGACGTTGTTTCTCCGTTCCGACCCAGCCATGTACACGAGCCCTGGCCGTACGTATGCGCGAGTAGGCGTTCAAGACCCTGCCCATATGTACGTACGTGGCCGTATTTTCTTTCTTGCACCCTGGCCGCTGTACGTACGTGTACATGCTACGTGCGCGCCTCTACTACGACACGTGCGCGCCTCTACATCGACCAGTATATATGTACGTACACGTTCGCGACCAGAATGACAACGCTATGTACGCTTCGATCAGGTGGGTCCCGACTGTCAGGCACTTCCTTGCGTGCGAAGATGTAGCTGGTGGGTCCCAGCAGTCAGGGGGGCGAATCATTTTTTTTTTTGCCCGGACGCACTTCCTTGCGTGCGAAGGTGTAGCTGGTGGGTCCCAGCAGTAAGGGGGGAAACAGTTTTTTCACGAAATACGGTGGACCATCCGGTGGGTGCCCACTGTCAGGTGGAGGAATAATTATTTTGCGCGTAATAAGGAGGCACTTCCTTGCTGCGGCCGTGGACCCAGCTGTCAGCCTCTCCATGTACAGTCCACGTCCGATGGAAGCCGTTCCTTGACCACGTTGACCACGCCGCGCCGAGAGCACCAGGGCGGTGGACGACGGCGAGGCCTAGGAAGGGAACGACATGGAGGGAGGGAAGACTTGGTAGTTGTTTCCCACACGGACGGGAGTACGACTATACGAGGGTTTACTGGTTCATCTGCCCTCGCCGGAGAATAACAGCAGGTGTGGGTGAGTAGAGGGATGGCTAGGCCAGCGATGGGAGTATGGTGGGGCGATGATGCCTGCGCGGCAGCACAGCCGGCCGTGGGGAGGAAGGACCAGGCAGTCCCGCCGGCGTTTGTTTGAGCGGCTAGAGCAGGAAGAGCAGAGATTGAAGAAGCGCGACGGTCGTTGGATGGACATGCAATAGTCACTGCTTGTGCGGCAACCTTTTTAAGGAAAGCCTCAAAACTGTGGAAAACAACATACAACCAATCTGCCATTATTTCTAATAATTTACAGCCCATTTACTAATTCTTAAGGTTTTTTTAGCCCATATTCTTTTTGTTAGCATTACAGCCCATATTGTGGCCACGGTTAAAAAATTATACGAAATTTTGCATATTTCGGTGCGGTCCGAACTGTTTTTAATCCCGAAATTTCGACTCACATTCAAACTGATTTTAAAAATAAATGTATATCAATGTAATATCCAACAAATTCTCCATGCATAAAAATTAATGTAATTTAAAATCTCATAATGAAAAAAAGATATTTGAAACTAATTGCCGGTTTGATGTGTGTTAAAAATGTACATCCCATTTCTCATTACCGATGGGCCATTTCCTCGGCCAGCCGAATGAAAGCTCTCCTCGTCTTGAAAGATTTGCAGCCCAACAGGCCTGACAAAGTGACTTACTTGGCAAATCACAAAAAAACTGGGTTGTGGCCATGGACCCAGCTGTCAGCCTCTCCACGTACAGTACTCTTCCGATGGAAGTCGTTCCTTGACCACGTTGACCACGCCGCGCGGAGAGCACCACGGCGGTGGACGACGGCGAGGCCTAGGAAGGGGACGACACGGAGCCGGGGAAGACGTGGCAATGGAAGCCCGTGCTGAGAGGAGTACGAGGGTTCATTGGTTCGGCTGCGGTGTGAGGCTGCCGTCGCCGCAGGGCCTGGCCAGCGGTGGGAATAGTAGGGGGTGGTGAGGCCTCTGCGGCAGCACAGTCGGCCAGCGGTGGGAGTAGTAGGGGCGGTGAGGCCTCCGCGGCATCACAGCCGGCCATGGGAGGCAGGAGCAGGCGACACGATCGACGCTGCTTTGGGCGGCTGGAGCAAGAAGACCAGAGGTTGAAGAAGCACGATGGCCGTTGGATGGACATCGTACGGTCACTGCAGCTAGAATCGTTCATATTGACTAAATTAACAAAGCCCTCCGTCCCCGTCAACTTAGTGGGCCCACAAGTCAGCCTCCCACCGAGGTGGGTCCCAGCTAGCAGGGGGAGTATTCATTTTTTCTGCTTAATAAGGAGGCACTTCCGGTGGGTCCGAGCTAACAGCGGCGGGAACGTTTTTTCACGAAATACGGTGGCCCGTCAGGTGGGTCCCACCAGTCAGGGGGCAAACATTTTTTTTTGCAAAATACAGTGGCCCGTCCAGTGGGTCCCTACTGTCAGTTGGAGGAATCATTATTTTCCGCATAATAAGGAGACACTTACTTGCTGCGGCCGTGGACCCAGCTGAGACTCTCCACGTACAGTATACTTCCGATGGAAGTCGTTCCTTGACCACGTTGACCACGCCGCGTTCCGTTGCATGCATGCGTCCATGGGCGTGGTGCGTCCCCACTGTCAGCCTCTCATGTACAGTCATCTTCTGATGACTCTCGGTTGTTGACCATGTTGACCACACCGTGCCGAGCGCACCCAGACTGAAACGACCCAGAGATGGGGAAGACGGGGCAGTGGAGTCGCAGATGGAGAGGAGTGGGAAACTTCACTGGTTCGGGTGCGCGGCAGCACAGCCGCGGTGCCGCCCACGGGAGACAGGAGCAAGAACAGAGGTTGAGGAAGGAGCACGGCTGTTGGATTAACATCCAACGGTCCAGCTGCTAGAATCATTTGTTGATTAAGTTGACAAAGCCGTGCGTACACGTCCGCTTAGTAGGCCCACAAGTTAGTCACCAAATCTGACGGGTCCCAGCTGTCAACGGGATGAATAATTTTTTTCGCAAAACAAGGAGGCACTTCCTTCCGTGCGAAGATACAGCCGCTGGGTCGCAGCTGTCAGGTGGAGGAAACATTTTTTTCAGCTTAATAAGGAGGAACTTTCCTTGCGTGCGACCATGGACCTCGTGGGTCCCAGCCGTCAGGCTCTCCACGTACAGTCCTTTTCCGATGACTCTCGTTTGTTGACCACGCCGCACCGAGCGCAGCGAGGCGATGGACGACGGCGAGGCCTCGGATGGGAACGACTCGGAGATGGGAAGACGCGGCAGTGGAGTCGCAGATTGAGAGGAGGAGAAGGGTTATAACTGGTTCTGTTGCAGCGTGGGGCTGTAGTCTGTGGAGAATAATAGGAGGTGTCGAGGGGTGGAGGGATAGCCTGGCCGGCGGTGGGGTAGCGCTTCGCAGTGATGCGTGCTAAGCAGAGCCGCTAGCCGCAGGAGGCCGGACCAGGCAGCCCCGGCGACGCTGGAGGAAGAAGACGAGAGATTGAAGGTGCATGCCGACCGTTGGATATAAATCCAATGGCTGTGGATGACACAATCACTTGTTGATCAAGTTGACAACGCCCTGCGTAGGCTTCGACCTATTGGCCCACATGTCAGCCTGCAAAAAAGTGGCATATATTTAACCCATGTTTTCTAGAATGTACAGTCCATTTGCTGGGCTGGGTGAACAAATAATTTCGCGTCAATCAGGCCCATTTATATTTTCTAAGAAATCCTAGCCCATTTGCACTTCCTTGAAATACACGTATTACGTGGGCTCGTTATATATAATGTTATGTTAGAAGGAGCAATTAATATCAAAGAATAAACCGGAGAGGCACATTATATATATATATATATATATATATATATATATATATATATATATATATATATAAATAAATATAAAATT
>LR880970.1:5328566-5339742 GCA_904067115.1 Aegilops sharonensis | reverse complement strand
GGAAAGGTTCCGAGTGATTCAGGTATTTTTCGGAGTACCGGAGAGTTACGGGAATTCGCCGGGGAGTATATGGGCCTTATTGGGCTTTAGGGGAAAGAGAGAGGAGAGGTTGGGCGCCCCCCAAGGCCTAGTCCGAATTGGACTAGGGGGAGGGGCTGCGCCCCCTCCTTCCTTCTCTTCTCTTCCCCCTTTCCTTGACTCCTACTCCTACTACTTGGAAAAGGGGGGGGGGGGGGAATCCTACTCCCGGTGGGAGTAGGACCCCTCCTTGGTGCGCCCCCTTCTAGGCCGGCCACCCCCTCCCTTGCTCCTTTATATACGGGGGCAGGGGGCACCCCATAACACACAAGTTGATCTTCGTGATCGTTCCTTAGCCGTGTGCGGTGCCCCGCTCCACCATATTCCACCTCGGTCATATCGTCGTGGAGTTTAGGCGAAGCCCTGCGCCAGTAGAACATCATCATCCTCACCACGCCGTCGTGCTGACAGAACTCATCCCCGACACTTTGCTGGATCGGAGTCCGGGGATCGTCATCGAGCTAAACATGTGCTGAACTCGGAGGTGCCGTACGTTCGGTACTTGGATCGGTCGAATTGTGAAGACGTACGACTACATCAACCGCATTGTCATAACGCTTCCGCTTACGGTCTACGAGGGTACGTGGACAATACTCTCCCCTCTCGTTGCTATGCATCACCATGATCCTTGCGTGTGCGTAGGAATTTTTTTGAAATTACTACGTTCCCCAACATGCGTTGTACTCCCCCCGTTTCCAAATATAAGTCTTTTTAGAGATTGCAACAAGTGACTACATACGAAGCAGAATATGTCTACATACGAAGTAGCCCATTTGAAATGTGTAAAAAGACTTATATCGAGTGCAGTGCTTTGATGTGTCGCGTCAACTCGTACAAGACCGGGAAATTTGATTACTACAACACCCTCCACTACAAAAAAATACACTTCCGTGATGATACGTGTTTGTCACAGTAGGTCGCGTTTTTTGTCATGCATGCACATCCATGACGATTTTATGACAGAATCAAGATAGTCATAGCTGTGCTGTCGTAGAAGTGTTCCATGACATTACCAAAATTATCATCACGGAAGTGTCCACTTCCATGACGATAAATCGCGCGTCACAGAAGTGCTTTCGTCAAGGGTGACCGACACGTGGCATCCACCGTAGCGGAACGCCGTTAAGCTATCTGGTCGGGTTTTGGATCCGGTAACCCGTTAACAGCACCGACCAATGGGGATTTTCCACGTGTAAAATCATCATTGGCTGGAGGAAACACGTGTCGGCTCATCGTTGGGACAGATGTCATCCACTTATTGGACGGAAGGCGCCTATGATACGTCGACACGTGGCACGACCCAACAGAGGCCCATTCCTGTGAAAAGGCCGACCCAGTAAAAATTAGCAGGCCAGCCCATATAAGGCCTACTTGTGTCAGGTCTATTTAAGCCCACGGCCCATACGAGATGTGCCAATTCGGCCTGTCAACGGCCCGTTAAAGATTTGACACCATTGCAGCCCATCGTCAGTTCGAGCCCGTTAACAGCCCGCTATATATTTGGGCTCAATATCGGGCCGATGAGATTTCGGCCTGTTAACGACCCATTTAATGGATGGGCCAATTTCCAGGATGTACATCTTTCGGCCTTTTAGCGACCCATTTAAATGTTGGGCTAGTTTACGGCCCGGTGTGTCTTTCAGCTTGTTGACGGCCCATAAATCTAATGGGCCATTTGTTGTCGGACCTGAGTTTCGGCCTTCTAGCGGCCCTTTTAAGTGTTGGGCCAATTTTCTGGCCCAGTGTCACTTTCAGCCTATTGACGGCCCATAAATCAGTTGGGCCATTTGTAGTCGGACCTGAGTTTTGGCCTTTTAGCGACCCATTTAAGTGTTGGGCCAATTCCCGGCCCTGTGGTGCCTTTCGGCTTATTAACGGACCATAAATGAGTTGGGCCATTTCTAGTCGGACCTTAGTTTTGGCCTTTTAACGGCCCATGCCCTTCATGGTCCAATACCAGCCCGGTTTCTCTTTCGGCCTGCTAAAGGCCCACAACACAGTTGGGCCATTTACAATACGACCTGACTTTCGGCCTCTTAGCGGCCATGGTCTTCATGGTCCAGTACAAGTCCGCTGTCTCTTTCGGCCTGCTAAAGGCCTACAGTATAGTTGGGCCATATGTAGCCCAAACTTAGTAACGACCTATTAACGGCCCGTGAAATAAACTGGGGCCACCTGTTGCCCGCTTCGATGTCGGCCTGTTAACGACCCGGAAGGTAAGAGGGCCGACCATTAACTTTCGGCCTAGTAACGGCCCATTAACTTAATGGGCCCACTAAAGTTCGTACATGTCTTTAGGCCAAATTAGATAATTTGAGCCCATTACGACAAGCAATTATGCACAGGACCAAAATCGATCACGCAAAGGTACGGCATACAGGGAATAACGTTGCACATCCAGCATATACTACAGGAAATTACATCCACTGGGCAACCAAAGATTGATGCCAGTGCAAATAAATGAGCAGAACCTAACCATCTACAATGTCACAATCTGCAACCTCAGCACATATGACGCCCATAAGCATGTGGGCAAGTTCTTTCTGCTTTGCTACACTGTCTCTGAAAACATTGATCAGTTGTTGTGTCGCACGACTCTGCACCTCTGATTCATCCACCATTTCCATCATTGCTTTAGCCATTAATTGGTTCACAAACATAAATTTATTGCGTTGCATTCGGGACAGAGGATACTGAACAGATTCAGATGACGATTTTGGCAGGCTTGTATTATTGATAGTGGAGAGTGTCTCGACCACTGCATCATAACATAAATTAGGACGGGAACCAAACAGATTAATCATGAGTTATTGCCATATTACCTGTCCTAGATTTACTGGAAAGAAACAATGGGGTTGCCTTGCTGTTTTCAGAGTTTGTCTTCTTATCTTCAGCAGCCTGCACAAAATTAACACACTAGCATTGCTATCATTGGCCAAGTCAGATAATAGGAAAGCAACATTGACACAACGAACGTTTGGGCAACTAGCCTACACCAAATTAACACAATATGGCACAACTATCATCAGCCAGGTAAGGTAGTACGAAAGCAACATTGACACAATGAATGAATGGGCAACCAGGGAAGCACTACAATTCAGTAATGTGCGTGATATGAGATAGTACATTCATGCAGCTCAGTATGCAAAACTACAAGGCAATTTTCCTTACAAAAATCAACATTGGCGCCTTTAACATTTTGCTACAACTAATTTTAGATCAGATAAAGGTTAGATTCACGCCGATTAACAAAATACATGTTGATGTAAAAATATAGTGATATACAACAGGTACTTACATCAGCATTAGAGCATAGAGAATTCCCGCAAGATATTTTCCTC
This sequence comes from Aegilops sharonensis, assembly GCA_904067115.1. NCBI lineage: Eukaryota > Viridiplantae > Streptophyta > Magnoliopsida > Poales > Poaceae > Aegilops > Aegilops sharonensis. Next base: position 5,336,323 of record LR880970.1, on the reverse strand, counting down.
GAAAACGATCCCAATGGAGGAAGTCTTCTATCGTTTAACCTTATTTTCTAAAAGAGAGATGGGTAAGAAACATGTAGAAAATATGATCAGAATGCTATAAAATTTCATGATGCGAGGATACGCACATGCTTCTTAGAATGGAGTTGACATTCTTTTGCTGCACTGGAGCGGACTAGTTCTTTGGCCACTGGAATCTGCTTATTATCAGTGGGAGTTGGCTTTCTCTGTGCTGGAGCAGTATCTATGAAAAATGGAGTTGGTTTATTATCTCCTGGCGTTTGGATCTTTTGCAAAGACCTGGTTTGTAACCCTTCAGATTCTAACATAGCCATCTTCCCCTTGCATGCCTTATATAGAAGAATGGTGAATCAGTTATAAAAGATGCTACAGCAGAGATGGAATAGATACTGAAGAATAGAAAGGCATGGCATATTGACATGTATTCCCTCCATCCGGAAATAAATGGATGGGTCTAGGCGTATTTCAGTTCTAGATACATCCAGTTTTATCCATTTCTGCGACATTTAATCCGGATGGAGGGAGTATGATGTAAGAGCTAGGGATACGACATGACAACACAGTAAAAGAAAACACTGAAAAACCCACTGCAAAACCAAAGTATTCAAACCCACTGATATGAGATAGTACACTCATGCAGCTCAGGATGCAAAACTACCAGGGAGAGTTCCTAACAAAAATCAACATTGTGGCCTTTAATCATACATTTTGCTACAACTAAATTTAGATCAGATAAAGGTTGGATTCACGCCGATTAACAAAATACATGCTGATGTAAAAATATAGTGATATACAACAGGTACTTACATCTACATTGGAGCACAGAGAATTCCTGCAAGAATCTTTCCTCATAAACGATACCATTGCAGAACTTCTTCTATCTGTTAAGCTTATTTTCTAAAAGAGAGATGGGTAAGAAACATGTAGAAAATATGATCAGCATGCTATAAAATTTCATGATGCAAGGATACACACACGCTTCTTAGAATTGAGTTGACATATTTTTGCTGGACTGGAGCGGACTAGTTCTTTGGCCACTGGAATCTGCTTATTATCAGTAGGAGTTGGGTTTCTCTGTGCTGGAGCAGTATCTATAAAAACTGGAGTTGGTTTATTATCTCCTGTCGTTTGGATCTTTTGCAAAGGCCTTGTTTGTAACCCTTCAGATTCTAACATAGTCGTCTTCCCCTTGCATGCCTGGTATAGAAGAATGGTGCTTTAATTATAAAACATGCGACAGCAGAGAGATGGAATAGGTACTGAAGAATAGAAAGGCATGACATATTGACACGTATTCCCTCCATCCGGAAAAAAATGGATGGGTCTAGGCGTATTTCGGTTCTAGATACATCCTTTTTTATCCATTTCGGCAACATGTAATCCGGACGGAGGGAGTATGGTGTAAGAGCTAGGGATACGACAGGACAACACAGCAAAAAAAACTAGTTGAATGGAAAACTATATGCTAGCGGAATACGTACAGAAATAACTAAGGCAACGTACACGTGTATGATTGGGAAAATAAGATGGCATTGCAACAGAGCACTAGAACAACACTTCAATGTAAAAAAACATGGTATGGCAGACAGATGAAGTACATACTGATGAATAACAATGCATAAGATATTCAGAAGCATGATGTCCAAATTAAGCAAATGTCATTGCGATAGAGTAGAATGACAGTACTTGAATTTGAAAACATGTTATCATGAATGGAATAGGTACTGAAAAACAGGAAGGCTTGACATATTTACATGCATGTTCAGCATGCTAAGCACATGGCATTGCAACAGAGTAGATACACTCCAGGACATTATATGCATGTTGTACCCATATCACAGGCCAAGTTAGAGCAAGGACCTTGTGGCGTGAAGAGGATTCATCATCTTTCTGCAAGTCTTCTGAAGAACTGCCTTTACATGTTCCATCATATTGGGTATCATTGACATCAAGTTTATTGGCCTTTACATTGCTCCATGAGGTTCTTGTGGATATATCAGTGTGTGCAATTATATCTGACATGCATGGAAGACAACTAGTAGTTAGATTTATGTAAATGAGTGCCTGTAGGAGACGACATAAATAGTAGGACCGGGGTTAACTAGCAGCAATAGGTCTCATAAACTAAAGGGAGAACATAGATGAAAGCTACAGAATATGTATCGTTTGTACTCGAGATTAACTAGATGGCACATAAAAGTATTAAAGAACAATATAGGTAATACTAGAAGTGGTATAATACTATAATCACCAGCCTATGGGATAGCATTGGCTGATGGATGATAACTATGGAACAACGTTACCTAAAGAACAAGTATCTTAACTGAACTATGGAACAACGTGAACTCCTGAAAAAGACCCGTAAGAGATCAACATGAATATACAATGAAATGTGATGATCTATTTTCCGTGCTCAGATGAATAACAAAGTCATAAATGTTGCACACAAGTAAGATGAGGGTACAACCTATCTGGCTGCCATCCATAGGAGTGAGCATCATGTGCTGACTTGTCGATGGCCCTGCAGTTGTTGTGGCTGTCCATGTCGGGCACGCGCATTCGATGCAGGGAACTGTTGAGTGGGGACTGTAGCTCCCTTCTGGTGTATGCTTCCATTGTTGGAGCAGCTGCGGTGAGTCAGAAGATGATGTGTCTGAAGATGCAGATAACGCATAATGTTAAGAACGACACATCTCTTTGATCTGAAGAAATACACTAAGAGATCAACAGCAAGGTACGAGAGTGGTCACATGTCTGTTGACTGAATACTAAATTGGGGTCACACGATTTTATTTTATTTTGGTACTGTCCGATCTACGCCGGATGGCTTGATGGCCGTCTTGTGCCTCCCAGGTGACACTGTTCGGAATCTTCCCCGAAGAGCCAGCAACCAACGGCAGAGCAGCCTACCTCCGCCGTCCGTGGCCCCGGCCAAAACCTCGCTCCCCGCCCCACCGCACTGCCGTGGTTGCGCCGCCCCCGGGCCAATCAACAAAGACTCCCCGTCATCCAGATCCGGCGGCGGCAGTACCTTCAACCCACACAACTCTAAAAGATAGCCATCTAAGCGCTGCTTCCGCGGTGAACTTGCGGCCCCGCACCCTTATGTTAGACACCAGCCAACCGACAGCCTAGGAGCTCCGCCACCTCGAGGGGTGCTGCTTCCCATTGGGAATCGATTGGCCCAGAATAAAAATTCAGACAACTGACGCATAAATAAAGTGATTTGAGATGAGGGTGCGACCTATCTGGCGGCATGGTGAAGCAGGCAGGTCCAGCTGCCGAGTCGGTGAGGCCGACGCGGTTGAGGTGGCGACCGGCGGCAGGGAAAGAGCGATGTCGCGACGGTCGACGGCTACGCGGAAGCAGCGCCAGGACTCTGGACGGATCAAAAGTTGGAGCCGCTCCGGCGCCGTGAACAACGGCGGGGGTGAGTCGGCTCCGGTACGGTTCACGCGGCCGTCGACGAGGCAGCACTAGCAGCACGGAGTAAGAGGCACACGGCCCAGTGCACAACGGCAATTGGACAGCGTCTCCGGCATTAGGGAGGAGGGCGGCTGTGAAATTGGTGTGGTGGGGGCGCCATGGAGGTGGGGTTGAGGTTTCGCGGCTCGGGAGAAGGGAGCTTCCCGGGGAGAAGGTGATTTGGCACCCACGAGGTATGAATGGGGGCGGGCGGGGGGGGGGGGGGGGGGGGGGGGGGGAGGGGGGGGGGGGGGGGGGGGGTGGCGGAGGGGGGAGGAGGGGGGGGGGGGGGGGGGGGGGGGGGGTGGGGGGGGGTGTTGTGGGGGGGGGGGGGGGAGGGTGGGGGGGGGGGTGAGGTGGGGGGGGGGGGGGAAGGGGGGTGGGGGGGGGGGGGGGGGGGGATGGGAGAGGGGAGGGGGAGGGGGGGGGGGGGGGGGGGGGTGGCGGAGGGGGGAGGAGGGGGGGGGGGGGGGGGGGGGGGGGGGTGGGGGGGGGTGTTGTGGGGGGGGGGGGGGGAGGGTGGGGGGGGGGGTGAGGTGGGGGGGGGGGGGGAAGGGGGGTGGGGGGGGGGGGGGGGGGGGATGGGAGAGGGGAGGGGGAGGGGGGGGGGGGGGGGGGGGGTGGCGGAGGGGGGAGGAGGGGGGGGGGGGGGGGGGGGGGGGGGGTGGGGGGGGGTGTTGTGGGGGGGGGGGGGGGAGGGTGGGGGGGGGGGTGAGGTGGGGGGGGGGGGGGAAGGGGGGTGGGGGGGGGGGGGGGGGGGGATGGGAGAGGGGAGGGGGAGGGGGGGGGGGGGGGGGGGGGTGGCGGAGGGGGGAGGAGGGGGGGGGGGGGGGGGGGGGGGGGGGTGGGGGGGGGTGTTGTGGGGGGGGGGGGGGGAGGGTGGGGGGGGGGGTGAGGTGGGGGGGGGGGGGGAAGGGGGGTGGGGGGGGGGGGGGGGGGGGATGGGAGAGGGGAGGGGGAGGGGGGGGGGGGGGGGGGGGGTGGCGGAGGGGGGAGGAGGGGGGGGGGGGGGGGGGGGGGGGGGGAATTGGGAGGGGAGTGGAACCATGTCTTACAGACGCATTTGTCTGAAATGTGAGGGGGAGTTACAGTTCTACCCTTGCCTATAGGCTTCTCGTCTTGGGTCTGTGTACTGAGGGTCGGGGATAGTAGAGTAACTTTGCTTCTCCCCAAATAGTGGGCGGGAGCGATTTCGGGCGAGGAGGGCGTGTTTTGAACTATAGTGGGCGCGAGCGATTTCGGGCGAGGAGAGCGTGTTTTGAAATAGTGGGCACGAGCTATTTCGGGCGAGGAGAGCATGTTTTGCCGACCATGGTTTATGAATTATTCGGCACATGTCATTTCGGCCGAGGAGAAGGCGCGCTTGGATGAAGTTACAAACCTACCCTCGATGTACAATGGGCCAATTGATGCGTGTCCCACAGCGCACTGTGCCTCGGTGCGCCATTAGAATATATACTTTTTTTTTTATTTTTTTGCAAAACTTCTAATGGTGCACCAGAAGCAGGTGCGCCATTAGTAACCAGGGTTACTGTCGGTGTCAGAACCGGCGGATCTCGGGTAGGGGGTCCCGAACTGTGCGTCTAGGCGGATGGTAACAGGAGACAAGGGACACGATGTTTTTACCCAGGTTCGGGCCCTCTCGATGGAGGTAAAACCCTACTCCTGCTTGATTAATATTGATTATATGGGTAGTACAAGAGTGGATCTACCACGAGATCAGAGAGGCTAAACCCTAGAGGCTAGCCTATGCACTACTAGAAAAAGGGCTATAGATGGGATTGACACTAATGGCGCACCAGAAAGATGGTGCGCCATTAGTATATACTAATGGCGCACCACCTTCTGATGCGCCATTAGAGTTTAAACTACTAATGACGCACCATGCAAAGGGTGCGCCATTAGTATCAATTTTTTTTTAACTAGTGCGCCTGTCCAAACATACTAATGGCGCATCCTGCCCAAGTGCGCCATTAGTAGTTGTAACTACTAATGGCGCACCAGGCAGTGGGTGCGCCATTAGTATAGAATTTTTTTTGAACTAGTGCGCCTATCCAAACATACTAATGGCGCATCCTGGTTAAGTGCGCCATTAGTAGTTGTAACTACTAATGGCGCACCATGCAAGAGGTGCGCCATTAGTAAGTGGGCAGCAACAAGATATTTGGGACAGCCTCTCCTACCCACACAATCACTTTCTCCCCACTTCATTCTCTCCACCTCCTCCTTGTCTCGGGTGCCTCCTCTTTTTCACCTCATTTCCACCATAGATTCATTCAAATTAAGTGGTTAAATTACCTTGTTTTAATAGGTAAGTAAGGGGGGAAGCTATATTTAGGTTGTTCTCCCTACAACAATGTGCACATGCACTTTTTACGGCCTAGCTAGATCTATGTATGTTCGTGGTGTTGCATATGTTTGTGGTGTTGCATATGTGTTTGTGTTTGGAGGTGTACCGGTATTTGGAATGTGATAGTTGCCAATATTTTGCCGGAATGTTGATTCATTTCCGTTTCGGCGAGAATTTTGGCATTAAGCATTCTTTTTGGTCCTATTTTTAGGGAAAGTCATGCCAAATTTTTGTTTGGTTCTAAAATATCGTTTTGCTCTACCCCGCAGGCGACCATGGTCCGCACAATGACCGAAGGCATCGTGAATAGGTTTTTGAGGTCCGCGAAGGCCGAGATGCTTCAAAAGAACGAGACGGAGATAAGATGTCCGTGTCGAAGATGCAAGCTGAAGAGCCTTATTGCGGACCCGGATTACGGGCAGGTGCGGGACCACCTGCTGTTGCGTGGTTTCATGGATGGCTATCGGTGGCAAGGTGATGAAGATGACTACGAAGTCGTCCATGCGGGCCGGGCAAGAAATGAGGAAGGGCAGCAAGACAACCGCCGCGGCTCGGGCGGGCGAGAAGACGAAGAATCCCCAGGAGATGATCACGACTGTGATGCTGTACACAGTCATCATGTAGAAGATGCAGGACATGATGATGAGGAAGATGCCGGAGCAGGCGACGGGCATGATCATGAAGATGATGATGCCGGCGGAGCAGACGACGCTGGACCATCGATGGGCTGGGTGCAGGACCCTCATATTCAAGAGCTGCTTCTCAAGCAGACGGATAACGCAAGAGCTGCCGCCAGAGAGAAAGCCAAGATGGATCAACTTGAGTTAGACGCGGTTACTCCATTGTATGAAGGATGCAGGCCCGAGGATACCCGCCTGAAAGTAACGCTCATGGCTCTGGAGATGAAGGTAAAACACAAAATGACCGACACATGCTTCAACGAGAACATGTCATTCTGGCACGAACGTCTTCCCAAGGGGAACAAGTGCCCGACCAGTTTGGAGGAGGCGAAGAAAATCGTGTGTCCTCTCGATTTACCGCACGTGAAATACCATGTGTGCATGAACAATTGCATCATTTATCGGGACGAGCACGCAAAGTCTACCATATGTCCGGTGTGCGGCGTCACTCGATACAAGAAGAGGAAGAAAGCTCCTCGAAAAGTGGTGTGGTACTTTCCGATCACTCCTCGTCTGCAGCGCTATTTCGCGGACCCTAAGGTAGAAAAGCTCCTGCGTTGGCACGCGGATAGGGAGGAGAAGAAGCGAGAAGATGACGCAAATGATCCGGAGATAGATAAAAAAGACAAGATGCTGAGTCACCCTAAGGATGCGAGCCAGTGGCAAGCGTTGAACTTCGAAGACTCGGAATTTGGGAACGATCCAAGGAACATCGTGCTGGGCGCGAGCACCGATGGAGTCAATCCGTTTGGCAGCCAGAGAAGCACACATAGCACCTGCCCTGTGTTTGTGTGGATGTACAACCTTCCCCCCTGGTTGTGCATGAAGAGGAAGTACATTCACATGAGTATGCTAATTGAAGGGCCGAAACAACCAGGGAACGACATCAATCTGTATCTGGGGCTGCTGAAAGAGGAGCTTGACACGCTGTGGAAAACGCCAACCAATACGTGGGACGCCGCAGAGAAAAAATATTTCCGTATGAGAGCCGCACTGCTCACGATGGTGCACGACTATCTCGGTTACGGATATCTCGCGGGGCAGGTAGTCCACGGATTTTCTGGATGCGTAAGGTGCATGGATGACACAACGTATCGCCAGCTAGATAGAGATCCCGGGTCTTCGAAAACCGTGTTCATGGGACATCGAAGGTGGCTTCGCGACGATGACCCGTGGAGGAAACGCAAGGATCTGTTCGATGGTGAAACCGAACCCCGAAAACGCCCGTGTACGAGGAGCGGCGA
>LR880970.1:5305579-5318739 GCA_904067115.1 Aegilops sharonensis | reverse complement strand
TCTATGTGATGGTAGTTTAGATGATCGATATCGACTTGTAATGTGAAGACAAACTCGCTACTCGCGGTCTCGAGACTTGTAATATAATGTTCTATCTTTGTTCGGTCTTTTCAATTCGGAGACTAATATGATGAATTGTATTCGGAGACTAATATGATGAATTGTATTCAAAGACTAATCTTCTATTGTATTTGATGAATCTATTGTTGATGTGTGCTGTCTATATTTTGTCAAATTATACATTTTGTAACCTGTGCAAAAAACAGAAAATAAAAAAATAAAAAAAAACATAATATTCATACTAATGGCGCATCACATGACAGTGCGCCATTAGTATGACAGTGCATACTAATGGCGCATCACTGGGTAGTGCGCCATTAGTATGCCGCGGTTACTAATGGCGCATCCAGAGGTGGTGCGCCATTAGTATGCCAAAGCACCTGGGTATACATGCCCCCTGGGAGGCATACTAATGGCGCACCCTGGCCTATACTAATGGCGCACCACTGGTGCGCCATTAGTATACCAGATACTAATGGCGCACCAGGTGGTGCGCCATTAGTAAAAATTACTAATGGCGTGCTATTAATGGTGCACCAGTGATGCGCCATTAATGGCCAAATTAGGTGCGCCATTAGTAGTGGTTTTTCTAGTAGTGATGGTATGATTGTTGTTCGTCCTACGGACTAAAACCCTCCGGTTTATATAGACACCGGATAGGGTTAGGGTTACACAGAGTCGGTTACAATGGTAGGAGATCTACATATCCGTATCGCCAAGCTTGCCTTCCACGCCAAGGAAAGTCCCATCCGGACACGGGACAAAGTCTTCAATCTTGTATCTTCATAGTCCAGGAGTCTGGCCAATGGTGATAGTTCGGCTATCCGGACACACCCTAATCCAGGACTCCCTCAGTAGCCCCTGAACCAGGCTTCAATGACGACGAGTCCGGCGCGCATATTGTCTTCGGCATTGCAAGGAGGGTTCCTCCTCCGAATACTTCATAGAAGATTTTGAACACAAGGATAGTGTCCGGCTCCGCAAAACAAGTTCCACATACCACCGTAGAGAGAATAACCTTTGCACAGATCTGCTGACGTATTCCGCGGCGTGACATCACACCACGGCCAGGCCTTTATACGGACCGTTTTTACTGTCCCACCTCAGCGCGTTTAGCGAGGCGGTTTCTTCGGCACGTCTTATCAGAGCGGAGATCGTGCCCCCCTTATTCCGGAATCCTCATCAATACGGGCGTGGGTAACCCAGTCGTGCCCGTTGGCACGCCTCCTCCATCGAAGGCGAGTCCCGAACGGTCACGGGGAGGGCTCTTGGTATTCAACCTCTTTAAAACGAGACCAAGGCCCGCTCCTTTCTTTCAATCTCAATCGAATCCGCCCCTCGCTTCGAGTTCCAACACCCAAAGCTCCAGATTTAGGCGCTTCGGACCTTCAACGATGTCCGGCTCCGACCTGCACGGCCGGTGGATGTCTTCCTTCGTCACGGAAGAAGATGTGCTAAAGCTGAGAGACGCCAGGTATCTAACTGGCGAAATTTCGCATAGACTGCCTGCCCAAGGGCAGGTTATTCCCACTCCCGAGCCTGGTGAGAGCGTGGTGTTCGTGTCTCACTTCCTTCGGGGTTTAGGCTTCCCGACGGACCCCTTCGTGAGGGGGCTCATGTTTTATTATGGGCTGGAATTCCATGACTTGGATCCGGAGTCCATCCTCCACATCTCGTCGTTCATTGTCGTATGTGAAGCCTTCCTTCGAATTACCCCTCACTTCGGATTGTGGCTCAAGACCTTCAAAGTGGAGCCGAAGATGATCAAGGGGCATCAGGCAGAGTGCGGATGGGCTGTTATAAGCAAGAATGTTGACGCTCCATGGCCCGAGGGCTCTTTTCAAGAGGAGCTCAATTTATGGCAACAAGAGTGGTTCTATATCACCGCTCCCAGGGGTACCAAATGGGCGGCGCCACCTGCCTTCCGCTCGGGTCCTCCACTGCGGCGGGCGTCATGGGTCAATAAAGGGCTCGACTGGGGACCGTCCAAGGACGTACCTCTGTTGCAGGGCCGTATTCGAGACCTCCTAGAGAGAGAGATCAATCTGGTCATAGTAGCGCAGGTCATGCTGATTCGTCGCACCTTGCCCTGCAAACGTCACCCCCTCCGCCTGTGGGAGTTTAACCCGGAGGGACCGCGAGCTCTCCAACATTTTATGGGCGCAACGCCCATGGAGATGTACCAACTGTTCTTCGGATCACAAGCAATGTGTCCTGACTTAACTGAGGACGCAGGTCTAAGCTGCAATCACCCGGATACTCAAGTAAGTAGTCCTGTACCCGGACACGCTATCCGCATATTTATCATAAACTTGCCCTTAAAAGAGCTATGCTTTAAACAGGAGTGGATAGCAAAAGCAAAACTAATCAGGTGTCCGGCCCCCCTCCCTGAGACCACGCCGGATCCTGTATTAACCAAGATGCTAGAGGCTGTGCCTTTTGAAGAAGGCAAAGGGGGGAACAAGGGAACTACTACCTCCGTGAAGGAGGCAATCAAGAAAGGGGGGATCGAGAATCCCTCCCTCCAAGGGGAGAAGAGGACCGCTTCTGAAGATCCGGAGACCAAAGCCTCGAAGCGGGGGAAGAAATCTTCGCTAGAGGGTCCTGCGGCGGGAGATGCCCCGGCCGCACTATTTCCCCAAGGAGATCAGCCCTCCAGCGAGTCGTAAGTAAAGGGGGGCGTTTTTTTTAAAAGAGAGACATCCCCGTTTTATTTCTGAAGGTAACCGAAAGTTTACCTTGTAGTTCGGATCTCAGCCCTTCACAGCAGAGCTCGTCTTCAGGGGATCTTGGTCCGGAGATGATGGAGAGCGAAACGCCTCTGCCTGCCGTACCGTTATGCGAGGCGGACGACCCTGAGGTGTCATCGCCGAGGGCTTCTCTGAATCCGGCGGGGCCAGAAGGCCGTCGTATGTCCCCTCAAAGCCCTCCGTGTCCGGCCTTCGAAAAAGGCCACCTGACGAGTCCAGCACCAACGGGTGTACGGTCGGAGGAGCTGAAGGATCTGCTCGGGCGAGCGTCTATCTTGGAAGATCATCGTATGTTAATGGGTATGGTGATTGAAAGGATTTCATCCGCTGAGAGCGGATTGCATTAAGCCGTCGTAAGTTTACTGACGTGTTTTGAGGTACGCAAAATGATGTACCTTCTGACAGTTTTGCATATAAAATGCGCCCTGTATAGATAGTAGCCCCTGAGACTTGGTGCGGTGTCAAAAATGACGGCGCGCCGAGGATCATAACCCCAGGTATAATATGCGCTCTTCCTATGTAGGCGGCGAAGCGTCCGGTGGCTAGCCGGGCTGATGAATTTGCTGAACTGAAGCGGCAACTTGACGTGGCGGATGCGGACATCACACTTGTTAATAAGCGGCTTGACAAGTCACAAGGTATGCAACTTCTCCGCGGACACCTGGTAAGGGAGCTTGACGCCCATGCCTTACAACATGTATGCTTAATGCAGATGGTGCCGCTGCTATGGAGAAGCTTCCGGCGGAGCTCACCCGAGCCAAGGAGCAAGCCAGAAAAGGTGATGCGGCGGCCTTAAAGGCGGCCGCAGAGCTAAAAGCCGAACAGGCTGCTCACTGTCGAAGCAAGAAAGAAATGGCCGAGATGGCCGTGAAATTGAAGAATGCTACTGACCGTTGCGAGCTTCTTGAAAAAGAAGATCGAGCGGCACAAGAGGACCTGAAAAAGGCCGCCACCGAGGCCAAGGACACTCGCTCTGCGATGAGAGCTATGAAGGAGGAGCTACGTCAGGCCGGAGATATTGCGGCTGGAAAGCCCTTTCTGCTGCGGAGGAAATTCATGGATCCTAAGTACGCTCAATTGGACCGGCTGTGGGGTGCGGAGGATGCTTATCTGGACTTGGCGGCGAGTGCCGCAGACGCGGCCGAACACTTCCGAGGTCGAAAGGATCACGGAATGGAAGAGCTTTTTTGGTCGCAGTTCCATAGTCCGGAGCGTCCACTTTCATTAACCGATCGTTTGGCCGAATGGGCTGAGCTGGATAGGTTGTCCGGACTTGCCATGAAGGATGTCGTGACTCATTTGTGGCCGAACAGGCCCGAGCCGAAGAGTTATTTTGGCTTGGTGCAACAGTTCCTTGGTGCGGTGCCGCAAATCGATGCAATGAAGCGGTCAACATGCATAGAGGGTGCGCGGATGGCTCTTGCCCGTGTCAAGACATACTGGGCAGAGATGAAGGCCACCGACGTTGCATCCCAAGATTCAGACAGAAGCCGAGTACCTGCCGAGCACTATTTTTAGGAAGTCCTGCAAGGCACTCGTTTAATAGAGACGCAGTGCTCGAAGGATATTATGTTTTAATGACGTGTATGATTTGTGAAAACAATGTTTCAATATAATAGAAGAGCTTTTTTACTTGTGCGTTCAAGTATTAAAACACCTCCTGTGCGGCCGTTGATGTATATGTGTATATAACCTGAAAGATGGCAGTCTTCGGCTTCAGCCCCCACGCACATAATGCGGGGGTGTTTGCAAAAAGGCGCATTTTCACACTTAATCCAACGTCTTGGTCCTGTAAAGGAGGTGATAGCGTAGCAAACTAGGCAACCGGACTATAATGCTTTATCACTTTCATTTAGCCATAGGAGTTCGATGGTGGGGCTACTATATAGCCCCTAGGGGCACCGCGCTCTCCCGAATTCGGGGCGTGTATGTGCCTGACCGGGAGACGGTCCTTCGTTAATGCGGGGGAATTCTAAACATTCCGATGGGTCATCGAGTGGTTGACCAGTCTCACGCTATAGCATGACAGTCAGTTTTCGGCTTTCTCTACTGAGGTGCTCACCTGGCCGAACCGGGGCACAATCGCAGTAGTTCTCCTGGTGCCGCGTTAGCCGATATAACGGAACGTAAGGCACCAAAACACAGGAGCCGGGCAAACCCAACATTTGACCAAAGACATGATTCGGAGCTGATGCATATAAGGCCTAACTCGAGACGCCGAACACTCCCTAAGGTATTCGGTCTTTATGAAAACGGGCAGAATAATGCCCTAAGCCCCTGGTGTCCAGGTACGCGCAAAAATTCTGGTGCGGCCGATGCCAAAACGCCAGCCTCCTCGTCGGTTATAGCAAGAAACCGGGAGATGTGTATCAACAAGAGACAGTAAAAAGGTTTACGCAGGGTCTTAATCTGAAAAGAATCCTTGCAACGGGTCCCTACTGCATGTCTGCGCCTGTGTCTCCGTTGTGCCGTATCCTGGACGGGTGTAGCACGGTGTTCATCTGTAAAAGAGAAGAACTTAGTTGAAAAGAAAAAAGGATCGTGCGAAGAATGTACTTTATATTAAATAAACAGAGTATGGTTCGAAAAGTGAATAAAATTGAGCTTTATTGTCTCTTGTTGTACATGCGTGCAGCCCCTTGTATGTGGGTATGCCGCTAGTAGGCGTTTATATGTTTACGCCGGACTCGTCTAGCCATGTCCGGGGTCCGAATGACCTATTTAGGTGCTTTGATTAGCGAAGCCGGATTAGCGTGGGGCTGTCAAGGCAGTCTCACGTTCTTCCGTGCTCGAGTAACACTTGATACTCCCTTTTAATGAGATGATGCCGCGTGGACCGGGCATTTTAAGTGTAAGAGATGCATAATGCTGTATTGCGTTAAAGCGGGCGAAAGCTTCACGTCCCAGTAGTGCTTGATAGCTACTTTCGAATGGGGCGATATGGAAGGTTAACTTTTCGCGGCGGAAGTTGTCGGATGAGCCGAACATAACTTCTAGCAGTAGGGAGCTCGTACAATGGGCATATAGGCCTGGCATTACCCCTTTGAAGGAGGTGTTGCTATGGCGAATTTTGGTTGGGTCTATCCCCATTTTGCGGATTGTGTCCTGATATAGCAGGTTTAGATCGCTACCTCCATCCATTAGGACTTGTGTAAATTGGAGTCCGTCGATTATAGGATCTAATATCAAGGTAGTCCATCCTGCGTTCCGGATACTTCCGGAATAGTCCTGATGATCGAAGGTGATTGGTTTTGACAACCAACGTTGGGACTCTGCTGGGATAGACCGTGCGGCGCGTGTTTCTATGGGCGCCGCTCTGTTTTTCCCTTTTGTCACTTGAAGTGAGTTCACTGTTTTGACTTCTTGTGGGAAATTCTTTTGTTTTCCGGTGCTCTGCTTGTGGGGTTCGTCATCGTCCTCGCTTGGTGTGTCGAGCCCCTTGTATTCGGCATTGAGTTTGCCGGACTGTTTGAAGACCCAACAATCTCTGTGGGTATGGTTTGCAGGCTTCCCGGGAGTACTGTGGATTTGGCATATTTTGTCCAAGATTTTGTTTAGGTTGGATAGCTTGTCGCTGTTATCCTTGAGGGGCAGTTTTTTATGATTCTGCCAGGAGCTTCTGAATCCGGTGTTGACTGCCGTGCTCTTCGGGCTGCTTTCCTTTGTTCGGTGCTGGTCCTTGCCACGTCGTGGTTTCCATTTCCATCCCTGACTTCGGATGTACTTGGGTCGCTGGTACTGCATCTTGCCAGCCAACTATCCTCTCCCGCGCAAAAGCGGGTCATGAGGCTTGTTAATGCAGCCATTGTTCTCGGCTTCTCCTGGCCGAGGTGTCTGGCGAGCCATTTGTCTCGGACGTTGTGTTTCAAAGCTGCTAAGGCTTCGGCATTCAGACAGTCGACTATTTGGTTCTTTTTGGTGAGGAACCTGTTCCAGAATTTGCGGGCTGACTCTCCGGGTTGTTGAGTTATGTGACTTGAATCGTCTGCATCCGGAGGGCGGACATAAGTCCCTTGAAAATTTGCTCGAAAAGCATCCTCGAGCTCTTCCCAACTTCCAATGGTATTTTCAGGGAGGATTTTGAGCCAATGTCGGGCTGGCCCTTTGAGCTTGAGGGGTAAATATTTTATGGCGTGGAGATCATCTCCTCTAGCCATGTGTATTTGGAGGATGTAATCCTCAATCCAGACTCCAGGGTCTGTTGTTCCGTCGTATGCCTTTATGTTTACGGGTTTAAATCCCGCTGGGAATTCGTGATCCAGCACCTCATCGGTGAAACACAGGGGGTGTGCGGCACCCCTATATTTGGGTGTGCCGTGATGTTCGGATATTTGGCGTGTTGCATTGCTTGGAAGAGCTTACTTTCTCGGCCCATAGATGGACCTAACTGGGCCATCCTTTTGATGCGAATCCTTATGCGGATCGCGTGCCGGCTTGTGTGCGGCGCTGCTTGCCGCTCCATGTTTGCCATGTGGTCGTCTATCCGACCGGGCGGCCTCTTTGTTCTTTGATTGCAGGGGCTCTACGGCCTCCTCATCGAATTCGGGCAGTAGTTTGCGCTTCGGGTAGCTCTTTGTTTGGCGACTGTCGCCGTATTTCTCTGCGGTGTTGAGTACTTTGCTCCATCTGATTCTGAGTGCATCTTCCGCTGTTTTGAGCTTCCGCTTCTGCTTTTTCAGGCTAAGCGCAGTGGCGACAAGCCTTTTGTGGAGGTTCTTCTGCTCCAACAACTTGTCCGACGTGAGATCGTCCGGACTGTTATCTTCGCCGGGGACGGGTTGTTTATCCAAGTTGTCCTGTTCGGACGGTTGCTCGATAGCATGTTCGTCGTCCACCGGTTCGCCCTGCTCTATGGCTGGGTCTGTGTGGCTGCCGTCGAAGCGGGACTTGGTGTGGCGTTTACGTTGCCGTTTTGACTGCTTTTTGAGGGATTTATCCTTCGTAGCGTCCCGTTGTTCCTCGTCGTTACTTCGTTTAGGTGTATCCACCATGTATACATCGTGGGATGAGGTGGCTGTCCAGTATCCTATAGGTGCTGGTTCATGGTTGTCTCCTACATCGTCGTCCATACCGTCGATGTCTTCGGAGTCGAAATCGAGCACATCATTTAAGCTTTCGACAGTGGCTACAAAGTGGGTGGTGGGTGGGTGTTGAATTTCTTCGTCGTCCGCATCCCAACCTTCCTGATCGTAGTCCGGCCAGGGCTCTCCTGATAAAGAGAGAGACTTTAGTGAATTCAGGATGTCGCCAAAGGGCGAGTGCTGAAAGATGTCCGCGGCATTGAACTCCATAACCGGCGCCCAATTGGATTCGATTGGCAGGGGCGCAGAGGGTTCGGAGTCCGGCACCTTGGAGCCACGGTCTTCGCAAAGGACAGGGATGGAGTTCGGCTCAATCGCCGTAGAGATTGTAGCCCCCGAGGCGGTGTCCAGCCACTCGTCCTCGATCGGCGGAGTCGGCTCCGAGCTAAGGGTCGGAGTGGACGCTGGTGCGGCCTCCAGGGCACTGTTCGGCGGCAGAGCTAGATCATGCCCATCGAGACAGTGCGGCACGCTTGGCTGTGGCTCGAATCCGTCGAAGATCAAGTCTCCGCGGATGTCGGCCGTGTAGTTCAAACTCCCAAATCTGACCTGATGGCCAGGGGCGTAGCTTTCGATCTGCTCCAGATGACCAAGTGAATTGGCCTGCAGTGCAAAGCCGCCGAATACGAAGATCTGTCCGGGGAGAAAAGTCTCACCCTGGACCACGTCGTTGTTGATGATCGAAGGAGCCATCGGGCCTAAAGATGACGGCACAGAGGAACTCTCAATGAAAGCACCAATGTCGGTGTCAGAACCGGCGGATCTCGGGTAGGGGGTCCCGAACTGTGCGTCTAGGCGGATGGTAACAGGAGACAAGGGACACGATGTTTTTACCCAGGTTCGGGCCCTCTCGATGGAGGTAAAACCCTACTCCTGCTTGATTAATATTGATGATATGGGTAGTACAAGAGTGGATCTACCACGAGATCAGAGAGGCTAGCCTATGGTATGATTGTTGTTAGTCCTACGGACTAAAACCCTCCGGTTTATATAGACACTGGATAGGGTTAGGGTTACACAGAGTCAGTTACAAATGGTAGGAGATCTACATATCCGTATCGCCAAGCTTGCCTTCCACGCCAAGGAAAGTCCCATCCGGACACGGGAGGAAGTCTTCAATCTTGTATCTTCATAGTCCAGGAGTCCGGCCAACGGTGATGGTTCGGCTATCCGGACACCCCCTAATCCAGGACTCCCTTAGTTACTAATGGCACATTTGCATCTGGTGCGCCATTAGTAAGCAGGGACCAACAAGATATTTTGGACAGCCCACCTACCCACTCACTTTCCCCACTTCATTCTCTCGACCTCCTCCTGCAAGCTTGTCTCAGCTGCCTCCTCCTCCTCACCTCATTTGCACCATAGATTCAACAAAATTAAGTGGTTAAATTACCTTTTTTTGATAGTTAAGTAAGGGGAAAGCTATCTTTATGTTGTTCTCCCTCTCCAACAACATGCACATGCACTTTTCGTGGCCTAGCTAGATCTATGTATGTTCGTGGTGTTGCATATGTTTGTGGTGTTGCATATATGTTTGTGTTTGCGAGTACCGGTATTTGAAATGCGATAGTTGCCAATATTTTGCCGGAATGTTGATTCATTTCCGTTTCGGCGAGAATTTTGGCACTATGCATTCTTTTTGGTCCTATTTTTAGGGAAAGTCATGCCAAATTTTTTCTTGGTCCTAAAATATCGTTTTGCTCTACCCCGCAGGCGACCATGGTCCGCACGATGACCGAAGGCATCATGAATAGGTTTTTGAGCTCCGCGAAGGCCGAGATGCTTCAAAAGAACGAGATGGAGATAAGATGTCCGTGTCGAAGATGCAAGCTGAAGAGCCTTATTGCGGACCCGGATTCCGGGCAGGTGCGGGACCCCCTGCTCTTGCATGGTTTTATGGATGGCTATCAGTGGCAAGGTGATGAAGATGACTATGAAGTCATCCATGGGGGCCGGGCGGCGGCAAGAAATGAGCAAGACTCGGGCGGGCGAGAAGATGAAGAATCTCCAGGACATGATCACGACGGTGATGCTGTACACTGTCATCATGTAGAAGATGCAGGGCATGATGATGAGGAAGATGCCGGAGCAGACGAAGGGCATGATCATGAAGATGAAGATGCCGGTGGAGCAGACGACGATGGACCATCGATGGGCTGGGTGCAGGACCCTCATGTTCAAGAGCTGCTTCTCAAGCAGACGGATAACGCAAGAGCTGTCGCCCGAGAGAAAGCCAATCTAGATCAACTGGAGATAGACGCGGTTACTCCATTGTATGAAGGATGCAGGCCCGAGGATACCCGCCTGAAAGTAACGCTCATGGCTCTAGAGATGAAGGTAAAACACAAAATGACCGACGCATGCTTCGACGAGAACATGTCATTCTGGCACGAACGTCTTCCCAAGGGGAACAAGTGCCCGACCAGTTTCGAGGAGGCGAAGAAAATCGTGTGTCCTCTGGATTTACCGCACGTGAAATACCATGTGTGCATGAACAATTGCATCATTTATCGGGACGAGCACGCGGAGTCTACCATATGTCCGGTGTGCGGCGTCACTCGATACAAGAAGAGGAAGAAAGCTCCTCGAAAAGTAGTGTGGTACTTTCCGATCACTCCTCGTCTGCAGCGGTATTTCGCGGACCCTAAGGTACCAAAGCTCCTGTGTTGGCACGCGGATATGGAGGAGAAGAAGCGAGAAGATGACGCAAATGATCCAGAGAAAAATAAAAAAGACAAGATGCTGAGTCACCCAAAGGATGCGAGCCAGTGGCAAGCGTTGAACTTCGAACACCCAGAATTTGGGAAGGATCCAAGGAACATCGTGCTGGGCGCGAGCACCGATGGAGTCAATCCGTTTGGCAGCCAGAGAAGCACACATAGCACCTGGCCAGTGTTTGTGTGGATGTACAACCTTCCCCCCTGGTTGTGCATGAAGAGGAAGTACATTCACATGAGTATGCTAATCGAAGGGCCGAAACAACCAGGGAACGACATCAATCTGTATCTGGGGCTGCTGAAAGAGGAGCTAGACACGCTGTGGAAAACGCCAGCCAATACGTGGGACGCCGCAGAGAAAGAATATTTCCCTATGAGAGCCGCACTGCTCACGACGGTGCACGACTATCTCGGTTACAGATATCTCGCGGGGCAGGTGGTCCACGGATTTTCTGGATGCGTCAGGTGCATGGATGACACAATGTAGCGCCAGCTAGATAGAGATCCCGGGTCTTCGAAAACCGTGTTCATGGGACATCGAAGGTGGCTTCGCAACGATGACCCGTGGAGGAAACGCAAGGATCTGTTCGATGGTGAAACCGAACCCCGAAGACGGCCGCGTACGAGGAGAGGCGAGGAAATAGACCAGCTGTTGAAAAATTTGAAAGATTGCCCACTGCCGGGAAAGAAGCAAAAGGCGCCAGAGCCGGGAAAGAAGCGAAAGACGTCAGAGCCGCTGCTGAAGGTATGGAAAACGAGGTCTGTTTTATGGGACTTTCCGTACTGGAAGATCCACCGTGTGCCTCACAGCCTTGATGTCATGCATATCACGAAGAACGTGTGCGAGAGTCTGCTTGGTACCCTGATCAACATGCCAGAGAGGACCAAAGATGGGCCGAAAGCAAGGGCAGACTTGAAATCAATGGGCATCAGGGAGGAGCTTCACGCTAATGATGATGATGATGATGATGATGATGATGATGAGGCGAAGCAGGACACTGAAAGTCATCGCAAAGGCAAAAAGGCCAAGAAGACCGGAAATGACTACCCTCCCACGTGCTTCACTCTAAGTCAGGAGGAGATCGAGCAGTTTTTCACCTGCCTCGTAGGAGTAAAACTTCCTTACGGTTACGCAGGGAAGATAAGCAGATACCTAGACCCAGCGAAGCAGAAGTTCAGCGGGATGAAGTCTCACGACTGTCACGTGCTAATGACGCAGATACTTCCAGTTGCAATCCGTGGGATCATGGACGCACACGTCCGTGAAATGCTATTTTGCCTATGCAACTTTTTTGACGTCATCTCTCGGAAGTCGGTTGGCGTGAGGCAACTCAGAAGGCTACATGAAGAGATCGTGGTCTTACTATGCGAGCTTGAGATGTACTTGATACGTCTCCGTCGTATCTACTTTTCCAAACACTTTTGCCCTTGTTTTGGACTCTAACTTGTATGATTTGAATGGAACTAACCCGGACTGACGCTGTTTTCAGCAGAATTGCCATGGTGTTGTTTTACGTGCAGAAAACAAAAGTTCTCGGAATGACCTGAAACTCCACGGAATATCTTAGAATAAATAATAAAAAATCCTTGCCAAAGATGAAGACCAGGGGGCCCACACCCTGTCCACAAGGGTGGGGGGCGCGCCCCTCCCCCCTGGGCGCGCCCCCTACCTCGTGGGCCCCCTGGTGGCCCTCCGACGCCAACTCCAACTCCATATATTGGTTTTCGGGGAGAAAAAAATCAGAGAGAAAGTTTCATCACGTTTTACGATACGGAGCCGCCACCAAGCCCTAATCTCTCTCGGGAGGGCTGACCTGGAGTCCGTTCGGGCTCCGGAGAGGGGGATTCGTCGCCGTCGTCATCATCAACCATCCTCCATCACCAATTTCATGATGCTCACCGCCGTGCGTGAGTAATTGCATCGTAGGCTCGCTGTACAGTGATGGGTTGGATGAGATTTATCATGTAATCGAGTTAGTTTTGTTAGGGTTTGATCCCTAGTATCCATTATGTTCTGAGATTGATGTTGCTATGACTTTGCTATGCTTAATGCTTGTCACTAGGGCCCAAGTGCCATGATTTCAGATCTGAACCTATTATGTTTTCATGAATATATGTGTGTTCTTGATCCTATCTTGCAAGTCTATAGTCACCTACTATGTGTTATGATCCGGCAACCCCGAAGTGACAATAATAGGGACCACTCCCGGTGATGACCATAGTTTGAGGAGTTCATGTATTCACTATGTGCTAATGCTTTGTTCCGGTTCTCTATTAAAAGGATGCCTTAATATCCCTTAGTTTCCAATAGGACCCCGCTGCCACGGGAGGGTAGGACAAAAGATGTCATGCAAGTTCTTTTCAATAAGCACGTATGACTATTTACGGAATACATGCCTACATTACATTGATGAACTGGAGCTAGTTCTGTGTCACCCTATGTTATGACTGTTACATGATGAACCACATCCGGCATAATTATCCATCGCTGATCCGCTGCCTACAAGTTTTCCATATACTGGTTTACGCTTATTTACTTTTCCGTTGCTACT
>LR880970.1:5284384-5300467 GCA_904067115.1 Aegilops sharonensis | reverse complement strand
ACAAATAAAAGAAAGATACCTGAAGCTGAAATTTCCACCATGCTTGCTAATTATACTTTTAAGGGTGGAATACCAAAGAAACTTGGGGATCTAGGAGTACCTACTATACCATGCTCCATTAAAAGAAATTATGTTAAAACAGCTTTATGTGATCTTGGAGCCGGTGTTAGTGTTATGCCTCTCTCTTTATATCATAGACTTGACTTGAATAAGTTGACACCTACTGAAATATCTTCGCAAATGGCTGATAAATCAACTGCTATACCTGCCGGTATCTGTGAGGATGTGCCTGTTGTGGTTGCAAACGTTACTATTTTAACGAACTTTGTTATTCTTGATATTCCCGAGGATGATAGTATGTCTATTATTCTTGGAAGACCTTTCCTTAATACTGCAGGGGCTGTTATTGATTGCAACAAAGGCAATGTCACTTTTCATTTTAATGGTAATGAGCATATGGTACACTTTCCGAGGAAACAACCTCAAGTTTATAGTATTAACTCTATTGGAAAAATTCCATCGATTATATTTGGAGGTTTTGAATTTCCTCTTCCTACTGTCAAGAGGAAATATGATATACTTATCATTGGGGATGTCCATATCCCCGTTGAGGTAACATAGTGTTATTCGAAATTTCTCCGATTTCATGTTAATTGGAATGAGTTTGTTAACAAGACTTGATCAACCTTGTTAGTGGATTCCTTTTGATGAACATGAGATGGATGAAACTAGAAGCACAACCTTCTGTACCCTCTTTATATTTTCTGTTACTTAGTAGAAATAAAGTAAAATAGTATTTTTCTGTCTGTCTCCCGACTTATCCGTGCAATATAAAAATATCCCGAAAATAAAAGTCCTCAGAATGCCAGGACAATTTAATATGATTTTTTCGGGAATATTTGAGAATTTTAGTGCAAAAATTACCGCGGGAGGAGCTGCCACCTGGTCACGAGGGTGGAGGGCGCGCCCTACCCCCCTGGGCACGCCCCCCTGCCTCGTGGGCCCATGGTGGCCCTCCTCCACTTATCCCTGCACCCATCTTCTTCCCCTGTCTCACACAAACCCGAAAAACCAACTCAAGCTCCTGTTCCAGCCGCTTTTGCTGCGATTTTTGATCTCCTTGCTCAAAGCACCTCTCACAAAACTACTTGGGTAGATTGTTCCTTGGTATGTGACTCCTCCATTGGTCCAATTAGTTTTTGTTCTAGTGCTTTATTCTCTGCAAATTTGTGCTGCATAGGGTGACCATGTTCTTGAGCTTGCATGTCAAATTTATATGGTTCCAAGTAGTTCTAATGCTTGATATAGGCCCTAGGCACTTGTGGGAGTTGTTGCTATCAGTTTTATTGAAGTTGGTTCACTTTTTTTAGAAGTTATTAAAAATTTCAGATTGTTTCAGAAATAATGAAGAGGCTTTTGAGGGGCTCGTCGAGCCGAAGCTCTAAGGAAAAAACAAAAGGAAGAAGAACAGAAGCCCAAATTTAATTTTCCTCGTATCGCGGAGGTTCAGCCGTGTGAATGGCCTTCCAATGACTTCTTGAGGAGAGCCGGAATTTATGAGGATTTCTATCTATTGATTCAGAACGCCGGCCTCACCAACTTCCTCCCCGACCAACGTCATCAGTATCTCTTACTCACAAATACTTTTGTGCAGAACTTCTAGTTTTTCCGTAAGAAATCACCTCCAACAGTAGAGTTCCATTTATATGACGTTGTTAAGGAAATGCCATTAGCTGAATTTTGCGAGGTTTGCAAAATACCCTTTGAGGGCACCTTAGATGAACCACACCATAATGAAGTAGAAGCTTTCATTGACACTATCACTGTGGGAGAAACCGGGAAGGTTTCTGATGCAAGAATCACTAGCATACATTTTCCTGTTTTACGTTACTTTGCCTTATTTGCTAGTCGTTGCTTGATTGGACGCGGGAACTGTGGGAACCTTAGTATTCCTAATATTATTATTTTTCTCCATGGTTTATACCGCAATAACTTTGTTAATATGGGTGGAATTGTTGCTAGACGGTTAAGTCTGAACCGTACTAAAGGCCCCATCTTTGGAGGCATTTATGCTTCACGCCTAGCTGAATATTTCGAGATACCTATTAGGCATGAGGATAAAGAGGAAACAGCGCTGCCCCGTGCTTATTTAGATTATAAGAGTATGCTAGCACTTGATTTTCTTGTTAAGAGTCACGAAGGGGAGCTCAAATATAAATTGTACTTTGATAAACATCACCCTGAGACTATTACTTTGCCTGCTCCCTCTTTGTTTAAATTGTCTGCAGGTACTCACATTGTTCCGTGGGCGGCCGTTCAAGCCTATCGGAATCCTGCACCAGCCCCGGAACTGGAACCACAAGATGAGCCTCCACGACAGTCTGTTTATTCTTGGGATCCTGAGGCGGTTGCCAACCAGTGGCAGTCAGAGTCCTCTTCATCACATTATGATCCCAACTATTCTGCATCACAGTACGACCCCAGCTACACCTACGGGTATCGGCCAGGCTATCCCTGGCAATAGACCAACTTAGGCCAAAAGCCTAAGCTTGGGGGAGTACGTATTTCTCACCGACATTACATTTATGTTAACACACACGTATTGCTAGATGTCTGTGCTCATACTATTTCACTTTAATATCCATGCTAGTTTATTTTCTTTTTTTAGCTTTCTTCTTGTGTGTTTAATAAACCTTAGAAAAACCAAAAAAAATAGTAGTAGTTTATTTCCTGCTGTAGTAGTAATAATTAAAAAGAAAACCCAAAAATATTTCCCGTTCTTCTTTTGCTTGTTGGGAGCTTTCCCGTGTAAATAGTTTTTATTTCTTTTCCTTTCTTTGGGGGTCGAGAAGACCATATTGAAAATGCTTAGTGGCTCTCATATACATGATTGTTTATCTAACTTAGAGCCCATATTACTTGTCTTCTCTCTTGAGTTGAATGCTTGCAGATTCCAGCTTAGTCCATTGCACGTGCACTCTTATTATTATACACACCGTTCGGTCGTGTAAGTGAAAGGCAATAATGATGATATATGATGGACTTATTGGGATGAGAAAAGCTGGTATGAACTCGACCTCTCTTGTTTTTGTAAATATGACGATTCATCGTTCCTGATTCAGCTATTATGAAGTAAACATATTTGCAATGACATTTAGAGATTATAGTTGCTCGTGCTATGCTTGATTAGCTATGAGTTATAATGGTTTACCTTGCGTGCCAACATGCTATTAGAATGATTATGATATGGTATGATGGGATGGTATCCTCCTTTGAATGAATTGAGTGACTCGACTTGGCACATGCTCATGCATGTAGTTGAATCAAATCAACATAGCCTTCATGATATTTATGTTCATGGTGGATTATATCCTACTCATGCTTGTATTCGGTGTAAATTAATTTTAATGCATGTTTACGACTGTTGTCGCTCTCTCGGTTGGTCGCTTCCCAGTCTTTTGCTAGCCTTCACCTGTACTAAGCGGGAATACTGCTTGTGCATCCAAACTCCTTAAACCCCAAAGTTGTTCCATATGAGTCCACCATACCTTCCTATATGCGGTATCTACCTGCCGTTCCAAGTAAATTTGTATGTGCCAAACTCCAAACCTTCAAATGAAATTCTGTTTTGTATGCTCGAGCAGCTCATGTGCAACTAGGGCTGCCTATATCTTCCATGCTAGGTGGGTTACTCTCAAGAGGAGTGGACTCCACTCCTCATTCACGAGAAAGGGACGGTAACTGGGATGCCCAGTCCCATGATCCAAAAAGATCAAAGCAAATCAAAATAATTAAACAAAACTCCCCTTGGGACCCGTTGATTGTTGGAGGCACTCGTTGTTTCGAGCAAGCCATGGATTGATGCTTGTGGAGGAGGGGGAGTATAAACCTTTACCATTCTGTTTGGGAACTGCCTATAATGCATGTAGTATGGAAGATACAGCCATCTCATAGTTGTTGCGTTGACAGTGAAAGTATGCCGCTCAAAATATAATTTATCTCTATTTCAAAATCGAGCTCTGGCACCTCTACAAATCCTTGCTTCTCTCTGCGAAGGGCCTATCTATTTACTTTTATGTTGAGTCATCACTCTTCTTATTAAAAAGCACCCGCTGGAGAGCACACTGCCGTTTGCATTCATTATGATTGGTTTATATTGGGCATGACTTGACTGGATCTCTTTTACCATGAATTACAATGTTTAGTCAGTCCTTGATCTTTAAAGGTGCTCTGCATTTATGTTTTGCGGTCTCAGAAAGGGCTAGCGAGATACCATTTTGTTATATCATGTTATGTTTATTTTGAGAAAGTGTTGTCATCCGAGTTTTATTATTATGTCTCGCTAGCTGATTATGCTATTGATATGAGTAATTGTGAGACCTACGTGTTATTGTGAGTATGGTTAGTTCATAATAATTGCTGAAACTTGAATGCTGGCTTTTCATGTTTACAACAACAAGAGCAAACAGAGTTTGTAAAAGTTTTTCTTTTTCTCTTTCAGTTTGTCAACTGAATTGCTTGAGGACAAGCAAGGGTTTAAGCTTGGGGGAGTTGATACGTCTCCGTCGTATCTACTTTTCCAAACACTTTTGCCCTTGTTTTGGACTCTAACTTGTATGATTTGAATGGAACTAACCCGGACTGACGCTGTTTTCGGCAGAATTGCCATGGTGTTGTTTTATGTGCAGAAAACAAAAGTTCTCGGAATGACCTGAAACTCCACGGAATATCTTAGAATAAATAATAAAAAATCCTCGCCAAAGATGAAGACCAGGGGGCCCACACCCTGTCCAT
This sequence comes from Aegilops sharonensis, assembly GCA_904067115.1. Classification (NCBI taxonomy): domain Eukaryota; kingdom Viridiplantae; phylum Streptophyta; class Magnoliopsida; order Poales; family Poaceae; genus Aegilops; species Aegilops sharonensis. Next base: position 5,295,673 of record LR880970.1, on the reverse strand, counting down.
GAGGGTGGGGGGCGTGCCCCTCCCCCCTGGGCGCGACCCCCTACCTCGTGGGCCCCCTGGTGGCCCTCCGACGCCAACTCCAACTCCATATATTGGTTTTCAGGGAGAAAAAAATCATAGAGAAAGTTTCATCGCGTTTTATGATACGGAGCCGCCGCCAAGCCCTAATCTCTCTCGAGAGGGCTGATCTGGAGTCCGTTCGGGGCTCCAGAGAGGGGGATTCGTCGCCGTCGTCATCATCAACCATCCTCCATCACCAATTTCATGATGCTCACCGCCGTGTGTGAGTAATTGCATCGTAGGCTTGCTGGACGGTGATGGGTTGGATGAGATTTATCATGTAATCGAGTTAGTTTTGTTAGGGTTTGATCCCAAGAGTCCATTATGTTCTGAGATTGATGTTGCTATGACTTTGCTATGCTTAATGCTTGTCAATAGGGCCCGAGTGCCATGATTTCAGATCTGAACCTATTATGTTTTCATGAATATATGTGTGTTCTTGATCCTATCTTGCAAGTCTATAGTCACCTACTATGTGTTATGATCCGGCAACCCCAAAGTGACAATAATCGGGACCACTCCCGGTGATGACCATAGTTTGAGGAGTTCATGTATTCACTATGTGCTAATTAATGCTTTTTTCTGGTTCTCTATTAAAAGGAGGCCTTAATATCCATTAGTTTCCAATAGGACCCCGCTGCCACGGGAGGGTAGGACAAAAGATGTCATGCAAGTTCTTTTCCATAAGCACGTATGACTATGTACGGAATACATGCCTACATTACATTGATGAACTTGAGCTAGTTCTGTGTCACCCTACGTTATGACTGTTACATGATGAACCACATCCGGCATAATTATCCATCGCTAATCTGGTGCCTACGAGTTTTCCATATACTGGTTTACGCTTATTTACTTTTCCGTTACTACTGTTATCATCACTACAAAAATACCAAAAACATTACTTTTGTTGTCTTTACTTTGTTACCGTTACCACCACTATCATATTACTTTGCTACTAAACACTTTGCTGCAGATATTAAGTTTCCAGGTGTGGTTGAATTGACAACTTAGCTGCTAATACTTGAGAATATTCTTTGGCTCCCCTTGTGTCGAATCAACAAATTTGTGTTGATTACTCTACCCTCGAAAATTGTTGCGATCCCCTATACTTGTGGGTTATCAGTACTTCCCGCCCGCATTCTTCGACGTGATGGTGCATCTGCTGGTCCATATCATGGAGGATATCATCCAACTCGGGCCGACGTTCCTGCACAGCATGATGCCGTTCGAAAGGAAGAATGGTGTCATCAAAGGATATGTTCGCAACATGTCACGTCTAGAGGGAAGCATAGCCAGGGGCTTTCTGACCGAAGAGTGCATCTCCTACTGCACGAATTATCTAGGCATCGAGGACCCCGTTGGTCTGCCCATCAACAGGCACCTCGGCAGGCTCGCTGGATGGGGTCACCGTGAGGGTCGCCGCGAAATGCATGTCGACTTCGAGGGTCGACTCGCCGACTTTGAAAGAGCAAACCTAGTCGCGCTACAACACATAGACGTGGTCGATCCTTGGGTGGTAGAGCACAAAACCTTTATTGAGAAGACGTACAATGACCGAGGCCAACAGAGGACGGACAGAGATATAATCAAAGAGCACAACTCATGTTTCACTCGTTGGTTCAAGAAGAAGCTTCTGTCGTACCCTTTACATGAGGATTCTTCCGCGCAAGAACAACTCATATTCGCCTTGTCACAGGGCGCTGAGCACAACCTGATGACCTATGAGGTGTACGATATCAACGGCTACACATTCTACACCGAGGACAAGGACATGAAGAGCGATGGTTATCAGAACTCCGGGGTAACGATTGAATCCTACACCGGTAACGACAAGGACAGATACTACGGAAGGATCGAGGAGATCTGGGAGCTGAGCTACGCTGGAGAGAAGGTCCCGATGTTCCGTGTCAGATGGGCCAAGAGCGTCCTAAAAGAAGAACGGTATTTCACCACCATGGTTATACCCAAAGCCAAATCCAAGACCGCGGGCGCAAACGTCACCGCGAAAAATGAACCATGGGTACTGGCTTCCCAAGTAGACCAATGCTTCTTCATTACCGACCTGTCAAAGCCCAGTCGTGTTTGTAGTGAGGAAAGGCAAAAGGAAGATCATCGGAATGGATGGAGTAGCCAATGAGAAAGACTTCGACAAGTACGGCGACCCGAAGATCGAACATGACGACGACGATGAAGTAGCAGCATACACCACAAGAAGAAGCAGGACCACCCTACCTAAAGGATGTCCGTTCCACAGAAGAACTCCATTTGCGAAAAAGAAGGGCAAGAAGATTATGAACAGATAGATAGCTAAGATCGATTGTATTTAAATCGTAGTCTTCATTTCTCGATTGTATTTCATGGGCACTTTTTGAACTCATGAATGTTTTTAAATTTCATGGACACTCGATCTCGATCCCCCTCCATCTCGATCGCTATCCCACCTCGCCAGATCTGGTCCCCCACTCCACCGTCGCCGACGACCCACCACACCCTCCCCCGCTCCACCGGCCGCCGCTGCCGACCCCCGGCCCGCACCCTCCCCCACTGCACCGCCGCCGACGACCAACCGCACCCTCCCCCGCTCCACCGGCCGCCGCTGCCGACCCCCGGCCCGCACCCTCCCCCACTGCACCGCCGCCGACGACCAACCGCACCCTCCCCCGCTCCACCGGCCGCCGCTGCCGACCCCCGGCCCGCACCCTCCCCCACTGCACCGCCGCCGACGACCAACCGCACCCTCCCCCGCTCCACCGGCCGCCGCTGCCGACCCCCGGCCCGCACCCTCCCCCACTGCACCGCCGCCGACGACCAACCGCACCCTCCCCCGCTCCACCGGCCGCCGCTGCCGACCCCCGGCCCGCACCCTCCCCCACTGCACCGCCGCCGACGACCAACCGCACCCTCCCCCGCTCCACCGGCCGCCGCTGCCGACCCCCGGCCCGCACCCTCCCCCACTGCACCGCCGCCGACGACCAACCGCACCCTCCCCCGCTCCACCGGCCGCCGCTGCCGACCCCCGGCCCGCACCCTCCCCCACTGCACCGCCGCCGACGACCAACCGCACCCTCCCCCGCTCCACCGGCCGCCGCCGCCGACCCCCGGCCCGCACCCTCCCCCACTCCACCGTCGTCGATGACCCACCGCACCCTCCACTCCACCTTTTTCATATTCATAAATATTTTCAAATAACAAATTTGAACATACTTTTTTAAAAAAATATTACTGTTTTTTTTTTAAATATTACTGTTATGATTTAAATAAATTTGAAGATATTTAAACACAAATAAATATCAAACAACATTTTAAATGCATAAAAATAAAAATTGTGGAGCCTGGGAATCGAACCCAGGACCTCCTAGTGTGTGTGCTGCGTGCTGACCAGTCGGGCTAGTGGGCGGGTTCTGATGTAGATTGGGTTAGGTGGAATATAACCTGAGGGCTCGAACTGTAATAAAAAACATACTAATGGCGCACCGCTGCGAGGTGCGCCATTAGTAATCTCCCCCCTAGCTAATTCCACCCTCTCCCTCGCCAGATCCCTTCGTCCCTAGCTCTCCCTCGCCACATCCACCCGCTACCCCGATCGACCCCTGCCGCCGCCGCCCCCGCGCCCCCACGCCCCCCACCACTGCAGCTCCCCCGCACCGCCGCCCCCACGCCCCCGCGCCCCGAGCCGGAGGAGGAGGACCAGGAGGAGGACGACGAGGAGGAGGAGACGACGACCACCTCTACCTCAGCTCAGCCAGGCCACGCGACACCACCGTCCGCGCGCTGCTCTGCTCTGCTGCAGCGTGGTCTTGTGCCGTCCCCAAGCCCTAGGGATCCGGCACGACCGCGACTTCCTCCGGGTCCAAGGCGGCCGGCCGGCGCCGTGTACGCCCTCGACTGCAGGTGAGCCCCTCCCCTGCACTTTCTTCTTCTTCTTCTTCTTCCTCTTGCCCTCAACCTCTGCTCTGAGTCTCGACCGCTGTGCAGGGCCCATCCATCTCCTGCGAGATCACCACACCGCGCGAGCTCAACGACCGCTGTGCAGGGCACCACCACGCAGGTGACCCTCCGAATGTCAAAATTTCAACATTTTGATGGAGTACAATTGTTACAGTACAGTCAGAATTGTGTATGATTGTGCCTAAAGTAGATAATTGTGGACTTTAGGCTTTTTTAGAGGCAATACTAGTGAATTTCAGTTAACTCCTTACAGTTCAGATCATATTTTGATTTTCAATAATAGTGGACTTTTAAGGCTGTTTTAGAGGCAATACTAGTGGATTTTAGGCTTTTTTACAGAAAAATAGGGACAAGACTGTTACAGAAAAATTCAGTTAGGTACAGTTACAAAAAAATTCAGTTAGGCTTTTTTAGAGGAAATACTAGTGGATTTTAGGTATCTATTTGCTTGTCCTTCAAATAGGGGCAAGACTGTTACAGAAAAATTACTAAATACAGTTAGCTACTGTCAAAAAATTCAGTTAGGTATAGTTAGCATCATGTAAGAAAATGGCCATAATGTGCCCTGAAAATGGCCATAATGTGCCCTGATAATTCAGTTAGGTATAGTTAGCTACTGTCAGGCTTGTTAGATTAATCTTCAGTTTACTTGACTTTTGAGCCGCTGTATCTGAAGGGAGGGAGACAGGGAGTGATGCAGTTGTGCAGCTGCTTGCTGCTGAACCCTAATTAGTTTGTTTGGCTTATGTATAAGACCATAGGGCACACCTCAATTGGAACCATAGCTGCACTAGAGCAATTATGTTTCAGAATGCCCAATCATGTTCTCCAAGTGCACCAAGTGCAAGTGCACTAGGATTTTAGAACCATATCTGCACTAGGATTTGGTGGTGGTGACTGAATGCAAGTGCACCAAGTTACAATCTAATCGATGAGCTCTTCTCCGCAATCGTTGCACACTAGTAATACAGTAGTGACTACTTCACCAAGTTACAATCAAAACAAGCATATGGAGTCAATATACAGTCATTGTAATTTTTGGGAGTAATTTTTGGTGTCAAATCACTCAAGCAGTAACTGAATGTTCAGACTGAACTTGACACAATACTATTTTGATGGGTTTTAGTAATTGTGGTTATATACTCTATAAATTTACATATCTTTAGTCATTGAGTTCGGTAACTATTTTCACTCTGTCCTGAAGGTTTTTGTTTTTCAGCAGTTAATTGATGGTTTGATACATGATACATTTCATGCACAAGGTGACTAATGAAGCACTAGGCTCATCCATGGTACAAGTTCACCTGTGAACACTTGAAATTAGTTAGGACATCCTGTACTGATAGATGTAAATTGTGTCCAGTAGGCTTTGAAGCACCAGTTTTTCCTATTTCTAACTCTGAAACTGATATAAACCATACTATTGGCATAAGTGGTCTTTTGTATATGTGCTGATGCTTTGTTAATATAAACCTATAGATGATGTTGTACTTGTGATGATGCTACTTGTGATCTTCTGAAATGACCCATTGGCGACTTCATTAAGCGGGGATAATGATTTTGCAGGTACCCCGAGAGGCCCTTGAGTTTGCCGGAATGTCGATTAACTTCCGTTTCGGCAAATTCGGGTACTCCATATGTCCTATTTTCAGCAAAGTTCATGCTGAAATTTTCCGTGAATTTTAGCATGACTTTGCTAAAAATAGGACATATGGGGTACTTGCGACTAATGCATGGGCCGGGGTATCTTAGTACTTAATTAAGTAGGATCAACTACCCCGCCATTCTTTCTGCATTAAACCATAGGTGGCAATAGAGCCAAGTGGTCTTTCCTTTTAAGCGTGGTACCTTTTTGGTTTGCTAATGTTACTAGGTGCTCCCATCTTCTGTGTCATTGTTACCCTAATGTATAGTCCAGTACAATTGGACTTTCAGTACAGCCTGTTATCATGCATGTTTTATGATTTGTTGTAAGGGTACTAATTGGTCTCTTCTGCTACTTATCAGAGATGGGGGGAAGCAGCCACCGCCGCTCTGCCACACCGCAGTATCAGTTGGATGCTTCTGAGTTCTTCCGTATCATACTTCGGACTTCAGTATCATCCATGACGCAGGTATATAAAACAAGAGATCTCCCCTTCACCCATCTCATTATGATATCTGTTGTTTACTACATCACTCATTGTCCCAAACTGCAGAGGCTACTTGACAGTTTTATGAACATGCTGGGTGAAGATCCGCCAAATAATGTGAAGCTGCGACACGCCGGCAGCGGGTTAGACAGGCTGTGGGATGTGGAGTTGGTGATCAAGGAGGGCCACATGTACTTGTATCGTGGGTGGGAGAAGTTCTTCCGTGCCTACGACCTACGTCTGGGGTACTTCCTTCTCTTTAGGTACGACGACGACGCCACCATGCTCATCATGAAGGTGTTTAACACGACTATGTGTCGCATGCACTACGCTGACGATGATGATGCCAGTACGTTCTGCCTCTTCTTATTCCTCTACATTTGGCTTTGTCTCACATCGATTGTTAACGGTCATTGTTGCATTTGGACAGGCAATGGGAGCAGCAGCAGCAACACTGGCTACAGCCAAAGCAGCAGCGACTATGGCTGTAGCAAAAGCAACAACGATTCTGGCTTTAGCGACAGCAGCAGCGATTCTGGCAGCAGCAAAGACAACAAGAAGGATAATCCGGACTGGAGTGCGGGAGAAGAGGAGCGGAGTGGGGATGAGGAGCTGTAGGATGACGATGGGCATCAGGCTGAGGATGACCTAGCGCTGGTGGTGGCTGACCAAGGGCAAGAGATGGTGGTGGCTGACCATGGGTAGGAGATGGTGGTGGTGGCTGACCATGGGCAAGAGATGGAGGTGGCTGAGTGTAAGTGCATCTAGTGCCACCCCTAGTTGGTTTTGGAGTATTGACGACAAATGTGGTTGAGGGACTAATGCGTTTGTGAGAATTGCAGGATAACGCAGGTAGTGTCCCTCATTGATTCGGTTTACCTACCGGAGACGACCCCTAAAAATGTATGAAGACATTGACGACAATGGTGGTATGTGAAGATATTCACATTGAAGACTATGACATGAGAAGACATTGAGTGAAGAATATGGAGCGCGAAGACTGTGTCGTTTCGTTGTTTCCTTTTCTTCTTTGTTGATTCATAGGAACCACCGTATTGTTAAGTGGGGTCCAAGTGATCATAGTCAGAATGACTGAAGTGATGCTCAACCCAAATCCTATGTCTTCGAGCGAAGACAATGAGATAAAAACTTATCCAGAGCTGGATGAGTCAGCTTTGCTTGTAGCCCAAGTAAAGTTGCCGTGTGTGTTTGAAATCTGACCGTTGGAACACGTGTCAGTTCCTTAGTGACCCAGGGTCATTTCGGACATATCAGGTCGGGTTTCCTAGTGGCTATAAATAGCCCACCCCCTACACCATAAATTGGTGGCTGCTCAGAGTTAGTGGACGGCTTTTGTCGTTTGAGAGCAACCCACCTCGAAGCCTTTGAGAGAGAGAAATCCTTGCAAGGACAAAGCCCAAACACCCAGAGCAAAAGAGTGTTAGGCATCACTGAAGTCTTTCTGTCTGTGTGACCTGAAGACTTATTACACTTGAGGACTGTGAATCCTCCAGCCGGTTAGGCGTCGCATTCTGAGCATCCAAGAGTCATTGTGGATCACAGGTGAACGCAGTCTGTGAAGGTTCAGGAGTCTACCTTGAAGACTTACCAGAGTGATTGGGCGAGGACTGTGTGTCCTTAGCTCAAGGGGAATAAGGTGAAGACGCGGTCTTCTGAGTTGAATCTCGGCCTCCCTAACCAGATGTACAGTTGTCACAGCAACTGGAACTGGTCCAACAAATCATGTGTCTTCAACAAGTGACTGGTTCTATCTTCTCCCTCACCTTACTTAGAGTTTGTCTTCGTGAAGTCATTGCCTATTAGTCATACCTGTTTGACTTCATTGCTTGACTACTTTTGTTGATTGGCTTCTCACTATCTTCCATCTTGATCCTACTACCAAGCTGCTATTAGTCCTGTACTTTCACGTTATTGCATACTAGGCTATGGTTTGCTTGTTGTAGTTTATCTTCCGCTGCATATCAATTAGGTTATTTCTATTGTTTGTCTTCAAAACATCCGTGTTTTGAAGACTTTCTCAAAAATCGCCTATTCACCCCCCTCTAGTCGATAACTAGCACTTTCAATTGGTATCAGAGCAAGGTACTCCCTTGTTCTGTGTGATTCGGTTTAACCACCTGGAGTTTTAGCTATGTCGACTGCAGGGATAATCAAAGTCTCCGCTGCTTGCCCCGTGTTCGATGGAACTGACTATCCCTACTGGAAGAATAAGATGCGCATGCATCTTGAAGCCATTGATGTCGACCTCTGGTATGTCGTCAAGAACGGCATTCCCAAATCTGGTGAAGGTGTCACCCCTACTAATGTCAAGAAGTTCATTCAACTGGACTCTACTGCAAAGAACATCATCTGTGGTCATCTGACCAAAGGATAGTATGGCCGTGTGAGTGCTCTGGAAACGTCGAAGCTAGTCTGGGACTGGCTATCCAAGGTCAACGAAGGCGTCTTTACCCACAGAGATCAAAGGATCAATGTTCTTCGCAACCTCTTCAACCGCTTCAAGAGAAACGACAATGAAAATGTCCAGCTCATGTTTGATCGCCTCACTGACATCACAAAAGAGCTTCATGCTCTCGGCGCCACTGAGATCACCAAGCATGAAATCGTCAAGACACTACTGAGATCACTTGACAGCTCTTTTGACACCCTTGCCCTGATGATACAAGAACGTCCTGACTTCAAGACACTCGATCCGTCTGATATACTTGAGAGGCTCAACACACATGAGTTCCAGCTTTTTGAGAAAAGAGATATCTATGGTCCCAACTATGGCCGAACTCGCGCTTTGAAGGCAAAAGTTGTTTCCTCATCTGAAGAAGAATCTGACTGCGGTTCTGATGATCCTGAAGACATTGGAAAGGAACTTGCTATGCTTGTGAAGAAGTTCTATAAGTTCACTAGGAAGAAAGGCTTCAGAAAGTCTTCCACTCATGACTACAAGAAGAGAACCTGTCACAAGTGCAAGAAAACTGGACACTATATCTCTGAGTGTCCACAGTGGGACAATGAGAAGAAGAAAAAGAAGAGCAAGGAATATGATTCTGATGACAAGAAGAAGAAGAAATCTTCAAAGTCTTCTTCCAAGTCCTCATCAAAGTCTTCATCTCATAAGAAGAGCTCATCCGGCAAGGCTTGTGCTTTTGTTGGCAAGGAAATGGATTCAGAGGAGGAGTCTGCTTCTGAGGAGGTGGAGGTGGAGTTTGAAGAGGAGTCCGACCCTGGCGTTGCAAGTCTGGCTTTAGCCACAGCCTATGTTGCCAAGTCCATCTTCAACACTGAAGACAATGACTTCTATACCAACGCTGAAGCTGATGACAAGGACGACCCTGCTCCCACCTACTGCTTCATGGCACGCGGTGCCAAGGTAAAATCACGTGATGCTTACTTTCAAACATCAAGTGAAGATGACTCTGATTGTGAATCCAAACCCAGCTACAAAACACTTGCTAAATTTGCAAGCGAACAACAAAGAGCTATGGAACATACTCAAAAACTGTTAGACAAAAGCGATGACCTGTTGGACGCAGAAATGACACGTTCACAGTCCTTAGTTGAAGACATTAAAATCTTCATGCTAAGTACCAAGAACTTGAAAGTCGTCATGAAACGCTCTCAACTACTCATGAAAAGCTCTCCTATGATTATCTTCAAAGGAAGCAAGAGCTTGAGAAATTGAGAGCGGCTCATGAAGATCTTCAAAAAGAGAATGAGTCACTTCGCGCTCAACAGATCAGTTCCGCTCAGGATGGATTTGAACCACCATGTCTAAAATGTCTTGAGCGTGATATCACTACCTCTGTTGCTGAATGTTCAACTGGTGCTACTGTTGCATTGTCTTTAACTACTAATGTGGTAACTAACCCCTCGATGCTATGCTGATGAAAATGCTAGGTTGAAGACTTTGCTTGAAACGGGGATGTATAAAAGTCTGAAAGGGCATCAGACACTTTGCGATGTCCTCAAAAAGCAGATACTGAACCGATACCCTAGGAAAGAGGGTGTTGGATTCGAGAGGAAAATGAATGTTGATGGTTCCTACTAGAAGCCTGAGCAGTATCCCAAAACCACATGGGCTGCTGCAAAGGGACCTTCAGTGGATCCATCCACCTTATCTGGCTTTACCTGTGCTAACCCTATTATCATTGATGAATCCCTTGATGCAAACTATAAGCTGTTCAAGAATCAGAATGGTGAAGTGTTTGCCAGGTATATTGGTACTAACTGCAGGAATGGACCGCCTATGAAGAAGATCTGGGTTCCCAAAAGCTGTCTTGAGAATCTTCTAGTGAATGTCATCATGACACCACCTGGGAAGAAGACAAACCCCGACCTAAGGCGTCATATGGTCCAAAGGCTTCATACAGACAGAGGACTCACCTGAGTCACCCTAACGCCAATGTTTTGCAGGGAAACCGTACTCAAATTTATGAATATGAGCGTGTGTCTTCAAACCGCTATGTTCATAGAACTAAGAACTTTTCTGCTTATTCATACGAGTATCATTCATCTCCTGCAAGGCTATTTGCTAGGGCACCAAAGCCGAAATTCTCAGATGCTGCACTTAGACTCATTGCTTCTAAGCCACCCCTGAAGATGTGGGTGGTTAAGAAGAATTAACTCTCTTTTGCAGGAAAGGGTCTCCAGCCGAAAATCAAAGGCGTCTGATGCTATTGCTGGGGACCTAAAACATCTTGTAGGGCACAAGATCAAATGCCCAAATGGTCTCACTATGTATTTTGTTCCTGAATCGATTGCCATTCATCCTATCAGTCCTAATCTTGATTTAAGCTTCAATAATCCACTTGCCTGTCAAATGTTTATGCTTCACAATGCTCTTGGTGAAGCCTGTCCCCCTAACTGTACTGTAGGGTATGACACCACATGCTTCAGAATGGATTATGGACAGTGGATGCACTAATCATATGACTGGTGATCAAAGTATTCTCATGGACTCAACCTTACGTCCATCAGACAAGAGTCATATCACATTTGCTGACACTGGTAAAAGCAAGGTATTGGGTCTAGGTAGAGTTGCAATCTCAAAGGATCAACACATGGATAAAGTGATGCTTGTTGAATCCCTTGGTTTCAACTTGATGTCTGTCTCAATGCTTTGTGACTTGAA
>LR880970.1:5229528-5243867 GCA_904067115.1 Aegilops sharonensis | reverse complement strand
AGAAGTTCACCAACTGGAATGATGAGCTTATCATGCAGTTCTACTCCACAGCACACTTTTACCCAGATGGAAGAATAGTTTGGATGTCTGAAGGTACAAGGTACCAGTCCACTATTGAAGAATGGGCAAGTCTGATCAATGCCCCCAAGGAGAATGAGGATGACCTAGACATTTATGCAAAGAAGAAGATGGGTCACAATTCAATGGCTCACATGTACAAGGAAATTCCAGACAAGGCATTAGAGACTCACAAGTTTGGATCAGTTCACTTTCTGCTGTCAGGGTTGCCAACCATAAATTGGATTCTGAGGCACACTTTGTTGCCCAAGTCTGGTGACCACAACATGATCAGAGGGCATGCCATCAAAATGTTGCATGTGTTTGATGTGCCACAGAAGTTCAAAGTCATGAGCCTGATCATTGAAACAATCAAGAGGACTGCAGCAGATCAAAAGAGGAGCTGTGGATATGCACCTCAGATTCAAGAATTGATAAACTCAAAGATGGGCACAGGAAAATATCAGTTGGATAAGGAACACTTTCCACTTTATCCAGACTTTGAGGACAATGAGGTTGTCATGAATGAAGATGATCCACAATCAGTTCAAGCTCAGGAGAAGAAGGAGAAGGCAAAGAGGGAGAAGACTGCCAAGATGCCAACTCAAAGAGGAGGCATCTGAGTATTTCTTGAAGAACAAGCAGGAGCAGCTCGGATACTTAATAGCATCAACCCTGAGGATTGAGAAGGGATTGGCCACCCTAACTCAAAATCAGGAGAGCTTGGAGAGAATCATAGAACAAAAGTTCTATAACTTAGATGTGAAAGTAACTGAGATTCAGTCTGCAGTGGAGGAACTACAAGATGACATGCAGGAGAGGAAGGGCAAGACTAATGTGTTTGCCAGAGTGTCCAGAGCCCAGAGGTCAGATGCAGTGCTAGTGAATGACACTAGAGCAACAACTTCAGCACCAGCCACTGCCCCTACAGCCTCAGTGCCACCAGCTCCAGCATCTACATTAGCTCCAGCTCCATCTACTTCAACTGAAGCTTTCGTCCTTGGCGTTATCCGGACTCCACCACCTGAAGATCAAGCCTGAGAGTTGATCTAGCACTATGCATTTTCTATGAACTTTTTGGTAACTTGTTGCCAAAGGGGGAGAAAAATGTATAGATCATAGGCTTCGAGAGAGAGTGTGTTGCTTTTGTTCTCTCTTGCTTTATTTGATGGTTTTTTCAATCTTTGTTTGCTTTTGGTTGAGATACTATGCTTGTGAGACATTGATGATCATGTGTTTGATCATAAGCTACACTTATGCATGCTTGATATTATCCTATCTATCTTATGTGATCACTCACTATGCTTGGTGATGAGTGCATGTATTCATTGTTTATTATTTTGAGCGCTCCACCAAGATATATGTGACATGGAAGAGTAACCCATGAGCCTAATTCATTGTGCATTTGCAGTCCAAAGCAAATCTGAAACTATGCACAAATTTAGGGGGAGCTCTTGCTTATCACATACTTCTCAAAGCGACGATGTTATTTAAATTTTATTATCATTTGTCGAAGCTTTGATCTATATGTTGTCATCAATTACCAAAAAGGGGGAGATTAAAAGTGCAACTATCCCTAGGTGGTTTTGGTAATTCATAACAACATATAGCTCATTGAGCTAATGCTATTCCAAGACTATTATTTCAGGAAAGCTCAATGAATGGCATGGCATGGATGATGAAAGTGGATCCCTCAAAATACTAAGGACAAAGGATTGGCTCAAGCTCAAAAGCTCAAGACTCTTCATTTTACATTTTAGTGATCCAAGATCACATTGAGTCTATAGGAAAAGCCAATACTATCAAGAAGGGATGAGGTGTTGCTTAATGAGCCTCTTGCTTCATGTGCTTAGTGATATGCTCCAAAACCCTCAACTACTTTCCCACATCCACAAATAACCTAAACCTAAAGCCAAAATCAGTCACACCGATTCTTTCTATCCGGTGCCACCGATTCCAAAAGTCATAGCCACTGCCACAAACCCTAAGCAAATCGGTCTTACGGATAGGGATCTCGGTCTCACCGAGATGGGGTTGCAATCTCTCTGTTTCCCTTCATAACGTTTCGGTCTAACCGAAGTGAGCGATTGGTCCCACCGAGATTGCAATGTAAACTCTCTGTTTCCTTTTTGTAACATTTCGGTCTCACCGAAAAGAGCAAATCGGTCCCACCGAGTTTACCTGACCAACTCTCTGGAAAGCTTATTACCAAATCGGTCTCACCGAGTTTATGTAATCGGTCTCACCGAGATTACGTTATGCCCTAACCCTAACCGAATCGGCCTCACCGAGATGCATGCCAGTCCCACCGAAAATCACTAACGGTCACTAGGTTTACTAAATCGGTCCGACCGAGTTTAACGATTCGGTCCCACCGAGTTTGGTAAATTGTGTGTAACGGTTAGATTTTGTGTGGAGGCTATATATACCCCTCCACCTCCTCTTCATTCGTGGAGAGAGCCATCAGAACGAACCTACACTTCCAACTTGCCAGTTCTGAGAGAGAACCACCTACTCATGTGTTGAGGCCAAGATAATCCATTCCTACCATATGAATCTTAATCTCTAGCCTTCCCCAAGTTGCTTTCCACTCAAACCCTCTTTCCACCAGATCCAAATCCTATGAGAGAGAGTTGAGTGTTGGGGAGACTATCATTTGAAGCACAAGAGCAAGGAGTTCATTATCAACACACCATTTGTTACTTCTTGGAGAGTGGTGTCTCCTAGATTGACTAGGTGTCACTTGGGAGCCTGTGACAAGATTGTGGAGTTGAACCAAGGAGTTTGTAAGGGCAAGGAGATCGCCTACTTCGTGAAGATCTACCGCTAGTGAGGCAAGTCCTTCGTGGGCGACGGCCATGGTGGGATAGACAAGGTTGCTTCTTCGTGGACCCTTCGTGGGTGGAGCCCTCCGTGAACTCGCGCAGCCGTTACCCTTCGTGCGTTGAAGTCTCCGTCAACGTGGATGTACGATAGCACCACCTATCGGAACCACGCCAAAAACATCTGTGTCTCCAATTGCGTTTGAATCCTCCAAACCCTTCCCCTTACTTTCTTGCAAGTTGCATGCTTTAATTTCCGCTGCCTATACACTCTTTGCATGCTTACTTGAATTATGTGATGATTGCTTGACTTGTCCTAAAATAGCTAAAATCTACCAAACCCTAAAATTGGGAAAAGGTTAAGTTTTTATTGGTCAAGTAGTCTAATCACCCCCCTCTAGACATACTTCAAGGTCCTACAGTTGCACATGTCAGCGGAAGCTTGCTGTCCATCATCGCCCGCGAGCGTCCTCAAATCGAATCAACATGATTAACTGTCCCTCTAGTTAATTAATTTTCTGCCTAATTAAGAAAATCCTAGTACTAATATCTATAGGTCTAATTAAACTGACTTTCGACTTAATTAGTCGCATTAATGACTCGACTTTCAAACAGATTCGACGAAGAAAAATCCCTATTTAAATGAACCTAATTAATTGCACAAGTAATTAACTTGTCTTGCTAATTAATTTTATTAATGATCTTATTTTCAACTCGATTCGGTGCTCCAATCGCCATGTGATTAATTCAGTGCATTAATTACTTGATTTTTAGATGTATTCAGCGTAGAAAAATCTCAATTTAAATGGACCTAATTAATTTCACAAATAATTCATTGTTGGTGCACTAATTTCTTGATTTCCAAATTGATTCGGTACTCAGTTTTCATATTATTTTCGCATTAATGGCTGCATGCGAACGGCTACATACACATCTTTTTTTAATAGTAGAGATTAGAGATCACCATGATCGATTCCTTTTCATAACAACGTTACTAAATTTGGCAGATAAAAGAAGGATTAAGTAGATTAGTTGGCTAAAAACCACTTTAACTAAACTGGTAAGATAAAAAGAATCGGTGTGAAAGATTTAACCAAAATGGAGGCCATACTACGAACTCGGTATAGGCCTGCGCCAATTTTGATAGTATGCCGAGCACATAATAATAGGTTGATATGATATGATTTAATTTGAGTATGAGTAGTGGAAGGTAATAAACATTAAAATTTAGTTCAGATTTTCTTAAGATATTATTTGGATGAGTTAATGTTTGACGTTGTTTTGAGAAAGTGCTGACTTGATTCAGTTAATGCATGAGTCAAATGTGCCGGTCCATATTGGCTGGGTTTGAGAGGAAGGTCGCCAGTAAGATACTCGCGGGCCTAATGTAGCGTTGGTGGAAAACGAGGCGACACTACCAATTTCCCACTTTTTTTTAAACATCAGTACAGACACAAGCGCTCATATACACGCGTATACACTCATCCCTATAAACGTACACACGCACACCCTATCCCTATGAGCGCCTCGGAAAGACTGAGCCGGCATATCATCTTGAGATTTACGAAGTCACCCTAGGCGCCTCGTCGTCGATGGGAACGTCTCCTCCCACTTAATGCGCATCGCCGGAAATCCTGAAATAAATCCAGGAATAAATGCGAGCACCAGGATTTGAACCCAGGTGGGCCGGGGATACCACAGTCCCTCTAACCATCAAACCACGGGTTGGTTCGCCCAATTTCCCACTTTGAAAGTAGAGATATCAACTCAACTATATTGTTTACTTTATTTTTCATCACCGTTAGTAGGTGCATACCTTTCTACTAGATGATATATGGTGCTGAAGCTAACAGAAAATTAGGCAAGTATCCGGTGTCACGCGAGTAGATTAGCAAGCACGAGAAATCGAATCGCCTACAAACGAAAAGGTTTCTGTTATGTTGTCTTGCTGCTTCGTGCCTCGCGCGGTTGTACCGTCAAAGTAATCGTCCGCCTCCATTGGATTTTTCTAGGGCAGATGCCTTCAATCAATATACGTACCCCCCTAACTCATCTAGTCAGCAATGGATCGATGCCCAGGCCTTGCCTACAATCGATCGAAGGGAGTAATAACTCTATGAATCTCGCCTTTCGCTGAGACCAGACATATTATTATCACTTCCAAACATTGACTCCAGGATACAAAGTGCCCAATTATTAAATCAAAGATTCAAGTGCACTTGGCAGAGTAAATATCTATTCGAGTTCTATAAGACGGTGCAAACTTTGCAGTAGCAAGCGTTGAAGACCGTCCCACCGCACCAATGCTGCTCGAGTTTTCTGTGAGTTGCCTCTGCCTCCAGATTAGAACCGCTGGCAGTTAGACTTGTTGCATATGACCAATCTATAGGCTGTTTTCTCACAGATCTCTGTGCATCCCAAATAAATTAAGGGTTAGATATACCATGTTATTAATAATAGTGAGACGTCAATTGTAACAATATACCATGTTATAAGAAGCCTACTTGAGAAAAAGAATAGCTAGAACATACCTGCACTCATACCGCTTCCTAAGAGCACAAGTATCACCACAAAACCAGCTGCGACGGACTGTTTGTCCATTCTTGAATTCCACACCTGACGAGGCCTGTGAAATGGTATATAACGTCAAAGGATAAGAGACGATCCACGTGTCATATATATAGAGTCAAAGGGAAATATAACTTCTTTCATAAGACATCTTGACTGCACATGTACCGGCTGGTGGTCCCCACTGAGGCTAAAGGGATAGATGATGTCTTTTTTTGCGAGATAGGGATAGATAAGGTCAATGGATATGGCTAACAAGCCATATCCATTGACCTTTAGAAAAAGACATAACAAAGTGCATGCGACGGATATATTATGATCAAAGAAAAACCGACGGTTTGACTCGCATCGCAGTTAATCTATCTGCATCATCATTTTAAAAGTAGTAATGACTAACCACGAAAAAAAGAGAATTCTGATAGCGGATGCGGCGGGCAACCTGGGAATCTAGCACGAGGGGATGAGCATGAGCTGAAGCGCCGGATGCGGGTGAACGTGGGGGCTGGTCGCTTGAGTACGTTCATCCCTCGTCGTTCAGACGAGGACTAAATCAGTGTTGAGGCCAGCTTCAGCCTGCATGCAGCTGTAGCAGTAGTAATTACTACGTGCAGCTGTTACTAGTAGTACGTGCCTTAGTAACTAAGCATATACTAATAGTATGTAAGCCATGACGTCTGCTTAGCACTTTACGTCAGCTCACACGTACTCCCTCCGTCCGAAAAAACTTGTCATCAAAATGGACAAAAAAGAGTGTATCTAGAACTAAAATACATCTAGATACATCTCCTTTTATTCATTTTGATGACAAGTATTTCCGGACGGAGGGAATAGTATAGTATAGTCGGTTCGTTGCATGAGCTGAGCCCTACGGTTGTAATCATTCCATTCCAATTCAGCTTCAAAGCTAGGTACTGGCTCCTCTCTGTCTCGTGTCTTCCGTGTGTGTGTGCGTGCGCACGCTGTGCATTAGTGTGTGTACGTGCTAGTGTATTTGAGCACAAAGTAGTAGTAGTACACGTCCACTCTGTCTCTTGTCAGATTACAAGGAACTAGTCTGTGGTTTCTACATGCAATTTTTTTTGAGGGGAGACCAGAATTTATTCAACGAAAACCACAGAGTGTGGGATACAAGTTGTGTCATCAGGTTGGCCTAACCATACATGACGACCGTGCTGTAGCCTAAGAGAATGTTTGGCTAAAGCATGTGCCTCATAATTAACAACACGGCTTTCAAAAATAAAATTACAATTAAAAAGCAAAGATTGCAGCTTGATCTCCCTGATAATGGCTCCATTGCTTCCCATTGCTCCACTTTTGATGTCACCCACAGCTTGTTTAGAATCAGAAGCTATCACCAAACTCTGAACATTTAGATCAGCCGCTAATGCTATCGCCTCCCTGCACACAATGACCTCAAGTGTTGCCGGGTCATGAATCCCTTCGATGACTAGAGCTGAACTGCCAAGATAGTTTCCTGCGCCATCTCTACACACTGCCACGGCTGATCCACGTCTTGCAAAGTGAACTCCCGCATCTACGTGCACCTTGCAGTAACCTTGAGGTGGAGCTTTAGGTCTCATCACCGTGGCTCCCATTGGGACCGCCGTGGTTCTTGCATGAGGCAGCACCACTTCCTTCATCATATTTAACTCCTGAAGATAACGCTCAATGAAGCTTGATATAGCTTGTGGGCTCTGAAAAATCCCCTCGTGGATTGCTTTCCGCCTCGCTGCCCAGATAGCCCACAAAGCCACCGAGAGCTTGAAAAAACGCTCATGGGGCAGAGCTTCCAAGTGTGTAAACAACCACTGCTTCGCGTGGGGTTCTACCGTTGTTATTATTGCTTGAGCAAGATCCTCATCTACCATAGCCCATGTGCATGTGCACCTAGACATAGTGCAATCAACCAGAGAGTGTCTCCATGAATCTTCAGCTCCACAGAAACCACACACGCTCGAATCAGCCATGTTTCGATGCGCACGAACATCGTTGGTGGGAATAGATTGTTTCGCTAAACGCCACAAGAACATCCTGACTTTGCCTGGGACCTGCGTCTTCCATAGTGATTTCCAAGAGGTGGCCTCCCCGGTAGAGCTAGACGGTCCAGGCGAGCCTTCCAGCCATGCCTCCCTTCGCTGCCGGGTCGCCACCAACATATTATACGCTGATCTTACTGTAAAGTTTCCACTTTTCTCAAAATGCCAACACCAGAAATCCGGGGTATTCCTAGTGCATAAGGGGATACCCATTATCACCTGTATATCCATTGGCATAAAACTCTCAGCGATCCTTTGTTTGTCCCACGAGGTTGTTGTTGCGTCAATTAGTTCGGAGACCATTAGAGGTGGGTTGGGTGACAGGCAGCCGTAAGGCCTCATCATTTCATCCCTGGGGAGCCAGTTCTCATTCCATACACTTGTGGATTGGCCGTTTCCGATGCGTTTTATTAGTCCGATCTTTAACGTATCTCTGCCTTCCACCACGGCGTGCCAAATCTGGCTTGGGTGACCCCCAAGCGTTGCTTCCAAGATCGAGGAATTGGGATAGTATATGCTCTTTAGAATTCTCGCACATAGAGAGTCTGGATTTTGCAAAAGTCACCATGCTTGCCTGGCCAATATGGCCAAGTTGAATAACTCGAAATCCTTGAAGCCCAGCCCCCCATACTCTTCGGCTGCGTCATGGATTTCCACGACACCCAATGTGTCTTGCGCTTTCCATTCTTACTTCCCCACCAGAATTTTCTAATCAACATGTTTAGATGCTCACAGAGACCTCTTGGTAGTTTGAAGCAAGACATGGAGAATACCGGAATAGCCTGTGCTACTGACTTCACTAAGACCTCCTTTCCAGCCGATGACAGAGCATTTTCTATCCATCCTTGCACCTTGCTCCATAACCGGTCTTTGAGATATTTGAATGCATCATTTTTTGAACTGCCAATATCGGACGGCATACCCAAGTATTTTTCATCCAAGGTTTCATTAGGAACATTCAGCAAATGTTTAACTTCTAACCTTGTACTCTCAGGCACCCCTTTACTGAAGAAGATGGATGATTTGGCGTGATTGATCCTCTGACCGGAAGCTTGACAATATTGGTCTAACACCAGGTTCACCTCTTGAACTTCCCCAACATTTGCCTTGAAGAACAGCAGGCTGTCATTGGCGAATAAAAGATGGTTTACCGGTGGCGCCGTCGGTGCCACCTGTATCCCATGCAATGTGGATGACTCTCTGGATTTTAGAAGGCACGAAAGGCCCTCTGCTGCCAGCAAGAACAACTATGGAGAAATTGGGTCCCCTTGTCTTAGCCCTCTTGACGGAACGAATTCTTCTAGTTTTTTCCCATTGAACATGACTGAGAATTTGGCAGTCGTAACCAGGTTCATGACTATATTTACCCATCTCTCATTAAACCCCAACTTAATCATGATTGCCCTTAAGTAACTCCATTCGACTCTGTCGTAGGCCTTCATCATGTCAAGTTTGTGATCACCTTGGAGGCAATTTTATAGAAAACATTGCATAAACTAATGGGCCTGAACTGGGATAACAAAGTTGGAATTTTTACCTTAGGTATTAGGACCAATATTGTATTATTAATACTCTCTGCTGATTTGGTCCCTTCAACAATTCTCAACACTGCCGAAGTTACATCCTCTCCACGTAACTCCCAATGACGCTGGAAGAAGTGAGCGGGGAACCCGTCCGGACCAGGGGCTTTGGTTGGGAACATCTGAAACAGCGTTGTCTTTACCTCTTTTTGGGTATAAGGAGCACTTAGCATTTCATCCATATGTAAAGTGACCTTGTTTGGGACCGTTTGAAGGACCTGCTCCATCCCCTGAACCCCTTCCGAGTTGTATAATTCTTTGTAAAAGGAGGTTGCCATCTCTTCCATCTCAACTAAGTTTTCTGTCAATTGGCCGTCGCGACGGAGGAGTGATTTGATGCTGTTCTTCCGCCATCGTCTACACGCTCTCAAGTGAAAGAAGTATGTATTTTTGTCCCCGTGGACTAGCCAATCAATACGAGCCCTTTGCCTCCAAAGCATCTCTTCTCTATGGAATAGTTCCACAAGACGATCGCTGATTTTTATTTCTGCATGTGTCGGCCCCACTCTTCCTTGCGCCTCACGCAACTGCTGCAGCTCTCCCCGCAATTGGACGATCTCCCTTCGCACGTTCCCGAATTGGTTTTTGTCCCATGCAGTTAGATCTCCCGATACGCGTGACAGCCGCTCATGCATTGATTGCACCGAAGCCCCTTCTGTCTGTGTCCACCCAGCTTGCAATACCGCCACAAGTGATGGATCTCTCTCCCAGCATGTCTCATACCTGAAAGGTTTAGGGCCTCTTCTGTTTGCTGGTTTGTCCTCATACCATAGCAGGATAGGTATATGGTCAGAGGACGCCGCGATCTTGTGCTCCACTACCGAAGACGGGAAGGCCAAGAGCCATGCAGTGTTTGCCACACACCTGTCTAGCCTCACTCTCGTGTATGTTCCTCCCGTCACCTTTTTTTCAAAAGTCCAATCAGTTCTTTCACCCTCATCTCCGCGTCAAGCTTGGCATGAAGCTCCATGGCCGGCAGCACTGTGGTTTCTGCTTTTACATCCAAGGACTGAATAAGGGAAAGGAGCCTTTCCTTTTCGACCTTATAAATCCTGCTAAGATGCTTAGCGCCCACCCACGCAGGAAACTTCTCAAATGCCTGATCTTGTTCTGCCAGCGCTGAAGCGCAGTCTTCCCTCCTGAATCCTTAGCCCACTCTCTGGCTACGAGATCAAAGAAGCCTTCTCGTTCAAACCAAGCCAGCTTAAAGGAGAACGAGTTTTTGTTTCCCAGGTGGGTGGCCTCATCAGAGTCCACAAATAACGGCGTGTGATCAGAAATTCCACGGGACAAAGCCTGAACTGTTACGAACTTATTGTGTCCTGATGTGGAATCCAACTAATTCGCAAATCGCGAGGCGATCGAGTGACCGGGCAGGGCTTGGCAGGTGCGTGCCCCTGCGAATTTCCGTTCTTGTTTGTTGGGTAGGATATTCACTTGTGGTTAACTCTTTGTTCACGAGTAGTTTTACCGGTATTTTTTGATTTGATCGCTAACTCATGAGTAGTATGACCTGCATTGTTGGATCACATCACTTTACTCAGAAGTAGTATAACCACTATATTTGGATTCAAGTAAAAAAAGAAGAGAAGGAAATATCTTGAACTTAATTCTGGTGTACCCGGCCTCTTTGTACATTCTACTCTACCGTTGGCTGGAAGCGAAATAAATTATCTTCTTTGTACACATAGTCAGTGAACACTTCCCGTTCAAATTAATCATCAAACATCTCCGTCCTCCCCAACCTTTCTTTCCCGGGTGAGATGATGCATGGGTGGAGGGGAAGTGCGCAGGAACTCTTTTGGGCCCCTTTCAGATTCGAAAAATTGATTCGGAGGAAAAATGGATGGGCAGCAGCGCTTTGGCCCACAGGATGCAGAGCAGAGGAGGTGAGGTCGCTTCCCTCATCCCACTCTCATCTGACATCTCATCTATATATGCCTTGTCAAGGCTGGCATCTCATGTATCATATCTGACATCTCATGTATAAATAATTAACGTCATGCATGTAGAAGTAAGTAACTACTCCCTCCGTTCCTAAATAGTTGTCGTTTTAGAGATTCAAATGAACTACCACATACGGATGTATATAGACATATTTTAAAGTGTAAATTCACTCATTTGGCTTCGTATGTAGTCACTTGTTGAAAACTCTAGAAAGACAAATATTTAGGAACGGAGGGAGTAACTAACAGTGGTTAGAAGGAACACACGAAGGACTTGGTGCCCTCACACCTGCATGCCCCAAATCCTCATCCGAATTTCTTTTGCTTTCTCTATAGCCAGCAGCAGAGTAGAATCTACAGGCCTCTTTCTTCTTGAGAGAAAAATCCACCATGTAGCCTCATGTTGGGTCTCTTTCTGCACTTAGTAGAGTCTAACCTGGGCAGAAGGATGGCATCTTCTATGAGGTCACTCTATTAATAAGGCCGGCCAGGGGAGTGCAGAGTTCTTGTGGCAGCGACATTTGTGGATCCTATCACGGGCATCTGAATGGCCCTCGTGATGCTTTTGTGTCAGTAATGTTGGCCCAAACCTCGTACGTGTCCATAGACGATTACTTTTTGTCAATAGCTATCACGCCGTCGTCGAACCGGCCGACTACTTTCCGACAGTATGTATAGACTGCACCTACATAGATAGATCCGTAGAGGCAAGATAACTGATTTCGCCGAGACACACGTACCAAGCAACCTAGCTGCCTGTTGGATTCATGTCAAGTTCGCTCGCACATGCCCGTATTAACGAGTCGCCGGCTTGCTAATCAATCAGGACTTGAACAGCTCACGAGACGCTCGATTGATTTGATAGATATGGACGCGTGTCGCACCTAATACTTTATTTCTTCGATCTGAGGTTTTTACAAGGGGATAGGCATATATAGGTATACGTTGCAGGTAACCTAACCAACTATAAGAATCCTATACAGTGACTGACTCTACTCTGAGCCGGACTTAGACGTGGTTATTTCCAACAATCACCCCATAAAGATGATGTCCTCACTTCACAATTTGAACACCGATCTTCTGCCGCATCTTCACGAACTTCTGCCGTCTCAAAGATCTAGTTAGGATATCTGCAAGCTGGCCGTCGGTGCAAACATAGTTGATGTTGATCTTGCTTTCTTCTACACACTCCTTGAGGTATAGATACCTCGTATCGATGTGCTTGCATCTACCATGATGCATTTGATTTTTCCATAGAGAGATTGTAGATTTGTCATCAATGTTGAGCACCACTTGTTCTCGTTCCTTACCTATGAGGTCACCAACTAGTCTTCCTAGGCACAAGCCTTGACACATCCGGTTGCAGCTGCAATATACTCTGCTTCACGAGATGATAATGCGATCACCTTCTGCTTATCCAACTCACTATGCTTTCTCCTAAGAAATATGCCACACCCTAAGTACTTTGACGGTCGTCCACATCTCCTACCATGTCGCTATCACTATAGCCAAGTAGCTCCACCATCTCCTTCTTCTTCTCTCTCAAATAGACATAATCGGAGTTTGTTGTCCCTTTGATATACCTGAGTATATGTTTGGCAGCTGCCCAATGTTCATTCGTGGGCGCTTCCATGAAGCGACTCACTTTGCCAACAAATAGGCCAAGTCCGGTCGTGTATTCACAATATACCTTAGGCTTCCAACACACTTCTATAATCCGTTGCATCAACCACGGTCCACGGGTGCTTTACTTCTCTTGCTTAGCATAAGACGAGGCTTCATCGAAACATGACTTGGATGGCAATCTTTCATGCCACGGCTTTCAAGTACCTTCTTTGCATATGCCTCCTAGCATATTGTGATTCCCTCTGGCTATTGTTGTACCTTGATCCCAAGGTAGTAAGTCAAAAGCCCTAGATCAGTCATCTTGAATAGCTCCTTCATTTGTACCTTGAAGTTTGCAATCACCTCCTCGTCTGATCCGGTAATCAACAAATCATCCAATAGATGCCCACTAACAGACGATCCGTGTTCTTCTTCTTCTTGGATGTACCCCGGTGGATGCTTCACATACAATTCTTCTTCTAACTCCCGAGTCAAAAACGCAGAGTTCACATTCAAGTGATATATTCTCCAAGATTCTTGAGCCGCAAGAACTATAAGTAGTCTCACCGAGTCCATCTTTGTAACTGGAGCGCACACTTCTTCAAAGTTAACACCTTACTTTTGCACATATCCTTTAGCCATGATCCTTGCATAATGCTTAACCGAATTCACTTTGGCATCCTTCTTGACTTTATACACCCACTTGAGCTCCACTGCATTATGTTCGTTGGGCAGATCCGCGAGCTCGCATGTCTGATTGTCACAGATCCACCCAACTCCTCATCCATATATCTTAGAGTATAAGTCTATTCGTATTGTAATCTATCTCTATTAGTCTAGTCTTGGAGCCCAAGCTTTGTAATCTATATAAACAGCCCTTGAGGCCCCGATCAATACAACAATTACTTCTTCAATATCTCAATATATCATGGTATCCGACGCCTAGGTTTTCCGCACCTGGTATGGCTCCGCCACCTGCGCCGCCGCCGCGGCCAATTCAGCCCCTCTTCTCCATGGCCGAGTTCCGCGCCGCCGGTGCCCCACCCCCTACCTCCTCCTCTATAACTACTCAAACACCTCCCCCTCCTGCATCTCATCCTGCCGGACCTGCACCAGCCTCGTCATCCACCGCTCCCGCGCCACCAGCTCCGTCGCCATGGCCTCCTCAGCATGATCCTTGGACTGGCCTCGTCCAGGCTTGGTCGATGCCATGGTCGGCCCCCTCGCCGTATGGTGCTCCTCCTGCGTACACGGGCACGTGGAGCCCCGGTCTTCGTCCAGCCACAGGCTCTCTGGGACTCCTTGGACCCAGGCCGCCGGCGCACGTCTACACCGCCACTCCTACTCCGCCTACCAGCACGCCAAGACCACCGTCGCCCTACAACACCATGACGGCCTTCTACGGCAACATGCAGGCCCCAATCGCATACTACCCATCCGCTATCCCCTACGTCAACATGCAAGTTCCTGGCCCCTCTGCTCCTCCCCAACAGCCGGCTTGGAACCAAGCCGCCTTCATCAACGCCATGAACAATTTTGTCCTCAACGACGCAGGTACGGATTGGATTTTCGATTCTGGTGCATCAATGCATATGTCTTCAAATATGAATTTATTGTCAGCTTGTTTTCCTTCTGCTTTTTCCACTATCACCATTGGCGATGGCTCCACCATCCCTGTTTCATGCACTGGTCACTCTTACATCCCTTCCTCTCATGCCAATTTTC
>LR880970.1:5211013-5224897 GCA_904067115.1 Aegilops sharonensis | reverse complement strand
AAATTTTGTTTGTCTCCTCCACAAATCTCTTTATGGCCTTAAACAAGCTCCTCGTGCATGGTTTCAATGCTTTGCTACTTTTATTCAAACCATAGGCTTTATTCCCTCCAAATCCGATTCTTCTCTCTTTGTTTATCAGTCTCCTACTCACACTGCCTACCTCTTGCTTTATGTTGATGATATCATTCTCACGGCTAGTTCTGATTCTTTTCTTCAACATACCATCTCTTCTCTCAATCGGGAGTTTTCCATGACAGATCTTGGTCCTCTTCATCATTTTCTAGGTATTCATGTTTCTCGCACAACATCTTCCCTCTTTCTTTCTCAACGATCATACATTTTGGACTTGCTTTCTCGTTCTGGTATGTCTGATTGTCAACCCTCTCGTACTCCAGCCGACGTTGGTGCTAAACTGTCGGCTGATGGTGATCCTCTTTCTGATCCTACTTTATATCGTAGCATCACTGGCGCTCTTCAATATGCCACTCTTACTCGTCCTGAAATCTCCTATTCTGTTCAGCAAGCCTGTCTCTTTATGCATGATCCTCGTGCTCCTCATCTGGCTCATGTCAGACGCATTCTCCGCTATTTAAAAGGCACTCTTGATCACGGTCTCCTTATTAATTCTTCTTCACCTACAATCTTGACAGTTTATTCTGATGCAGACTGGGCAGGTTGTGCAGATACTCGACGATCTACATCCAGATTTTGCGTTTATTTGGGTGATAATCTTGTTTCTTGGTGTTCTAAAAGGCAGGTAACAATTTCCAGATCTTCTGCTGAGGCTGAGTATAGGGCGGTTGCTCACGCTGTGGCCGAGGCGGTGTGGCTACGACGGCTTCTCGTTGAACTTCATCGTCCGCTCCCACGTGCTACCATTGTTTACTATGATAACATCTCTGCAGTCTACATGGCTTCCAATCCAGTTCAACATCGTCGCACAAAGCACATTGAGATTGACATTCACTTTGTTCGTGAAAAGGTGGCTCTTGGTGAGGTTCGCGTTCTTCATGTTCCTACAAGTGCCCAATTTGCTGACATTTTTACCAAAGGACTCCCGACTGCATCGTTCACCGACATACGCTCTAATCTCAACATTGTTTCACCTGACGTTGAGACTGCGGGGGGATCTTAGAGTATAAGTCTATTCGTATTGTAATCTATCTCTATTAGTCTAGTCTTGGAGCTCAAGCTTTGTAATCTATATAAACAGCCCTTGAGGCCCCGATCAATACAACAATTACTTCTTCAATATCTCAATATATCAATACATAGCATGACGCCAAAACACCTCTGTATTTGCGTCTTCAAAATTATCCGGTTCCTCGATGTGCAAACGTCATTGCCTTTTACTCTTCATCTTCACCGAACTTATTCGAAGCGCTTTGTCCGGACAGAGATTCAATACGCGTCGCATGCCTACTAATGTAGGTGGCTTGTGCTGTCAGAGGTGACGCCACACCTTCTGGAGTTTCTAGCGTTTCTGGAGGTGACGCCACACCTTGTGCACTTTCTAGACTGTTTACTGGGTTGCCAGCTTCTTCTCACCCGAGTGAGCTTCTTTCGGCTGGGTTCTCTAGTAGCCAATCACGACCTGCTCCACTAACCAACTAATCCATCACCTATTCTTATGGCACTAACACACGCATGCATGACAACTTCCTAGATAACTTGTGCAGCCCGTTGGGTTCAGATCTTTGCATGCAGCAGCTTCTCACTGCACCTTGGAGTCCCACCATGCATGCTCTTCCAACTGAACCATCAGGTGTACGCCTCGCACGTACCTCCGCACGGACACACTACTACACGCAAATACGAGAGTAAACATGCAGATATACAGGACATCAAGATTATATCTAACACAAAGCTCCGCCGGCCGTCTCGGCTGTCTGCTCGAGCGGGCTGGCTGGCGTGCTGTTCGTTGCAATACACACAACGCTGCTACCATCTGGGCTCGCCACGCTATCCTCTGACGCGTTACTCGCGGGTCTCGTCGTTGCATGTCCAACACAGCGCGACGTTCGTCTGGTCCGAGTAAAGCTCGCGGCATGATGCGTTTTTCTGGGGTGACCACTTCATCACGCCTTGCGTCGTGTTCTTCTAGCAACACGTCTTCGCCGTCTTCTAGCGTGACCACACCATTACTCATTGTGTCGTGGACTTCTGACGCCACTTCTTCGCCTGCTTCTAACGTGGCCACACCATCACGCCTTGAGTCATGCTCTTCTAGCGCCAAGACTCCACCTGTGTTTCGACGCGAATGCACTCACCGGACCTATGCCCAACCGATGGTGATCATCTGGATCCTCTTTGTCCACCAGCTCGCACATCAGCATCATATCCCACCATCATCTCCTTCCTCAGCCATGAGTACCCGCTACTTTGGTGCTTCTTTGCAGTCAACCTTGAAGTGACCTAGCAGGCACATTTATGACACCTCACTTTTTTGATGTCAAACTTCCTCCTCGGTGGTGCAGGCACATCCTCGTTGTCCGATTCGGCGAAGTTCTTTCTTGCGGAGCGTTGATTCCCCTTCCCCTTCTTCTTGCCGCTGCTCATGGATCCGCCTTGCTTTTCTTTCGAAAGAGCAATCCATTGCGCCTTTGTCAGCATCAGGTGCTCACTCTCCTCTGCGTCGCCAAAACTGAGATGAATTCTCTTATCGTGGGCCTTGAACCTTCCGACGGAAGCCTTTGTTGGGTTTCATACCCCCTCCCCTTGCGTCGCCCCTGCTAGGGCGACTCAGGGGCCCAAACACTAGCTCCGCCGCCTCCCCCCCTTCCCCTCCCTTCCTTCCTCGCCGCCGCCTGAGGCCGCCGTTGGGCAAGCCCGGGGCGCCACCGAGGAAGGTGGCGGCGGGGCCCTGGCTGCCCTGCCTCTTCTGCGGGTCGTGGTCTCCGGGGCGGCAGCCCTGGTCGGAGAGGCGTCACCGGCCCTGCGGTAGGCGGTGGCGCGGGCGTGGGCTAGGGATCCTGGCCGTGTGGACGGCGGGTGAACCGGAGGACGGGTGCCTTGGTGCTACGGCCGCTGTGGCTGTCGCAGCGCCAGATCTGGCCGCCTCGGCCTCCCCTGTTCGACGAGCTCTGCCCTGGCCGGATCTGGCCTGTTACTTTGCGAGCCGCCGGATCTAGCACCGTTGGGGTAAGGGTGGTGGGGATTCAAAGACCGGGAGAAATCCCAAGTCGGCCTTGCCGGTTTTGGCGGCGGCGACGCTCGAGGGCACTGTTCCCCTCCTTGGAGGCGCCGTTCAGGTCAGATCCGCCATTCCCCTTTCCCTCTAGTCTCCCAGGTGAAAACCACAACTCTCTTGGGCAGCGGCGGCGCCCTTGGCATCGCATCCTTCCTGAAGGCGCCGTTTTAGGGAGCTAGGTGGGCTTTGGGCTTCTCGGCGAGTGGGAGTGCAGCGGCGGCGGCAGCTGGTGCCCTATGTCTGCGGCAAGATCCTCTGTGGCTCCTTGCATTCAGGAGCTCTCACGGCAGAGGAGGTGTGCGTTGCCTTCCAGCGCGAGAGGGGAGCGGGTTACCCTACGGTGGCTCATCTCAGCGTCCCATGAGAGCTAAAGCTTCATTTTCATTCAAGGCCTTATGTTCTCAATGCCTTCCTGGGTCACTTGCTATTGCTCTGCTCCGTCCGTTCCGGCTTCTCTTTCTCTTCCGTGTCCAGTTCGTGGGTTTGGTGGTGCTCTGTTCTAGGTGAGCACCCCATGGCTAGTCGGGTGAGCTCGGTTCCTGCCCAGTTGCAACCTGTCGGTGCCCTTCCTCCCAGGTTCTAGGGTGAACTTCTTCACAGTCAACGGTTCGGCGCCTTTGAGCCAGGCGAGGAGGCATGGGCCTTCTTTGGCAGTGGAGCTGGGAGGACATGGCATGTCGGGGCCGCTAGTGATTTGGCGACGGCCTGCCCTTCCTCGTCGTCGGAAGTGCTGCTCCTGTGCTGACATTATCTTCCCTGGTGACATGTACGCGTTTGAGGACCTACACATCTCCGAGCTGCGTGTCTCCATGTATCATCAATTTTAGCTTGGTGTGTGTGAGGCTTGTGAGCTGCTTCCCAGCGCCTTTGTACCTTGTCGTTTTTATGTTTTCTTGTGTTGGTTCCGAGTTTGTAATCCTGGCGGGTTGATGGCTTTGTTAATTCAAAGCCGGGCTCATCTTGAGCCTTCGTTCTAAAAAAAACTTCCGACGAGATCCTCAACCATGCGAGTCTTTAGGTCGAGACATTGCTCGATCGACATGGCGATCTGGATATAGCATGCCTAAGCGGCGCACAAAAATCGTCGGCCGGTCGCAACTTCTTCTAGAGTTGAACCATAGAGTGAAGTAATTCCATACCGAGGGAGAAGATCGGAGGGAATAAATAACCTTACATGTAGTGCGGTGAAGTGAGATTGGTATTTTAGAATAACTGATAGATAATCATGGTGCAAGGTCCATGCACTACTGGAATTTTCACGTACGCTGGGTGTAATGGTCTTCGCCGAGTGCTAAAACACGGACACTCGGCAAACCCACCTTCACGGCAAACTGCAATCTTTACCGTCACTGCCTCACGGCAAAGAGGCACCGCACGGCAAATCCTACAGACGTCGAGAGCAGCTCACGGCAAAGAGTAGCCACGTGGCATGCCCGTCCGCAACAGACGGCTCCGTTAGTTACTGCGTACTTTGCCGAGTTTCCTCTCGGCAAAGTACATACAACATCCTATATTTTTTGTGTGTGTTCTTTCTAACTGACATGTGGTCCCACTTGTGACATTTTATCAGTACAAAAAATGACGATATCTTTGCCGAGAGGTGCTCTCGGTAATCCTTCATGGGAGCTGACAGTTTACATAGCTTTGCCGAGAGCTGTGCTCGGCAATGCTCTCCTCCTTTTCCGAGAGCCCCTCTCGGAAAAGTTATGGCACAAAAGTAGTGTCCCAGACGACCATGTTTCCGAGAGTTGCTCTTGGTAGTCTATCTTTTTCCGAGTGTTGCTCTCGGAAATCTTTTCCATCCATTCTGCTGTCAAGCTATTTCTTTTCTGATCCCTGCAGACAAAAACCACTATAGTGCAATTTGATCTAGTCCACACATATATAGGCATAATTTGATCATATATAGGCATAATTTGATCTAGTCCACATATATATGCATAATTAGGGATAGTCCACATATTGTCACACACAAGTCGAATGTATTATCTTAGTAGACGTCACACACAAGTCACAAATTCGTACATATTGTCACTACTTGCAAAACACGTGCACGTCACAATAGAAGTACACTTGTTCATATATAGATCATCTTGAGGAGGAGAGGCCATCGGGTTAACATTCCGGAGGAGGAGAGGGGCATCACTTGCACTGCTTCGAGATTGCATAAGAACCTATAAGAGTAGAGTCAGGTGAGGGTGGTTCGTCCCTATGTAATGAATCTTCTACTCTAGTTTAGATAATGTTCTACCTGTAGTTGATCCTCAAGCATCTTCAACCTATTGTTAGTGTCTGCCCGTTCCTTTTCTCTAGACTCCTCCTCGGCCTTCCGCCTTTGCTCCTCTTCAACAGCCCGCTACACCACTAAATCCTGTAACATGGCATTAGGCTCATATAGGTTGAAACGGTGCTATTTCGAGGCATGGACATAAATAAAAGGTTAGGATGCTAACCTTGAGACGCGCTACCTCACGTGATGCGGTGGTTGGGCGACTCCATATGGACGGAGTTGAGCTGGTGCTCGACACGCGTATCTCGTGCAGATTGCGGTGCCCAGAGGTGGCGATCGCCCCGTTGCAAAGGAGGTGGCGGCCATGGCCCTTCCCCTTGCCAGCAATGATGAGAAGCTCAGGATCAAGGGGCTTGGACATAGGTTCGGCTTCCTGCCCGTGCACCCCCTGGAAGACCTCTTTGAGGGTCCCCCACTTCTCCTCCGCCGAGTCGCTGCAGAACTTGGCGCCATCCTTCCCCTTGTGGCCTTCTCTCCAGGATTCCAGGATGTGGACCGGGCGACCCTCCTTCGCCTCCTGCAAAACTAACCATCAAGTTGAATGAACCAAGATGCACCTGCGAAAAAGTTAACATCTTAATCCACATACCATGTGTTGCTTGAGAGCGGTTAGGTTCCGGCTCCCCTGGACATGAGTCGGGCCTGGCATTTTGGCTCGTTCGTTTCCCTTCTCCACATGCTGCGCCTGCCATGCTGGGTCACACCACATGTCAACCAGGACCTCCCAACAATCGTCCTTCATCCAGTGTTCCTTCACCTAATCAGACAAAATCGAATAATTGAGGAACAAGAGGGATGAATCAAAGTACTAGCAACCGATGTAGTCACTTACCACTGACAGGTATTCTTCTCGCGACAAGTTGGTCTGGCAAGCAGTCTTCCTTGTCATCTTCTCTCCCTTCGAGTCCAGCGGCCGATACTGCATCACGGCTTTGTACCGCAGCGTGTGCTTGGTGTCAGAGAGTATCTTTCGAGCAGATTTCACGATGCCTTTGATCGCCTTCTGCTGCTCACCATCCACGCAAGCAAATGTTTGCTACAAGAAAGCATATGGCATCTTCTCACCATCCATGCAAGCAAGGATTTGGATATGAAAAAATGCAGTGGTCGGAGCTAAGATACTTACAAAAAAAAGCATTGATGACCCGAGTGGCCATGGTGACATCGTGCTCATCCTTGTTGTGTAGGTAATGCTCCCAGGTTAAACCTGGCAATGGCGGATCGTCATCACCCGGCTTGGACAATCCAGGGAAGTGCTTCCTCAAGAGGGAGCCGATGACGTGGTTCGGCGGGTGTGCCCCCTTAGGTTGTGTCGGGATAAATTCCCACTGACTGCATGATCTAAAAGACAAGCATATGTGAGTGTCAAAGATGTGGCAACCAAAATATGATGCAAATGAAATGCTTGCTTACCCCTCTCCTGTCGGGCAAATGACAGGATGGTTGCTGGCAGCAGTTGGTTCCGGGACCTTCCCCGGACCACGCCCGGATTTCTTCCTCTTGGAAATGTTGCTCGAGGTAGACCCCGAGCCGTCCGAGGCCTCCATGTCGCCCGACTCGGTGGCGAGCGGATCTAAGTCCACTCCGACATCGCCATCCGATGATGACGATGCCTCGGTTGTGGCCTGATGGGAGGCGGACGACTCGACCCTACCAATCGGGACTCTCCGGTAATTATTATGAGTGCTCTCATTAGAATCTAAAAAACAATATATATATGGTTACTCTCAGTTCCAAAGCAAAATCTTCCTAATAGAAGTGTCATATCATATATGGCAAAAAATAACACAAATAGCTCAATCAAGTCTCAGATATATAGTTCCATTTACTAATGCCATAGCACTGACAAGGAAGTTTTTTTGAAACGAAAGGGGTTGCCCCTTGCCCCAACTTTTTATTAAAAAAGCAAAGGCAACCAAAGATCAGATTTCACCACTGACAAGGAAATAAGCACAAGTATATAGTTTCATTGATCTACTCTAGTATTTAACTAAAAAAAGCACAAGCACTAGTATTGATCCTTTGAGCTCTCATTCAGTTTAACTAAGGCATTCTACTCTAGGCATTCCACTCTAGGCATTACTAAACAGGACCATCTTCATCTAGGCATTACTAAACAGGATCCTTCGAGTCAAAACCAAAGTATTCTACTCTAGGCATTACTCCAAACTTCTAAACTTTCATACTCCCTCCGTCTAGAAATACTTGTCATCAAAATGAATAAAAGGGGATGTATCTAGATGTATTTTAGTTCTAGATACATCCCCTTTTGTCCATTTTAATGACAAATATTTTCGAACGGAGGGAGTACTACTCTAGGCATTACTAACCTGAGGGCATCTCCAGCTGCCGCGCTGCCGGAGAAGCTCTACTGCGGCGGCCGTCCTTGGGCCGCATCGAAGAACCGCCGCGCCGTCTGCCGGCCATGAAGCTTGGGGGAGGTGGCCGTAGTTGGGGGGCGGTGGAGGAGGGGGTGGCGGTGGCCGCAGTGGGGAGCGGTGGAGGAGGGGGTGCCGGAGGAGGTGGTGGTGGAGAAGGGGGTGGCGGTGGAGGAGGGGGCACCGGAGGAGGGGGCGGTGGAGGAGGGGGTGGCGGGGGAGGAGGGGGCGCCGGAGGAGGGGATGGCGCCGGAGGAGGGGGGGGCGGTGGAGGAGGGGGCACCGGAGGAGGGGGCGGTGGAGGAGGGGGTGGCGGTGGCCGCAGGGGGGAGCGGTGGAGGAGGGGGTGGCGGGGGAGGAGGGGGCGCCGGAGGAGGGGATGGCGCCGGAGGAGGGGGGGGCGGTGGAGGAGGGGGCACCGGAGGAGGGGGCGGTGGAGGAGGGGGTGGCGGTGGCCGCAGGGGGGAGCGGTGGAGGAGGGGGTGGCGGGGGAGGAGGGGGCGCCGGAGGAGGGGATGGCGCCGGAGGAGGGGGGGGCGGTGGAGGAGGGGGCACCGGAGGAGGGGGCGGTGGAGGAGGGGGTGGCGGTGGCCGCAGGGGGGAGCGGTGGAGGAGGGGGTGGCGGGGGAGGAGGGGGCGCCGGAGGAGGGGATGGCGCCGGAGGAGGGGGGGGCGGTGGAGGAGGGGGCACCGGAGGAGGGGGCGGTGGAGGAGGGGGTGGCGGTGGCCGCAGGGGGGAGCGGTGGAGGAGGGGGTGGCGGGGGAGGAGGGGGCGCCGGAGGAGGGGATGGCGCCGGAGGAGGGGGGGGCGGTGGAGGAGGGGGCACCGGAGGAGGGGGCGGTGGAGGAGGGGGTGGCGGTGGCCGCAGGGGGGAGCGGTGGAGGAGGGGGTGGCGGGGGAGGAGGGGGCGCCGGAGGAGGGGATGGCGCCGGAGGAGGGGGGGGCGGTGGAGGAGGGGGCACCGGAGGAGGGGGCGGTGGAGGAGGGGGTGGCGGTGGCCGCAGGGGGGAGCGGTGGAGGAGGGGGTGGCGGGGGAGGAGGGGGCGCCGGAGGAGGGGATGGCGCCGGAGGAGGGTGGCGGCCGCAGTTGGTGGCGGTGGAGGGCGGTGGAGGAGGGGGTGGCTGGCAGTGGAGGAGGGGGCGGCGGCGGCCGCAGTTGGGGGTGGTGGAGGAGGGGGTGGCGACGGCCGCAGGGGGTGGCGGCGGCGGCGGTGGCGATTTCGGTGTCGGCGGCGATGGTGGCGCAGGGAAGAGGCGAGGTGAATGAAGATACAAACGAAAGGAGAAGGTTAATATCTAGGTTAGATGCTTTACCGAGAGCGGCACTCGGAAAAGGTGCCCATTAACGAGAGCTGAGAATCGACCCTCGGTAACCACTGCTCTAATTTTTCCCCTTCTCCTTTTGTTTTTGTTTTGCACTATCTTTTTTTATCTCACATCCTATACACCTAAGATATTCATCCCCACTTATGCTTTTACGACCAAAGTTTATACATATGTATTATCTCACATCCTATATACGCAAGGTTGTTTGCCAAGCATGAAAGGAAACAAAAAAAGTATAATACATATAATCGAGAATGCACAAGAAGGAAAGAGATCTAGGTGGATGGTTTACCAAGAGCAGCTCTCGGAAAAGGTGGCAATTACCGAGAGCCGAGAATCGGCTCTCGGTAACCACTGGTCTAATTTTTTTCCCCTTCTCTTTTTGTCTTTTTTTGCACTATCTTTTTTGTATCTCATATTTCATATGCTTTTACGATGAAAGTTTATAAATTCCGTGACTTTTGATAACATTTTTCAAAACTCAACTTTAAAGAGTGTGTAAAGTAAAAAACATGAGAAAGAAGAAGTTGTTGACCGTGGCCTACCCCCTCTCTCGGTGCCGGTCAACTTTCTAGACCGGCACCGAGAGAGAACTTTAAGGAGGTACATGAACACTTCCCTCTTCGCGGATTTCTCTTCGCATATCTACGACTGTGGCCGGCGGCCTCCAGGGGCTAGCACATGCCGCCAAATCTTGCGTAGGCGGCCTCTCACAAGTCTGGAAGTGTTGTGGCGGTTGCAAACGCCCGGCCCGCGTCTCCAGGGTGTGCCCCCCCCCCCCCTAACGGACGGCGCCGCCACCGACACCTGGAGGGGGGAAACAGACGCGTCGGGTCTACACGGATGGGGTCTTGCTGTGGCTTTGGCCCGGATGTTGCTCAAAAGTGTTCCTATGGGCTGACCTAACACAAGCGGGTGGAGAGTTCCACTGGTCAAAGCCCGTCCGTGCAAAGTAAAAGGGCTAGATCCCGTGGTCAAACGCTACAGGCTTAGGCGGGACGGGGGCCCGGGGGGGTAGCAATGCCACCGCAGCATCGCACCGGGCCCTCATACATGTCGTACGGTGTGGTGGCATGTCCGAAGAGGCGACACGCCTCTTCGGGGTGTGGCCCCCCTCACGGCCGGCACCTGGAGGGGGGAAACAGACGCGTTGGGTCTACACGGATGGGATCTTGCTGTGGCTTTGACCTAGACTTGGTCTGTCATCTCGCGATGAAATGCACTAACACGGAGAAGCACTTATTCACCGTGGACTACACCCTCTCGGTGTTGAATAACGCCCAAGACCGCCGGGGCCACCGGATGGGTGATCGATATGGAGACCGCCCGAGGGGGGGAAGGCACCCCTACATGCACGTGGCCCATGTATATGCATGCAGGGGTGGTGTGCTATTTGAATAAGCAAGGCACGTCCTCGACGTGGCACGTGCCTGACAAACCACACACATGGGAGGGAACGTCAAGGACCGGCTGCGTCCGTTCCCGAGACAGAATCTTTGGTGGGTGATCCCGTGACAGAACAAGCCTAGACTTGGTCTGTCATCTCGCTATGACATGCACTAACACGGAGTAGCAGTTATTCACCGTGGATTACACCCTCTCGGTGCCGAAAAACGCCCTAGACCGCCGAGGCCACCGGATGGGTGCTCGATATGGAGACCGCCCGAGGGGGGGAGGGCACCCGTACATGCGCGTGGCCCATGCATATGCATGCAGGGGTGGTGTGCTATTTGAATAAGCAACGCACGTCCTTGACGTGGCACGGGCCTCACAAACCACACACACGGGCGGGAACGTCGAGGACCGGCTGCGTTCGTCCACGAGACAGAGTCTTTGGTGGGCGATCCCATGACAGAACGGGCCTAGACTTGGTCTGTTATCTCGCGATGACATGCACTAACACGAAGAAGCAGTTATTCCCCGTGGCCTACCCCCTCTCGGTGCCGAACAACGCCCTAGACCGCCAGGGCCACCAGAAGGGTGCCGGTCTCTAGAACCGGACGAGGCTCATCCCAAGAAGAAAACACAAGACGGTAATTATAATGTGCTAAGGTTGTTTGCCAAGCATGAAAGAAAACAACAAAAAAAGTATAATACATATTATTGAGAATGCACAAGAAGGAAAGAGATCTAGGTGGATGGTTTACTGAGAGCAGCTCTCGGAAAAGGTGGCAATTATCGAGAGCCGAGAATCGGCTCTCGGTAACCACTGGTCTAATTTTTTTCCCTTCTCTTTTTGTCTTTTTTTGCACTATCTTTTTTGTATCTCATATTTCATATGCTTTTACAACCAAAGTTTATAAATTCCATGACTTTTGATGATTTTTTTCAAAACTCAACTTTAAAGAATGTGTAAGTAAAAAACATGAGAAAGAAGAAGTTGTTGACCGTGGCCTACCCCCTCTCTCGGTGCCGGTCAACTTTCTAGACCGGCACCGAGAGAGAGCTTTAAGGAAGTATCTGAACACTTACCTCTCCGTGGATTGCTCTTCGCGTGTCTACGACTGTGGCCGGCGGCCTCCGGGGGCTAGCACATGCCGCCAAATCTTGCGTTGGCGGCCTCTCACAAGTCCGGAAGTGTTGTGGCGGTTGCAAACGCCCGGCCCGCGTCTCCGGGGTATGCCCCCCCCCCCCACGGACGGCGCCGCCGGTGGCACCTGGAGGGGGGGGGGAACGGACGCGGCAGGTCTACACAGATGGGGTCTTGTTGTGGCTTTGGCCCGGATGTTGCTCCAAAGTGTTCCTATGGGCTGACCTAACACAACCGGGTGGAGAGTTCCACTGGTCAAAGCCCGTCCATGCAAAGTCAAAGGGCTAGATCCCGTGGTCAAACGCTACAGGGTTAGGCGGGACGGGGGCCCTGGGGGGTGGGGGGTAGCAATGCCACCGGAGCATCGCACCGGGCCCTCATACATGTCGTACGGTATGGTGGCATGTCCGAAGAGGCGGCACGCCTCTCCGGGGTGTGGCCCCCCTCACGGCCGGCACCTGGAGGGGGGAAACAGACGCGTCGGGTCTACACAGATGGGATCTTGCTGCGGCTTTGGCCTAGCCTTGGTCTGTCCTCTTGCGATGACATGCACTAACACGGAGAAGCAGTTATTCACCGTGGACTACACCCGCTCGGTGCCGAATAACGCCCTAGACCGCCGGGGCCACCGGATGGGTGCTCGATTTTGAGACCGCCCGAGGGGGGGAGAGCACCCCTACATGCGCGTGGCCCATGTATATGCATGCAGGGGTGGTGTGCTATTTGAATAAGCAACGCACGTCCTTGACGTGGCACGTGCCTGACAAACCACACGCACGGGCGGGAACGTCAAGGACCGGCTGCGTCCGTTCCCGAGACAGAATCTTCGGTGGGTGATCCCGTGACAGGACGAGCCTAGACTTGGTCTGTCATCTCGCGATGACATGCACTAACACGGAGTAGCAGTTATTCACCATGGACTACACCCTCTCGGTGCCGAATAACGCCCTAGACCGTCGGGGCCACCGGATGGGTGCTCGATATGGAGACCGCCGGGGCCACCGGATGGGTGCTCGATATGGAGACCGCCCGGGGGGGGGGGGGAGGGCACCCGTACATGCGCGTGGCCCAGCATATGCATGCAGGGGTGGTGTGCTATTTGAATAAGCAACGCACGTCCTTGACGTGGAACGTGCCTCACAAACCACACACAC
This sequence comes from Aegilops sharonensis, assembly GCA_904067115.1. Classification (NCBI taxonomy): domain Eukaryota; kingdom Viridiplantae; phylum Streptophyta; class Magnoliopsida; order Poales; family Poaceae; genus Aegilops; species Aegilops sharonensis. The sequence continues at coordinate 5,212,028 of LR880970.1, read as the reverse complement.
GGACGGGAACGTCGAGGACCGGCTGCATTCGTCCCCGAGACAGAGTCTTCGGTGGGTGATCCCGTGAAAGAACGGGCCTAGACTTGGTGTGTTATCTCGCGATGACATGCACTAACACGAAGAAGCAGTTATTCCCGGTGGCCTACCCCCTCTCGGTGCCGAACAACGCCCTAGACCATCGGGGCCACCGGAGGGGTGCCGGTCTCTAGAACCAGACGAGGCTCATCCGAAGAAGAAAACACAAGACGGTAATTATAATGTGCTAAGGTTTTTTGCCAAGCATGAACGAAAACCACAAAAAAAAGTATAATACATATTATCGAGAATGCACAAGAATTAAAGAGATCTAGGTGGATGGTTTACCGAGAGTAGCTCTCGGAAGAGGTGGCAATTACTGAGAGCCGAGAATCGGCTCTCGGTAACCACTGGTCTAATTTTCCCCCTTCTCTTTTTGTCTTTTTTGCACTATCTTTTTTGTATCTCACATTTCATATGCTTTTACGTCCAAAGTTTGTAAATTCCATGACTTTTGATGATTTTTTTCAAAACTCAACTTTAAAGAGTGTGTAAAGTAAAAAACATGAGAAGAAGAAGTTGTTGACCGTGGACTACCCCCTCTCTCGGTGCCGGTCAACTTTCTAGGCCAGCACCGAGAGAGAACTTTAAGAAGTATTTGAACACTTCCCTCTCCGTGGATTTCTCTTCGCGTGTCTACGACTGTGGTCGGCGGCCAACGGGGGCTAGCACATGCCACCAAATCTTGCGTAGGCGGCCACTCACAAGTCTGGAAGTGTTGTGGCGGTTGCAAACGCCCGGCCCGCGTCTCCGGGGTGTGCCCTCCCCTCACGGACGGCGCCGCCGCCGGCTCCTGGAGGGGGGAAACGGACGCGTCGGGTCTACACGGATGGGGTCTTGTTGTGGCTTTGGCCCGGATGTTGCTCCAAAGTGTTCCTATGGGCTGACCTAACACAACCGGGTGGAGAGTTCCACTGGTCAAAGCCCGTCCGTGCAAAGT
>LR880970.1:5166818-5178983 GCA_904067115.1 Aegilops sharonensis | reverse complement strand
AGCAAAAGAAAAAGTTCACTCCTGTGCTATGTGATGTAACTGATCTACAAATCTACACACCATTTTCTAGTGTTTTGCAAAGGAGAACTTTATTTCAACTCTACACGCTACCATGTGGCTCCTTGTTATGGTCATTTTAAAAGAGACAGATTTGGCATCACAGCAAGGTCTAATTTCCTAGTCAAGTTCTTCGTTATATATGAAATTGTTTCTGTATAACCCTATGTATTTGGTAGTCGTTCAACCTGCAGATTTCAGAAATATATTTGGTGGAGTACTTCCATTGGAGAGACTCAGCTGGAACTTGGAGATGATATTAATTTTGTAAAACAACATTTGGTTTCTTAGTTGAAGTGGTCAATTCCATGGAAGTGAGACACATCAGCTTTGAGAGGATGCTTCAATTTACACGTAACACTAGCCAAAGGAAATTAACATATCTTGTTTCAAGTTAATAGAAACTACAACTTCACAGTAACTCTACCAAAACACAAGCTTTTTTCAAAGAACTTGATGTAGCAGCGTGTGTGCACCTGCAGTTCTATGTATCAGTTGTGACTGTCAACCATTGGTCTCTGAAGTGTCTTGCCTTACAAGGGAAAGTTGAGCATACATACTGAATCAATTAATATTGACGACGGCTGCCGTCTCATCATCCGGCAAGACTCCACCACCAGTTGCCCGCACGGTTACCCTGTGAACGAGAGGATCAGGAAAAGAAGGAGACATGAACAAGGTTGTGCACGAGCCAACTACAAGAATCACCAACCTGTAAACCCAAGAAGAAACTTGCAGCAAGATCATCACCTGCAAATAATAAATTGGAGCACCAAATTAGTCAAAATTTTAGGAGGAGATGACTACAATAAAGAACATCATAACACAACATAACAGAAGGCAAAACGAACCAGGGCAGCCTCTTGCGATGTGATTCCCTGACCGCTCCTGCCGCTACGGCCGGTGAGCCCCCCTCAACTACCGGCCCCGCCCGCATCCGCCACTCCACCAACCCCGTTGCTTCCGACTATAGGTGCCAGACTCGCCACGACCTTCCTACTCGGGGCCGAGCAGAGATGGGCGGAACAGTTCCGGGCGACGGTGGGGAGGACCATCGATGGCCGCTAGAGAGGAGGTGACTTCGGCCGGTTGTGCGTGTGGCAGTGGCTAGGAACCCCTAGCGTCGCGATCGATGGCGTCCCTATCGTCCACCTCCATAGATCGGGATTGAGAAGAGAAAGGGGAAGGAGACGAGACCACNTTAGGAGGAGATGACTACAATAAAGAACATCATAACACAACATAACAGAAGGCAAAACGAACCAGGGCAGCCTCTTGCGATGTGATTCCCTGACCGCTCCTGCCGCTACGGCCGGTGAGCCCCCCTCAACTACCGGCCCCGCCCGCATCCGCCACTCCACCAACCCCGTTGCTTCCGACTATAGGTGCCAGACTCGCCACGACCTTCCTACTCGGGGCCGAGCAGAGATGGGCGGAACAGTTCCGGGCGACGGTGGGGAGGACCATCGATGGCCGCTAGAGAGGAGGTGACTTCGGCCGGTTGTGCATGTGGCAGTGGCTAGGAACCCCTAGCGTCGCGATCGATGGCGTCCCTATCGTCCACCTCCATAGATCCGGATTGAGAAGAGAAAGGGGAAGGAGACGAGACCACCAAGAGGGGGGGGGGGCTGGGATGGGGAGAGGAGGCGGCGGCATAATTTGGGTCGAGGGGAGTCTTGGAGTGGACGACTCGGTGTGGAGTTCCTTCGCAGGGAAGGAAAGAACACGAGTATGTTTGTCTTCCTGTTTTTTTCTCTCGTGAACGCGTTTTCACCATGGGCACAGTGAAAATCGGCGTGGAAGTAGCCATGAAAGTGACGAAGTATAGTCGCCATTCTCTAGAAAAGTACAATTTGTGTGTGTGTGTGTGTGTGTGTATGTGAGAGAGAGAGAGAGAGGGAGGGGGGAGTTGGCCCAAAATTTGATTTCTGAATGATTTTTTCTTCATAAATGAATGTTGGGTTATCTGTGCGACTGAACTGGTCTGTGGTCCACTCCGGTGATTGGTGGTATCTTGGCAGAACTACCAGTCAATCCCCTGTCAGGAAGAAACTGCACAACATGATCATCTTAGTCGTGTGATCCGTCTTGTAAGGAAATAAACAATTGGGTGTTCGTGAACAAGCTCTATCTTGTCGATCGTCGTCGCAAGCCCAAGTTAGCATTTGGGTGTGGGCCCAAACTGTCATAAAGGAAAAAATAAACTAAAATGGGTAATTAGTGGAACGAATTTTGCTAAATTGGACAAAAATGTGAAAAGAACTTCTAAATGAGGCATTCTGTCACAACCATGACACTAGGGGATAAAAAGTGAAATCCGCTCATTTTTTATTTGGAATGTTGAATATTGGTTTTTGTGAAAATGAATTTTTGGCATAAATCAAACGATGCCAAAAATAACTTTCATCCGCTTTATATATAAAGCAACAACCAACATACAACTCAATGCAACAAACCACACACCCGAGAGAAGATACATAGGTGCCAAAGTACAACTACAACACCCCAACCAAATCCATGAAGATAAAATATGAACAATAAGGAACGTTATGAAGTCGATGGAGCCCTTAACCGAGCCAACACCGAAGAGGCAAAGATGATAGCCGATGAACCGAGAGTATGAAGGCGGTGCCTTCAGGAAGATTACACCCCCAGAGTGCCGCAATCTCCCAATCCAAAGGATCAAGATTTTTCACGCGAAGCACCCAAACGATTAGTACAAGGATAGTTTGTTCCATGAGCACACTCACCAATTATATTGTTCACAATTAATTTCTGCAAAAGAAATGCTCACATTTACATATGAGAGATGATTCTGTAAAAAGAGCGTGAGCTCTGTTCGTTTGATCATCTTTTATTTCTCTCAACTGTTTTTTCTATGTATGTTACGGTGGTCACCTTCACCTACGTATGCCAGATTAGTGAGATGACACAAGGAAACACCTGAAATTTGTCGCAAAAATGAAAATGGATAGCTTAATCTCAGTAGGAAATGCGAGGAGACCACACAGTCGCGAGAACCATGCGAAGGCGTATGCCCCTCCCTTTTTAGGTGGTCCTAGGCGCCAACTGGCAGCAGACAGAAAACACTAAGGGCGTGTTTGGTTATATTGCCGATTTAGCCTGGCCCGGCGAGCCTGGCTCTATTGCACCGGTTTGAGGGGATGTAGGCCAAAAAAACCCAGATGCATATAGTTTGGTTGCCTGCATGCCCCTAGTTGCATGAGACAACCATTTTTGACCCAGCGTTTGTTTGCCCGCGTTGCATTAGGTGCATATATGACATGGTGTTTGGTTGCAACCTGCATAAGGTGTTGTCACCACTTCTAACTAGTGGTGACCTTACCACACACAATCTGAACATAGTGCCAGCTAGTTAAACAAATGACAGTTCATCCTAACTACAATCAAATGAATGTTCAAATTATTAAGAACCATTGGCTAAATAGGGGATAGTTCATCGGTGTTGCTGCTTCATCTTTCTCTTCATCTTCCTCTTCTGCTGCTGCTTCTTCTTCCTCTTCTTCTGTGCTTCTGCTGCTGCTGCTTCTTCTTCCTCTTCTTCAAATCCTGCACTGACCTCTTTTAAGCCACATTGCCTCTGCCTACTCCAATCTTTTGTTCTTACAAGCGTCATTGTCAAATGCCTCCACACCATGGCCAGAGCTAACAACATCGTTAGGCTCGACCTCTTCCTCCTCAGGCACGTGTTCATTAAAGCCCCACTGGAGGATCCAGTTATGCAGAATGCAACAAGCAAGAACTAGCTTAATTTGAGTGGAGTATGGGTGGAATGGCTTCTGATCCAGGATCTTAAACCTATTCTTCAGAGCTCCAAATGCCCTCTCAACAGTTACTCGAAGGCTGGAGTGTTTGAGATTAAACAGCTCCTGTGCAGTCCTAGGAAAGTTCCTACCAGAGAACTCGTTGAGATGGTACCTTGTTTTCCTAAAGGGTGGAAGAATACCCGGCCGACATGCATAGCCAGCATCTCCAAGGTAGAATTTGCCATCGGGGATGTTGATCCCATCAGGTCGACTCATACTGTCAGTGAGAATGTTTGCATCCTGTGCTGACCCCTCCCAGCCAGCCAGCACATATGTGAACTTCAGATCAAAGTCAACAGCAGCGAGCACATTCTGGCTTGTGTAGTGCTTCCTCCCCCTGTATGCTGCAGACTGTGACCTAGGAACTCTGGCAGTGACATGAGTACCATCTATTGCCCCAATGCAGTCCTGAAAATGGCATCACTAGCCTGTATTAGTGCTGAACTTGAACAATACAAGCATATCAAGCCATGAAAAGTTTATATTGTCAATGCTCACCTTGAAGTATGGATACCATCTTGGGCTTCCACGAATCTTGGGTGGAGTCTGGCCAGATGTTCTCCTGATCATATCTCCTCTAAGCTCCCCAACAGCAAAAAGCACCTGCTTGAAGTACCTAGAGATGGTCTCCATTGATCTCCTGAACGTCTTGTGAATGACCCTGAACCTTTGCTTATGGCCAACAACATGGAGGAACATGGCCACTTGCTCTTCGACACTGGTGTTGATGCTATCTTGTAACAGGCCCCTGCTCCTGAAGGTCTCGACAAGCCTGGCAAATGGTGTTCTTTTCATTCTAAGCATCCACAGAGCCTCGACGCCATTGCAGTTATAGATGTACTTCAGATTTTGGATCCTCTCCTGTTCCCGGGGAAACAATGGACCATAGCGGATCAACGGTCTCCCAACACGACAAACAGCTCTCTGGTGCATGAACATGACCCATGCCTGATTCACACTAATCAATGCTACTGCCTGGATTATCAGCCTCATCCGTGCGTCCATAACCTAGTCGACATCGACAGTTCGTTCAGTGGGAAATCGATCCTACACCTAGCTTAAAGGCCTAACCACTGAGCTAACAAAGGGGGGAGGGGCGCTGCTTACCGGCATCGGAGACGTGGACGGCGTAGGGGGAGCCATGGCACAGACTAGGTTGACCAGACGGTGGCCAACAGCAAGGGGAGCACCAGATCTGCCGCAAACGCCGCCGCCTCTTCCGCCGCCGCCGCCTATAGCGCAGATCTGAAATCGCAGCCGCCGGTCGTGAGGCAGTAGCGAAGAAAGTGGGGCAGTGGCTATGCGTGAGCGAGTGAAAGGGGGGTGAGGCTATTTTGGCGCCGGGACGGCGCGCCAGATTTCCATCTCCCGCCATCCCCCCTCGCCCTCGCCTCGCTCCCGCCCGTGCGACCTCGCGCCGCACTCAGCCTGGCTTGCGAGAAACTGCCGATCCGAGGGTTTCCAGCGAGCCAGGCTCTGGGCTGCTTTGAGAAGCATGCGATGCAGGCCCAACAGGAAAATCAGGCAACCAAACAGGCCTCTCACTTCCCGCATGGGCCTGGTTGGGCTCGATGCGGGCAACCAAACACACCCTAAGCCAGACGTTTGATGCGCCAATGTGTGACTCTTTGACCTCCTTAAACTAATAGAATCACCCTTTTCCCTGAAAAAACAGGCAAGTGTGTTTTTTATATTATAAAGCCATACATGGCAATTTTATTTTTGTGTCTTATTCTGTTATTCACTCCGTCTCAGTTGTCGCATCAATACTCCTTTGTGGTTAAGTCTTTACTCACGAGCAGTATAACTGGTATGTTTAGATTTCTTTTTTTAGGTAATGGGCAGCTACACCCTTTCATTCATTCATAATTAATTCATTACAGATAACGGTCCTACTTACATCAGGGAACTCATTAATCCAGCAGGACCAAACATCATGCTCTGCCGATTTCGCCAGAACGTGTGCTGCCCCATTACAGGTACGACTGACATGAATAAAAGTACAAGATACAAACTTTGTGGCACAGTTTCTAATATCGTGGCTTATGGCTCCAATAAGGGACTTATCAAAACCTAACCCTTGACCTTATTGATCAGTGACAGGCAATCAGATGCTACCATGATTTTCCGTATGCCAAGGTTATTGGCAAGGATTAAGGCTTGACGAAGTGCCATGGCTTCTGCTACTTCAGGAATTTGAATTCGTTCAAAGTAACCTCTACTCTCTACGTGCACCCTTCCCCGATGATCATGTATTACCACACCAAAGCCCACTCCTGCCGATTGGGAGAATATAGCTACATCCACATTGACGAGCACCGACCCATCCGACGGCGGAGACCAGTTTTGGTTTGACTTCAAGGTCTCACGTCTAATGGAAGTGGTCGGATTAAAAGAATGCATGATGATAAATTCAACATAAGCTTTGATCTTCCCCACCACACGAAGAGGAGGAGTTAAAGCTTCGCCATTACGGTAGGCATTTTTATTTTCCCATATGTGCCATATTGCCACTGCCATAATCAAAGAGTGAAAATCTATAGCGTTTTTATCCACTCTACAACCCATTGCCTAATGTGAGTAAACTTTTCCGTCTTCAAACAAATGGCATACTCTTTCTTAAACTCTTTCCAAATTTCTTTAACATAGTGGCACTGCAAAAAGCAATGTTCAATGATTTCCTCCCTATTGCAAAAATGACAATCATACCTTATGGGGATTCATCTCACTTGAAGTTGAGCGCCTGTTGGGAGATAGTTATGGGCGAACCTCAATAGAATTACTTTCGTTTTATTTGGGCATCGGAGTGCCCAAAGTTTCCTCCAAATTTTATCCATGGTCTTCTGATCTGAAATAGCCCCTTTGCAATATGTACTCCTATAACTCCAAAAGTTCAGTGTTCTCAGGAAATTATAAGCCGATCTCACTGTGTAAATACCATCTTTGTGTGGGGCCATGACACAAAATCTGGGCATCCTTCCGTAATCAACAGTAAGCTAAGAATTTTCTCTGATATATCCTCTGAGAAAATGTTTCTAACGGTTTCTTCACTCCACTTGTGTTCACCTTTTATTATCAAAGAACTCACCATATCATTACCACTTCTAGGGGGGAATATGTTGTAGAGTTGTAGGGGCAATACTAGGGATCCAATTATCTTCATATGTATGAATTATGTTGCCATCTCCCACTCTCCAGTTATCATGTATCTAATGCTACTAATTTGATGGCATAAATATTGGTGTGTTATTGTATAAATACGACCAAATATAGAAGTTTGATTTTTCAACAAAATTGAAAGTACACTATTGAGTATATATCATTGTTGTGTCTTGACCACACATTTGGGCCAACTGATTGGTCAATCAATCAAAAGAACATGAGTCTGTATAAATGGATGGACAAACTAAGTAAACTAGTCAAGACCACATATGATTAGTTTTACATTACAGTTTGCTGGTGGCGGTGGTGGTTGGTGCAGCGCCATTGGCGGCGTACTTCTTGAGAGCGTCCCCGGCGTGGTGGAGATTATCTGGCATGGGCAGGTTGCAGAACAACGTCACCTTGGCCTCGGCGATCTGCAGCCCCTTCTTCGTCTCCGCCTCCGTCGACGCCGCCGGGTCCATCTTCCACAGCTTCACCTCCCACACCTGAATTGATTATCAATTATTCCATGCATATCCGAGCGAGCTTAATTAGCTAATAGCTACTCCCTCCGTCCTATAATATAAAAACGTTTTTTACACTACACTGGTGCTAAAAACGCTCTTATATTATGGGACGGAGGGAGTAGATGATTAGGTTCAGAGTCCAGAAGCGCAGACCTGGATGGAGCGGCCGAGGTGGACGGGGACGACGCAGACGAGCACCACATCGCCGAGGGCGACGCTGCGGAAGTGGAAGATGCTGAGGTGCACCCCGGCGACGCGGCGGTAGCCCGACGCCTTGTGCGCGCCCATGCTAGTCAGCGCCTCCGACACCAGCGCGGACACGCCGCCGTGCAGCACCTTGAAAGGCTGGTAGCAGCACTCGGTGACGGGGAGCCTGCCAGCGAGCAGTACAGGGGAGGCTGTCTCGATCTGGAAGCCCACCGCATGTAGCACTTGGTCCAGATCCGCCGTGTCGATGTTGCGACTACCGTGCTTCGCTGTGGCCGCCATGCTTGCTACGTAGAAGAAGAAGAAGAAGAAGAAGAAGAAGGGCCAGCCGTGCAATGATGGACAGGGAGACGCAAGAGCTATATCTCGTGGCATTTCATATTTGGTGCTTCTGACGCTTGTTATTGTACATTTGGCAAACCCATGATCTAATTGTTCATTGTACGGCACAGTAACCAACCGGCCACCCTCATCTGACGTGTTTATTTACATCTTCTTCATTTTTTTCTTCTTTCATTTTTCTCTTTTCTTTTTCTACTTCCTTCTTTTTTGTCTCATTTTTCCTTTGTTTCCATTTTCTTGTTCCTTTCTCTCTTTTCCTGTAATGTTTTCATTCAGATTTTCTATTTATCTTATTTATTTTTATTTTTCTAAATATGTGATGTTTTTCCAATTTCTCGAACTCTTTTTCAAAATAGATGAACTTTTTTGAAAACGGATGAGATTTTTCCAAATTCGTGATTTTCTTTTGCAAAATTGATAAAAAAAACTTAAGAAATACTTTAAATGTTGACGATTTTTATTCCAAATGGATGAACATTTTTTTAAATAGATGTACCTTTTTCAAAATCGATGTTTTTTTTTAAATTCGATGAGAGTAACTTAGCTAGCGCACGCACGACTAGTGTTTGAGCCACCCCATCTTCATCGAAACTCTATATCTCGCGGCATTTCCTATTTGACGCTCGAGGCGCGTGTTATTGTACATTTGGCAAACCCATGATCTAGTTGTTCATTGTACGGCACATTAACCAACCGGCCACCCCCATCTGATGTGTTTATTTAAATCTTCTTCATTCTTTTCTCTTTCTTTTTTCTTTTTTCTTCTTTCTTCTTTCGTCTTTCTTCTTCCTTATTTTTTTCTCTCATTTTTTCCCTTTTACTTGTTCTTTTTTCTCTTTTCTTGAAACGGTTTTGTTCTGATTTATATTTATCTTCTTACTTTTTTTGTTTTATTTTTCCTTTTATAAATTCGTGAACTTTTTCCAATTTTGTGAAATCTTTTTCGAAATAGATGAACCTTTTTTAAAATGGATAAAATTTTTCTAAATTCGTGATTTTTTGCAGAATCTATAAAATTTTTTCAAAATTGGTACAAAATAAATGTTGAAAATTCCTTTAAAAGTTGATGAATTTTATTCAAAATTGACGAACATTTTTTCAAAATCGATGAACTTGATTCAAAATAATGTACTTTTTTCAAAATCGATGTATTATTTTTTCAAATTCGATGCGAGTAGCTCAGCTAGTGCACACACGGCTAGGGTCAGAGCCACCCCATCTCCATCGAAACTCTATATAGCCCATGGACCTTTTGTTAGGGGTGTGTGGCCCATCATTTATATCATCCTTTGCGTGATGGCTGGCCATTTGGCTATCATTTTCCTCCCATGGTGATGGACAGAGATACAAGAGCTATATCTCACGGCATTTCCTATATGACGCTTCAGGCGCCTGTTATTGTACATTTGGCAAACCCATGATCTAGTTGTTCATTGTATGGCACAGTAACCAACCGGCCACCCTCTTCTGATGTGTTTATTTACATCTTCTTCGTTCTTTTCTTCTTTCTTCTTTCTTTTTTCTTTTCCTTTTTCTTATTTCGTCTTTCTTCTTCCTTCTTTTTTCTCTCATTTTTTCCTTTTTCCTTTTTCTTGTTCTTTTTTCTCTTTTCTTGGAATGGTTTTGTTCATATTTTATATTTATCTTCTTACTTTGATTTTTTGTTTTCTTTTCCCTTTTACAAATGCGTAAAAAAATTCAATTTCACGAACTCTACGCCAGAGGGGAAACATGCGAAAAATTTAGCTAGGTTCAGGCCCTTGCTATGGAGGTCAAACCCTACTCCTGCTCGTTTTGTATTGACTGGTTGGGGTGTACAGAGTACAAGGATGATATCAGGGATCATAGGTATACCAAGGGATGATGAATAATGTCTCTATCGACTAGTTCGGCCTTGACTTAAGGATATCGATATCCTAGGGTTGCAGAGTACTAGTCAGTTCTAAGGCGGTTGGAGAGTCCTCCTCGCATACGACCTCCTTGTCTTGAACATCAAGTATAGATGGTGTGTTCCTTTTAGAGGGTTACCAGGCCAGGTTGTGGGCCTAGGCCATGCAGTGGCCCAGGGGACCTTGGGCTGACTTTCGGCGTCCTGGAATACCCCTAGTGCGGGACATGGTAATTTTATTACCATACCGCTAGCCGCTAGGAGTGTGAGAAACCAATAAAAAGAATAAGAAAAAATACCGAAATTCTTAATTTTTCCAAAATTTATCTCATTGAAATAATTAAAAAATAAAAATGGGTTTAGTTGGTTAAATTCAAAAGGTTAATAAAACAACTAGGTAACGATGTTATTTTATTACCTAAATAAAGATATTTATAATTTTTTTAAAAATGAATCATTTTAAGCAAATCACACCTTTGCAGAAACATTATGCATAGTTGGTTTTCTTATAACCATATGCAGTGTATGTGTAGAGACATTGTCCTCAATTTATTAGAGAAGGAAAGAGTCTCTACTGTAGCGCCCTCCTCCAATAATTTGCTAGAAAAAGCTGTCGATGCAACATCTCACAGCAAATAAAAAAAAGAGGAGTAACAACTATTTCTGTCTCTTTACTGTATGTACATGCAGCTAGCAGCTGTCGAGAACGATCGAGAGTGAGAAAAAGAAACGTTCCTATACCTGAGCATGAGGAGAAGATGAAGACAAGTGTCCGATGAGGGAAAAAAAGACGCGCCAGGTAGGGGTCGAACCTACGGCCTTCCGCTTAGGAAACGGACGCTCTATCCACTGAGCTACAGGCGCCGACCTGTCTTTATTTTAATTTCAAAAGTATTATAAGCAATTGTCTCGTGGGAACTGAATATCTCAAAAATATGGATTTATTGTCGCAGGGAATGAGATGTTAGAGAAGCTTGGGACGACCGGGACGTTGACCAACATGCTGCAAGCGTCAACGCAACCACTCTCCTCAATGTCTTCTCCGGCATCAGCAACCTCGTCAGCGTCTTCGGTGCATACATTTGCGACACCTACCTCGGTCGCTACACCACTATCGCCATCGCCAGCGTCACCATGTCCTCCTTCATCGGCATGCTCATCCTCACCCTCACGGCCACTATCCACACCCTCCATCCTTTGGCGTGCAACACGTCCAAGGGGCAAAAATGTGAGGGTCCTAAAGGCCCCCAGCTTGCCGCCATCCCGGTGTCCTTCTTCTTCCTGGTTGGCGCTGCTGGAGGCATCCGACATTGCAACCTTACCTTTGGGGCCGACCGGTTCAACCCACGCACCGCCGTCGGCCGCCGAGGTATCACCAGCTTCTTCAGTTGATACTACTTCACCTTCACCATTGCCATGATGCTCTCTTGCCATCGTCATCATCTATCTACGGAGTAACGTCAACTGGGCGTTGGCCCTCGTCGTGCCCGCCGTGCTCATAGGCCTTTCTTGCATCGTCTTCTTCATGGGCACTCCGGTCTACATCTGTGTACACCCCAAGGGGCAGCTCCTTCAGGTCCTTGTCACCGCTGCTAGCAAGCGCCACCTTTGGCGACCTTGATGGCTTTGTTAATTCAAAGCCGGGCTAGGTTTGAGCTCTTTCTCGGGCTCGGCCGGCGCCTTTTCTCTAAAACAAAGTGATGAGAAGGCGAATAAGGGAACAATCATACCCTGGACAAGGAGCTCCCATGAAGGACCAGTTCCCATCCAGAAGGGGTGTTTCCCATGGCGTCGAGGTCGTTCTGCAGTGAGGTGCAGGCGACAAGTTGAGAGTCCAGGCACTAGTAGAAAAAGGGCCTATAGTCCCGGTTGGGGAGGGCCTTTAGTCCCGGTTCATGAACCGGGACTAAAGGGTCGGTACTAATACCCTCGCCCTTTAGTCCCGGTTCTATCCAGAACCGGGACAGATGGACCTCCACGTGGCCTGTCCGCTGAGCCCAGGCAGGAGGGCCTTTGGTCCCGGTTGGTGGCACCAACCGGGACCAATAGGCATCCACGCGTCAGCATTTCTTTGGCTCTGGTTTTTGTTTTTGTTTCAAAAGGGGGGGTGGGTTTGGGGGGTTTTGGGGGGTTAATTTAGGTGTTTCATATATTGTGCTATAGCTAGCTAATT
>LR880970.1:5123516-5150225 GCA_904067115.1 Aegilops sharonensis | reverse complement strand
CCGCAACATGCAACTCCAATATCATCTTCTCCTCCTCAAGTTTTTTTATTTTTTCCTTCAAGAAATTGTTTTCTTCTTCAACTAAATTTAACCTCTCGACAATAGGGTCGGTTGGAATTTCCGGTTCAACAACCTCCTAGATAAATAAAATCTATGTCACGTTGGTCGGCATAATTTTCATAAACAATAAATGAACCAATAGTTATGAAAAGATAATATATACCACATCCGAATCATAGACAGGACAAGGGCCGATGGGGGCGGATACCAAAACCATCGCACTATATAAGATGCAATAATAAAAGTAAGAAAATAATACAAGTAAGAATATTTTTCCTTTCAGAAAGAAGATAAGAACAAGAGGCTCACCACGGTGGTGCTGGCGATGAGATCGGCGCGGGTGATCGATGGCGGTGAAGACGGGGACGGGGCTTGACGGACCGCTAAACCTAGACAAATATTGAGGAAAATAGAGGTTGGAGGTCGAGCTTGGAGAGGAGAAAGCTTAAGTAGTGTGGCTCGGGCATTTCATCGAACACCTCATGTGCATAGGAGGTGAGCTAGAGCACCACAATGCCCCCCCTCGCCGGCAAGAGAAAAACAAAGCAATGGAGTGCTCTGCTCGCGAGCGAAGGGTATATATAGGCAGCACTATTGGTCCCGGTTCGTGGCATGAGCCGGGACTAAAGGGAAGCCATTGGTCCCGGTTCATGCCACGAACCGGGACCAATAGTGGTGGGCCAGGAGCCAGGACCATTGGTCCCGGTTCGTCCCACCAACCGGGACCAAAAGGTCCGGACGAACCGGGACCAATGGCCCACGTGGCCCGGCCGGCCCCCTGGGCTCACGAACCGGGGCAAATAGCTCCAGTGGTCCCGGTTCTGGATTGAACCGGGACTAATGGGCTAAACTGCCCTGGACGATAGCCCCTTTTTCTACTAGTGAGGGCGGCACTACATCATGGCCGAGGAATACTGTCTCGAACTGATTCATGGAGGCGTTGGCGATCACCTGCATGAGGTCGTCGATAGGCATCGCAAACCAGGACGGCCATGGCATGTGCGATTTGAAACTGAAGAAAGCCCCGCATCTGTCGCCTCGTCAGTCACCACTACCCTGTTCGGCACTACTCCCGACGGCAAGATCCACCGGCACAATCTTCGGTCACCAGGATCCACGACGCAGAAGGCCCCTTGCTCCATCGAAAATATATATTAGAGCACATGCACCCAGGCCCTCTTTATCTAGCCATCCATTTCCTGCTTTAAGATTCGTGCAAATACATTTATATTTTTTGTTTCTCCCATATAGAATATATCTTGAAGTTCAAACCTAGGCAGCATGGCAAAGCTTTCTGAGTAGAATCTAGGATAAATCGTACAGATTTTTTTGTCAAACATAAATATACAAAATACGTTTTGTTTGATTAAAAAAATCATATTTTTAGTATTTATGTTGGACAAAAAATTCTGAAAGATTTATCCTAGATTCTAGTTAGAATGCTTTGCCATCCAGCATAGGTTTGAACTTCAAGATATGTTCTATGTGGGAGAAGCAAAAAAGAGAAAATTTCATATAGAAACTTAGTTGTGTCGCACGGATCTTAAAGCGATATTGAAGAGCTAGGATAGCAATATTGAAGAGCTAGGATAGCAGAGCCTGGGTGCAAGTGCTCTAAAAATCCACGTCCCTTGCTCCATGCCGGCGCTGCAACACACACCAAACAGAAGGCAAGCGATGTGGAGAGCGAAGGTCGGAACAACAGGAGGTTGGGATGGTTGACGAGCTCCGTGCGGCAACGGCACAAGAAACCCTAGCGCGTGGGGGGCAACCGCCGGTGGCTGCGAGGACCCGTGAGCCGCCGTCGCCGTTAGCAGCTACGCGCCTACGCCGCGGATGGCCGACGGAGGAGCGTGCGCGCATGACCGCCACTGCGCAATCCTCCTTCCCCTTCCCAGCAGCACCTCTATCTCTCTTCTGTCCTTCCCGTCCTCTTCCTCTCTCCAGCCAGCAACTGAAGAAAGTTTTGATATTTGACTAGATCATGATTGGCGCGCGTCTATTTTCAAGTAGAATGATAGTAAATTTCTATTTTTTTCAAGTAGAATGATAGTAATTTCTACAAATATATAGACATGGAAGAACTAAATTCCTATTTCCAGTGAAAAACTTCTAAACCACCATGTAGGCAAACCAAATATTCATGTAGGCAGACCAAATATTCATCATTTAACGCAACTGTCATCTTCGTCAAGTAAGCCATCTTCTTAGTATTATGTGTATCAAGATCCGAGTCCATTTGTTGGATCCAGGACTACGCTTGTTGTACTGATGTCATGATGTTTGAGATGGCTTGTACTGACTTTTTTTTTGATAAAGGACTTTTCATTGAATAGATATATCGAGGTGATACAATCATATTGAAAGAAAGCCCGGCCTCTGCATAGCTAGATGCACACAGCCAAAACGTCCAGAGCACTCTAAAAATAAAATAATTTGATACAATGCCAAGCAATAAACCGTGTCCAGCCTAAGGAGCGGTAGATCCTATCCGTAAATCACACCGCCATCCATGGGGATAGAAAACCTCCCTAGCTTGTACTGACTTGTAGATCATTGACCCTTGATCTGGTCAATGATCTTGTTTTCCCTCTCCTTGCACCCATTCACTTCTGTCTTGTTATCTGAAATATCTGATGTTATTATTGATTAGTTGATGTCACTAATTTTTATACCAATGGACATGTCAATATGCAAGGAGGGTCGGTTAGAAAGATTTAAGTGAAAAGAATCGATGCAGAGATATAATGGCACGCGTTGCCAGACCCATCTGTTTCCCCAACAGGATGGCAGGAACTTACGCAAATATACGGAGACACGAAGTATTGAAGTTGTTAAATGTTTACTTTCTCAAATGAGAAAAATACTTGTTTCCAACAAATTGTTTTAGTATACAAATACATATATAGGGCTTGGATGGGTTAGGCAAGTAACATAAGTGTTGAAGACCCTACAAAAAAAAAACAGAAGTGTTTTAGGACAACAACGTGGGAAATACAGGTTAGCAAACCTATTGACATTCTTCTATCTACGATGACCACATCAGCACCAAGATATTTAATCTAACCCAGACCTAGAAAAATTCAATTACACAAAAAAGTAAATAATAAGAAGAGAATGAAAGTAGCAATTTGAAGTACAAACAAATGATCATGGTCATGCATCATCCTAAGACAATGGTAGTCTTACTGATTTCAAGTTGCAATTGTATATATTGTACCTATTCCATATGATGTTGTTGGGCGAACTCCCTGCACTTTGGCGAACTAAATAATAGACTGAAAGATGATACAAGTCTCACCGTTGTAGACAATAACATCACCTAATTCAATAAAGAATGGATGTCATGGCATGAGATGACATAACACCTACACTTGGAGCTAGCTTAACGATACAGAAGTACCAATTATTTATGTTTCATATTCTCAAAGCTAGTCATCTGACATGTTTTTTCAGAAATCTAACAAACCATGCTGAGCTCCTCAACAGTTGGTTAATCAGGATAAAATTAAAGAATCATTTATACGATGTTAAGTACGGAATGGACCACATCTACCAGAGCTTTCCTACCAAAAACAAATACATAGAATGCAACCAAATACTCCATGTTTTAGTAATAAGATTATTACCATGTAGAAAACTGAACAGACCCAAAATGGTGATTATGCATATCATTGTTCGCAGCAGAGGTAGATGCCTAGGTCGCAATGAGTGGATCCTAGTTATGGAGGACGTTGCCGGGAGATGGCCTTGAGCTGGTGAAACATCAGTCGGTACTGTCTTAACCCACCACTACTTGCACTCCTCCCGCCTCTTCCTCGACTCCACTGCGGACAATTTTGTCACTGCATTTGGTAACGTAACCTGGTATGCAAGTGGACAAAATCATTTGAAAACACAAAATCATTGATTTGGAGGCTGAAAAGGGGATTCTCTGAAGTAAATAGTTTGTCCCTTCTCAACTTGTCTATTCACTAGTAGAAAAATGGGCTATCGTCCAGGGCAGTTTAGCCCATTAGTCCCGGTTCAATTCAGAACCGGGACCAATGGAGCTATTTGCCCCGGTTCGTGAGCCCAGGGGGCCGGCCGGGCCACGTGGGCCATTGGTCCCGGTTCGTCCGGACCTTTTGGTCCCGGTTGGTGGGACGAACCGGGACCAATGGTCCTGGCTCCTGGCTCACCACTATTGGTCCCGGTTGGTGGCATGAACCGGGACCAAAGGCTTCCCTCTAGTCCCGGCTCATGCCACCAACCGGGACTAATGGTGCTGCCTATATATAGCCCCTCGCGCAAGAGCAGAGCACACTGCTCTGTTTTTTCTGGCCGAGGGGGAGAGGGCTTGGTGGTGCTCTAGCTCACCTCCTATGCACACAAGGTGTTCGATGGAATGCCCGAGCCACACTACTTAAGCTTTCTCCTCTCCAAGCTCGACCTCTAACCTCCATTTTCCTCAATATTTGTCTAGGTTTAGCGGTCCGTCACTCCCCGTCCCCGTCTTCACCGCCGTCGATCACCCGCGCCGATCTCATCGCCAGCACCACCGTGATGAGCCTTCTCAACTTGTCTATTCTTAATAGAATTAATGATCTTTTGTTTTGATTTCGTGCCACTTCGTAACATTGATGCAGCTAGCCGTTGGCACTACCGTGTAATCAATTTTAATCAACACGCCCATCGATTCAATGCGTGAGGCTGCCATGTCGGCCATTTACTGGGGGTGCAGAGGCAATACGAGAACTATACCAGTTCGTGAACGCTGGCCAGAAAACGTTATACGGCATCCATGTATTGGAGTAGCACGAATCACGAGGGAAGGAGTGGTGATGATAACGACCTTGCGTGGCTGCATGTCCACATGCGATTTCTCGTGATTGATACTGCTACTTAGATGGACTAGTATTTATATGGTTTATTTATTGTCCAGTACAGAGAGCCATCATAACCACAAGTGTTACTCTCATCCTGAGTACAAATTCACCCACATAATCAGTAAACTTTCTAAAAATATTAAAATGTATCAAAAAATCTGTTTTTTTTTTTTGTCAATGAACATCAACAAGTGTTCTAACATCATGCAAAATTTCGCCACGAAAAGAAATCCGTAGAGGTGTGTGCAAGAAGAACCAAAAATAAGTGATCCAAAATGCGCCTTTTTGAGTCTCAATTTTTATCGGTACAGGCCTCCACGGATGTCTTTTGAAGGTGAAGTTTTGTCGGATGTTAGAACATTTTTTTGATGTGATTTTTTTTCATTTTTTAAAATTTACTATTTATGCAGGTGCATTTGAGCTTGAAAGGAGGTAATCCATGTTCCATCATAACTAACTTCTCTTACAAGAAAATGCCGTGTCAGCAATACAATTTTAAAGAAAACATAGGCTATAGATGTGCTTCTGATAGATCATTCATACTGCATCACAGAATTAATCTTCTATATGTAAATAGTCAGTCCCTATTAACCTATTTCTCTTGACATGCAAGTATATCACCTGACCATGAGCTCAATAGCTAATTTCCATTCTATTATGCTATTTATATCAAGTAAGTATTTTACAACTATACAATAATCAAACAGAATAACCATATGTATTTTCTAGAGAGGCAATTTTGGAACCTTTAGGGTATCATCCGGTCCTCTTAGGCCAACTCTAACTAATCCCCTAAAAGTTAACAGAGTAAAAGGCTTAGTGGAGTATATATACTCCACTAAGTTTTGGCCGGACCTAGCCGATCCCCTAAACTCAGAAAGAAGATCGCCATTTTGAAGGACATCATCGATGCCATCCGAAGCATGATGGAGCATTGGCGGCTGGCCGGAGCAAGAGCTATTGAGCCCCCATTTGGGGATTTAGGTGTGAGATAGCATCATAAAGATAGCTGGGAGCTGGGGGCCGAAGGTGTCCCTCATGTCTCTCCACTGATGTACCTCTTTTTTTTTCTCTCACCCTGATCACTTGATCAAACTTTGTCTTCCATATGCTTTCTCCTAAATCAATTAAAGCCAGCCAAGCTGGATCTTTCAAAAAAAACTTAGCGGAGTATTTTTTTTCATTTGCATTTCAATTTCAGCCACCGAAACACATTTCTTTGCTTCTTTATATCATTCAGCGACATTGGATTACATAATAATTCATCATTTCTTTGCTAGAAGAGTAAGACCAAAGAAAACAAGAACCACAATTAGACATTTTAGAAAATATCCAACTTCATAACTGCTCCCACTAGTTGGATTAATTAATATCTTCTCGATGCCTTTATTGTTGATCTGTGGATTCTCGATCTTGCATACTTCATTCTTCTTCTTTGATTCTAAAGAAGTAGACATTGCTTCCCCTCTAATGTTTCTCTAATATCACATCTTGTCTCATGTTTAGCCTCAATTCTAGCAACGAGTGCATGAACATCTACTGATTTTCGTGCTATCAATAGATCGATGTATTCTTATTCCCAATACCAAAACGAGCATCCATCATCCTACACACATAGATTAGCATCAATGAGCTACCAAAATTGAAACGAATCCGGAGAAAAACCAAATCAAAACAAGTACATACCCCATCGTTTGTGCATTTGAAGAACACCCATCTGGGATGTTGCGGTGTGGTAGAAACTCAGCGCGCCACCACTTGCCGTGTGTAGTCGTCGCACTGTATGACCGGCAGCTGCAAGCAGGTGAGCCGCTGCGCGAGCGCGGAGCCCAGGCGACGGTCGTCCTGTACTTGCTGGCGGACAGACAACAGGAGCAATTAGAGTGGCTAGACGAAGAGACGGCACCTGCATGTGGCGCATAGGCTTTGTCGGGGCTGTGTGGGCTGCCTCCCGGCCAATCCATGGCAAGGTGCAGCCGCCGGTGGCCGAAACGCCAAATCCGACGGCTAGACGAGGAGGTGGTGGAAGACAGCGGCAGAGGCCTACAGGTCTTCACCTGCGGCCGGCCGGTGCCGACGGGGAGGGGGAGGTGTAGGAAGGGCGGCGGGGGAGGTGCTGAATATAAATATTTGGATGATGACATGATAACTAAAGCTGAAAATACTAGATGGTCAGAGGGGGAGGTGCTGAATATAAGGATGGTCATAGGGGGAGGTGTATTTTCAGCTTTAGTTATCATGTCATCATCCAAATATTCATATTCCATACAATCATGTCTCACTGAAATATATTGCGAAACAATGCCACAACGTGTGGGGTATCATCTTGTTAACTACAATGTGTGCACCACAACCACCACTATGGTTTATTTTTAGATGAGAGAGAAATGTCATTGATCACATCTTGATCAGGTGCTAAGCTTACGGAAGGACATGACTGCACCATCCGCTGGCCTTGGGTTTGGGAGGTAATCAATCTCTGCATCAGGGTTCAGCAACTCCCATCTGAAACAAATGCTCATATGTCAAACTATGATCAAATGCCACAAGAAAATTCAGCAAATAAACAGGATCTCATACATCTCGATGGCTATGTAGGATTTTAACTCACTCATAGCCAATGGAGAGATGATGAAGCATGATGGTGAGCTGCAACCTAGCGAGCATGTTGCCAGCACAGATCCTGTAGCCGCCTCCGAACACAAGGTACGTCCCTGGCTTTGCTGGCTCCTACAGGTTCATATCATTGAGGATTGATGAAACTTAGTTGCATGCATGAAAATGGTGATCAATGAGAAGATTAACTAGAAACTTACATCCCATCTGTCGGGGTTGAAGGTGAGGGGGTTCTCGTAATTGCCGGGATCAGTGTGCAGCGACCTCACCCACACTAGCACCGACCAACCCGCCGGTATCGTGTACCCATTGTGATCCACATCCCTGTTCGCCACGCGGTGCAACATCGGCGATATGTTAGCCATCCGAATTGTCTCCTCCACTATCTTCGCGGTGTACTTCATATTCGGGAGGTCGTCATGGGTGATCATTGACGAAGCCCCTTTGCTTTTGCTCACCGCCATATTCTCCTCCCGGAGCTTGGCTAGGGCGATGGGGGATTTGGCGAGGTGGTAGGTAGCCCACATGATGGCGCTGGCGGTAGACTCGTATCCAGCGATGACGAGGGAGACGATGTTGTCCACCACCTCCTCGTCCCTCAACTTCCTCCCCTGCTCGTCCTCCATTTGCATCAGCCCACCCATGAGATCATCACACTCCTTGCCCACCTGCTTCCTCGCCTCCAGCTCCTCTCGAAAGATAGCGTTTAGCTTCCGACGACACTACACAAGCCGCTAAATTTAGTAGTACACTTTGAAAACAGCTTGTAAAAAGAGCAAACATAACATAATACCTTGCGAGCACTATGAAATGTTGTCCCTGGAAAATCCAAGGGGAATGACCTAAGGCCAGCAACCAAGTCACGGAACAACTTGTCGATCTTCTCCGTCAATGGAGAAGGCTCCATGCTAATGAACATCTTGCAGATGTTGGCGAACGTCACCTGTCCAATTTAGAGAGAAATCAATGCCGAGAGACAGAAGAAGACGTGAGCACACCGTGAGCTTGGCATCAAGAAACATTTATGCACATTATAGTACTCACATGGCGCTAACTTGCAAAGTTTCAGATTCAAATATTTTGTTCGTTTTGAGAAACAAAAAGAAAGGAAGTTAAATGCATGGATCTGAACACAAACTCAGAGCCTAGATAGAGAGTGTGCCTGGAGCAAATTCACAACTTTAGCGATTATGAATGGATTAGTCTCTTACCTTCTTCACCTTAATTAAAAATAGATTACTACCTTCGTTCTGATTTACTAGCTCTTCTTCACATGGAGTATTTTTTACCATGATTTTAACTAATAAAATATGAGTTATACATAGCAAAAATAATATTAATAAAAACAATTACGAATTGAACAATATAATTTTTACGACATGCATTAACATTTTACTAGTCAAATGTGTGGTCAAACATCGACTGAAAATACGATAGGACTAATAAACCTTACATTCTTGATCTCGGTGGCAGCTACGATGGTCCCCATGTCGGCCCAAGAGGCCAGAGCCACCATGATGCGGGGCTGCATGACGGCGGCGATGCTCCGAAGCGAGCTCGGCCGGTTGATGGCTGCGGTGATGAACCCCCGGAGCCTGGCATGGGTGGCACCCTCAACGTTCACCACGGACGTGATGCCCACGAGCTCCGGCACGGGCCACCGCGCACCGAAGTTGTCGGGGGACTGAAGAACGAACTTGTTGGCGGCCGGCGAACAGGCGATGACAGCGGGGGAGCCGAAGAGGTGCGTGCGGTAGAGGCCGGCCCCGGCGCCGCCGTGCGCACGCCTCTTGGCGGCGATGAACTCGTCGGGACGGCGCGCGAGCTTGAAGTGCCAGATCAGGGAGAGCGTCTCGCCGAGGAAGGGCAGGCCCATGTGGCCCGGCGGGAGGCGGCGCTGGCTGCCGTGTTTGAGGAAGAAGGCAGCGCGGTACCAGGCGTCGGTGGCGTGCCAGGCGGCGAGGCAGAGCAGCGGGGCGGCACCGAGGACGAGGCCCAGCCACCACCCCCACTCGCCCAGTACACCTCCTCCTCCGCCTCCTGCCATCGCCATTGATAGATGGACTGATCTTGTTGGAGAACTGGAGACGATGACCCATGGAGGTGAGGTATACATAATTACATATAGGCGAGGGCGAGAGTGCATGGGCTGGGATAGATTCCGAGCTGCTGATCCATTGCCGTGGCGAGGCACAAGGGAACAAAATTATGCATGCTCGATTAACCGATTTTGGCTGCTTGCATTGAGTAGAAAAGTGATTTTGGCTGCTGCGCTTGTTGGCTAGCTATAGTTAGTGTTATTGTTCCGACCGGTGGATGCCCCTCTATAAGCAAATCCTATATACTTCAGAGAATAATCTTAATTAACTTATTTATCTTAAAATGCAAAAATGCCACATCATCAAATCATTATGGATGGGATAAGGCCCACCTCAACATGCAACTATGCATGGGAAAGACCCACCATCACATGTAACCGGAAAAATATTTTTTATTCTATTATTGTATTTATAATCAATAAATATTTTACAACTATACATAATCAAATATAATAAGTTGTATCTATTTAAAATTTTGGTTCAGGTATTATTAACCCAAATATTTTTATTCCACACAATCGAATATCACTGAAATGTATTGCAACCGGTTCTCGCAGCAATGCGCGGGGTATCGTCTAGTATGTAACATTTTAGGTCATTGGTCCAATGTTGAGCCCGACCAATGATGCCTAATTGTTTATCCTTACTGCTTAGTCATGCGTTCGTCTTGTGTCTAACATTATGTATGTATTTTCTTTCTTTATTTTGAATTGCCCCCATATTTGATTTTCATCATTGATTTCCGTTAAGACCGCCTCAACAGGCTCACTTCTTATTGATTTACCAAATAATGTTGTCTTTGATAAGCCAATAAATGACTTCTAAATAAATGTTCATCAAATGAAATCATTTTTTATACAAACCTTATTAATATGCGCATGTAAATCACGGGCTAACATCCAAAATATTTATACCCCCATTTCCACACAAGGACAATTATCTACTAACTAACTAATTAAGGGCATTATCTTGTTGCTGCTTTGGCACCCTGCGAACGAGTAATTCCAAACTGTGGTTACTTTAGTAATCTTGTGGGCGGTGTCCCCAATGCCATCACATCACACTAAGACATGATTCAGTTGTCACCATTCCGATTGGCACAAAGTGAGCCTTATTGGCCTATATATCAACTTGTGCATGATTAGATTCATCAACTTTCAAGAAGGCTCAACATCATTTTCTTTGTCAAGTCTTTTATAGTTTGTACCGACTGGTTTTGGTGGTGGGGATTGGGGATCTGATGACCTTGAGGACCCCAATGAAGACCTCGTTGACGATGATGATCTATCTGATCCAAACAATGTCATGGATAATGATAAAACCCATGGCAGGGAGGCCTACACTAACAACCCTAGGGTTGTCAGGAATGGTACTAAGACTCTTTGATCATCAATTTTTTGTGCTACAGATAACTATAGAAGCAATCCACATTCGGGAACAACTTCTAGTTCACTTTGATTATGCCTCTGATGGTGATGTTGGTAATTTAATTACTTGTGGCTCTCCTGCTATCACTAACCCTATGGAACACATATTTGAAACCTCCATTGCTTTGGAGGAAAATCTACAATCCATTATGCCCAAGTCTACCAACAGTGGCTACCGTGCTGATGTCCGAGGAAAACAATTTATGAAGAGGGGGAGGTTGAGGATGAACACAATCCCTTGAGGCCCGGAGTGGAAGACTTGGACAATGTAAAGAAGAATAGCTTCCCTAGCTTTGAAGATGTTGCTGCTTCTAAGAAGAAAAATGATCTTAAGAGGTAACAATGTGGGCCTGTCATGGCTCCTAGGCAAAATCAGGAGGGCTCAATGTTTTCTCTATTAGGAAGAAAGCTAAAGCGTACAAGATGAAATAGAATCTGGAGATCGCGAGAGCCTAAGGTAACTGCTCTGCTACTACTGGCTCTGAAGTTCATGTTGACTTAGGTGCTAAAGTTGATCTTGTTATTGGTAATAATGAATATGTGTGATGGATGATGAGGATACCCATACTACAGTTATATTCTCAGCCCCTGCGACAACGTCAACTAATTTTTTTTAGTTCCATAAACACAATGACCAATGACTTATGGCTCGCACACACTAAACTAAAGTATCTGGTAACTTTATTTCTAGGAACTCTTCCAGGTGTTTCTCTGGATACGAGGCAACCACAAAGCTACAATTGGCTAGCTCAACTCAGTTTGTAGCCAACCGAAGAATTGGCTTTGTGGTTGCCTCATATTGGTGATACTATACATGCTAACTAAAATATCATAGTAACAATTTTTAATACATGGTGAATAATTTTCAGATACACATCGCCATGAACATTTTTGAAAAATAAAATATGAACAGTTTTTAAATACACGGTGAAAAATTTTAGATACATGGTTGACAATTTATAGTACACAATGAACAATTTCTAGAGACAAGAAACAACATTTTATATACAGTCATTATTTATTAATACACTCTAAACATTTTTTAATTACATGCTAAATAGTTTTGAAAATTAAAGGATGGAAATTTTAATATACATGATGAATAATTTTGAAAATTTTGAACCACGTAGTTAATCTTTGAAAATTAAATGATGAATATTTTAAAAAAATAATAGAACCAGTGGTGCTTAAACTTGCCACCAATGTTCACTTTAGTGCCTAAACTTGAAAAATACGCCAAACTGGTTATAGAACTTGGCCCGAGCTTGCAAATACGGTGCTAATCCAATCCCAGACGTATAATGCGTTGATGTAACACCGTATTTTGATTAGCATTAATGTACGTCTCCAAGACAAGTGGGCCCCACATGTAAGAAAAAAAGGGAAATTAAACGATTAGAAACAGTTCCCTCCTGGGCTTGAAATTACAAAGAGAAGCTAGCTAACGCAGACCCGTACAAATACGCCACTCATGTCAACTAAAGACAATGACTTTCTATATTATAAACGAACACACTCATGTGGTTTTAAATGAGTTGCTGTTTTGTGTGGGACATGTTGCACTTGTTATCTTTCTCAAAAGAATTAGTATTTCTAAAAAGTACGTAACTATAATGGTAGTAATAAAAATAACGTTCAAACATTCGTGTGTATAAATATTATACACACAAAAAACAACTTATTTAGGAAAGAAATCGTGTAATTTTAAAAAGTATAGACGTTTTATCAAAATCACTAGTTAAGGAGTACTCCTTGCCGAGATCACTCCAACTTCCCCAGGTTGCGACAAGTGGCACGCTGCATATGCGCCACTTGTTGCAACCTGGGAGTTTTTCCTTTTTTCTTAGATCCGTTTATTTAAAATGTTTTATCTCTTAAACCGTGCGTTCAAATCTCGAACCGCTTTTGTCGTAGGATTCCTCGTGTCGAGATCTTCAAAACTAGATCCCATGTTGATAGGTTTTGACGAACTTTTTTTTTCATGAAAAAACCGGACAAAAAACCGATGAAAAAACCGAACCGGGAACACGGGTTTTTTTTTCCCTTTTCGAAAGAGGCACGCCCGTGCCTCTGACGAAATCACAACCGTGCCTCTCGTGAAAGAAAAAAAAAACAGAAAACACATTTTTTTCCCTTTCCGAAAGAGGCACGCCCGTGCCTCTCGCGAAAGCACAATCGTGCCTCTCACGGAAGCAAAACCGTGCCTCTCGCGAAAGAAAAAAAACAGAAAACACGTTTTTTTCCCTTTCCGAAAGAGGCACGCCCGTGCCTCTCGCGAAAGCACAACCGTGCCTCTCGCGGAAGCAAAACCGTGCCTCTCGCGAAAGAAAAAAAAAACAGAAAACACATAATTTTTCCCTTTCCAAAAGAGGCACGCCGTGCCTCTCGCGAAAGCACAACCGTGCATCTCCCGAAGGAGTGCTCGTTAATTAGTTGCTCCCACGTTTTATCATCGATTTTTTTATCCATCTGCTAGAGAAGAAAAAAGAGTTTTGTCCAGAATTTCGTACGTTGGCCACATGCGCTAAGGCCCAGAGAAACATCCCATTTATATCCTGTCCACGTAACTCAGAAACCTTACTTGTCGCACAAAGCCGGATATAGAAGGAGCTTCGCAATTTCGCCTACATTGGGCTGGCCCATTTTCGCTTTTTCTGTGTTCTTTTCTACTTTTCTTTTTTCCCTTCCAAGTTACTTTTTTATTTTCTCATAAATTTATTTGTTTTTATTTTTCAGAATTGTGTTTATTGTACATTTTTTTGTTAAATCTTCATAATTTCAAATTTTGTTCCTATTTTCAAAAATATTTGGAACTTTAAGTTTTTCATTCTCGTTACAAATTTGTTTGAAATTCGAAAAATGTTCGCATTTTGTTCAAAAAAATACAATTTTTTTTGATAATAATAAAATACATTGTACTTTGAGAAATAATAGAAATTCGAAAAATATTCGTTTTTATTGAAATGGTCACAAATTCATCATAATGTTCGTGATTAAAAACACATTTTTGAAAATGCCTTTGAATGTTCAAAAAAGTTTCCTTTTTCAAAAATTGGTCAGAAATTTTAAAAAATAATTATTTGTTTCTCTGCCTTAAAAATGTTTCATGTTTTTAAAAAAATATTTGTGAATTTTGAAAAATCTTGGTATGACAAGTTTTGTTTGCCTTTTTCAAGAAATTAACGTTTTTTTCCCAAAAAAATGCTCTCATTGTTTTATAAAAAAAATCAGGAGGTCACCACAACCTCGAAAAGGAGGTGGACCTGAAGGAAAAAAAAAGCACGAGTTGGGTACTGGCCGCCATTCTAACCAACCCAATACTATAAAGATCTCGCGGGCCAAACAATGACCCCGAAAACACTACAATTCTTCGCTCTGTCGCCCAACTGTTGTGGAGACCATTTTGATGGACACATCAATTATCTCTCCCGATGCTTCTCGCAAAAAAAAATCTCTCCCGTTGCAACGCACGGAAGATGTCGTGTCTTTCTCAAAAAAATTAGTATTTCTAAAAAGTACGTAACTATAATGGTAGTAATAAAAATAACGTTCAAACATTCGTGTGTTATAAATATTATACACACAAAAAACAACTTATTTAGGAAAGAAATTTTGTAATTTTAAAAAGTATAGACTTTTTATTTATGAAAAATTAATAAAAAATAAAATAGTATTTCTGATTATAATTTTTTAATATAATTTATAATAATACAAATATTTCCCAAATTAAAATTTATAATTATTATTTAAATTACAAAAATATTTGTATAATTATATTCACATTTTAATAACTCATAAATTTGCTGTTTAAGAATTTTGAGTAATTTAATAACATTCATTATTATTTCATATTTAAATTTTTATAAATATATACATGTGACTATATTTAAGTTATATAGAAATTAAGAATATATGCCACGAGTGAAAGCTATCCACGAGGTATATCTTTTTGTAAATTTACTAAATAATTAACAGTTTTGTATCTACTATATGTTTTCAATATAATCCGCATGTAAACAAGTAAATATTTTTTAAATAAGGTATTTTATTTGTACGTATATTATTTATAACACGTAAGTAGTCAAAATATGTTTACTGCGATATTCGTTTACAAACTTCTTTACAAATTTCTGAAAAACATAACATGTGCGAAATGGGCTGCACTGACTGTACCTCACTTAAAAGCCATGAATGTGTTCCTACACAAGACATTAAGAAAGTTATTATTATTGGTCATGCGAAAGTACGTATTGGAGTGTCTCGGGCAGGCCTTTGCTAGCCCCACATCGCAAGTTCGAATCGCAGTGATTTCAATTTTTGACGTTGATTTTCCCTTTGTATTGACATGTGAGGCCGACTAGTCATAGAGACATATATATATATATAGCAGGACATCTGTTGAGAGTGAGTCCCATGTCATGCGTGCATGCTTATCAAAATACAGTGCCACGCCAATGCATTACACTTCTGCAGATTGGATTAGCGCCGTATTTACACGCTTGTGCCAAGTTCTAGAACCAGTTCGGCATATTTTCCAAGTTCATGCACTAAAGTGAACATTGATGGCAAGTTTAAGCGTCACTGGTAATATTACCACTTTTAGAAAACACTATAAACTTTTTATACATGATGAATAGAAAAATAAGAACGAAAATAAAATAAAGTAACAAAAAATCATTTTCACCGATTTTTAAAATCATGGAATTTCTAAAAAGGAAATATGTGAATATAAAAAAAATTAAAAAATACATAAAAATCAGAAAATATGGTGAGCATAAACGCACAAAAATCAGACGAGAACTTGATTCACATTTTAAACCGCAGAAACTAATAAGAAACCAGTGCACAAAATGTGTCTTTCAAGGGAAAATGATTAGTCCCTTCGCCACTGCACGACGACCCATGTTGAGAGGAGGCAGAGGTGAGCGTGACCAAGGACTCGCAATAGGCGAGTTGTCTCATGGAGTACTGTAAACCCTAGCATTTGACCCCTAAATAAGGTAATGCTAGGGCTAGCTTAGTATATATTAATCTAATCTCACACCAGCGTGATCCTAGCGGCCTCTGCATTTGTACACCATATACTAGTTCTCATACGATGCTGATCATTAATACAATCAAAGTAGGAGGAGGGCATTACCTTATCATGAGGGGCCCAACCTAGGTAAATTGCCTTATGTGAATTCCATCTGGTTTTTCTGGAGTAAATTGCAGAAAACCACCAGTTTGAAGGCTAGGTTAGCAGAAATCACTATGTTACAGTTTCTTGGCAAAAAATACCAACTCTCCCGTAAACAATTTGCAAATACCACTGATCGGCGGATCGGGCACCGATAAGTGGATTTATGACAGGTGGGGCCCGTTTTTGGCGACGTGGCGCTGTCGGCTGGTCGGACAGCCGTTAGACGCCGTTAGACGGCGCTCTCGCACGTGAACTTAAGTGATTCGCTCCTCTGTCTCTCACTCTCACTCTCACTTTGCTCTCGCTCTGTTCTTGCTGGCCGCCGCCGGCCGCTCCGCTCCGCGTCGCGCCGCCGCCGCCGCCGCCGCATCGTCATGGTGTCCTGGAGTGAAAGCGACGACAGCAGCGAGCACACTAGGCAGTATATCAGATCTGATTCTGACGACGGCAGAATTCAGATATGCATTTGGGGATATTTTCCTTGTGTTAGGGTTAGGGTTTGTTCTATGATTTGGGGATACTTTTCTCAAAGGAGCTTGTGTGTTAGCTGATGAAATGTTATGCATTTCTTTGCACTCCCAGGTCCCTGCTTCAACTGAGGACTCCGATTTCGAGGGCCCCGAAGATGAAATGCAGGTTTTGTGCCATGGTCACAGGAAGTTAGCAGAGAGGCGCGTTGCTTTTGAAGGAATTCTAACTGGGAGGAGGTTTCTCTGTTGCGCTGAGTAGGTATATGCTTCTAAGTGACAGCACAATCATTGTTAGAATTTGGTCATTGTTTATTTATTGTTAAGTTGGGAGACTGTTGAGGCAGTCATTGTTTACTCTTAGGAGAGTATTGAGTCAGTCATTGTTTACTCTGAGAAGAGTGTTTAGGAAGTCATTTTTTACTCTAGCAACAATGTTAATTAGATTAAAGTACAATGGATGCATGGGTTAGTTTATTCCTAATAGCAGCACATCATTGTATAATTGAGAGCAGAACATCAGTGCTTTCTTTTTGATGTACTTTATCTTGGGAGCTTTTAAATATAATATCTTTAGCTTTGGTTGTGATGAAAGGTTTTAATATGGTTTTGAATACTACCTTATTTCAGGAAGGTAGAGACTGTGGAAGAGGGCGTCAAAAGGTAAGCTGCAGGGGATCAAGGCCATCCTAAATGAATGATCACCTGGCTGTGGAAGAGGGCACTATCATTTGGCATTTGCTTACCTTTTGTAGGGTGTGGTTGGATGTGCTGTAATGAGATTATGGTTTCAATTTCCTGAACTATGGATCTGTAATGTACTAATCTAGTACTATGATTATGTATGGATTTGAATTAATGCTAAATGTGATGATATTTAGAGTATTTGGATGAAATCTGATCTGTTTAGAATTTATGTATTTGAGCCATCAAATAGGGTTTGTAGCCATCTTTGGGGGTTTTGTCGACATCTAGCCTTCACTAGGGTTTTTAGGCATCTTTGATGATTTTTTCGACGTCTAGCCATCAAATAGGGTTTTTAGGCATCTTTGGGGGTTTTGTCGACATCTAGCCTTCACTAGGGTTTTTAGGCATCTTTGATGATTTTGTCGACATCTAGCCATCAAATAGGGTTTGTCGGCATCTTTGGGGGTTTTGTCGACATCTAGCCTTCACTAGGGGTTTTAGGCATCTTCGATGGTTTTATCGACATCTGGCCATCACCTAGGGTATTTTGGCATCTTCGATGGTTTTGTCGCCATCTAGCCTTCACTAGGGTTTTTAGGCATCTTCGATGGTTTTGTCGACATCTAGCCATCACCTAGGGTATTTTGGCATCTTTGATGGCTTTGTCGACATCTAGCCATCACCTAGGGTTTTTAGGCATCTTTGATGGTTTTGTCGACATCTAGCCATCACCTAGGGTATTTTGGCATCTTTGATGGCTTTGTCGACATCTAGCCATCACCTAGGGTTTTTTGGCATCTTTGATGGCTTTGTCGACATCTAGCCATCACCTAGGGTATTTTGGCATCTTTGATGGCTTTGTCGACATCTAGCCATCACCTAGGGTTTTTTGGCATCTTTGATGGCTTTGTTGACATCTAGCCATCACCTAGGGTATTTTGGCATCTTTGATGGCTTTGTCGACATCTAGCCATCACCTAGGGTTTTTTGGCATCTTTTATGGCTTTGTTGACATCTAGCCTCATCATCACAAAATGTATGATAAACTCATCATCACAAAATACCAGAAAATATACTAAGCATTATAGTATCACAACTTAACTTAAACATCTCAACTACATGACCATCATCACAACCAAACTTGCCAAATTGAAAGTATTTTGACACAACCAAACATCTCAACAGTAGTTTGACACAACCAAATTGACAGTATTTTGACACACAACCAAACTGACCATCATCACAAGAGTTTTCACACACCTAAAATGCATCATTCCCATGGAGCACCTGAAGCAGTCAAGTAATCTCTAATTTTCTGGGTGGGCTTCCTGATTCTTTGGGAAACACCAGTTGGCCTTGGAGGCAAGAAAGATGCCCTTCCTCCCTTTGCAGCAGCTGAAGATCTAGTTACTTCTTTTTTACCCTTTGCATCAGATGATGAACTACCAGCAGCTGTCCTCTGTGGTGGTGCAGCAGAAGTGGCCCTCTTCTTTGGTGGTCCAGGTGCTATTGCAGAAGCAGAAGATGCCCTCTTCTTTGGTGGTCCAGGTGTTGTTGCAGAAGCAGAAGAGACCCTCTTCTTTGTTGGTCCAGGTGCTGTAGCAGAAGAAGAAGAAGATGCCCTCTGTGCTGGTGATGGTGCAGTAGCAGCAGCACCAGCAGCAGAAGAGGCCCTCCTTGCTGGTGTGGCTGCATCAGGTTCATAGGAGCTGCTGCTTGGCTACAAAAAGATCAAATAGTGTAAGAACAGGAAGATGAATTCAAAGCAACATCAAATAGTCAATATTAGGACATTGGTTACCTCATGCCTGTTCTTTCTCATTGCCAGTGATGGATTCAAAGCAACATTACAGTTGGTGTATCTATGGCCAACCTTTTTGCAATTAGAGCAGGTAATTGAGGCCATTCTTGAGGTGTCTTTGTTGGGGAACGTTGCAGAAAATAAAAAATTTCCTACGGTTTCACCAAGATCGATCTATGAGTTCATCTAGCAACGAGAGAGAGAGGAGTGCATCTACATACCCTTGTAGATCGAGAGCGGAAGCGTTCAAGAGAACGGGGTTGAGGGAGTCGTACTCGTCGTGATCCAAATCACCGGAGATCCTAGCGCCGAACGGACGGCATCTCCGCGTTCAACACACGTACGGTCAGCGTGACGTCTCCTCCTTCTTGATCCAGCAAGGGGGAAGGAGAGGTTGATGAAGATCCAGCAGCACGACGGCGTGGTGGTGGATGCAGCAGGGATCCGGCAGGGCTTCGCCAAGCGACTACTGGAGGGAGAGGTTTAGCAAGGGGGGGAGGGAGGCGCCAGGTGTCAGGGTGCGGCTACCCTCCCACCCCCCTCTTTATATAGGGACCCCAGGGGGGGCACCGGCCCTAGGAGATGGGATCTCCTAGGGGGGCGCCGGCCCTAGGAGATGGGATCTCCTAGGGGGGGCGCCGGCCAAGGGGGGAAACTTGCCCCCCAAGGCAAGTGGAGGCGCCCCCTCCCCTAGGGTTCCCAACCCTAGGCGCAGAGGGGGCCCAGGGGGGCGCACCAGCCCACTAGGGGCTGGTTCCCCTCCCACTTCAGCCCATGGGGCCCTTCGGGATAGGTGGCCCCACCCAGTGGACCCCCGGGACCCTTCCGGTGGTCCCGGTACAATACCGGTGAACCCCGAAACTTTCCCGACGGCCGAAACTCGACTTCCCATATATAATTCTTTACCTCCGGACCATTCCGGAACTCCTTGTGACGTCCGGGATCTCATCTGGGACTCCGAACAACTTTTGGTTTGCTGCATACTAATATCTTTACAACCCTAGCGTCACCGAAACTTAAGTGTGTAGACCCTACGGGTTCGGGAGACACGCAGACATGACCGAGACTTCTCTCCGGTCAATAACCAACAGCGGGATCTGGATACCCATGTTGGCTCCCACATGCTCCTCGATGTTCTCATCGGATGAACCACGATGTTGAGGACTCAAGCAACCCCGTATACAATTCCCTTTGTCAATCGGTACGTTACTTGCCCGAGATTCGATCGTCGGTATCCCAATACCCCGTTCAATCTCGTTACCGGCAAGTCACTTTACTCGTACTGTAATGCATGATCCCGTGACCAGACACTTGGTCACTTTGAGCTCATTATGATGATGCATTACCGAGTGGGCCCAGAGATACCTCTCCGTCATACGGAGTGACAAATCCCAGTCTCGATCCGTGTCAACCCAACAGACACTTTCGGAGATACCCGTAGCATACCTCACTACAGGGAAAACTGTCTATTGCAATGAATTTTTTTGTTGCAATATGTATCTATCGCAACAAAGTAGAAATTGTTGCCAAGCGTCGCAATAAACTCCGTGGCAATAGGATAATGCAACATTTTTTGGTATCGTGGCAACATGGAATGGTATCGCAACGATTTTTGTCGTGGCATTTGAATTATATTGCCACGAGCCCCGCCGTTGCGGCACACACATATGGCCACAAAATACTCTTTGTGGCAATAACCTAGCGCAACGAATGAGATTTCGTGGCAAGACCCTCTCGCAACGACATAATTTTGTGGCAACACACTTGTTGCAACGACCAAGGATTTGTAGCAAAAACTTATTGCAACATGCAAATTTTGTGGTGATACATTATCGCAACAGGTAGGTTTCGTGGCAATATATTTTTGCGACAGGTGTAATTCCATGGTGATAACCTATTGCATGTATTATATATTACACTAATAATGCATTATCCAAGCACCATTTACAAGTACAGAACGATGCTCACATGTTGATAATGGTATAAGAAAATCATGAGTACATGTCCAAAGCATTCATTCATTCATTAACAAGTTGAAGAATAAAACATCGAAGTCAGATACATGTTCTACAAAGTCTGAAAGGAAATCTAAATGTTCAAACAAACAAGATACATATGACTTCATCTAGTCAACAAGCATTCTTCAAGTCATCACTTTTCTTCACTTCACGTAGAAAAACCATCCTACAAGGCGCCTCCTAAACTGGTAATAAATCTTGTTGGGATCTTTCTTCTTCATTTAGAGAAAACCATCCTACAAGGCAAAAACAAAATTTGAAGCTTATAGTTAGTCAAGACAGTAAAGACAATACACAATAAAAATGATTATAAATAAGGGTTGATGATTCTACATGGGATGGATTCCATATTTATAATCCATATCAAGAATGTACTGTAATATTTATTCATTAGCACTTCTGACATATTACTATGGCTACTTCTGTACAGTCATTTAGCAAGAAAAGATAGGTGTTGTTTACACAGATACAAGGTCTATAAATAGATGATTAGCAAGCAGCAAATACAAAAGTTTCTATTCTAACATGAATGACCGAATTCCAATGAAATATATCAGGTTTCCTCGTTGAGGGCATTCATGAAAGAAGATATTTGCCTCTTCTTATTTGTGGCACATAAACATTAATATCTCAAAGTAGGCAGAGAACTAAAGGGTTGATCATGCTACTTGAGAAAGTAATCATGCCTTTTTTCTATGTAAACATACTAATGAAAAGCAGAAAGGGTAAACTGTACACCAATGCAAGGATAACATGAGTTCCACCAGTTTATACTTGGCACGTAATCTGCTGGCTGTTCCACGTATAGGCTATTGCACGTATAGAAGAAAAGGTTGGCATGCTTATTATTGTTTCTCAACTTAGTATTTCACTTAATAATTAGCATTTGTGGTAGAAACATATGCAAACCAAGGCACAAGTTTTTCTTTGTTTTACTTGCATTTTCCTGAATCAACTATTTTCTTCTCCTCTTCATGACTGATCATGTAGTAAAAGTCTAAAAATTATCCTATCAGTGATGTATCAGTTGATATGAGTTTACCCAGAAATGTAGCATGTTGCTGAAATCTATTTTCTCCAGCCTAGTATAAGTTTAGAAGTTGTTTACTGGGGCTGCACTAGTGTGGTGGTTGCCTTCGAGGTACAGATTCTTTTTTGCCTTGTCTTTTGTGTTGTGTTAAGTTTCAGATGGTATAGTTCGGCATGTACATGCTTCAATGGAAACTAGATCTCATAATTTTGTCAAATACCTTATCACTTGGAGGACGACGATGGTGTTTAGCTGCTTGCATAAGCTGGTGTTGAGTAATCATGCTTGAATTTTTAAACAGAGAACTTGACCGATTTCCAGTTCCGTTTCTTGGAGCGTCCCTTGCTTGGGAAAACTGCATTGAATGGATAACTCACAAGATTTACTTTTGTCCGTAGAACATAGATGTACTAAATTGAAAGCATTTTTATTACCTGATGTGCGTCTTCCTGTCGAGTTCCCAATATCTGCTCGACATCCGACCTCATTGATTGCCTAACCTCATTCATAATATCATGCATCATTGCTTGCTTAGCCTCCTCAAGTTCTCGCTGCCTTGCTATGCGTTCCTCCTCAAGCTGTTTTTCCCTGGCAACTCGCTCTTCTTCTCGTTCTCTTTGCCTCTCTGCCTGTTGTTCAACAATTTGCCTCCTTAAGTCATGAACCTCGAGGGTTAGCTCAGCATTTTGCCTCTGGATTTCAGAATGTAGTCTTTCAGAACCGCTGGGCGGCTTAGCCATGTATCCTCGGCCACGAGGCTTCAATGATGTACTTTCCATAGTAGATCTGTAGCTATTCTGGAAAATATTATTTTGCTCTTCACTTGAAATTGGACCACCAATCTCTCCTTCTTTCTCCCTAATCTGGCTGCATGCGTTGTCCTACACCACATAAAGATAGCATACTTAAGTTGTTAAGAATGTTAATATGATATTGCACAACATAAGTAATGTAACAAGCTAGATTTCTTTGTTTGAAAATGTTTCTCACATAAACAGTCTGTGATTCTTCATTAGACCATGATCCATTGCGTGTATGAGTGATCTGCCAAAGTTGTAGAATAGTTGGTTCCTTCCCAGTCTCCTCGTCCCTCTACAAGTATAGAAATATGTCAAATAGAGAACCTTGAAATTTGACCGTACAAAGGTGCATTACATCTACTCATTTGAGTACCTTCTCATAGCTAATCTGCGAGTACGATTTTGAACCAGCTATATGCCTCGCCTTTTGCTTCTGGCGATTTTCCGTATTTTTTCGGCTAAGCTCCTGCCACACACAATATAGTTAGAGGCATGTTGTAACTAATACAGTTTACTTACTACACCTAAGAGGCATGTTGTAACTAATACAATTTACATACTACACCTAGTAATGTACACAGAAGTAACCTGGAATTTTAAATCAGTGCCAAAATAATTGATCATATAATCCCACTCCTCTGGAGTTACATCCTCGGGTTTATTGGCCCTTCTTTGAGAATCAGTATTGTATGCTTTGTATGTTGAATGCAAAGTTGACCGCCATCCTCTATAGCGCTCTCTAGCAATTGTTAGTATTTTTCCCTTCGTAGAATATGTGTCCTCCAAATCCCACTTAGCCTAAAAAGGAATGATGACAGGAATCTGTTATTTATAAATAGATATTGGAGAGGCAATGAAAAATGCTGAAGTACAAACTTATACTTACAATGACATCAGCAACGATTGAATCCTTCACAGAAGAATCAATGGCAGACCACTTGTTCACACCAATGAGTGGTGCCTTCCTTTTCATGTAAACCACCACGTCATCCACAAACAAACGATAGTTCTCTCCGATAGAACCTCCCAATGTTTTGGAAAATTCAATGTGAAGCTTTGAGGAACCATTGGCGAATCGCTTCTTGGCGACCTTGATTCCTTTGAGGACACCTCGCCCCTTCTTCTTTTGACCACCACTTTCTGTCGATTAAAATCCCAGAAAAGCGACTCTGTTTTTAANATCATTGACTTTCCCTTCTTTGTGAAGTGCCTGGATCTGTATTAACACGTGCAAATTATTAGAAAAATCCACAACTATTTTTATTAACACGAGCATAAGTAATCACTATGTACTATGTTCTTACACGCCTCTCGAACCAATCTACAAACTCGTCTCTGTGCCGTTTCTGGACACTGCGAGCACCAGCCCTTGTAAGCTCATCCAGATGCTCACTATAACAAAAGTGTTGAGTAGGTTCAGAACAGTGCACATGTACCATGAAGAAAAAAAAATAAAAATAAAAACATCCTTACTCTGTCCATGAGTTGGATTCCTCGCAGTTTGTTATTATGTAGTGCCTAATTTGCTTCATCTCTGCCTTAGAAAGTGTTTCAAATGTGAAACCTTTCTTTGAGTGATCAATTGTGCCCAATACACTAAGTCCAGCTGGTCCTTCATCTCTAGCTGCAGCTTCATGACGCTCTGGCCGGTTAAGCTTGGTATCAATGTTACCAAAAAAACGGCTACAAAATGTTAGACACTCTTCAGCTATGTAACCCTCGGCAATTGAACCTTCTGGGTGAGCTTTGTTCCGCACATATCCTTTAAGTGTTCGCAAATATCTTTCCACGGGATACATGCATCGGTAAGCAACAGGTCCACCTAATCGAGCTTCTTCAGCAAGGTGAATAGGAAGGTGCATCATGATATCAAAAAATTGGGGTGGAAGGATCATCTCAAGTCGACAGAGAGTTTCTGGAATTGTACGACTCAACTTTGCTAGCTCTTCAGGATTTAATTCCTTCGAATAAATCGCAGCAAAGAATAGGCTTAGCTCGAGGAATGGGACAACAAATTTCTTGGGCAGTATATTGCGTACCCAAATGGGAAGAAGTTTCTGAAAGAGGACATGGCAGTCATGAGTTTTGAGCCCAGACACCTTACAACCTTCCAGGTCCACACATCTTTTTAGGTTTGATGCATAACCATCGGGCATCCTTACACCATGCAAAAACTTGCATAGCATTTTCTTCTCATCCATGGTCAAATTATAGCAAGCTAGATTTAAAGTATACTTTCCATTACTAACATTTGGATGTAGATCCTTCCTTATCTTTAAGTGCTGCAAATCAAGACGGGCCTTCAGAGTATCCTTTGATTTACCATCCATATCAAGAAGTGTCCCTAAAAAGCTGTCACAGATGTTCTTCTCAATGTGCATTACATCCAAATTATGCCTAATAAGCAAGTTCTTCCAATAAGGGAGATCAAAAAATATACTCTTCTTCCTCCAATTATGCCACTTATTATCATCATCACGCTTCCTCTTTCTAGTTTTCCCAAAGGTTTCCTGCTCAAAACTTGCATGTTGTTGTACCACGTCATCGCCCGAGAGTGGCACCGGAGCATCTCTATTTTCTGTCTCGTTATTGAAGCAACTCTTGTTTCTACGCCACTTGTGGTCACGACTTAGAAAACGGCGATGGCCCATGTAACAGTACTTGCGCCCATATTTCAACCATAAATGGTCTGTGTGCATGTGGCAATATGGGCATGCTAGTTTTCCTTTTGTGCTCCAACCAGATAGCATTGCATAAGCTGGGAAATCATTAATTGTCCACATGAGGGCTGCATGCATCTGAAAGTTCTTCTTCGTTGTGGCATCATATGTGTCGGCACCAACATACCATAGATCTTTGAGTTCATCTATCAAAGGTTGTAGATATACATCGATGTTATTTCCTGGTGACTTTTTTCCAGGAATTATCATCGACATTAACCAATATGGTTGTTTCAAACACAACCAAGGAGGCAAGTTATATGGAATTAGAATCACTGGCCAACAAGAGTATGACACATTCATTATCCCATATGGGTTGAACCCATCAGATGCAAGCCCAAGCCTTACATTCCGTGCATCTGAAGAGAATCCTTTAGAATAAATGTTATCAAAATGCTTCCATGCCAAAGAATCTGCAGGGTGCCGCATTATACCATCATCTACACGGTCGTCCTTATGCCATCTCATATGTGATGATGTAGCCTCGGTCATAAATAGACGTTGTAGCCGTGGAGTGAGTGGGAAATATCTTAGAACTTTACGGGCCACTTGCTTCTTCCCTTTATGGTTTGTCCTCTCGACATCTGATTCATCAGCGGCAGCAGATTTCCATCTACATTCCTTACAGGTCGGACAGTAATCCATGTCAGCATACTCTTTCCGGAATAGCACACAATCATTAATGCAAGCATGTATCTTTTGGTACTCAAGCCCAAGATCCCGGATTATCTTCTGAACTTTCTCGAGAGAATTTGGAATACAATGACCTTTTGGAAGCGCTTCTGTGAACAATTGAAGTACTGCCTCACATGCCCTGTTGCTCAACCCAAACAAGCACTTTATCTGGTAGAGTCTCACAATGAAAGAAAGCTTTGTGAGCTCCTTGCAACCAGGGTACAACTCCTTTTCAGCATCCTTCAACAAAGCAAAGAAA
>LR880970.1:5109824-5122910 GCA_904067115.1 Aegilops sharonensis | reverse complement strand
TATGAGAAGGTTTTGGTCACAAGAGCTAGAAAAGATATTTCAAAGTTACAATAATGGCATACTCAAACATGATTGTAGAACCATGAATTACGAGAATATTTCAAGCTAGTACATACCCCTTCGTGTTTGAGTGTTGTCTCGCCCTGAGGATAAAGTTGGAGCCCCATTCAGATAATTTGATGTATCAATTCCTGCATGCATTTTCACAAAGTGTGATGGCAAATTTATTATGTAGTTCTTAACTCGTACTTGCTTTTGTAGTTCTTACAAATTTATTATGTTTCCTCCTGGGAACCAAATGCAAGATGTAGTGGGGATGGACATAGTATTGGTGATCATGAGACAATAATCAAGAAATTGAGGGTTGAGAGGCCACCATTTAAGGAAAAGTACATATTGCCAGGGGCTTACAATATTAGTTGTTTGCAATTGCTAAAGTAAATGTACATAGTTCAGATTACCAGATTCTTGCTGAGTAGTTTGTCGATTCTGGTGCGCTAAGATGGTATCTTCTCTTGATGCCATTGCATATCCTAAACAAATGCATGACAAAAGGTAGGAAGGGGATAATCAATTAAGAAACAGATGGTAGAAAAAATAGCAACATGTCTAAACAATGCAATGTGTACAAACAGAGTTATGATATTGAAATTTCTCATCACATTAACATAATATAACACCAAGCAACAGGGACAGATCTGTTTCTCTATATATTATAGAAAACTTAATCCTAATGTTCTACACAAAAAACTCATCATTATCAGATTCGTCGAGTACTAAATGAGGAACATGGCCATCATTTATATATGTCTCATCATCATCACAGCTATCGCTATCATATTCAAGCTCATCATCTCCGGGATCAACTTCGGGTATCTTCGGAATATCTGAAGCATCACCACTTGCACCTTCCATGCCAGATCTAGACCAACTTTCGACATCCCCTTCTATGTCTGGCACATTTGTATCTCCAACTACAATATCAAATAAGTCAGCATCAGCTCCGGTTCCATCGTCATCATTTCCTACGGATGGCATAGCATATAGGTCTCGCGGCTTCAATCTAACAATAGAAGCCCAATTTATCTTCTTGACATCTC
Source organism: Aegilops sharonensis (assembly GCA_904067115.1). Lineage (NCBI taxonomy): Eukaryota > Viridiplantae > Streptophyta > Magnoliopsida > Poales > Poaceae > Aegilops > Aegilops sharonensis. The sequence continues at coordinate 5,121,810 of LR880970.1, read as the reverse complement.
TCACATAGAACACTTGTTCTGCTTGAATGCCTAGTATGTAGGGATCATCCCTATATCGAAGTCGGGTAGTATCTACATCGATATAGCCATAATCATCCTTCTTGTAGCCCGTGCTTTGATTTTTATTGGCAGAGGGCACATCAAACCAGTCACATTGAAATAGCACTACCTCCTTTTCCGAGGGAAAATCTACACAAATAATTTTCTTGATCACACCAAACCAATCAAGGTTGCCAGATCGAGCATCACCCCTAACAACAACACCGCTGTTTTGGGTATTCAAATCTCTTTCTACACTATCATTTCTAAAGAAAAACCCATTGATGAAGGTGCGATTATAAACACGAGCTCGAGGGTCAGGTCCTCTAGATAGGGCATACAAAAGATCATTGACTTTCCCTTCTTTGTGAAGTGCCTGGATCTGTATTAACACGTGCAAATTATTAGAAAAATCCACAACTATTTTTATTAACACGAGCATAAGTAATCACTATGTACTATGTTCTTACACGCCTCTCGAACCAATCTACAAACTCGTCTCTGTGCCGTTTCTGGACACTGCGAGCACCAGCCCTTGTAAGCTCATCCAGATGCTCACTATAACAAAAGTGTTGAGTAGGTTCAGAACAGTGCACATGTACCATGAAGAAAAAAAAATAAAAATAAAAACATCCTTACTCTGTCCATGAGTTGGATTCCTCGCAGTTTGTTATTATGTAGTGCCTAATTTGCTTCATCTCTGCCTTAGAAAGTGTTTCAAATGTGAAACCTTTCTTTGAGTGATCAATTGTGCCCAATACACTAAGTCCAGCTGGTCCTTCATCTCTAGCTGCAGCTTCATGACGCTCTGGCCGGTTAAGCTTGGTATCAATGTTACCAAAAAAATGGCTACAAAATGTTAGACACTCTTCAGCTATGTAACCCTCGGCAATTGAACCTTCTGGGTGAGCTTTGTTCCGCACATATCCTTTAAGTGTTCGCAAATATCTTTCCACGGGATACATGCATCGGTAAGCAACAGGTCCACCTAATCGAGCTTCTTCAGCAAGGTGAATAGGAAGGTGCATCATGATATCAAAAAATTGGGGTGGAAGGATCATCTCAAGTCGACAGAGAGTTTCTGGAATTGTACGACTCAACTTTGCTAGCTCTTCAGGATTTAATTCCTTCGAATAAATCGCAGCAAAGAATAGGCTTAGCTCGAGGAATGGGACAACAAATTTCTTGGGCAGTATATTGCGTACCCAAATGGGAAGAAGTTTCTGAAAGAGGACATGGCAGTCATGAGTTTTGAGCCCAGACACCTTACAACCTTCCAGGTCCACACATCTTTTTAGGTTTGATGCATAACCATCGGGCATCCTTACACCATGCAAAAACTTGCATAGCATTTTCTTCTCATCCATGGTCAAATTATAGCAAGCTAGATTTAAAGTATACTTTCCATTACTAACATTTGGATGTAGATCCTTCCTTATCTTTAAGTGCTGCAAATCAAGACGGGCCTTCAGAGTATCCTTTGATTTACCATCCATATCAAGAAGTGTCCCTAAAATGCTGTCACAGATGTTCTTCTCAATGTGCATTACATCCAAATTATGCCTAATAAGCAAGTTCTTCCAATAAGGGAGATCAAAAAATATACTCTTCTTCCTCCAATTATGCCACTTATTATCATCATCACGCTTCCTCTTTCTAGTTTTCCCAAAGGTTTCCTGCTCAAAACTTGCATGTTGTTGTACCACGTCATCGCCCGAGAGTGGCACCGGAGCATCTCTATTTTCTGTCTCGTTATTGAAGCAACTCTTGTTTCTACGCCACTTGTGGTCACGACTTAGAAAACGGCGATGACCCATGTAACAGTACTTGCGCCCATATTTCAACCATAAATGGTCTGTGTGCATGTGGCAATATGGGCATGCTAGTTTTCCTTTTGTGCTCCAACCAGATAGCATTGCATAAGCTGGGAAATCATTAATTGTCCACATGAGGGCTGCATGCATCTGAAAGTTCTTCTTCGTTGTGGCATCATATGTGTCGGCACCAACATACCATAGATCTTTGAGTTCATCTATCAAAGGTTGTAGATATACATCGATGTTATTTCCTGGTGACTTTTTTCCAGGAATTATCATCGACATTAACCAATATGGTTGTTTCAAACACAACCAAGGAGGCAAGTTATATGGAATTAGAATCACTGGCCAACAAGAGTATGACACATTCATTATCCCATATGGGTTGAACCCATCAGATGCAAGCCCAAGCCTTACATTCCGTGCATCTGAAGAGAATCCTTTAGAATAAATGTTATCAAAATGCTTCCATGCCAAAGAATCTGCAGGGTGCCGCATTATACCATCATCTACACGGTCGTCCTTATGCCATCTCATATGTGATGATGTAGCCTCGGTCATAAATAGACGTTGTAGCCGTGGAGTGAGTGGGAAATATCTTAGAACTTTACGGGCCACTTGCTTCTTCCCTTTATGGTTTGTCCTCTCGACATCTGATTCATCAGCGGCAGCAGATTTCCATCTACATTCCTTACAGGTCGGACAGTAATCCATGTCAGCATACTCTTTCCGGAATAGCACACAATCATTAATGCAAGCATGTATCTTTTGGTACTCAAGCCCAAGATCCCGGATTATCTTCTGAACTTTCTCGAGAGAATTTGGAATACAATGACCTTTTGGAAGCGCTTCTGTGAACAATTGAAGTACTGCCTCACATGCCCTGTTGCTCAACCCAAACAAGCACTTTATCTGGTAGAGTCTCACAATGAAAGAAAGCTTTGTGAGCTCCTTGCAACCAGGGTACAACTCCTTTTCAGCATCCTTCAACAAAGCAAAGAAAGCCTTGGCACATCCACCCGCCTCTTCGTTACTTCTACCTTCTGCAGACCCTTCTGGGATATTACCATCATCATGCAACATCTCTTCACTAGTACCTTCACCTGTGGTTTTGCTACTTTCTGGCTCGGTGCTACGTATGAGAGTGTTGAGCAAATCACGAACTGCAAAGTCATCACCTCTCACCCCTTCACCTTCAGATCCTTCAGCCGTACTTTCGTCATCTGAATCCTCTCCATGGTATTTCCAGCAAGTATAACTGGGATCCATCCCATTCATGAGCAGGTCAAGGTGTACTTCGTCCCTTTCCTTGTAAATAGCATTGAGACATCGTCTACATGGGCATAAAGCGGTTGATCTTCCAGGACTACCGTCAAAAGCCAAATCTAAAAATTCCTTAATGCCACTCTGCCACTCCGCGGAATCCCTATTCATATCCATCCAACTCCTATCTCGAGCCATCTAGCTGATTTTTAACTAGAAAATTAGATAAAGGATTTACACACTTGTCAGGAAAGTGAATCTGAAATATGGAAATAGTATTTACTAGTATAATAGAACATAATAGTAGCCCATTTAGGACATGAGCTATTTTTATCAAAATAATACAGATAACACAGTACTACACGAAATTTGGCATAGTAGTTATATTTGTTTATAGAATAGGATTATAATATATGCATATTAGGTATTAGCAAAACAAGAGAACACAGTACTGAATGTAACTTATTTCATTCAGACTGAGAAAAAGATGAAAATTTGAGAATGTTGACATAACCGAAACAAACCTTATCAAATTTAATATTAAACGCTATGCATATAGGTATTAGCAAAACGAGAAAATATGTGTACTGAAAGTAACTTATTTCATTCAGACTGAATAAGAAAATGAAAATTTGAGAATGTTGACATAACAGAAACAAACCTTCTCACAGGTCGTCCTTGACGCAACAAAGAACTGGCTTCTTCCTTATCCTGATTTCGACCTTTCCTGCATACAATTTTTCTAAGGATGAGTAAAAGGTGAACCATAATACAAAGTAATACCATTTGCTGCATATAAGAATTATGTATCAGCTTTTATGTGAGCCCAAATCTGACGAGATAACTCAATAAATTTTGGTATGGCAAGCATGTTATGAAATCCAAAGCAAGGCTGGGTATGCAAAGATCACAACGGAACGAAGCCTCATAACTAAAAAATAGACAGAAAAAAGACTAAATGCATAGGCACATGGCATCAAACAATTGTTTGATAACTACATTTACTATAACTGAAAGAGAAAATTTAACTGGGGAGCATAGGGTGAAGGTCTCAATCGGAATTAGATCATATCCAGTGCCACTTCCTGATCAAAGCATTGAAGACTATTTTTGAGGGTTAAATCCATATATTCATGTTTACCTATCACTCTAGCAGGCTATCAACAATTTTACCTGAAGCCTGCAGCTACCCACCGGAGGAGCACAAGTGGGTATCGCTAGCGGCAGGTGTGAGTGTGTTTACCTCTGTCAGGGATGAGGGGGCGAGAGAGAGAAGAGGCAGTTAAACAAAAGGGCGGAGCTTTTGCTGAAGCTCCGGTTTGAGGGAACAAGAAGCTAGATGAAGATGGCCAACTGGCTATTCTTGCTGCAGGACACAAGGCACTATATGATGACATGGTCCCTGCATTTGATGTACTTGGGAGAAAGTGTTGAAAGGCAGAGCTGATTCAGGCTAAAGCGGGATTGAGGCCTGAATGTTTAAAAGTGCATGCCATGGGCATGCATATATTCTTGTAGTTCGTCCAACCATGTGGCTTATCATCGTACAATTGATATGTGCGTTCAAAGGTTGATGCCTGATTGTGCTGTAAGATGTAGCTGCAAGTTCCGAATAAAAGAAAAAAATTACCTGACGGAACAGAGGAATACAGTAGAAGAGAGGAAAACAGAGCAGATGAGATCGGAATAGTTGTAGATCTGGAAAGCACGCCACGAGATGTCCACGGGAGCGGCGGCAATCCCGCCCTTCCGACAGGTCACGGCCATCCGGCGACGCGACATGGCGAGCCCCGGTGCGTTGGTGACCACCGGCCCTGAAGTTGATCTGGTCGGTGCCGCGCAGCAAGCCCCGGTCTGGAGGCGACCTCCAGCGTGCCGCCGACCGTCGGCCCTGAAGCTGCTCCTGTCGGAGCCGCACGGCAAGCCCCAGCGCCGAGGCATCCGTTTTCCCTGAGCTGCTCCCGCCGGCACAGCTACCTGTGGTGCAGCGGCCATCAACCTATTCCCTCCGACGTGCGCAAGAGGCAGCGGCGCTACTCACAGTCCCTGCGGCGCGCGGCCCTCCCTCTCCATCTTAATTGGAAGCAGTAAAAATTCCCCTTTGTGCAGGTGAGAGGGTCATGGCCCCCAGGTAGATGGGATGGAGATTAGGCAACGACGGCGACTAGCAGGGAGAAGGTCAAGTGGGGCACCCCATCACGGGAACAAGAGAGAGGTAGAGAAAGGAATTACCGATGTACGTACAAGAATCTTCTCGTCGACCAACGCCACGAAGTCGCCGATCTCGTCTACAAACGCCGTGAAGCTGCCATGACGGAGGAAGAAGTAAACCTGAATTCCTAATAGGGTAAAATCAGATTATAGTCCTGTTTAATCCAGATTGAAAGCAGTTATAAGGAGTTCGTGCAGCACCTCACCGTATCCGTGCGGNCCAAACAAGCACTTTATCTGGTAGAGTCTCACAATGAAAGAAAGCTTTGTGAGCTCCTTGCAACCAGGGTACAACTCCTTTTCAGCATCCTTCAACAAAGCAAAGAAAGCCTTGGCACATCCACCCGCCTCTTCGTTACTTCTACCTTCTGCAGACCCTTCTGGGATATTACCATCATCATGCAACATCTCTTCACTAGTACCTTCACCTGTGGTTTTGCTACTTTCTAGCTCGGTGCTACGTATGAGAGTGTTGAGCAAATCACGAACTGCAAAGTCATCACCTCTCACCCCTTCACCTTCAGATCCTTCAGCCGTACTTTCGTCATCTGAATCCTCTCCATGGTACTTCCAGCAAGTATAACTGGGATCCATCCCATTCATGAGCAGGTCAAGGTGTACTTCGTCCCTTTCCTTGTAAATAGCATTGAGACATCGTCTACATGGGCATAAAGCGGTTGATCTTCCAGGACTACCGTCAAAAGCCAAATCTAAAAATTCCTTAATGCCACTCTGCCACTCCGCGGAATCCCTATTCATATCCATCCAACTCCTATCTCGAGCCATCTAGCTGATTTTTAACTAGAAAATTAGATAAAGGATTTACACACTTGTCAGGAAAGTGAATCTGAAATATGGAAATAGTATTTACTAGTATAATAGAACATAATAGTAGCCCATTTAGGACATGAGCTATTTNAGAACATAATAGTAGCCCATTTAGGACATGAGCTATTTTTATCAAAATAATACAGATAACACAGTACTACACGAAATTTGGCATAGTAGTTATATTTGTTTATAGAATAGGATTATAATATATGCATATTAGGTATTAGCAAAACAAGAGAACACAGTACTGAATGTAACTTATTTCATTCAGACTGAGAAAAAGATGAAAATTTGAGAATGTTGACATAACCGAAACAAACCTTATCAAATTTAATATTAAACGCTATGCATATAGGTATTAGCAAAACGAGAAAATATGTGTACTGAAAGTAACTTATTTCATTCAGACTGAATAAGAAAATGAAAATTTGAGAATGTTGACATAACAGAAACAAACCTTCTCACAGGTCGTCCTTGACGCAACAAAGAACTGGCTTCTTCCTTATCCTGATTTCGACCTTTCCTGCATACAATTTTTCTAAGGATGAGTAAAAGGTGAACCATAATACAAAGTAATACCATTTGCTGCATATAAGAATTATGTATCAGCTTTTATGTGAGCCCAAATCTGACGAGATAACTCAATAAATTTTGGTATGGCAAGCATGTTATGAAATCCAAAGCAAGGCTGGGTATGCAAAGATCACAATGGAACGAAGCCTCATAACTAAAAAATAGACAGAAAAAAGACTAAATGCATAGGCACATGGCATCAAACAATTGTTTGATAACTACATTTACTATAACTGAAAGAGAAAATTTAACTGGGGAGCATAGGGTGAAGGTCTCAATCGGAATTAGATCATATCCAGTGCCACTTCCTGATCAAAGCATTGAAGACTATTTTTGAGGGTTAAATCCATATATTCCTGTTTACCTATCACTCTAGCAGGCTATCAACAATTTTACCTGAAGCCTGCAGCTACCCACCGGAGGAGCACAAGTGTGTATCGCTAGCGGCAGGTGTGAGTGTGTTTACCTCTGTCAGGGATGAGGGGACGAGAGAGAGAAGAGGCAGTTAAACAAAAGGGCGGAGCTTTTGCTGAAGCTCCGGTTTGAGGGAACAAGAAGCTAGATGAAGATGGCCAACTGGCTATTCTTGCTGCAGGACACAAGGCACTATATGATGACATGGTCCCTGCATTTGATGTACTTGGGAGAAAGTGTTGAAAGGCAGAGCTGATTCAGGCTAAAGCGGGATTGAGGCCTGAATGTTTAAAAGTGCATGCCATGGGCATGCATATATTCTTGTAGTTCGTCCAACCATGTGGCTTATCATCGTACAATTGATATGTGCGTTCAAAGGTTGATGCCTGATTGTGCTGTAAGATGTAGCTGCAAGTTCCGAATAAAAGAAAAAAATTACCTGACGGAACAGAGGAATACAGTAGAAGAGAGGAAAACAGAGCAGATGAGACCGGAATAGTTGTAGATCTGGAAAGCACGCCACGAGATGTCCACGGGAGCGGCGGCAATCCCGCCCTTCCGACAGGTCACGGCCATCCGGCGACGCGACATGGCGAGCCCCGGTGCGTTGGTGACCACCGGCCCTGAAGTTGATCTGGTCGGTGCCGCGCAGCAAGCCCCGGTCTGGAGGCGACCTCCAGCGTGCCGCCGACCGTCGGCCCTGAAGCTGCTCCTGTCGGAGCCGCACGGCAAGCCCCAGCGCCGAGGCATCCGTTTTCCCTGAGCTGCTCCCGCCGGCACAGCTACCTGTGGTGCAGCGGCCATCAACCTATTCCCTCCGACGTGCGCAAGAGGCAGCGGCGCTACTCACAGTCCCTGCGGCGCGCGGCCCTCCCTCTCCATCTTAATTGGAAGCAGTAAAAATTCCCCTTTGTGCAGGTGAGAGGGTCATGGCCCCCAGGTAGATGGGATGGAGATTAGGCAACGACGGCGACTAGCAGGGAGAAGGTCAAGTGGGGCACCCCATCACGGGAACAAGAGAGAGGTAGAGAAAGGAATTACCGATGTACGTACAAGAATCTTCTCGTCGACCAACGCCACGAAGTCGCCGATCTCGTCTACAAACGCCGTGAAGCTGCCATGACGGAGGAAGAAGTAAACCTGAATTCCTAATAGGGTAAAATCAGATTATAGTCCTGTTTAATCCAGATTGAAAGCAGTTATAAGGAGTTCGTGCAGCACCTCACCGTATCCGTGCGGGAAAAGTATTTTTTGCCGGGAACGAGAAGGTCTCTTCGTGGGAAATAAAGCAACCGGCTAAAAAAATTTGGTGGGAAACGAGAAGTCTCTTTACCGCCAAAGTCCAAAGGCAACCGGTGTGGAGTGGGGGAAGTAAAAATATTGCCACGATATATAAATTGTGGTAATAGCAATACTTAATGCAGCGTTATTTTGTTTGTTGCCATAAGCCTAGATTTTTGCAACGATTTTTTGTTCGTCGCGATAAGGCTAGCCTTTTTGCAATGATCATGGCACTTATTGCAACAATAAAATAATGTTGCATTATGACGTGCTAGTCGCCACAAAAATGAAAATGTGGTGATAGAATGAGATTTTTGCAACGAAAATTATTTTGTGGCAATATTTCCGTTGCAATAGACTGATTTCCTTGTAGTGCCTTTATAGTCACCCAGTTACGTTGTGACGTTTGGTACACCCAAAGCACTCATACGGTATCCGGGAGTTACACGATCTCATGGTCTAAGGAAAAGATACTTGACATTGGAAAAGCTCTAGCAAAACGAACTACACGATCTTAGGCTATGCTTAGGATTGGGTCTTGTCCATCACATCATTCTCCTAATAATGTGATCCTGTTATCAATGACATCCAATGTCCATAGTCAGGAAACCATGACTATCTGTTGATAAATGAGCTAGTCAACTAGAGGCTCACTAGGGACACGTTGTGGTCTATGTATTCACACGTGTATTACGATTTCCGAATAATACAATTATAGCATGAATAAAATACAATTATCATGAACAAGGAAATATAATAATAATCCTTTTATTATTGCCTCTAGGGCATATTTCCAACAGTCTCCCACTTGCACTAGAGTCAATAATCTAGTTACATTGTGATGAATCGAACACCCATAGAGTTCTGGTGTTGATCATGTTTTGCTCGCGGAAGAGTTTTAGTCAACGGATCTGCGACATTCAGATCCGTGTGTACTTTGCAAATATCTATGTCTCCATCTTGAACATTTTCACGGATGGAGTTGAAACGACGCTTGATGTGCCTGGTCTTCTTGTGAAATCTGGGCTCCTTGGCAAGGGCAATAGCTCCAGTGTTGTCACAGAAGAGAGTGATTGGCCCCGATGCATTGGGTATGACTCCTAGGTCGGTGATGAACTCCTTCATCCGTATTGCTTCATGCGCTGCCTCCGAGGCTGCCATGTATTCTGCTTCACATGTAGATCCCGCCACGACGCTCTGCTTGCAACTACACCAGCTTACTGCTCCACGATTCAACATATACACGTATCCGGTTTGTGACTTAGAGTCATCCAGATCTGTGTCGAAGCTAGCATCGACGTAACCCTTTACGAAGAGCTCTTCGTCACCTCCATAAACGAGAAACATGTCCTTTGTCCTTTTCAGGTACTTAAGGATATTCTTGACCGTTGTCCAGTGTTCCTTGCCGGGATTACTTTGCTACCTTCCTACCAAACTTACGGCAAGGTTTATATCAGGTCTGGTACACAACATGGCATACATAATAGATCCTATGGCTGAGGCATAGGGGATGACACACATCTCTTCTTTATCTTCTGCCGTGGTCGGGCATTGAGCCGAGCTGAATCTCACACCTTGCAATACAGGCAAGAACCCTTTCTTGGACTGATCCATATTGAACTTCTTCAATATCTTATCAAGGTATGTGCTTTGTGAAAGACCTATGAGGCGTCTCGATCTATCCCTATAGATCTTGATGCCTAATATGTAAGCAGCTTCTCCAAGGTCTTTCATTGAAAAACACTTATTCAAGTAGGCCTTAATGATGTCCAAGAGTTCTATATCATTTCCCATCAAGAGTATGCCATCTACATATAATATGAGAAATGATACAGAGCTCCCACTCACTTTCTTGTAAACGCAGGCTTCTCCATAAGTCTGCATAAACCCAAACGCTTTGATCATCTCATCAAAGCGAATGTTCCAACTCCGAGATGCTTGCACCAGCCCATAAATGGACCGCTGGAGCTTGCATACCTTGTTAGCATTCTTAGGGTCGAAAAAACCTTCCGGCTGCATCATATACAGTTCTTCCTTAAGGTAGCCGTTAAGGTATGCCGTTTTGACGTCCATTTGCCATATCTCATAATCATAGTATGCGGCAATTGCTAACATGATTCGGACGGACTTCAGCTTTGCTACGGGAGAGAAAGTCTCATCGTAGTCAACCCCTTGAACTTGCCGATAACCCTTAGCGACAAGTCGAGCTTTATAGATGGTAACATTACCATCCGCGTTCGTCTTCTTCTTAAAGATTCATTTGTTTTCTATCGCTCGCCGATCATCGGGCAAGTCTGTCAAAGTCCATACTTTGTTTTCATACATGGATCCTATCTCGGATTGCATGGCTTCAAGCCATTTGTTGGAATCTGGGCCCGCCATCGCTTCTTCATAGTTCGAAGGTTCACCGTTGTCTAACAACATGATTTTCAGGACAGGGTTGCCATACCACTCTGGTGTGGAACGTGTCCTTGTGGACCTACGAAGTTCAGTAGCAACTTGATCCGAAGTACCTTGATCATCATTAATTTCCTCTCCAGTCGGTGTAGGCACCACAGGAACATTTTCCTGAGCTGCACTACTTTCTGGTTCAAGAGGTAGTACTTCATCGAGTTCTACTTTCCTCCCACTTACTCCTTTCGAGAGAAACTCTTTTTCCAGAAAGGATCCGTTCTTGGCAACAAAGATCTTGCCTTCGGATCTAAGGTAGAAGGTATACCCAATGGTTTTCTTAGGGTATCCTATGAAGACGCATTTTTCCGACTTGGGTTCGAGCTTTTCAGGTTGAAGTTTCTTGACATAAGCATCGCATCCCCAAACTTTTAGAAACGACAGCTTAGGTTTCTTCCCAAACCATAATTCATACGGTGTCATCTCAACGGATTTAGACGGTGCCCTATTTAAAGTGAATGTAGCTATCTTTAGAGCGTATCCCCAAAATGATAGCGGTAAATCAGTAAGAGACATCATAGATCGCACCATATCCAATAGAGTGCAATTACGACGTTCGGACACACCGTTACGCTGAGGTGTTCCAGGCGGCGTGAGTTGTGAAACGATTCCACATTTCCTTAAGTGTGTACCAAATTCGTGACTTAAATATTCTCCTCCACGATCTGATCATAAGAACTTTATTTTTCGGTCATGTTGATTCTCTACCTCATTCTGAAAATTCCCTGAACTTTTTAAAGGTCTTAGACTTGTGTTTTATCAAGTAGACATACCCATATCTACTCAAGTCATCAGTGAGAGTGAGAACATAACAACATCCTCCGCGAGCCTCAACGCTCATTGGACCGCACACATCGGTATGTATGATTTCCAATAAGTTGGTTGCTCGCTCCATTTTTTCGGAGAATGGAGTCTTAGTCATTTTGCCCATAAGGCATGGTTCGCATGTGTCAAATGATTCATAATCGAGAGACTCTAAAAGTCCATCAGCATGGAGCTTCTTCATGCGCTTGACACCAATGTGACCAAGGCGGCAGTGCCACAAGTATTTGGGACTATCGTTATCAACTTTACATCTTTTGGTATTCACACTATGAATATGTGTA
>LR880970.1:5089272-5109289 GCA_904067115.1 Aegilops sharonensis | reverse complement strand
CTCCGCGAGCCTCAACGCTCATTGGACCGCACACATCGGTATGTATGATTTCCAATAAGTTGGTTGCTCGCTCCATTTTTTCGGAGAATGGAGTCTTAGTCATTTTGCCCATAAGGCATGGTTCGCATGTGTCAAATGATTCATAATCGAGAGACTCTAAAAGTCCATCAGCATGGAGCTTCTTCATGCGCTTGACACCAATGTGACCAAGGCGGCAGTGCCACAAGTATTTGGGACTATCGTTATCAACTTTACATCTTTTGGTATTCACACTATGAATATGTGTAACATCACGTTCGAGATTCATTAAGAATAAACCATTGACCATTGGAGCATGACCATAAAACATATATCTCATATAAATAGAACAACCATTATTCTCGGATTTAAATGAGTAGCCATCTCGTATTAAACAAGATCCTGATACAATGTTCATGCTCAAACTTGGCACTAAATAACAATTATTGAGGTTTAAAACTAATCCCGTAGGTAAATGTAGAGGTAGCGTGCCGACGGCGATCACATCGACCTTGGAACCATTCCCGACGCGCATCGTCACCTCGTCCTTCACCAGTCTCCGCTTATTCCGCAGCTCCTGTTTTGAGTTACAAATATGAGCAACGGCACCGGTATCAAATACCCAGGAGCTACTACGAGCACTGGTAAGGTGCACATCAATTACATGTATATCACATATACCTTTAGTGTTGCCGGCCTTCTTGTCCGCTAAGTATTTGGGGCAGTTCCACTTCCAGTGACCCTTCCCTTTGCAATAAAAGCACTCAGTCTCAGGCTTGGGTCCATTCTTTGACTTCTTCCCGGCAACTGGCTTACCGGGCGCGGCAACATCCTTGCCGTCCTTCTTGAAGTTCTTCTTACCCTTGCCCTTCTTGAACTTAGTGGTTTTATTGACCATCAACACTTCATGTTCCTTCTTGATTTCTACCTCTGCTGACTTCAGCATTGAAAATACTTCAGGAATAGTTTTCACCATCCCCTGCATATTGTAGTTCATCACAAAGCTCTTGTAGATCGGTGGGAGCGACTGAAGGATTCTGTCAATGACCGCCTCGTCCGGGAGGTTAATGTCCAGCTGGGACAGGCGGTTGTGCAACCGAGAAATTTTGAGTATGTGCTCACTGAAAGAACTGTTTTCCTCCATCTTACAACTATAAAACTTTTCGGAGACTTCATATCTCTCGACCCGGGCATGAGCTTGGAAAACCATTTTAAGCTCCTCGAACATTTCATATGCTCCGTGTTGCTCAAAACGCTTTTGGAGCCCCGGTTCTAAGCTGTAAAGCATGCCGCACTGAACGAGGGAGTAATCATCAGCACGTGACTGCCAAGCGTTCATAACGTCTTGGTTCTCTGGGATGGGTGCTTCACCTAGCGGTGGTTCTAGGACATATGCTTTCTTGGCAACTATGAGGATGATCCTCAGGTTCCGGACCCAGTCCGTATAGTTGCTGCCATCATCTTTCAGCTTGGCTTTCTCTAGGAACGCGTTGAAGTTCATGTTGACATGAGCGTTGGCCATTTGATCTACAAGACATTTATGCAAAGGTTTTAGACTAAGTTCATGATAATTAAGTTCATCTAATCAAATTATTTAATGAACTCCCACTCAGATTAGACATCCCTCTAGTCATCTAAGTGTTACATGATCCGAGTCGACTAGGCTGTGTCCGATCATCACGTGAGACGGACTAGTCATCATCGGTGAACATCTCCATGTTGATCGTATCTTTCATACGACTCATGTTCGACCTTTCGGTCTCTTGTGTTCCGAGGCTATGTCTGTACATGCTAGGCTCGTCAAGTTAACCTAAGTGTTTTGCATGTGTAAATCTGTCTTACACCCGTTGTAGGTGAACATTAGAATCTATCACACCCGATCATCACGTGGTGCTTCGAAACAACGAACTGTCGCAACGGCGCACAGTTAGGGGGAACACTTTCTTGAAATTATTATGAGGGATCATCTTATTTACTACCATCATTCTAAGTAAACAAGATGCAAAAACATGATAAACATCACATGCAATCAAATAATAATGACATGATATGGCCAATATCATATAGCTCCTTTGATCTCCATCTTGGGGCTCCATGATCATCTTGTCACCGGCATGACACCATGATCTCCATCATCATGATCTCCATCATCGTGTCTCCATGAGGTTGCTCGCCAACTATTACTTCTACTACTATGGCTAATTAACGGTTTAGCAATAAAGTAAAGTAATTACATGGCGTTGAATCAATGACACGCAGGTCATACAATAATTAAGACAACTCCTATGGCTCCTGCCGGTTGTCTACATCCTCTTCTTCACCTTGTGGCACATACAGCTCATCATCCACCTCTGAGTCACACATTTCCTCAACATCTGTGTCCCCTTCAAAATGAAGTTCTGGGTCATTCCTCTGTCTTCTCATCTCCTCAATCCTAGCTAAGATATCACCATATTCTACCAGATCATCATCATCACTATCCTCTTCATTGTCCATCACTGCTGCTTTCCTGTTCAAACAAGTCTCCTTCACTCTTTCCTTCTTGTTCAAACAAGTCTCCTTCACTCTATCCTTCTTGTTCTTCCTAAACATTTCAATTTCATTTCTCCTTTTCTCCTCCATTTCTTGCTCTATTAACAGTTGCTCCTCTGAATTGTCAGTCACATGGTATTCTTCAACTACTACATCACCTAAAGCAAGTTCCAGGCTCACATTTATTCTGCTCTGCTGTGTGTCAAACTGCAAGGGCATTGGCTCTTGTTCTCCTCCTGCATCACAACTCTCAACTTCTACATGCACATTTTCAGCATTGAACAACACTCATTCATCATCAATCTGATATAGTTTGGGCTCTCCAATTTGTTCTATTGGGGTCTGCATCTCAATGACATTAACACTGGTATTTATATTGGGAACTTTCTCTGCACTGGCCCTAACTATTGTCACATTCAATATCTTGTTATTCTGCTCTACTATGTGGTCTAAAATTTCCTCTAACTTATCATCATCATCTTTTTCTTCCATTCCTTCAATCCCTAGCCCAGGGCCCCTCACATAATACATATAATCTCTAAAACCATACCCTTCTGTCTCCATCAGTGCTACCAAATTGTAATATGTGATGTCTGACATCATCATACTCCTTTCAATATTATCTCTGTCATGAAAATGCATCCTCAATTCCTAAACCTCATCTTCAAGACTGCAAATAATAATACAATAGTGCACTATAAGTACTTAAGGAAACTGAAGCAAGCTAGTGCAGACCAGAGCAGAACATCATTTGAATTCAACAATTCATATCCTTCTATTTACAGAAACCCTAGTTGTTAGCATCTGATTAAAGAAAATCATTCTAATTACAGAACTATAACACACACAAACCCTAGAACTACAACACACACAAACCCTAGAACTACATTAACCCTAACCCTAGCAACAGAAGGGAATGTGATTGGGGAGGGGAATGGGACTGGGATCTCACTAGATGCCGCCGAAAGCTGAAGCAATGCGCTGGCTTCCAACTAGATTTTCCTTCACCGCTGCGGCGAAAGATCTGGCCGCCCTAAATTCCACCGAGTACTGCGGGTCCTCCTCCTCTTCTTCTGCCGTCGCCTTCGTAGGGTTCGAGCTCCCGCACATCTCGCCAGTGGACGGCTGGGCGCCGCCGCCAGCATCGCTCGACTTCACCGGACTCATGTCTGTGACGGGGACGGTAACCGTGTGCCGCACGACCGGGAACAGGGGAGAAGAAGGGGGAAACGGGGGAAGAAGACGGGGGAAACGGGGGATAAGAGGAAACAGAACGAACGGCGCCGTCTAACGGCCGTCCGACCAGCTGACAGCGCCACGTCGGCAAAAACCGGGCCCCACCTGTCATAAATCTACTTATCAGTGCCCGATCCGCCGATCAGTGGTATTTGCAAATTGTTTACGAGAGAGTTGGTGCTTTTTGCCAAAAAACTGTAACGTAGTGATTTCTGCTAACCTAGCCCTCAAACTGGTGGTTTTCTGCAATTTACTCGGTTTTCCTGCTACGCGTGACAACCATTGAGATTACCGTCGAAATAATGAACCAACAAGGTCAAGCTCTGATGCAAGCATCTGAAGTGATGTTGCTTATGTTTGGTGTGGCGCTCATGTGTTGTAGTTTCATCGCCTATGTTGTGAGGATATGTTGGATGCATGTTGTTCCTGGCTATTGTCTTTTGCCATCTGGGAACTTTGCATGTACCGAGTGATTCAATATTGGTTGCTCGTAGTGGGTTTCCTACCAGCTGCTCCAACTCGCTCTCTTTTTCCTATCTCCTCTAGGTGTTGTTTGTATTTCAGACGACATATTTTCATATGAGCAATTAATGAAAATAGGGTATGCCCGGTAGAAAACAAAAGTGTTGGTATTCAGTCTGGGCCTAGAAATCAGGCTTGGTAACTCGTTGAGACCGACCTATACACACTAAAACTTTTAGTATGTAATTTCGAAATCACTAAGGAGTACTTTTTGCAAAGGTCACTCCCACCTCCATAGGTTGTGACAAGCGGCGCATTGCATGTACGTCACTTGCTGCAACATTTCGTAGATTTGTTTATTCAAAATGTTTTATCTCTTTAACCGTGCATCCAAATCCTGAACCGTTCTCACCATTGGATTCCTCACGTTGAGAACTACGGAATTAGATCCCATGTTGATAGGTTTCGACAAAAAAATTTACACGAAAAAACCCTATGAAAAAACCGAACCGAAACCATGGTTTTTTCTTCACTTCTTTTTCCTTTTCCGAAGAGGCACAACTCTCCAAAGCAAATATGTGCCTCCATTAAAAGCAAATATGTGCCTCTCGTGGAAAAAATGTTTTTTTCTTTCCGAGTGCCTCTCGCGGAAGTAAATTTGTGTCTTCATGAGAAATAGATTTGTTCCTCTTGCGGAAGGGAAAAAAACCGTGTTTTTTTCTTTTCCAAGATGCACAGTTGTGCCTCTCGTGAAAACAAATCTGCGCGTCCATAAGAAGTAAATCCGTACCTCTCACAGAAGGGAAAAATGCGTGTTTTTTCCATTCCGAGAGGCACAGTTGTTGTGCCTATCGCGGAAGCAAATTTGCCTCCAATAGAAGTAAATGTGTGCCTCTCACTGTAGCAAAAACTGCATTTTTTTCCTTTTACAAAAGGCACGCGGCAGCAAATCTGTGCCTCCACGAGAAGTAAATCTGTGTCTTTTGCAGAAGAAAAACAAAAAGAAAACACATTTTTTCCGCTACTTTTTTTGAAGTGTTTTTGTCCAAAACCTACAAAAAACTAGGCAAAACCCCAAAAATTGACAAAAAACCAAAAAGGTCATGCATACAGAAAAATAAAAATGAAAATCGGGAGGGAGCACCCTGCACGCGACACGTGTTGTCGGCTGAGAGCGTGCCAAGTGGCGCACTCACAACCCATCAAAAGTGACCCTTGCGAAGGCCCCCCGTAAGGAATACTCCTTGATTTGTTGCTCCCAAGTAATTTCGTATCCTTCTTTGCATAAACTTGTGCATTAAGACCCGCATTCGGCCGAGGCCTAAGATGTTATGTGTACCTAATGGGCCATGAGTTGGGCCCTAAGTAGATGCAAATATGCACGTCATTTATCACAAGAAGCAACAGTGGGGCACAAGCTGGCTCCCTAAGGGCATCTCTAACCCTAACCCGCAAATTTGCTCCGGCATTCGTCCGCGGATAGGGGGGCCAGTCCACGGACACATATGCGGGAGCCGGCCATTTAACGCTATCAACATACATTTCAATCACTGTTTGAACTAACCGGGCGAAACTTTTGCAAACACACAAGATTTTCATATAAACATCACGAAACTTATTACATGTCGAACATTTTCATCATAGAAACATGTCACATACACGGACTTGTCTGTTTTTTACGGCATGGAGGATACTTGGAGGCCTGCCTTACTGAATTGCATGACTCTCTTTCGCGAGAAGAGTTCACTAGGATGGTTGTCACCCCGTGGTTGATCTGGAGCACTCGGAGGAAAGCTATCCATGAGGATTCAGAGCCCTATGTCGACCCACTGCTTCATCGCAAGCTTTCTATCTGAGCTGGAGCTAATACATACACCGTCAGCAGCTGCAGCGCAACCTCCCACGCAGAGGCTGAATCATGGCTACCTCGGCCAGTGAATATGATAAAATTTAATGTGGATGCGGCGGTCTCTCGCAGGAGCGAATATGGAGTTTAAGGGCCGGTTTGCAGAGATCATGAGGGAAATTTTTTGGGAGCTTCAGCAGTTGTATTTGGTGCCATCTCTGATCCTCTTTTTTTTTTCAAGGATACGTCAAGATGACGTATCGGAATCATAGATAGAAGATGCCAAGCCGGCAAAATTAGTTACAAATCTCTGACCCTCTTACACTCGAAGCTCTGGCCACTCGAGAAGCCTTGTTTCTAGGCGAGGATCTTTATTCCTAGTATATTCTGTGATTTCTTGGATAATGGCTCCGTAGCTATCATAACTTTCCTTGGGGGCCTCCACCACAACCCTACAGTGTGACGCCACATTACTTGCAATTTTGTTCATTAGTTCAAATGTCAAAGCTCACAACCTCGCAAAGCATATGCCCTTTCTTTAGGGGTTGGACCTCATGCTTGGTTAGGCCAACCCAGTAATCTTCTTTTTGTTCCTGTAACTATTGTGACACTAAAGAACCTTACGGGTTTGTCTCATTTTTTTTTTTGCAAAAAAACAACGGTGCAATGATTATTAGCATGAAACTAAAATTGGATTAGAATCAAGCAGGTAGACGACTATCAGGTAGGGCAAGCATGAAAGAGACCGATGGAGCACGTTTGGCTTTGTTCTTTTGTCACTTTGTGGCCATGGTAGATGGCCAGATTCAGTAGACGTGGCCTCTAGTAAAGTATTGGCAAGTCAAACCAATACTTAGCCATACACACATAGTATACACGACGTTATACGTAGGTCGATGGATCTGAGTATCATCATGCATGACCTGGTGTACATAAGAAAAGAAAGGGATGGATGGATGGATCCACTTGAATGTAATAGTGAACTTGCCTGGGGTTGGATGGGGATCCATGGTCCATGCCTCCTTGCCGGCTTGCTATAAATTCATGCAAGCCTGGAGCATTTCTAGTCCTTCCTTTAAAATCCTCTTCACTACTAAAAATTAAAGGCAAACATATATTAGGAGTTACTAGTCTAACCTATTCTCTAAACATCTGTAATCATGAACTTTTTTTGGATTATCCCAATAATTAACCCATTTATCCTCAAAAGCAGCCAAAAAAGGCCACACTCCTACATCATCTCTCTTTTCCTCTATTCCCGCGAAAAGAGCACGGCCCCCCCCCCCCCCGGCCCCCAGCAGCCCTCCCCCGCCCCCCACCCCCCGCTCCCCCGCCCCCCCCTCCCCCCCCCCGCCCCCCCTCTCCCCCCACGCCCCCCCCCCCCCCGGCCCCCAGCAGCCCTCCCCCGCCCCCCACCCCCCGCTCCCCCGCCCCCCCCTCCCCCCCCCCGCCCCCCCTCTCCCCCCACGCCCCCCCCCCCCCCGGCCCCCAGCAGCCCTCCCCCGCCCCCCACCCCCCGCTCCCCCGCCCCCCCCTCCCCCCCCCCGCCCCCCCTCTCCCCCCACGCCCCCCCCCCCCCCGGCCCCCAGCAGCCCTCCCCCGCCCCCCACCCCCCGCTCCCCCGCCCCCCCCTCCCCCCCCCCGCCCCCCCTCTCCCCCCACGCCCCCCCCCCCCCCGGCCCCCAGCAGCCCTCCCCCGCCCCCCACCCCCCGCTCCCCCGCCCCCCCCTCCCCCCCCCCCCCCCAAACCACTACACAGCCTCCCCGACGCCACCTCTTCGCCGCGGCCTCTACTCGCAAGCCTCCTCCTCGTCGCATCTTACCGACGGCGACGCGACGGAGGCCGACATGGAAGACATCATCGCAGCCAGCTCGGCTGCCGTCGCCGCTTCCCCCGGGTTCACTACCCAAGGTGGCTCGATTGATCTCGGCAACATGGACGGTGAGCTCGACTACGGAGAGGAAGAGCCGGAGGAGGAAGAGGAGGAGGAGGAGGAGCCGGCGCAGACGAGGAAAGGCAAGAAGAAGAAGAAGAAGAAGAAGAAGAAGAAGAAGAAGAAGAAGAAGAAGAAGAAGAAGAAGAAGAAAGGGCGACTGTCGGTGTCAAAACCGGCGGATCTCGGGTAGGGGGTCCCGAACTGTGCGTCTAAGGTGGATGGTAACAGGAGACATGGGACACGATGTTTACCCAGGTTCGGGCCCTCTCTATGGAGGTAATACCCTACTTCCTGCTTGATTGATCTTGATGATATGAGTATTACAAGAGTTGATCTACCACGAGATCGTAGAGGCTAAACCCTAGAAGCTAGCCTATGGTATGATTGTTGTATGTTCTATATCTATCGACTAGCCTGGCCCCGGTTTATATAATGCACCAGAGGCCTAGGATAACAAGAGTCCTAGCCGAATACGCCGGTGGGGGAGGAGTCCTTGTCTTGATCGCCAAGTCTTGTGAAATCTTCCTTGTATGCAGCAACTGTCCGGACTGGTCCATGAGTACACGGCCATGGGGGTCCTCGGCCCAATCCAACTGATCGGGAGATGACGTGGTGAGTACCCCCTAGTCCAGGACACCGTCAGCGACCAAGACCAACGAGCCGTGCATCAAGTGGGCGACCAAGGAAGATGAGTGCCTCGCCGAAGCGTGGAAAGTCGTCTGCCTCGACCCGATCACCGGCGCGAACCAGAACATCGACACGTATTGGTACCGCATCGACGCCGAGTTCGACAAGCGCAAGCTCGTCGACCCCTACTTCAAAGGCGTCCACATGCAGCGGGGGTCGAAGGCGATGGCGAACCATTGGGGGCTCATCCAAATGGCGTGCAACAAATGGCATGGGATCGTTGAGGAGGTCGCGGCTTGCTCGGAGAGCGGCACCAGTGTCGAGGATCAGGTACAACACGCCGCCCTTTCGCTATTCTTCTCACCGTGCACGCGCTCATTTACGCACCCACGCCGACTGATGCTCGCTCTTCGGCGGCAGCTGCTGCGCATGTTCGCCATGTACCGTGACGACAACAGCGAGCAAGAGTTCAAGTACATCCACGACCTCAAACGGATCGAGAAGTGTGAGAAGTGGGCGGATATCCAGCGCATTCTCGCCAAGGCCAAGGAGACGTACAAGCCGGACGCGTCGACACCGGGCACGGCCGAAGAGCGCCCGGACGGCAAGGATCCAAGAAGGCAAAACACATCGAGTCGGCTGCCGCACGCGTGCAAGAGTCCATCGAGCATTGCCTCGCCGACGCCAAGAACAGGGCCGGCCAGCGAGAAGAGAAAACAGAGGCGCGGTGGGCTGCTTTGATGACGAACAGCGCCGTGAAACTCGACTTGCTCCGGACCAACGTCGCCGCGAAGTTCAAAGCTCAAGACGCCAAGAAGAGGAACAACGACCTGGCTTTCTTGATGGGCGGCGCTGACATGCTCCAGAGCGGCGACGAGAAGCTCTAGGCGTGGTTCCTGGCGGAGCGCGGCCTCATCCTTAACCAGATACCGGCGACTCCAACGCCGCCGCCCAGCCCGACTGAAGATGCCTCCGTGACGCCCAGCAGCACAGAAGTCGCGCCGACCAGTACAGAAGCCGCGCCGACGCCGGAGGGCGACCTCGACGTTTGATGCATTCCTTTCGCGTCCTTCCTTTTTTTATGCGGCGAACAATTGCATATCCTTTCATTTGATCGCCGAACCGTGGCACTAATCGCCGAACTATTGCGATGATCGCCGGATTATGGCCTTATTTTGGAGCGGGAACCATCAAGTTTGAATATGGGGCGCGTGACTGGGGCCTTGGTCGCCCGCATGGTCTAAAAATCGCCAGGTGGACGCGAGAAAATGCGACCGCCTACGCGCTGGGTGGCCGAACGAGTGGAGATGCTCTCATATCGTCGTCAAGGTGGGGCTTGGACCTATGGAGAGTTGGACTAAGGGGGTGAGTGTGCTGAATTCCCACCAACCCAAAAGCGTGAGGAATCTTTTTTACCTGAAATTACTAGGGGTTAAGTTTTCATCAAAGAAAAGGGAATTGAAGGAGATGAGATAGAAAGTTAAATTATCAGAGAAGGGCTATGACTATGTGAAGCGGGGATGTATCTGGTGCACCGAGGCAATTTGTGCTACCGATGCACCGGTAGCCCGTTGCACATTCAAAAATGTTTGAAAAAATCCGAAAAAATTTAGTGCATTGACAAAACATGAATGTACATTGTCACAAAAATTGAAATAAATATTTGAAATATTGCTTGAGATACAAAAATAACAAATCTGACACTGAATAGTAGATGACACAAGTTGGCTTCAGTTTTGGCCCATTAGCACATTGACGTCAAATTTGTCATTTTTGTATCTTGAGCATTGTTTTGAATTTTGATTTGAATTTTTGTGACAACATACATTGACGTTGTACCGATACACTAATTTGTTTTCTAGATTTTTTGAAATATTTTTGAATGTGCAACGGGGTCCGGTGCACCGGTAGCACCAATTGTCCTGGTGCACCAGATACGTTTCCTATGTGAAGCACATGTTGACATGGCTTGGCTATGGGAGGGTTTGACATTTTTGACATAGACACTAGGGAGGCAATCAATCAGGCGAGCCACCCTACCCCACCCACCACCCCACTACTAGTAGCCAACAACCATCGTGTCCGACCCAATCCGCAATTCATCCGACCGGCAGAGACAGTGGGTTGGTCAAACATGTGATCTGCGGCGCCCATGCTCGAATCGATCTCACTCTCAAGCTCACTGGAGAGCGAGCTGCCTGCAACAAGAAAGGGAAACACTTGTCATCGCACATGCATTGATCCCTCCCACCCACAGCCGCAGAGCAGCTTCCTGCCCCCTTCCGCAGCTCAGATGCCGCCTCCTGCCGCCGTCCTCCTCCGTTGCTGCTGCTGCTGCTGGCTCATCTTGCTCTGCTGCTGCTTCTTCCCGGCCTGCCGCGCCTTCCCGCTCTGCACCGACGCCAGTCAGTGTCCAGTGCCCAGCACACCGCCGCCTGCTGCTCTGCTTCTACTACCTATATACACGTCTTCTTGTTTTGCTGATGTGCTCCATTCGAATCAGGGGCGCCGCTGCCGCTCAACGGGACGCTCGCCTTCTGCGGCAACGCCGGCGCCGGCGCCACCTGCTGCGACGCCGCCGCCGACAAGGCCCTGCGGGACCAGCTCCAAGCCGCCAACGTCTCCGACGCCGCCTGCGCCGCCGTCCTCAAGTCCCTTCTCTGCGCGGTGAGCGCCCGCCACGTGCTCGACGGTTTGCTTCGCTGGGTCTTTCAGCAGTTATTTAACAGTGCTAGTTATACTGTCTCCTGGCTCTACTACTCAAAGCATGCGTGCACGTCATGACAACAATTATTGGTAATTCAGTCGCCTCACATGCTGATCTTGTCTTGCACCTCACATGTTGCCATGTATGTGGGTTCCTCTGTCCCATGTGAGATAGCTAACTGAATGAATCAACAGAGACCGTTCTACTTTGAAAAGATATTATTAAGCTTTAACAAACCAATAATAGAATTACCACCAGGTTCCTGAACCCAGCAGCTGATATACTGAATTAAACTTATATGTCATGCTTTCTCCAGAAATGCAATCCATAAACTTGGCAGCAGATCTGCTGAATCTAACTTCCATTTCATGATTTTTTTTGCCAGAAATGCAATCCGTATTCCGCTGAGCTGTTCGACGCAGGGCCGAAGATCCGGACGATCCCGTTCCTGTGCAACTCAGCCTCCTCGGCGACCTCTGCTCATCAGTCCAAGCAATCAACAGTACAGGACTACTGCAAGCTTGTCTGGGACACCTGCAAGGACGCGACGATACACAACTCCCCCTTCCAGCCTCCCCTGCAAGGAGGTGGGAAGCTGCCTAGCTCATCGTCGAAGCTCACCGATGCCTGGCAGTCCGAGAGCGACTTCTGCACGTCGTTCGGTGGCGCGCCCAGCAACCGATCCGTGTGCTTCAGCGGGAGCACGGTGTCATTCAATGCTACCCAGCCTTCGGCGTCTCCTAAAGGGGTATGCCTAGAGAGGATCGACAACGGGTCCTACGCCTACCTCAACATGGTTCCTCACCCTGATGGGTCTAACAGGGTCTTCCTGGGCACCCAAGCTGGGAAGATAGTGCTGGCTACCGTCCCGGATCAGGGGTCCGGCGGCATGCTGCAGTTCAGTGAGGCGGGCCTGTTTGTCGACCTGACTGACCAGGTGCATTTCGACTCGACGTTCGGGCTCATGGGCATGGCGTTTCACCCCGACTTCGCGACCAACGGGCGCTTCTTCGCATCCTACAATTGTGACAGGACAAAGTCACCCAGCTGTTCTGGTAGGTGTTCCTGCAATTCTGATGTTGGCTGTGACCCCTCCAAGCTTGGCACCGATAATGGCGCCCAACCATGCCAGTATCAGGTCGTTGTGTCAGAATATTCTGCTAAAGGCTCATCGTCAAATGTTTCTGAGGTTTGCTCGTCCGGATATATACACTCTTCCATTCATGCCTTCAACCTCATCCATTCACACTATTCATGTCATTCTTCTTCAGGTTACATCTGCCGATCCAACTGAAGTCAAAAGGATTTTTACTATGGGGTTGCCTTATACAAATAACCACGGAGGTCAGATACTTTTTGGGCCTACGGATGGATACCTCTATCTCATGATGGGTGACGGTGGACAGAAAGGAGATCCTTTTAATTTTGCGCAGAACAAAAGGTCGCTTTTGGGGAAAATTATGAGGCTTGACATCGACAGTACGCCGGGTAAATTCTTCGAGAAGGCCATCTTTTTTCATTTCTTTTGTTGCTCAAGTTGAAATACTAATTTAAATGCTTCAGTTCCCTTAATTAGTTTTCATGCGTGATCTTATTTTTTTCAGTAGTAGAAGGTTCAGAAATCAAACATTTAAGTAAATTTACTTCGATAATACAGAACAACTTGGGAATTGCTCTCGGGTCTTAGTTACGTCCTTCAGTGACACTTCTTTAATGGCATATCACATCTGATACAACTGTATTTTTGTAAGAAAACTACTGAACACATTATTTCCCTGTCTAAAGAATGGGCTAGTCAAACCTAGTTCACGACCTCCATAGCGACACCTTATTTTTATCAAAGTAGTATGTTACTTCTTATATGTCATAATTCATTATTAAGATTCTCTTTTGGTTTTTTTAGGAATGAAAATCACTAAACAAAGATTATATTTGATAATTCAGATACGCTTTCAATTCATAATTCGTTATTTCTGCCCTTAACACTTCCTAAGATTTTGCACTGGTAACTTCAGGACTCGGTAAAGTCACTAACCAAAGCTTATGGGGTAACTATTCCATTCCAAAAGACAACCCGTTCTCCGAGGATAGTGGCTTGGCACCAGAAATTTGGGCATTGGGTGTTAGAAACCCTTGGAGATGCAGCTTTGATCTTGACAGGCCTTCCTACTTCTACTGTGCAGATACTGGTCAGGTATCATTTCAGGATCTTAAAACAGTTCTAACTTGCGAGGTGCTAAATTTATATTGGCTTTATTGGTCTGATATCCTAGTGGGGCTGTAGTGAACTTCAGTGGGATCAAGTTTGATAGCTATCTTACTATCTTTCTGAACTTGACATGCACTTACAATTTATAGTATAACACTGTAAGCACAGGATAGGCATGTTGCACACGATAGTTAAAACTTCGTAAGCGTCTTATGTCTTATGTGCATAATATTAATAGAACTCAACTTCTCATTCTCGTCCTCCGATTTTGCCACGCTATTGTTTGTTTCTCTGGGGTAGGTTGGTACAGTGTTTACGTGTACTTACAGTTTTACAGTTCAGTTTTTAAGTGTACTTTAAAACTTTTAAATATTGGTTGTTATTTAACTGTTTTTGTATATTGTCCCAACAATGTAGGACCAATACGAAGAGGTTGATTTGATCTCCAAGGCCGGAAACTATGGATGGCGTATATATGAGGGTCCATTGGTGTACAATCCACCGTGGACACCTGGAGGAAACACATCACTCAAGTCCGTAAATGTCATTCCTCCTATTATGGGATACAGCCATTCTGATGTCAATAAAAACGTTGGATCTGCGTCGATCATGGGTGGCTATGTCTACCGGGGATCCACTGACCCTTGCCTGTATGGAAGGTATTTGCTTCGGTGAAGCACCCTCGGCCTCTGCATTGATCAAAGCTTCGTCGAAAGGCATCTTGCATCATGCACTGATTCTGAACTCGAAGATAGTGTGGAGCTACTACGATGTTCAACACATTTTTTAAGTTGTATTTACTGGATGCATCTGCTGATGTGCTTTCAGGTACCTGTATGCTGACCTTTACGCATCAGCCATGTGGACTGGCACGGAGACCCCGGAGGGCAGTGGGAACTACACCTCCAGTCTGATCTCCTTCAGCTGCTCCAAGAACTCTCCCATCCCATGTGACAGCGCTGCTGGGAGCCCTCTCCCATCGCTTGGTTACATATATTCCTTCGGCGAGGATAACAACAAGGACATCTACGTCTTGGCAAGCAAAGGCGTCTACCGGGTTGTCCGGCCGAGCCTCTGCAGCTACACTTGCCCGACAGAGAAACCTGAGACGAACAATGGGAAGGCACCTGTCGGTCCTTCATCAAACGCGCCAGCAGCAATGGGAATGGGCATGAAAATGGGAGCTCTATTGCTGTCTGCCGCCACGTCCTTTGTTTTGATGAGATAGGAGGATTCTACTACGTCGATTATGTCTTGGTATGCCGTAAGATCAATCCTCACATTTTAGCATGTATTAGCAGTACAATAATAAGTGAGCAATATTTCCTTCTACAGTTAGGAGTATGAATCATGACACATGGGCCTATGAGGATTAGATTCTGAAACTTAATATCAGTCTCTGTAAGAGCATAATGAAGGAAATATGCCAGGATAATTGTTTATTATTCATGCTAGAATTGTATTAACCGGAAACATAATACTTGTGTGAATACATAGACAAACAGAGTGTCACTAGTATGCCTCTACTTGACTAGCTCACTGATCAAAGATGGTTATGTTTCCTAACCATTGACATGAGTTGTCATTTGATTAACGGGATCACATCATTAGGAGAATAATGTGATTGACTTCTTCTTTGTCTGATGAGATTCTCTCTTCTTATAATCTCCATTCCGTTAGCTTAGCACTCGATCGTTTAGTATGTTTCTATTGCTTTCTTCATGACTTATACATGTTCCTCTCCCGTTTACCGGAGGAACACTTTGTGTGCTACCAAACGTCACAACGTAAATGGGTGATTATAAAAGGTGCTCTACAGGTGTCTCCGAAGGTACTTGTTGAGTTGGCGTATTTCGAGATTAGGATTTGTCACTCTGATTGTCGGAGAGGTATCTCTGGGCCCACTCGGTAATGCACATCACTATAAGCTTTGCAAGCATTGTAACTAATGAGTTAGTTGCGGGATGATGTATTACGGAACGAGTAAAGAGACTTGCCGGTAACGAGATTGAACTAGGTATTGCGATACCGACGATCGAATCTCAGGCAAGTAACATACCGATGACAAAGGGAACTACGTATGTTGTTATGTGGTTTGACCGATAAAGATCTTCGTAGAATATGTGGGAGCCAATATGAGCATCCAGGTTCCGCTATTGGTTATTGGCGAGAGACGTGTCTCGGTCAATTCTACATAGTTCTCGAACCCGTAGGGTCCGCATGCTTAAAGTTTTGATTACAGTTATATTATGAGTTTATATGTTTTGATGTACCGAAGGAGTTCGGAGTCCCGGATGAGATCGGGGACATGACGAGGAGTCTCGAAATGGTCGAGACGTAAAGATCGATATATTGGACGACTATATTCGGACATCGGAAAGGTTCCGAGTGATTCGGGTATTTTTCGGAGTACCGGAGAGTTACGGGAATTCGTATTGGGCCTTAATGGGCCATACGGGAAAGGAGATAAAAGGCCCCAAAGGGTGGCCGCACCCCTTGTTGGGGAACGTTGCAGAAAATAAAAATTTTCCTACGTTCACCAAAATCCATCTATGAGTTCATCTAGCAACGAGTGATAGGAGTGCATCTACATACCTTTGTAGATCGCGTGCGGAAGCGTTCAAGAGAACGGGGTTGAGGGAGTCGTTCTCGTCGTGATCCAAATCACCGGAGATCCTAGCGCCGAACGGACGGCACCTCCGCGTTCAACACACGTACGGTCAGCGTGACGTCTCCTCCGTCTTGATCCAGCAAGGGGGAAGGAGAGGTTGATGAAGATCCAGCAGCACGACGGCGTGGTGGTGGATGCAGCAGGGCTCCGGCAGGGCTTCGCCAAGCAACTACGGGAGGAGGAGGAGGTGTAGCAGGGGGAGGGTGGCGCCAAGTGCAAGGGTGCGGCTGCCCTCCCTCCCCCCTCTATATATAGGGTCCCCAAGGGGGGCGCCGGCCCTAGGAGATGGGATCTCCTAGGGGGGGCGCCGGCCAAGGGGGGTGGAGTGCCCCCCAAGGCAAGTGGGGCGCCTCCTCCCCTAGGGTTCCCAACCCTAGGCGCAGAGGAGGGGGCCCAGGGGGGGGGGGGGGGCGCACCAGCCCACCAGGGGCTGGTTCCCCTCCCACTTCAGCCCATGGGGCCCTCCGGGATAGGTGGCCCCACCCGATGGACCCCCGGGACCCTTCCGGTGGCCCCGGTACAATACCGGTGGACCCCGAAACTTTCCCGATGGCCGAAACTCGACTTTCCATATATAATTCTTTACCTCCGGACCATTCCGGAACTCCTCGTGACGTCCGGGATCTCATCCGGGACTCCGAACAACTTTCGGTTTGCTGCATACTCATTTTCATACAACCCTAGCGTCACCGAACCTTAAGTGTGTAGACCCTACGGGTTCGGGAGACATGTAGACATCACCGGGACGGCTCTCGGTCAATAACCAACAGCGGGATCTGGATACCCATGTTGGCTCCCACATGCTCCTCGATGATCTCATCGGATGAACCACGATGTCGAGGATTCAAGCAACCCCGTATACAATTCCCTTTGTCACTCGGTATGTTACTTGCCCGAGATTCGATCGTCGGTATCCCAATACCTCGTTCAATCTCGTTACCGGCAAGTCACTTTACTCGTACCGTAATGCATGATCCCGTGACCAAACACTTGGTCACTTTGAGCTCATTATGATGATGCATTACCGAGTGGGCCCAGTGATACCTCTCCGTAATACGGAGTGACAAATCCCAGTCTCGATCCGTGACAACCCAACAGACACTTTCGGAGATACCTGTAGTGCACCTTTATAGTCACCCAGTTACGTTGTGATGTTTGGTACACCCAAAGCACTCCTACGGTATCCGGGAGTTACACGATCTCATGGTCTAAGGAAAAAATACTTGACATTTGAAAAGCTCTAGCAAAACGAACTACACGATCTTGTGCTATGCTTAGGATTGGGTCTTGTCCATCACATCATTCTCCTAAGATGTGATCCCGTTATCAATGACATCAAATGTCCATAGTCAGGAAACCATGACTATCTATTGTTCAACGAGCTAGTCAACTAGAGGCTCACTAGGGACATGTTGTGGTCTATGTATTCACACGTGTATTACGATTTCCGGATAATAGAATTATAGCATGAATAAAAGACAATTATCACAAACAAGGAAATATAATAATAATCCTTTTATTATTGCCTCTAGGGCATATTTACAACACCCCTCCCCATGGACTAGTCCGAATTGGACTAGGGAGGGGGGGCGCCCCTTCCTTCGTACTCCTTCTCCCTTCCCTTCTCCTACTCCCACAAGGAAAGGAGGAGTCCTACTCC
Source organism: Aegilops sharonensis (assembly GCA_904067115.1). Lineage (NCBI taxonomy): Eukaryota > Viridiplantae > Streptophyta > Magnoliopsida > Poales > Poaceae > Aegilops > Aegilops sharonensis. The sequence continues at coordinate 5,091,384 of LR880970.1, read as the reverse complement.
CGGTGGGAGTAGGACTCCACGCTTGGCGCGCCCTCCTCCTTGGCCGGCCGCCTCCCCCTTGCTCCTTTATATACGGGGGCAGGGGGGCACCCTAGAGACACAACAATTGATCTCTTTGATCTTTTAGCCGTGTGCGGTGCCCCCCTCCACCATAGTCCACCTCGATAATACTGTAGCGGTGCTTAGGCGAAGCCCTGCGTGAGTAGAACATCATCATCATCACCACGCCGTCGTGCTGATGAAACTCGCCCTCAACATTCGGCTGGATCGGAGTTCGAGGGACGTCATCGGCTGAACGTGTGCTAAACTCGGAGGTGCCGTGCGTTCGGTACTTGATCGGTCGGATCGTGAAGACGTACGACTACATCAACCGCGTTGTGCTAACGCTTCCCCTTACGGTCTACGAGGGTACGTAGAAACACTCTCCCCTCTCGTTGCTATGCATCACCATGATCTTGCATGTGCATAGGAAATTTTTGAAATTACTACGTTCCCCAACAGTGGCATCCGAGCCAGGTTTTATGGTAGATGTCATATGCACGAGTAGAACACAAGTGAGTTGTGGGCGTTATAAGTCATACTGCTTACCAGCATGTCATACTTTGGTTCGGCGGTATTGTTGGACGAAGCGGCCCGGACCGACATTACGCGTACGCTTACGCGAGACCGGTTCTCCCGACATGCTTTGCACAAAGGTGGCTAGCGGGTGTCAGTTTCTCCAATTTTAGTTGAATCGAGTGTGGCTATGCCCGGTCCTTGTGAAGGTTAAAACAACACCAACTTGACAAACTATCGTTGTGGTTTTGATGCGTAGGTAAGAACGGTTCTTGCTAAGCCCGTAGCAGCCACGTAAAACTTGCAACAACAAAGTAGAGGACGTCTAACTTGTTTTTGCAGGGTATGTTGTGATGTGATATGGTCAAGACGTGATGAGATATAAGTTGTTTTATGAGAAGATCATGTTTTGTTAAAGTTATCGGCAACTGGCAAAATCCTTATGGTTGTCTCCTTATTGCATAAGATGCAAGCGCCAAATAATTGCTTTACTTTATCGCTATGCAATAACAATAGTTGCAAGAGCAATAATTGGCGAGACGACCATGTAATGACACATTAATATAGATCAAGATGATGGAGATCATGGTGTCATGCCGGTGACGATGGAGATCATGACGATGCTTTGGAGATGGAGATCAAAGGCACAAGATGATGATGGCCATATCATATCACATATTATGATTGCATGTGATGTTTATCTTTTATACATCTTATCTTTCTTTGATTGACGGTAGCATTATAAGATGATCTCTCACTAAATTATCAAGGTATAAGTGTTCTCCCTGAGTATGCACCGTTGCGAAAGTTCTTCGTGCTGAGACACCACGTGATGATTGGGTATGATAGGCTCTACGTTCAAATACAACGGGTGCAAAACAGTTGCACGCACGGAATACTCAGGTTAAACTTGACGAGCCTAGCATATAACAGATATGGCCTCGGAACACCGAGACCGAAAGGTCGAGCATGAATCATATAGTAGATATGATCAACATAGTGTTGTTCACCATTGAAACTACTCCATCTCACATGATGATCGGACATGGTTTAGTTGATATGGATCACGTGATCACTTAGAAGATTAGAGGGATGTCTACCTAAGTGGGAGTTCTTAATTAATATGATTAATTGAACTTAAATTTATCATGAACTTAGTCCTGGTAGTATTAGCATATCTATGTTGTAGATCAATAGCTCGTGTTGTTGCTTCCCTATATTTATTTTGATATGTTCCTAGAGAAAAACTATGTTGAGAGATGATAGTTGCAATGATGCGGACTAGGTCCGTGAACTAAGGTTTAAAGTCATTGCTGCACAGAAGAATTATGTCCTTGATGCACCGCTAGGTGACAGACCTATTGCAGGAGCAGATGCAGACATTATGAACGTTTGGCTAGCTCAATACGATGACTACTTGATAGTTTAGTGCACCATGCTTAATGGCTTAGAATCGGGACTTCAAAGACGTTTTGAACGTCATGGAGCATATGAGATGTTCCAGGAGTTGAAGTTAATATTTCAAGCAAATACCCAAGTTGAGAGATAGGAAGTCTC
>LR880970.1:5049308-5060558 GCA_904067115.1 Aegilops sharonensis | reverse complement strand
CGGAACTCTCCCTCGACACTCGGCTGGATCGGAGTTCGAGGGACGTCATCGAGCTGAACGTGTGCTAGAACTCGGAGGTGCCGTAGTTTCGGTGCTTGATCGGTCGGGCCGTGAAGACGTACGACTACATCAACCGCGTTGTCCTAACGCTTCCACTTTCGGTCTACGAGGGTACGTGGACAACACTCTCCCCTCTCGTTGCTATGCATCACCATGATCTTGCGTGTGCGTAGGAATTTTTTTGAAATTTCTACGTTCCCCAACAATTCGAAAGGCAAGACATTCGTTGCTATGAAATGGATCATTTCTAGAGAAGGCGTTTCTCTCGAAAGAAGTGAGTGGGAGGAAAGAAGAACTTGACGAGGTAATTGTACCTGCTCCCTTATTGGAAAGTAGTTCATCACAGAAATCTGTTCCTGTGACTCCTACACCAATTAGTGAGGAAGCTAATGATGATGATCATGTAACTTCAGATCAAGTTACTACCGAACCTCGTAGGTCAACCAGAATGAAATCCGCACTAGAGTAGTACGGTAATCCTGTTCTAGAGGTCATGTTACTTGACCATGATGAACCTACGAACTATGAAGAAGCGATGGTGAGCCCAGATTCCGCGAAATGGATTGAGGCCATGAAATCTGAGATGAGATCCATGTATGAGAACAAAATATGGACTTTGATTGACTTGCACAATGATCGGCGAGCCATTGAGATTAAATGGATCTTCAAGAGGAAGATGGACGCTGATAGTAGTGTTACTATCCACAAAGGTAGAATTGTCGCAAAAGGTTTTCGACAAGTTCAAGGTGTTGACTATGATGAGAGTTTCTCACTCGTATCTATGCTTAAGTCTGTCCGAATCATGTTAGCAATTGCCGCATTTTATGAAATCTGGCAAATGGATAAACAAAACAACATTCCTTAATGGATTTATTTAAGAAGAGTTGTATATGGTGCAACCAGAAGGTTTTGTCAATCCTAAAGGTGCTAACAAAATATGCAAGCTCCAATGATCCATCTATGGACTGATGCAAGCATCTCAGAGTTGGAATATACGCTTTGATAAGTTGATCAAAGGATATAGTTTTATACAGACTTGCGGTGAAGCCTGTATTTACAAGAAAGTGAGTGGGAGCACTACAACATTTCTGATAAGTATATGTGAATGACATATTGTTGATCGGAAATAATGTAGAATTATTCTGCAAAGCATAAAGGAGTGTTTGAAAGGAGTTTTTCAAAGAAAGACCTCGGTGAAGCTGCTTACATATTGAGCATCAAGATCTATAGAGATATATCAAGATGCTTGATAAGTTTTTCAATGAGTACATACCTTGACAAGATTTTGAAGTAGTTCAAAATGGAGTAGTCAAAAAAAGAGTTCTTGCCTGTATTACAAGGTGTGAAATTGAGTAAGACTCAAAGCCCGACCACGGCAGAAGATAGAAAGTGAATGAAAGTCATTCCCTATGCCTTGGCCATAGGTTCTATAAAGTATGCCATGCTGTGTACCAGATCTATTGTATACCCTACACTGATTTTGGCAAGGGAGTACAATAGTGATCTACGAGTAGATCGCTGGACAGCGGTAAAAAATTACCCTTAGTGGAATAAGGATATGTTTCTCGATTATGGAGGTGACAAAAAGGTTCGTCGTAAAGGGTTACATCGATGCAAATTTTGACACTGATCCAGATGACTCTAAGTCTCAATCTAGATACATATTGAAAGTGGGAGCAATTAGCTAGAGTAGCTCCGTGCAGAGCATTGTTGACATAGAAATTTGCAAAATACATACGGATCTGAATGTGGCAGATCCGTTGACTAAACTTCTCTCACAAGCAAAACATGATCACACATTAGTACTCTTCGGGTCTTAATCACATAACGATGTGAACTAGATTATTGGATCTAGTAAACCCTTTGGGTCTTGGTCACATGTCGATGTGAACTATGGGTGTTAACCACATAAAGATGTGAACTATTGATGTTAAATCACATGGCGATGTGAACTAGATTATTGACTCTAGTGCAAGTTGGAGACTGAAGGAAATATGCCCTAGAGGCAATAATAAAGTTATTATTTATTTCCTTATATCATGATAAATGTTTATTATTCATGCTAGAATTGTATTAACCGGAAACATAATACTTGTGTGAATACATAGACAAACAGAGTGTCACTAGTATGCCTCTACTTGACTAGCTCGTTGATCAAAGATGGTTATGTTTCCTAACCATTGACATGAGTTGTCATTTGATTAACGGGATCACATCATTAGGAGAATGATGTGATTGACTTGACCCATTCCGTTAGCTTAGCACTCGATCGTTTAGTATGTTGCTATCGCTTTCTTCATGACTTATACATGTTCCTATGACTATGAGATTATGCAACTCCCGTTTACCGGAGGAACACTTTGTGTGCTACCAAACGTCACATCGTAAATGGGTGATTATAAAGGTGCTCTACAGGTGTCTCCGAAGGTACTTGTTGGGTTGGCGTATTTCGAGATTAGGATTTGTCACTCTGATTGTCGGAGAGGTATCTCTGGGCCCACTCGGTAATGCACATCACTATAAGCCTTGCAAGCATTGTAACTAATGAGTTAGTTGCGGGATGGTGTATTACGGAACGAGTAAAGAGACTTGCCGGTAACGAGATTGAACTAGGTATTGAGACACCGACGATCGAATCTCGGGCAAGTAACATACCGATCAAAGGGAACAACGTATGTTGTTATGCGGTTTGACCGATAAAGATCTTCGTAGAATATGTGGGATCCAATATGAGCATCCAGGTTCCTCTATTGGTTATTGACCGAAGACGTGTCTCGGTCATGTCTACATAGTTCTCGAACCCGTAGGGTCCGCACGCTTAAAGTTTCGATTACAGTTATATTATGAGTTTATATGTTTTGATGTACCGAAGGAGTTCGGAGTCCCGGATGAGATCGGGGATATGACGAGGAGTCTCGAAATGTTCGAGACGTAAAGATCGATATATTGGACGACTATATTCGGACATCGGAAAGGTTCCGAGTGATTCGGGTATTTTTCGGAGTAGCGAAGAGTTACGGGAATTCGTATTGGGCCTTAATGGGCCACACGGGAAAGGAGAGAAAAGGCCCCAAAGGGTGGCCGCACCCCTCCCAATGGACTAGTCCGAATTGGACTAGGGAGGGGGGCGCCCCCTTCCTTCCTACTCCTTCTCCCTTCCCTTCTCCTACTCCCACAAGGAAAGGAGGAGTCCTACTCCCGGTGGGAGTAGGACTCCACCCTTGGCGCCTCCCTCCTCCTTGGCCGGCCGCCTCCCCCTTGCTCCTTTATATACGGGGGCAGGAGGGCATCCCAGAGACACAACAATTGATCTGGTTGATCTTTTTGCCGTGTGCGGTGCCCCCCTCCACCATAGTCCACCTCGATAATACTGTAGCGGTGCTTGCGAAGCCCTGCGTCGGTAGAACATCATCATCGTCACCATGCCGTCATGCTGACGAAACTCTCCCTCAACACTCGGCTAGATCGGAGTTCGAGGGACGTCATCGGGCTGAACGTGTGCTAAACTCGGAGGTGCCGTGCGTTGGTACTTGATCGGTCGAATCGTGAAGACGTACGACTACATCAACCGCGTTGTGCTAACGCTTCCGCTTACGGTCGTCGAGGGTAGGTAGACAACAGTCTCCCCTCTCGTTGCTATGCATCACCATGATCTTGCATGTGCGTAGGAAATTTTTGAAATTACTATGTTCCCCAACACATAATACCTCGTTATACATTATATTTGTGAAGCCACTGGGCTTGCCTTCGATTGCCTTGATTGGCACTTTGACCTCTACTCTTTCTTGCTTAAGGCTTCAACCAGTTCGTAGCATTATATTTTTGTTAACAAGAGGACAAACACACGCACAATTCACCACCAAGAACACACACGAACGCAGCCTATTGCAGTGCATATGTTGATATCATTGTCTTGATGTACATATGGATACTACGATGTTTGCAAGAGGAACAAATAATGAAGGAAACTCTATTCATGTCCATATTATTCCATGTTCCTCTCCAGCAATCTACATACCATTCATGGGGACGGGCCACGACTGTTGGTGTCAAACCCTAAACCCTAGCTCTAACTCTCACTCTCTCTGCACCTCGCTCATTCTCTGGGCACGAACAACAGAAGGAGGAAGAAGAATATCAATGTAGACGGTGGACACGAGTTTTCCGGCACACGAACGCCCCTTTCCTTGCCTCAAGCACGAACTCGGTCATGTCGATGCGTTACAACGTCACCACGCGGCTTTATACCCCGAGCCAGCGCACCGGGCACGCACCCAACTCGCCCGTGATCTCTTCCATGTTCTGCATGCTCTGGCCGCGCCCGCTACGCGCTTGCACGCGCGCTTCTTGCGGTGAGCACCAACAGAACATGCCCGATCGCCCCGCATGGCTCGCCAACGATCAACACACACACACACACACACACACACACACACACACACCTATGGTATACTAGCCCACGGACACGCCCGTGCACTCCACACGCACGCACACATGCGACCCGCCGCGGACCCGATGCACCCAGCACGCCCGGCGCGCGCCCATTCACGCGCCCGACGTGCCTGGCTCGTTGCCACGGCTTATTCAGCCCAACACTCACCCCCTAAGCCGTGGCTCAGAGGAGGTCGTCGCCTTCAACGCCGCCATCCGCCATCAGCACGTGCTCCGCCGCCGGCGCCTTCGCAGCAGCGGACACTCTCGCTTGAAGTGACCACGTTCGCCGCACTTGTAGCAGCGGCCGCGCCGGTTGCCTCCATTGCCCGACGCCACGGTCCGCACGCCATCGTCATCCCGCACACCGCCCTGTTGCCGCTCCCGCGCTCGCCACTGCACCGCCGTGAACATCAGTGTGCCGTCTGCCCGCTCGCCGCCTGTCTGCCCGCGTTGCTGTAGCCGCTCATCGAGGGCCTTCAGCCGCCCGAGCGCTTCCTCGAATGGCATCGTTGAGACGTCGCAGAACTACTCGATCCCGGCCACAGCCGAGTACAGGCGGTCCGGAACGGAGTCGAGCAGCTTCTTCACGAGCACGGCGTCCTCCAGAGTCGAGCTGAGCCCCGCGAAGCGCGCCGCCATGGCTCCGAGCTTGCCAGCGAATCCATCCAGAGTGTCGCCGTCCGCCATGCGCAAGAGCTCAAACTCGCCGCGGAGTGTGCCCAGTCGCGCCGCCCGCTCGCACAGACCTCCGCCGTCGTCTTCTTCAACGCCACCTGCAGCAACAGGTCTGAAGGAAATATGCCCTAGAGGCAATAAGAAAGTTGTTATTTATATTTCATTATATCATGACAAATGTTTATTATTCATGCTAGAATTGTATTAACCAGAAACTTAGTACGTGTGTGAATACATAGACAATACATAGTGTCCCTAGTATGCCTCTACTTGACTAGCTCGTTAATCAAAGATGGTTATGTTTCCTAACCATAGACATGTGTTGTCATTTGATGAACGAGATCACAACATTAGGAGAATGATGTGATGGAGAAGACTCATCCGTTAGCTTAGCATTATGATCGTTACAGTTTTCTTGCTACTACTTTCTTCATGACTTATACATGTTCCTCTAACTATGAGATTATGCAAGTCCCGAATACCGGAGGAACACCTTGTGTGCTATCAAACGTCACAACATAACTGGGTGATTATAAAGATGCTCCAGATGTGCCTCCGAAGGTGTTTCTTGGGTTGGCATAGATCAAGATTAGGATTTGTCACTCCGTGTATCGGAGAGGTATCTCTGGGCCCTCTCGGTAATGCTCATCACTATAAGCGTTGCAAGCAATGTGACTAATGAGTTAGTTGCGGGATGAAGCATTACAGAACGAGTAAATAGACTTGCCGGTAACGAGATTGAACTAGGTATGATGGTACCGACGATCGAATCTTGGGAAAGTAACATACCGATGACAAAGGGAACAACGTATGTTGTTGTGCGGTTTGACCGATAAAGATCTTCATAGAATATGTAGGAGCCAACACGAGCATCCAGGTTCCGCAATTGGTTATTGATCGGAGATGTGTCTCGATCATGTCTACATAGTTTTTAGACCTGTAGGGTCTGCACGCTTAGCATTCAACGATGATTTGTATTAAGAGTTATGTGTTTTGATGACCAAAGTTTGTTAGGATTCCCGGATGAGATCACAGACATGACGAGGAGTCTCGAAATGGTCGAGACATAAATATTCATATATTGGAAGGTTATGTTTGGATACAGGAAAGGTTTCGTATAGGTTCGGACATTTTCCGGAGTATCGGGAGGTTACCGGACCCCTCCCCCCCGGAGAGTATTCGGCCTTCATGGGCCTTAGTGGAAAGAGGAGGCCGGCGGCCAGGAGGTGGCGCCCCCTGTTGGGGAACGTAGTAATTTCAAAAAAATTCCTACGCTCACGCAAGATCATGGTGATGTATAGCAACGAGAGGGGAGAGTGTGTCCATGTACCCTCGTAGACCGAAAGCGGAAGCGTTAGCACAACGCGGTTGATATAGTCGTACGTCTTCACAATCCGACCGATCAAGTACCGAACGCACGGCACCTCCGAGTTATGCACACATTCAGCTCGATGACGTCCCCCGAACTCCGATCCAGCCGAGCTTTGAGGGAGAGTTCCGTCAGCACGACGGCGTGGTGAGGATGATGATGTTCTATCGACGCAGGGCTTCGCCTAAGCACCTCTACGATATTATCGAGGTTGATTATGGTGGAGGGGGGCACCGCACCCGGCTAAGAGATCCAAGGGATCAATTGTTGTGTCTAGAGGTGCCCCCTGCCCCCGTATATAAAGGAGCAAGGGGGGAGGCGGCCGGCCTAGGAGGAGGGCGCGCTAAGGGGGGAGTCCTACTCCCACCGGGAGTAGGACTCCTCCTTTCCTTGTTGGAGTAGGAGAGAAGGAAAGAGGGGGAGAGGAAGAAGGAAAAGGGGGCTGCACCCCTTGTCCAATTCGGACCAGAGGGGGGGGGGGCTCGTTCCTTTTGGCCTCTCTCCTCTATTCCCGTATGGCCCAATAAGGCCCATATACTCCCTGGCGAATTCCCGTAACTCTCCGGTACTCCGATAAATACACGAATCACTCGGAACCTTTCAGATGTCCGAATATAGTCGTCCAATATATCGACCTTTATGTCTCGACCATTTCGAGACTCCTTGTCATGTCCCCGATCTCATCCGGGACTCCGAACTCCTTCGGTTCATCAAAACACATAAACTCATAATATGACTGTCATCTTACTTTAAGCGTGCGGACCCTACGGGTTCGAGAACTATGTAGACATGACCTAGAACTATTCTTGGTCAATAACCAATAGCGGAACCTGGATGCTCATATTGGCTCCTACATATTCTACGAAGATCTTTATCGGTCAAACCGCATAACAACATATGTTGTTCCCTTTGTCATCGGTATATTACTTGCCCGAGATTCGATCGTCGGCATCTCAATTCCTAGTTTAATCTCGTCACCGGCAAGTCTCTTTACTCATTACGTAATGCATCATAATTTAACTAACTCATTTAGCTACATTTCTTGCAAGGCTTATAGTGATGTGCATTACTGAGAGGGCCCGGAGATACCTCTCCGACAATTGGAGTGACAAATCCTAATCTCGAAATACGCCAACTCAACATGTACCTTCGGAGACACCTGTAGAGCTCCTTTATAATCACCCAGTTACGTTGTGACGTTAGGTAGCACACAAAGTGTTCCTCCGGTAAACGGGAGTTGCATAATCTCATAGTCATAGGAACATGTATAAGTCATGAAGAAAGCAATAGCAACATACTAAACGACCGAGTGCTAAGCTAACGGAATGGGTCAAGTCAATCACATCATTCTCCTAGTGATGTGATCCCGTAAATCAAATGACAACTCATGTCTATGGCTAGGAAACTTAACCATCTTTGATTCAACGAGCTAGTCAAGTAGAGGCATACTAGTGACACATTGTTTGTCTATGTATTTACACATGTACTAAGTTTCTGGTTAATACAATTCTAGCATGAATAATAAACATTTATCATGAAATCAGGAAATAAATAATAACTTTATTATTGCCTCTAGGGCATATTTCCTTCAGTCTCCCACTTTCACTAGAGTCAATAATCTAGTTCACATCACCATGTGATTTAACATCAATAGTTCACATCTTTGTGTGGTTAACACCCATAGTTCACATCGATATGTGACCAACACCCAAAGGGTTTATTAGAGTCAGTAATCTAGTTCACATTGCTATGTGATTAACACCCAAAGAGTACTAAGGTGTGATCATGTTTTGCTTGTGAGATAATTTTAGTCAACGGGTCTGTCACATTCAGATCCGTAAGTATTTTGCAAATTCAATGTCTACAATGCTCTGCACGGAGCTACTCTAGCAAATAGCTCCCACTTTCAATATGTATCCAGATTGAGACTTAGAGTCATCTGGATTAGTGTCAAAAAATTGCATCGACGTAACCCTTTAAGACAAACCTTTTGTCACCTCCATAATCGAGAAACATATCCTTATTCCACTAAGGATAATTTTGACCGCTATCCAGTGATCTAATCCTAGATCACTATTGTACTCCCTTGCCAAACTCAGTGGTAGGGTATACAATAGATCTGGTACACAGCATGGCATACTTTGTAGAACCTATAGCTGAGGCATAGGGAATGACTTTCATTCTCTTTCTATCTTCTGCCGTGGTCGGGCTTTGAGTCTTACTCAATTTCACACCTTGTAACACAGGCAAGAACTCTTCCTTTGACTGTTCCACTTTGAACTACTTCAAAATCTTGTCAAGGTATGTACTAATTGAAAATCTTATCAAGCGTCTTGATCTATCTCAATAGATCTTGATGATCAATATGTAAGTAGCTTTACTGAGGTCTTTCTTTTGAAGAACTCCTTTCAAACACTCCTTTATGCTTTCTAGAAAAATTCTACATCATTTCTGATCAACAATATGTCACTCACATATACTTATCAGAAAGGCTGTAGTGCTCCCACTCACTTTATTGTAAATACAGGCTTCACCGCAAGTCCGTATAAAACTATATGCTTTGATCAACTTATCAAAGCGTATATTCCTACTCCGAGATGCTTGCACCAGTCCATAGATGGATTGCTGGAGCTTGCACATTTTGTTAGCACCTTTAGGATCGGCAAAACCTTCTGGTTGCATCATATACAAATTTTCTTTAAGAAATCCATTAAGGAATGTAGTTTTGACATCCATTTGCCAGATTTCATAAAATGTGGCAATTTGCTAACATGTTTCGGACAGACTTTTAAGCATCAATACGAGTGAGAAAAAACTCATCGTAGTCAACATCTTGAACTTTTTCAAAAACCTTTTTCGACAAGTATAGCTTTGTTGATAGTAACACTACTATCAGCGTCCCTCTTCCTCTTGAAGATCCATTTATTTTCTATGGCTTGCCGATCATTGGTCAAGTCAACCAAAGTCCACACTTTGTTCTCATACATGGATCCCATCTCAGATTTCATGGCCTAAAACCATTTCGCGGAATCTGGGATCATCATCGCTTCCTCATAGTTCGTAGGTTTATCATGGTCTAGTAACATGACTTCCAGAATAGGATTACCGTACCACTCTGGTCTGGACCGTACTCTGGAATACCTACGAGGTTCTGTAGTAACTTGATCTGAAGTTTTATGATCATCATCATTAGCTTCCTCACTAATTGGTGTAGGAATCACTGGAACTGATTTCTGTGATGAACTACTTTCCAATTCGGGAGAAGGTAAAATTACCTTATCAAGCTCTACTTTCCTCCCACTCACTTCTTTCGAGAGAAACTCCTTCTCTAGAAAGGATCCATCTTAGCAATGAATATTTTGCCTTCGGATCTGTGATAGAAGGTGTACCCAACAGTTTCCTTTGGGTATTCTATGAAGTCGCACTTCTCCGATTTGGGTTTGAGCTTATCAGGTTGAAACTTTTTCACATAAGCATCGTAGCCCCAAACTTTAAGAAATGACAGCTTAGGTTTATTGCTAAACCATAGTTCATACGGTGTCGTCTCAACGGATTTAGATGGTGTCCTATTTAACGTGAATGCAGCTGTCTCTAATGCATAACCCCAAAACGATAGTGGTAAACCGATAAGAGACATCATATATCGCACCATATCCAATAAACGTTCGGACACACCATAACGATGTGGTGTTCCAGGTGGCGTGAGCTGTGAAACTATTCCACATTGTTTTATATGAAGGCCAAACTCGTAACTCAAATATTCGCCTCCACGATCAGATCGTAGAAACTTTATTTTCTTGTTACGATGATTCTCCACTTCACTCTAAAATTCTTTGAACTTTTCAAATGTTTCAGACTTGTGTTTCATTCAGTAGATATACCCATATCTGCTCAAATCATCTGTGAAGGTCAGAAAATAACGATACTCGCCACGAGCATCAACACTCATTGGACCGCTTACATCGGTATGTATTATTTCCAACAAGTTAGTAACTCGTTACATTGTTCCAGAGGACGGAGTTTTTGTCATCTTGCCCAAAAGGCACGGTTCGCAAGCATCAAATGATTCATAACCAAGTGATTCCAAAGATCCATCTTTCTGGAGTTTCTTCATGCGCTTTACACCGATATGACCCAAACGGCAGTGCCACAAATAAGTTGCACTATCATTATTAACTTTGCCTCTTTTGGCATCAATATTATGAATATGTGTATCACTATGATTCGAGATCCAACAAACTATTTTCATTGGGTGTATGACCATTGAAGGTTTTATTCATGTAAATAGAACAACAATTATTTTCTGACTTTAAATGAATAACCGTATTGCAATAAACATGATCAAATCATATTCATGGTCAACGCAAACGCCAAATAACATTTATTTAGGTTTAACACTAATCCCGAAAGTATAGGGAGTGTGCGATGATGATCATATCAATCTTGGAACTACTTCCAACACTCATCGTCACTTCCCCTTCAACTAGTCTCTGTTTATTCTGTAACTCCTGTTTCGAGTTACTAATCTTAGCAACCGAACAAGTATCAAATACTCAGGGGCTACTATAAACACTAGTAAGGTACACATCAATAACCTGTATATCAAATATACCCTTGTTCACTTTGCCATCCTTCTTATCCACCAAATATTCAGGGTATTTCTGCTTCCAGTGACCATTTCCTTTGCAGTAGAAGCACTTAGTTTCAGGCCT
>LR880970.1:4983184-4998210 GCA_904067115.1 Aegilops sharonensis | reverse complement strand
TCTACTTGCCACCTGTGGTGACCCCTTGTGCCTATAAAAGGAGGCCCAAGTGCAACATAGAAAGGGTTCGGTTCGGCTCCGGCTTAGTTCATTCGACTCATACGAAGCCACACTCACTCAGGCTAGGTTTTGTAGCTCCCATTGCTCCCTAGCAAGAACACAATATAATCCACAAAGCAGCAGTAGGAGTATTATCTCTCCGGAGAGCTCCGAAGCTGGGTAAATCGGCTCCTGTGCATCGCTTCGATCCGCTCTTTGTGCATCCTCCGCTCCCCCTCCGAACCACAAGGGACCAGGTCCCATAGGTGTTCGCGGTACACGATTAGCCTCCCCGACATTTGGGTACCTGGCCTGGAGAAAGTGTTATATGGGGAGATGTGCTAGTCTCTGACGCAAGTGCAACTAATATCTGTGTTTGGTCCAGGCAGCACCGCCAGGCGTAGGAAAAAGGTCGCCTGAGTCAGGCTGATCATCCTGCCTGGGCTAGATAGTATATTTTATTTGAGTTTTTTATTTGGGCCAGGCTAATCATGTTCCCTGGGAAGGCCAGGCCAGGCAACTAATTTCTCTTTCAGGCCACGAACCAAACAGCTGCCAGGCAGGCTGCAGGCACACTCGAGGCCAGGCGTGGTGAGCTGTGGAAGCAAACCAAACACCCCCTAAAATTCTTTTGTGAATTCATAAACTCTTTAACACTACTCTCAAATTCAGAGGGCATCTTATTAAAATTTCCATAAGAGTTGTTGTAGGAATTCCCATAATTATTAGAAGGATTACTAGGATAAGGCCTAGGATTAAAATTCCCTCTATACGCGTTGTTACCAAAATTATTCCTACCAACAAAATTCACATCCATAGATTTATTATTCTTCTCAATCAAGGTAGACAAAGGCATATCATTAGGATCAGAAGAAACACTCTTAGTAGCAAATAATTTCATAAGTTCATCCATCTTTCCACTCAAAACATTAATTTCTTCTATCGCATGCACCTTTTTATTAGTAGATCTTTCAGTATGCCATTGAGAATAATTAACCATAATATTATCTAGGAGTTTAGTAGCATATCCTAAAGTAATTTCCATAAAAGTTCCTCCCGTGGCCGAATCTAAAAGATTTCTAGCAGCAAAATTCAATCCAGCATAAACTTTTTGTATAATCATCCACAAGTTCAAACCATGAGTAGGACAATTACGTATCATTAATTTCATTCTCTCCCAAGCTTGTGCAACATGTTCATGATCAAGTTGCTTAAAATTCATAATATCATTTCTAAGAGATAATCTTAGCGGGAGGAAAATACTTAGAGATAAAAGCATCTTTGCACTTGTTCCAAGAATCGATACTATTTTTAGGCAAAGATGAAAACCACGCTTTAGCACGATCTCTAAGCGAAAAATGAAATAGCTTCAATTTAACGACATCATTATCGACATCTTTTTTCTTTTGCATATCACATAAATCAACGAAGCTATTCAGATGAGTAGCGGCATCTTCACTAGGAAGGCTGGCGAATTGATCTTTCATAACAAGATTCAACAAAGCAATATTGATTTCACAAGATTCAGTATTGGCAAGAGGAGCAATCGGAGTGCTAAGGAAATCATTATTATTGGTATTGGTGAAGTCACACAATTTGGTAGCATCTTGAGCCATCGCGACAAACAAGCAATCCAACACACGAGCAACAAAAGGCAAAGGGAAAAAGAGAAGGAGATTGGGAAAGAGAGGGCGAATAAAACGGCAAGGGTGAAGTGGGGGAGAGGAAAATGAGAGGCAAATGGCAAATAATGTAATGCGAGAGATAGGGATTGTGATGGGTACTTGGTATGTTGACTTTTGCGTAGACTCCCCGGGAAGGGTGCCAGAAATCCTTCTTGCTATGTCTTGAGCTTGCGTTGGTTTTCCCCGAAGAGGAGAGGATGATGCAGCACAGTAGCGTAAGTATTTCCCTCAGTTTTTGAGAACCAAGGTATCAATCCAGTAGGAGGCCACACACTAGTCCCTCGTACCTGCACAAAACGATAGCTACTCGCAACCAACGCGATTAGGGGTTGTCAATCCCTTCACGGTCACTTACGAGAGTGAGATCTGATAGAGATAATATTTTTGGTATTTTTGGTATAAGGATGCAAAGTAAAAAGTAAAAGCAAAGTAAAAACAAAGCAAGTATAAAAGTGATGGAGATTGATATGATGAGAATAGACCCGCGGGCCATAGGTTTCACTAGTGGCTTCTCTCAAGAGCATAAGTATTCTGCGGTGGGTGAACAAATTACTATTGAGCAATTGACAGAATTGAGCATAGTTATGAGGTTATCTAGGTATGATCATGTATATAGGCATCACGTCCGAGACAAGTAGACCGAAACGATTCTGCATCTACTACTATTACTCCACTCATCGACCGCTATCCAGCATGCATCTAGAGTATTAAGTTAAAAACAAAGTAACGCCTTAAGCAAGATGACATGATGTAGAGGAATAAATTCATGCAATATGATAAATACCCCATCTTGTTATCCTCGATGGCAACAATACAATACGTGCCTTGCAACCCTTTCTGTCACTGGGTAAGGACACCGCAAGATTGAACCCAAAGCAATGCACTTCTCCCGTTGCAAGAACTACCAATCTAGTTGACCAAACCAAACGGATAATTCAAAGAGACTTGCAAAGATAACTAAACTCAATCGTACATAAAATAATTCAGAGAAGATTTAAATATTATTCATAGATAAGCTGGATCATAAACTCACAATTCATCGGTCTCAACAAACACACCGTAAAAAGAAGATTACATCGAATAGATCTCCACGAGAGAGGGGGAGAAAATTGTATTGAGATCCAAAAAGAGAGAAGAAGCCATCTAGCTACTAGCTATGGACCCGAAGGTCTGAAGTAAACTACTCACACTTCATCGGAGAGGCTATGGTGTTGATGTAGAAGCCCTCCGTGGTGGATGCCCCCTCCGGTAGAGCTCCGGAATAGGCCTCAAGATGGGATCTCGTGGATACAAGAAGTTGCAGCTGTGGAATTAGGTTTTTGGCTCCCGTTCTGATCGTTTGGGGGTACGTAGGTGTATATAGGAGGAAGGAGTATGTCGGTGGAGCTTCGAGGGGCCCACGAGGCAGGGGGCGCGCTCTAGGGGGGGGGGCCCACCCTCGTGACCGCCTCTTTGGTTCCTTGGCGTAGGGTCCAAGTCTCCTGGCTCACGTTCGGTGAGAAAATCACGTTTCCGAAGGTTCCATTCCATTTGGACTCCGTTTGATATTTTGTTTCTTCGAAATACTGAAAAAGGCAAAAAACAACAATTCTGGGCTGGGCCTCCGGTTAATAGGTTAGTCCCAAAAGTAATATAAAAGTGGAAAATAAAGCCCATTATAGTCCAAAACAATAGATAAAGTAGCATGGAGAAATCAAAAATTATAGATGCGTTGGAGACGTATCATCTACGGCGACACGGATGCTGAGGAGGACACCGGTCTCTCGCCGGACCCGGAGGCCGCCAGGGGGGAGCCGTCGATGTCGCGATGCGGCGCTGGAGATGTCCGAGACACTTTATGCAGAATCTGTGAAGTAGCAGGTCCACCCACCCACTGGGGTTTTTTAGGGTGTAATGAACTCCGGCCGTGGGCCTTTTGTTTAAATATCTATGTGTAAATGCCGTGGGTGCCTTTGCTTTTTTGCGTTCTGTTTTTCGGACCGATTTCATGCGTTTTTTCCTTTCTCAAACCTCCCTCCCGCGAGTCAGACGGCCGAGGCTCCGGTCCGTGACAAGGAGTTCGATTCTTTGAAAGGGGCGCGCATGACTTGGGTCTTTGGAAACGTTGAGCGCAAGCGAAACACCCACTGGGCCGGCTGGCGGCAATCCAGCGAAGCCGGTTGGTGAGCAGCCGGTCGTGCGGCTGTTCATTTGGTGAATGACGGGCCTTTGTCTTAGTGTATGAAGCGTAAAGGAGCTTTGGCCCGTTGTGCTTGCCAGCCGACCGCCGAAGCTGGATCTGTGGCTTTAGGGCGAAGTGAGGGACCGCGGCATCCTAACTTTTATCGTAAATCACCAAGTAAGGCGGCGGGGTGGCTATCGAGCCGGCCAGCCCCCGAGCCCCCAGGTCAAGCGAGTCGGACAGGTGGCCGGGTTCAGTGGTATAGTGATGCAGAAAAAAAAGGACACAATAAATTGGTCGGCAAAAGGTAGCCCCCGAGTCTCTTTTGGGGACCCCATAATTTCATGCGTTTACAAAAGGCGACGATACATACACTCGTGCGGCTAACTGTAAAACGGGCGGAGGAGTTCCACGTTCCACGGCCGTGTCGTTTCTTCACCGGCGGTATCCTTCTTGCGCTTCTTTGACTTGCGTGCATCGATTAGGTAGTAGGCGTTGCGATCGCGCAAGGCCCTGCTCATGATGAATGGGCCCTCCCATGGAGGGGACAACTTGTGCTGGCCTGCCTGCTCTTGGACGAGGCGGAGGACGAGGTCGCCCTCGCAGAACGCAAGGGGCTTGATCTTCTTGCTGTGGTAGTGCCTCAGACCTTGCTGGTAGATAGCTGAGCGGCTGAGCGCCAGGAGACGTGCTTCTTCGAGCAGGTCGAGGCCAGCTTCGCGGGCTTCTCTGGGCTTCGGTGTACATCGCGACGCGCGGCGAGTCGAACTCGACGTCGGCCGAGATGATGGCTTCGGCTCCGTAGATGAGGAAGAACGGGGTGAACCCGGTCGACCAATTCGGCGTGGTGCGGAGACTCCAGAGAACGGCCGGCAACTCGTCGAGCTAGCTGCCGGGTGAGCGGATGAGTGGCTCGACGAGTCGCGGCTTGATGCCGGACAGGATGAGTCCGTTGAGCTGAGCAGCCCCCGGGTTGATGGTGGCCGGGTTGAGCTGAGCAGCCCTCGGGCCGGGTTCAGCATCCCCCGGGCCGGCTTGAGGTGCGGCTGGATCGTCTGGAACGTGAATGGACTCGGAGTCCGGTGATGGCTTGACGGACGGGATGGCTTGTCGTGACGAGGCGATCTTGGCGAGTGTGTCGGCTGCTTAGTTCTACGTGCGCGGGACATGGAGGAACTCGCAGCCCTCGAAGGATCTGGACAGCTTCTTGATACGTCTCCAACGTATCTATAATTTTTGATTGCTCCATGCTACTTTATCTACTGTTTTGGACTATATTGGGCTTTATTTTGCACTTCTATATTATTTTTGGGACTAACCAATTAACCGGAGGCCCAGCCCAGAATTGTTGTTTTTTGCCTATTTCAGTGCTTCGAAGAAACAGAATATCAAACGGAGTCCAAACGGAATGAAACCTTCGGGAACGTGATTTTCCAACCGAACGTGATCCAGGAGACTTGGACCCTACTCCAAGAAGTGCCAGAGGCGGTCACGAGGGTGGAGGGCACGCCCCCCTGGGCGCGCCCCCTACCTCGTGGGCCCCCAGACGCTCCACCGACGTACTCCTTCCTCCTATATATACCTACGTATCCCCAAACGATCAGAACAGGAGCCAAAAACCTAATTCCACCGCCGCAACTTCCTGTATCCACGAGATCCCATCTTGGGGCCTGTTCCAGAGCTCCGCCGAGGGGGCATCCACCACGGAGGGCTTCTACATCAACACCATAGCCCCTCCGATGAAGTGTGAGTAGTTTACTTCAGACCTTCAGGTCCATAGCTAGTAGCTAGATGGCTTCTTCTCTCTTTTTGGATCTCAATACAATGTACTCCCCCTCTCTCGTGGAGATCTATTCGATGTAATCTTCTTTTTGCGGTGTGTTTGTTGAGATCGATGAATTGTGGGTTTATGATCCAGTATTATCTATGGAAAATATTTGATTCTTCTCTGAATTCTTTTATGTATGATTGAGTTATATTTGCAAGTCTCTTCGAATTATCCATTTGGTTTGGCCAACTAGATTGGTAGTTCTTGCAATGGGAGAAGTGCTTAGCTTTGGGTTCAATCTTGCGGTGTCCTTACCCAGTGACAGAAAGGGTTGCAAGGCACGTATTGTATTGTTGCAATCGAGGATAACAAGATGGGGTTTTTATCATATTGCATGAATTTATCCCTCTACATCATGTCATCTTGCTTAAGGCGTTACTCTGTTTTTCACTTAATACTCTAGATGCATGCTGGATAGCAGTCGATGAGTGGAGTAATAGTAGTAGATGCAGAATCGTTTCGATCTACTTGTCTCGGACGTGATGCCTATACACATGATCATTGCCTAGATATACTCATAACTATGCTCAATTCTGTCAATTGCTCAACAGTAATTTGTTCACCCACCGTAGAATACTTATGCTCTTGAGAGAAGCCACTAGTTAAACCTATGTCCCCCGGGTATATTCTCATCATATCAATGTCTATCACTTTATTTACTTGTTTGTTTTTACTTTGCTTTTACTTTTTACTTTGCATCTTTATACCAAAAATACCAAAAATATTATCTCTATTAGATCTCACTCTCGTAAGTGACCGTGAAGGGATTGACAACCCCTAATCGCGTTGGTTGGGAGTAGCTATCGTTTTGTACAGGTACGAGGGACTTGTGTGTGGTCTCCTACTAGATTTATACCTTGGTTCTCAAAAATTGAGGGAAATACTTATGCTACTGTGCTCCATCATCCTCTCCTCTTCGGGGAAAACCAACGCAAGCTCAAGACGTAGCAAGAAGGATTTCTGGCACCGTTGCCGGGGAGGCTCACGCAAGCAAGTCAACCATACCAAGTACCCATCACAATCCCTATCTCTCGCATTACATTATTTGCCATTTGCCTCTCGTTTTCCTCTCCCCCACTTCACCCTTGCCGTTTTATTCGCCCTCTCTTTCCCAATCTCCTCCTCTCTTTCTCGTTTGCCTTTTTCCCGTTGCCTTTCTGTTTGCTTGTGTGTTGGATTACTTGTTGCCATGGCACAAGATAATACCAAATTGTGTGATTTCTCGAATACCAATAATAATGATTTCCTTAGCACTCCGATTGCTCCTCTTAATAATGATGAGTCTTGTGAAATCAATACCGCTTTGCTGAATCTTGTCATGAAAGATCAATTCGCCGGCCTTCCTAGTGAAGATGTCGCTACTCATCTAAATAATTTTGTTGATTTGTGTGATATGCAAAAGAAGAAAGATACGGATAACAATATTGTCAAATTGAAGTTATTTCTGTTTTCACTTAGAGATCGTGCTAAAGTTTTGTTTTCATCTTTGCCTAAAAATAGTATTGATTCTTGGAACAAGTGCAAAGATGCTTTTATCTCTAAGTATTTTCCTCCCGCTAAGATTATCACTCTTAGGAACGATATCATGAATTTGAAACTATTTGATCATGAGCATGTTGCCCAATCTTGGGAAAGAATGAAATTAATGCTTCGCAATTGCCCTACTCATGGTTTGAATTTATGGATGATCATACAAAATTTCTATGCCGGATTGAATTTTGCTTCTAGAAATCTTTTAGATTCGGCCGCGGGAGGCACTTTTATGGAAATTACATTAGGAGAAGCTACCAAATTGCTTGATAATATTATGGCTAATTATTCTCAGTGGCACACCGAAAGATCTTCTAGTAAAAAAGTGCATGCTATAGAAGAAATCAATGTTTTGAGTGAAAAGATGGATGAACTTATGAAGATGTTTGATCCTAAAAATACTCCTCTTGATCCTAATGATATGCCTTTATCTACTTTGCTTGAGAATAATAATGTATCTATGGATGTGAATTTTGTTGGTAGGAATAGTTTTGGAAACAACGCGTATAGAGGGAATTTTAATCCTAGGCCTTATCCTAGTAATCCTTCTAATAATTATGGAAATTCCTACAACAACTCTTATGGTAATTTTAATAAAATGCCCTCTGAATTTGAGAGTAGTGCTAAAGAGTTTATGAATTCACAAAAGAACTTTAATGCTTTGCTTGAAGAGAAATTGCATAAAGTTGATGATTTGGCTCGTAACGTTGATAGAATTTCTCTTGAGATTGATTCTTTAAAGCTTAGATCTATTCCTCCTAAGCATGATATCAATGAGTCTCTCAAAGCCATGAGAAGTTCCATTGATGAGTGCAAGGAAAGAACCGCTAGGATGCGTGCTTCCAAAGATGCCTTTATTAAAGCCTGTTCTTCCAATTCCTACGAAAATCAAGATGAAGATCTAAAAGTTATTGATGTGTCCCCTATTAAATCTTTGTTTTGCAATATGAATCTTGATGAAACTGAATATGATCTTCCTTTACCTAGAAGGCATTCTAAGAATTCGGAGTTTTAGATCACGATGATGAAATTGATAAAAGTAGGATTGAAATAAATAAAAACCGAGACGTTGCTAAACCCACTATTTTGGATCTCAAGTAATTTAATTATGAAAATTGCTCTTTGATTGGTTGCATTTCCTTGTTGCAATCCGTGCTAGATTCTCCTCATGCTTATAGTCAAAATAAGGCCTTTACCGAACACGTTGTTGATGCCTTGATGCAATCTTATGAAGAAAAACTTGATTTGAAAGTTTCTATCCCTAGAAAACTCTATGATGAGCGGGAACCTACCATTAAAATTAAATATTATGATTCTCATGCTTTATGTGATTTGGGTGCTAGTGTCTCTACTATTCCCAAAACTTTATGCGATTTCCTAGATTTCCGTGATTTTGATGATTGCTCTCTAAAATTGCATCTTGCGGATTCCACTATTAAAAAGCCTATGAGAAGAATTAATGATGTTCTTATTATTGCAAATAGGAATTATGTGCCCGTACATTTTATCGTTCTTGATATAGATTGCAATCCTTCATGTCCTATTATTCTTGGTAGACCTTTTCTTAGAACGATTGGTGCAATTATTGATATGAAGGAAGGAAACATTAGATTCCAATTTCCCTTAAAGAAGTGTATGGAACACTTCCCTAGAAAGAAAATAAAATTACCATATGAATCTATCATGAGAGCCACTTGTGGATTGCCTACCAAAGATCGCAATACCTAGATCTATCCTTGCTTTTATGCCTAGCTAGGGGCATTAAACGATAGCGCTTGTTGGGAGGCAACCCAATTTTATTTTGTGTTTTTTGTTTTTGCTTCTGTTTAGGAATAAATAATCCATCTAGCCTCTGTTTAGATGTGGTTTTATGTTTTAATTAGTGTTTGTGCCAAGCTAGACCTATTGGATCTTCTTGGATGATAGTTATTTGATCTTGCTGTAATTTCCAGAAACTTTGCGCTCAGTTCCCAAATTATTAAAAATCACCAGAACGTGATAAAATACTGATTCCAATTGCTGCTGATCAATAAACAAATTATCCAGGTCTTCTAATTTTGGAAGAATTTTTTGGGTTCCAGAAGTTTGCGTTAGTTACAGATTACTACAGACTGTTCTGTTCTTTAAAAGATTCTATTTTGCGTGTGTTGTTTCCTTATTTTGATGAATCTATGGCTAGTAAAATAGTTTATGATCCATAGAGAAGTCGGAATACAGTAGGTTTAACACCAATATAAATAAAGAATGAGTTCATTACAGTAACTTGAAATGGTATTTTGTTTTCTTTCGCTAACGGAGCTCACGAGATTTCTGTTGAGTTTTGTATTGTGAAGTTTTCAAGTTTTGGGTGAATTTTTTTGATGGATTATGGAACAAGGAGTGGCAAGAGCCTAAGCTTGGGGATGCCCATGGCACCCCCATAATAATACAAGGACACCAAAAAGTCGAAGCTTGGGGATGCCCCGGAAGGCATCCCCTCTTTCGTCCACTTCCATCGGTAACTTTACTTGGAGCTATATTTTTATTCACCACATGATATGTGTTTTGCTTGGAGCGTCTTGTATTATTTGCGTCTTTGCTTGTTAGTTTACCACAATCATCCTTTCTGTACACACCTTTTGAGAGAGCCATACATGAATTGGAATTTGTTAGAATACTCTATGTGCTTCACTTATATCTTTTGAGCTTGATAGTTTTGCTCTAGTACTTCACTTATATCTTTTAGAGCACGGTGGTGGATTTGTTTTAAAAGAACTATTGATCTCTCATGCTTCACTTAGATTATTTTGAGATTCTTAAATAGCATGGTAATTTGCTTAATAATAATATGCTTGGTATTCAAGATTTGTAAAACTTTCTTTTGAGTGCGTTGAATACTAAGAAAAGTTTGATGCTTGATAATTGTTTTGAGATATGGAGGTGATAATATCAAAGTCGTGCTAGTTGAGTAGTTGTGAATTTGAGAAATGCTTGTGTTGAAGTTTGCAAGTCCCGTAGCATGCACTTATGGTAAACGTTATGTAACAAATTTCAAACATGAGGTGTTATTTGATTGTCCTCCTTATGAGTGGCGGTCGGGGACGAGCGATGGTCTTTTCCTACCAATCTATGCCCCTAGGAGCATGCGTGTAGTGCTTTGGTTTTTGATGGCTTGTAGATTTTTGCAATAAGTATGTGAGTTCTTTATGACTAATGTTGAGTCCATGGATTATACGCACTCTTACCCTTCCATCTTTGCTAGCCTCTTAGGTACCGTGCATTGCCCTTTCTCACATTGAGAGTTGGTGCAAACTTCGTCGGTGCATCCAAATCCCGTGATATGATACGCTCTTTCACACATAAACCTCCTTATATCTTCCTCAAAACAGCCACCATACCTACCTATTATGGCATTTCCATAGCCACTCCGAGATATATTGCCATGCAACTTTCCACCATACCGTTCTTCATGACACATTCATCTATGTCATATCGCTTAAGCATGATCATGTAGTTGACATAGTATTTGTGGCAAAGCCACCGTTCATAATTCTTTCATACATGTCACTCTTCATTCATTGCATATCCCGGTACACCGCCGGAGGCATTCATATAGAGTCATACTTTGTTCTAGTATCGAGTTGTAATCATTGAGTTGTAAATAAATAGAAGTGTGACGATCATCATTTTCTAGAGCATTGTCCCAAAAAAAAGAAAAAAAAGAAGGCCCAAAAAAAGAAATAAAAAGGGGCAATGTTACTATCTCTTTTTCCACACTTGTGCTTCAAAGTAGCACCATGTTCTTCATATAGCGAGTCTCATATATTGTGCTTCAAAGTAGCACCATGTTTTTCATGTAGAGAGTTTCATATGTTGTCACTTTCATATACTAGTGGGAATTTTTCATTATAGAACTTGGCTTGTATATTCCAACGATGGGCTTCCTCAAATTCCCTAGGTCTTCGTAAGCAAGCAAGTTGGATGCACACCCACTTAGTTTCTTTTGTTGAGCTTTCATACATTTATAGCTCTAGTGCATCCGTTGCATGGCAATCCCTACTCCTTGCCTTAACATCAATTGATGGGCATCTCCATAGCCCGTTGATTAGCCTCGTTGATGTGAGACCTTCTCCTTTTTTGTCTTCTCCACATAACCCCCATCATTATATTCTATTCCACCCATAGTGCTATGTCCATGGCTCACGCTCATGTATTGCGTGAAAGTTTATAGGTTTGAGATTACTAAAGTATGAAACAATTGCTTGGATTGTCATCGGGGTTGTGCATGATGAGAGCATTATTGTGTGACGAAAATGGAGCATGACTAAACTATATGATTTTGTAGGGATGAACTTTCTTTGGCCATGTTATTTTGAGAGGACATAATTGCTTAGTTAGTATGCATGAAGTATTATTATTTTTATGTCAATATGAACTTTTGTCTTGAATCTTTCGGATCTGAATATTCGTACCACAATTAAGAAGAGTTACATTGAAATTATGCCAGGTATCACTCCGCATCAAAAATTCTCTTTTTATCATTTACCTACTTGAGGACGAGCAGGAATTAAGCTTGGGGATGCCTGATACGTCTCCAACGTATCTATAATTTTTGATTGCTCCATGCTACTTTATCTACTGTTTTGGACTATATTGGGCTTTATTTTCCACTTTTATATTATTTTTGGGACTAACCTATTAAGCGGAGGCCTAGCCCAGAATTGCTGTTTTTTTTTGCCTATTTGAGTGTTTCGAAGAAACATAATATCAAATGGAGTCCAAACGGAATGAAACCTTCGGGAACGTGATTTTCCAACCGAACGTGATCCAGGAGACTTGGACCCTACTCCAAGAAGTGCCAGAGGCGGTCACGAGGGTGGAGGGCGCGCCCCCCTACCTTGTGGGCCCCCTGACGCTCCACCGACGTAATCCTTCCTCCTATATATACCTACGTATCCCCAAACGAACAGAACAGGAGCCAAAAACCTAATTCCACCGCCGCAACTTCCTGTATCCACGAGATCCCATCTTGGGGCCTATTCCGGAGCTCCGCCGGAGGGGGCATCCACCACGGAGGGCTTCTACATCAACACCATAGCCCCTCCGATGAAGTGTGAGTAGTTTACTTCAGACCTTCGGGTCCATAGCTAGTAGCTAGATGGTTTCTTCTCTCTTTTTGGATCTCAATACAATGTTCTCCCCCTCTCTCGTATAGATCTATTCGATGTAATCTTATTTTTGCGGTGTGTTTGTTGAGACCGATGAATTGTGGGTTTATGATCCAGTATTATCTATGGAAAATATTTGATTCTTCTCTGAATTCTTTTATGTATGATTGAGTTATCTTTGCAAGTCTCTTCGAATTATCCGTTTGGTTTGGCCAACTAGATTGGTAGTTCTTGCAATGGGAGAAGTGCTTAGCTTTGGGTTCAATCTTGCGGTGTCCTTACCCAGTGACAGAAAGGGTTGCAAGGCACGTTTTGTATTGTTGCCATCGAGGATAACAAGATGGGTTTTTTTTATCATATTGCATGAATTTATCCCTCTACATCATGTCATCTTGCTTAGGGCGTTACTCTGTTTTTAACTTAATACTCTAGATGCATGCTGGATAGCGGTCGATGAGTGGAGTAATAGTAGTAGATGCAGAATCGTTTTGATCTACTTGTCTCGGACGTGATGCCTATACACATGATCATTGCCTAGATATACTCATAACTATGCTCAATTCTGTCAATTGCTCAACAGTAATTTGTTCACCCACCGTAGAATACTTATGCTCTTGAGAGAAGCCACTAGTGAAACCTATGGCCCCCTGGTCTATTCTCATCATATCAATCTCTATCACTTTATTTACTTGTTTGTTTTTACTTTGCTTTTACTTTTTACTTTGCATCTTTATACCAAAAATACCAAAAATATTATCTCTATCAGATCTCACTCTCGTAAGTGACCGTGAAGGGATTGACAACCCCTAATCGCGTTGGTTGCGAGTAGCTATCGCTTTGTGCAGGTACGAGGGACTTCTGCATGGTCTCCTACTAGATTGATACCTTGGTTCTCAAAAACTGAGGGAAATACTTACGCTACTGTGCTGCATCATCCTCTCCTCTTCGGGAAAAACCAACGCAAGCTCAAGACGTAGCACTTCTGGACGAGGAAGCGGTAGCTTGCCATGTTTGAGTCGCGGGCGTCCCACTCGCCGAGGCACTGCTACAACACCAGGTCCGAGTCGCCATAGCACAGGATGCGCCGGATGCCGAGTTCCTTGGCAAGCCGGACGCCGTGCACAAGGGCTTCATATTCGGCGACATTGTTGGACGCGACGAAGTGGATCTGGAGCGCGTAGCGGAGCCGGTCGCCCTTTGGGGACGACAGTACGATGCCGGCCCCTAAGCCGAGTCGCATCTTGGACCCGTCGAAGTGCATGCTCCAATGCGTCGAGTCGGGAGGCGACGACAGGTACTGTGTCTCGGTCTAGTCGACGAGGAAGTCGGCCAGGGCTTGAGACTTGATCGTGGTGCAGGGCTCGTAGAGGATGGTGTGGCCGGCTAGCTGGATCGCCCACTTGGCGACCCAGCCAGAGGCGTCCCGGCACCCGATGATTTCTCCGATAGGCGCCGTGCTGACGACGGTGACGACTTGCTCTTGGAAGTACTGCTTCAG
Source organism: Aegilops sharonensis (assembly GCA_904067115.1). NCBI lineage: Eukaryota > Viridiplantae > Streptophyta > Magnoliopsida > Poales > Poaceae > Aegilops > Aegilops sharonensis. Next base: position 4,984,322 of record LR880970.1, on the reverse strand, counting down.
CTTCTTGGCGGTGAGGTACACACCGTAACACATCTTCTAGTAGTGCGGGTAGTTCTGCTTGGAGATGGAGAGCACCTCGCTCAGGTAGTAGACTGGGATCTGGACGGCTTGGATCTTGCCCTTCTCTGGTCGCTCGACCACTAGCACCGTGCTGACCGCCCGCTAGGTCGCGGCTATGTAGAGCAACAGCGGCTGCTTGTTGGTCGGTGCGGCCAGGACTGGCGCGGTGGAGAGCATGCGCTTGAGGTCTTGGAAGGCCTCGTCTGCCTTGGCGTTCCATTCGAACGGACTTGTCTTCTTCATCAGCTGGTACAAGGGGAGCGCCCTCTCGCCCAGCCGGCTTAGAAACCGGCTGACCGAGGCCAAGCACCCGCACTAGTGCAGAACCGGGCAATAGCACCGGTTCGTAAGGCCCTTTAGTGCCGGTTGCATAACCGGCACTAAAGTGTGGGCACTAAAGGCCCCCCCCCCCCCTTTAGTACCGGTTCAGCATGAACCGGTGCTAAAGGGAAACCACGTCGCCCAAGCCAGCTCCAGGGGCCTGGAGCCCTTTAGTACTGGTTGGTAAGACCAACCGGTACTATAAGGTTTGGGGGGGTTTTAGTTTTATGATTTCTTTTTCATTTAATTTTGTGTTTCCATTTTAATTCTTTTTCGTTTGCTGGTATTTTACGATACTACACATTGTACACGTTATGCATATATATATCTAAGATACTCCCAAGTGATTTGTATATCGTTTTAATTCATCATCCAGGGTGCAGAATAAGTTATTCTTCACCCGAGGTAATCTTACAATCATTTCATAATTAAATTACGTTTGGAATTCAAATAGTTACATTCCTATTGATTCACTACGTAAAATTTTACATAAGAAAATAAAAATATAGGTCATAAGAAAAAGAAAATTTACAGTTTATGTGTATTTTACACTATGTTTTTACGTTTGTAATTTTACATAAACATAAAATATTTTTTACGACGATTATATATTTTCTTACAGTCTATTTTTACATCGGAAATAAGACAAAACTTACATAACGTAAAATTACGATGCATTGATGGTAAAATAGAGGGGGGTGAAGAATAACTATTTCTCACACAGGGTGACGAATAGTCAATCCCTATATATATATAT
>LR880970.1:4937863-4949773 GCA_904067115.1 Aegilops sharonensis | reverse complement strand
ATAGGGTTCCCCCAGAACGATGACCCGTACGGTTACAGAAGCCGTAAGAGAAAGATGGATCGGGAAGCAGATGTTGTGGCGCGGTTGGCATCGGAAATGGATGTGATGAAGAAAACCATGAGTGTACTAGTAGCCGAAAGAGATGCAGCTCGGGTGCAGCATGAAGATCATCCAGCGGATCTCGGAAGCCAGCAGCGGAGAAGCAGCGTGGCTTCCACGGAGGCCCCACCGGCTAGTGCAGATGCACCGACGATCAAAATTACTGCACCGGAGCCTCTGGTGGTCGAAATTACTGCACCGGAGCCTCTGGTGGTCGAAATTACTGCACCGGAGCCTCTGGTGGTCGAAATTACTGCACCGGAGCCTCCTCGCACCAAGTGGCACAGCCAGCATCAGAGGTCCGGTGGGCACATTGGTCAGCGGCACATCTATGCTGATTTGATGCGCCCTTGAAGTGAAAGCACAAGTCCGTCGCCATGTGCCAGATAAGGACACTCTCATCGAATGGCCTTTCCAAGCTCCAGCCTAGCTCTTCCCAGCGACCTGCGCACTTATTCATAGTCCATTGGCCCCTGTGATTGCTGAACTTCCTGTAGCTAGCAGCATCTCTTATGTGATCCTTCCACCAACCTTTCACATGTTCAAAAACTAACTCTGTGATCCGACCGGATGAGGAGCACGACTTCTTGCACCAATGTTGGTCCACATAATTCTTGCATTTAAAGGAACTCGCCAAGCACATCATATGCGGATGCCTTTTGTGACAGGCGAAAAGACCCATCAGGCTATGTTGAGCAACCTTGGTAGACAATCTGGTGTTGAAAGATTTCTCAGAATTAATTCGGAGACGAACATATTGTTTTGCTACAATGGAATAGCTTTCCAGAATGCTAGTGAAATAGAGCAAGGCATACGTAATCTTCACATCGCCATGATTATAGTCTTCTCTGTGGCTATAATGGAAAAGGACAGTCGCTGCGAGTGGTAGGTATATAGATACACCACGTACCAACACACCGCATAGGAATTGGTAAGGGTGTTCTTTAGGATTAGAACAGTACGGGGACGAATATTCCTTGGTGTATAGAAGGTCAAACATGTTAGAGAGTCCCCTTTGGAGCAAGTCACAAGCCCCCTTTCCATCAAGGATGAAGAAGCATTTGAGGATACTAAGCCTTTCAGGATATGGAGATGAAAGATCTACGAACAAGGAGGAGGGGCGGAGAATTTGTGGTGGTAGGGAGTCTACTACATCGCCTTGAAAAAGGGCGAGCAAGTCCGATGGCCGTTGCTGCAAAGATCCATCAGACTGCCTAAACTGAAAGTGAAGAGTCATCCAGGCCGTGAGCCATTGTAGCAAAGATCGTTCGCCCCGCCAAAGTAGACAGATTCCAGACCACTCGGCCCTCAGCCGTTGAAGGAAACTGCGCTTCCAAGTGAGGAAGATAGCAGTCCACTTGGCCTTGAGCAATTGTACAAGTGATACAAAACCCAAATTGCCCTGCCTTGGTGCTTCTGCATCGCCGTCTCCGTGTGCTTCAGGCTGCTCAGAAGAAACCGAGGAGACAAAAGAGCTTGCTTCTATCACGTATTCTTCAACCGAGCTCACTGTCCTTAGAGCTGTGCCAGAAGAGCTCACTAAACTATTAATGCTAGCACTCATAAGAGCCACTGGCTTCTCTATACATTTGAGGACTCCGGGGATGAAGAGCAGGATGGCTGCCTGCAGCAACCTCTTGTCGCTGCCTCTCCATGTTCTACAGAACACATAGATGGCTACTGCGACCTGAGACACAGAGGTGACAACATGCCGCTTCCATAGCTCATTATCCTCAATGTTGTAGGCGGTTATAAGATCCCGCCCACCAAGGTGAATCAGAAGAACCGGTGCCCACACCACCTCTAGGACACTATTGCTTTTTGAGAGGATACAATCTTTTTGTGACCCGACGATGGAGCTACAATCTATCTTCCTCTGGCGGGTAAAAAGGGTAGCAAGGGCGTATATGGCTAGAGCATCACTACCTAGGTACGTGAGCCATATTATGGATCTACACCAGGAAGGGATAGCAAGCTTACGCAAGGCGGCAGAGATCAACAGAAGGGATTGGACGAAGAGGCTGCCGAGGACGAGGATGCGCAGCTGCCACTCCTCCCACCAATGCACAGCACTTGAGACACCCATCTTGACCTGAACTGGCTCTTGCTCACTCACCTACTCAGTGCGCTGTGGCACACAGTGAGAGGTTGCTGCTCCTTTTAAAGCTTGCCAGCTAATTCTATCCTTCACATGGTTATCAGCACCTAGGGCGCTGTCACCTGCATGGCTGCTGAAAAATAAAAGAGAACCCTTACACTAGTCACACAACCTTACACATGGAACCGCTGGCTTAATAATGCACTTTTCTTGACTTGGCCAGACAGTCGGAGTAGGGCAAAGACGTGTGGGAGGAGCGAGGTTATAGAGATGCGAGGCCAGCTCAGGTCAATATCACTCAACTCACCCCAACCGATGGATGTACTAAAATAATCACTAACAACTCAAGAGATCCAATTGGAATAGAGGCTTGGCTTCAGATCTCGTGTTGGGTTCGTATTTGTGTTGCCAGTGGGATGTAAACTAACTATTGCTTGGAGTTGATGCTTGGGAGGAGCACATGAATATAGAGCCCAAGCAAACTACGTTCAGAGCTTTGCTTTGATCCAGTTGTGCGCTGCAGGTGCACGCGATTGAACGACGCAACGGGTTGGAATGCGAGACTGTAAAATAAATCTCGGCACCCGCGTGGGCGTGGCCGGTTAAGGAATCAAGGGAAGAAGGAGGACCTTGACTTGGAGTTAGATGCGCTTACCCATTAGGGGAGGCGGGGTCGGCGGCCGCGTAGACCGGGCGGAGGTCGATGCCGTTCACCGGCGGAGATACCATGACCGTCGCTTGGCTCTGAAGAGGGAGAAGCGCTTCGGGTTCGAGGAGCCTGCCTGCCCTGTGGTCGGAAGCGGACTTGGCCATGGCCGTCGTACTGCTCTTACGACATGGGGGAAGTATATTGTGGGCTTCATCGACACAAAACACTCAGCCCAATAAATAAATCTGCAAAGCCCACCTTCACGTTTAAACTATTCAAACTTGGCGTTCGTTCTTCAAAAAAGCATAAAATGTTCGATAACTCTCCCGAAAGATAACATACATATTCTAACGGATTTTTCTATTAGGTTCTAAGAGCATCTCCAACGGGAGACCCATTTCATCCGCACACGTTTGTTTTGGTCGACGCGGACAAAAACACCGACCCAATGCGCTGACCCATTCCCAAAATCCGTCCAGCTGGCTTCTGCGCGGACCCATTTCAAGCCTAAAATTGCGCCTGAAATGCGTCGACGCGGACGTGCCGCACGTCCCCTCGATGTCTGCCGCGGTCCCACTTGTCCGTCGCCCAACCACCACCCGCGTCTTATTGAATGCCAACACCTACCCTGGGCCCCATCTGGTAGCGTGTGGAAGGTCTATGAGCCCGTCCTTTTTAATGGAAGCGTGCGGCGGGGCCGACCTCGTCCACTTCCAACGCCCGTCCACATCTGGCCACACCGTGCTCCCTGGGGGCGACGAAGAACCCTAGCAAGCCCAAACCACCATGGGGTGTTTCAGTGGCAAGGGGAGGGGGAAGCTAACCCCTGGTGCGAGCTCTTCCCGCGGCTCGCCGGCTCTTCCGCCGCCGCCTCCTAGACGCGGCTCGCCACCGGAGCGGCAGCGTCTGTACATACCAGTCCACCAAGCACGGTTGCACCGGCAGTACCGCCAGCCGCTGCAGTATCCGCGCGTCAACCTGCCTCACGACTGGCATCTGGATGTGTAGCGGATCCCGATTCCGGCAGTTCCACGCACGCTGCGGGCACATGCCAAGGAGGTTCGCCGGTGTCAAGAGGCCCTCACTTCGGAGTAGCGGTGGATGTGTGCCTATGCGCCAGACTCCCCCAACTAAGAGAGCTGGTTCACGCTAGAGCGCGAGGAGGAGCGTTGTCCGGGCGTCCACGTCGACCACGACGTCCCACCGCCGCCGCCTCAGGTTCTGTCGCACGAGCAGGATGAAGAGGAGGCGTACCAGGGCGCCCTCGAGCTAGCCCTGCAGTAGGCGCTGGAGGTGAGTAGGCTCGAGGAGGAGGCCCAGTGGGATGGGATGGACCGCGCCCTTGCCTTGTCGGTGGCAGGGGACTCCGTCCACGCCCCGCTCTTCGACTCGCCTCCGCAGCCACCGCCGCCGCCCATCGTCGAGCCCCAGCCGGAGCCGGAGCCGGAGCCGACGCGGAAGCGCTCACTGCCTCCACCCACTTGGCCGGAGGAGTCCTACCCGTGGACCGGCGCGTACCGCGAGTGGGCGAGCGCACCTCCGGTCCACTACGCCATGGCGCCGGCGGAGGAGGCGGCCTACCTTGAGGGCTGCAAGGCGTACTGGCTCGCCCAGGAGGCGGCCGACGGTGAGCGGCAGATGCATTGGGAGCAGCTGTTGCGCCGTGACGCGAAGGCGATGCGGCTTGAGGAAGAGGAGGAGGAGGGGCGCGCCTGGCTAGCCGCAATGCCGACGCTCCAACAGACGCCGAAGGAGGCGGCCCTGGTAGCGTACCAAGCGGCATTCGGGTGGGCTGGCCCTGCTCCTGTCTTGATCGACCTCACCGGTGCCGACGGCGACGTCAAGGGCAAGGGCAAGGCGGAGGACGTCTATGGCAGCGTGGAGGCGGCGGACTTTTCTATGTTTTTATTAGGGAGATTTTACGGTAGATTATAATACACCAGAGCACATGTAATACTCCACGAAACGGTCTAGAATCGGCCAAGACTGCCAATGTTGGTGACCGACATGTAAGCGCACCTTGGGGTTCAACAACTATGGAAATTGCTTCGGACCACAAAACGGTGAGTAATAGTCAATGAAACGGGCCAGAATTGGCCAAAACTGTGATGACAGACATGTAAACGCACCCCTGGGATAGTCAATCATGGAAATCGCTCTAGGACCCAAAAACGGTGAGTAATAGTGCATGAAACGGACCAAAATCAGCCAAAAACAGTGATTGTTGATAGCCGACGCGTAAGCACACCTTGGGATTCAACAACTATGGAAATCGCTTTGGGACCCGAAAACAGTGAGTAATAGTCCACGAAACGGCTAAGAATTGGCCAAAACCGTCTGTGTTGACGACGGACACTTAAACGCACCCCGGGGATCGTCAATCGTGGAAATCGCTCTAGGACCCAAAACGGTGGGTAGTAATCCACGAAACGCACTAGAATTGGCCAAAAATGTGAGTGTTGATGACCGACACGTAAATGCACCCCGGGGTTCGTCAATCGTGGAAATCACTTCGGGACCCCAAAACTAAGTAATAGTACAAGAAACAGGCGAGAATCGGCCCAAACTGCGAGTCTTGACGACCAACGTGTAAGCACACCTTGGGATTCGACAACCATGGAAATCGCTTTGGGACCCCAAAACGGTAAGTAGTAGTCCAGAAACGGGTAAGAATTGACAGAAAACGCGACTGTTGTTGACCGACACGTAATAGCACCCCGGGGTTCATCAATAGTGGAAACCACTCCGGGACCCAAAACAGTGAGTAATACTCCACGAAACGGGCTAGAATCGGCCAAGACTGCCAATGTTGGNGATGACAGACATGTAAACGCACCCCTGGGATAGTCAATCATGGAAATCGCTCTAGGACCCAAAAACGGTGAGTAATAGTGCATGAAACGGACCAAAATCAGCCAAAAACAGTGATTGTTGATAGCCGACGCGTAAGCACACCTTGGGATTCAACAACTATGGAAATCGCTTTGGGACCCGAAAACAGTGAGTAATAGTCCACGAAACGGCTAAGAATTGGCCAAAACCGTCTGTGTTGACGACGGACACTTAAACGCACCCCGGGGATCGTCAATCGTGGAAATCGCTCTAGGACCCAAAACGGTGGGTAGTAATCCACGAAACGCACTAGAATTGGCCAAAAATGTGAGTGTTGATGACCGACACGTAAATGCACCCCGGGGTTCGTCAATCGTGGAAATCACTTCGGGACCCCAAAACTAAGTAATAGTACAAGAAACAGGCGAGAATCGGCCCAAACTGCGAGTCTTGACGACCAACGTGTAAGCACACCTTGGGATTCGACAACCATGGAAATCGCTTTGGGACCCCAAAACGGTAAGTAGTAGTCCAGAAACGGGTAAGAATTGACAGAAAACGCGACTGTTGTTGACCGACACGTAATAGCACCCCGGGGTTCATCAATAGTGGAAACCACTCCGGGACCCAAAACAGTGAGTAATACTCCACGAAACGGGCTAGAATCGGCCAAGACTGCCAATGTTGGTGACCCACACGTAAGCGCACCTTGGGGTTCAACAAATATGGAAATCGCTTCGGACCCCAAAATGGTGAGTAGATGTCAATGAAACGGGCCAGAATTGGCCAAAACTTTGATTGTTAACGACGGACATGTAAACGCACCCCGAGGTTAGTCAATTTGGAAATCGCTATAGGACCCCAAAAGGTGGGTAATAGTGCATGAAACGGACCAAAATCGGCCAAAAACAGCAATTGTTGATAGCCAACACGTAAGCACACCTTGGGGTTCAACAACTATGGGAATCGCTTTGGGACCCGAAAACCGTGAGTAATAGTTCACGAAACGGCTCAGAATTGTCCAAAACCGTCTGTGTTGACTACCAATGCGTAAGCACACCTTGGGATTCGACAACCATGGAAATCGCTTTCGGACCCCAAAACGGTAAGTAATAGTCCAGAAACGGGTCAGAATCGACAAAAAACACGACTGTTGATGACCGACACGTAAACGCACCCCGGGGTTCATCAATAGTGGAAATCACTCCGGGACGCCAAAACAGTTAGTAATACTCCGCGAAACTGGCTAGAATCGGCCAAGACTGTCAATGTTGGTGACCGACACATAAGCGACCTTGGGGTTCAACAACTATGGAAATCGCTTCGGACCCCAAAACGGTGAGTAATAGTCAATGAAACTCGCCAAAATTGGCCAAAACTATAATTGTTAACGCAGGACATGTAAACGCACCCCGTGGTTAGTCAATCATGGAAATCGCTCTAGGACCCTAAAACGGTGAGTTATAGTGCATGAAACAGACCAAAATCGGCCAAAAACAGCGATTGTTGATAACCGACACACGTAAGCACACCTTGGGGTTCAACAACTTTGGAAATCGCTTTGGGACCAAAAAATCGTGAGTAATAGTCCACGAAACGGCTCAGAATTGGCCAAAACCGTCTGTGTTGACGACGGACACTTAAACACACCCCGTGGATCGTCAATCGTGGAAATCGCTATAGGACCCCAAAACGGTGGGTAGTAGTCCACCAAACGGACCAGAATTGGCCAAATTTGCGAGTGTTGATGACCGATACGTAAATGCACCCCGGGGTTCATCAATCGTGGAAATCACTCCGGGACCCCAAAACTAAGTAATAGTCTAAGAAATGGGCCAGAATCGGCAGAAACTGCGAGTCTTGACGACCAACGCATAAGCACACCTTGGGATTCGACAACCATGGAAATCGCTTTGGGACCCCAAAATGGTAAGTAATAGTCCAGAAACGGGTCCGAATCGACAAAAAACGTGACTGTTGATGACCGACACGTAAACGCACCCCGGGGTTCATCAATAGTGGAAATCACTCCAGGACCCCAAAACAGTGAGTTCCATGAAACGGGCTAGAATCGGCCAAGACTGCCAATGTTGGTGACCGACACATAAGCGTACCTTGGGGTTCAACTACTATGAAATCGCTTCGGACCCCAAAACGGTGAGTAATAGTCAATGAAACGGGCCAGAATTGGCCAAAACTGTGATTGTTGACGACGGACATGTAAACGCACCCCGGGGTTAGTCAATCGTGGAAATCGCTCTAGGACCCCAAAACGGTGAGTTATAGTGCATGACACGGACCAAAATCGGCCAAAAACAGCGATTGTTGATAGCCGACACGTAAGCGCACCTTGGGGTTCAACAACTATGGAAATCGCGTTGGGACCCAAAAATAGTAAGTAATAGTTCAGGAAACAGGTCAGAATTGACAAAAATTGCGAGTGTTGATGACCGACACGTAAACACACACTGGGGTTCGTCAATCGTGGAAATTGCTCTAGGACCCCAAAACGATGAGTCATAGTGCACGAAACAGACCAGAATCGGCATAAAACTGCGATTGTTGATGACCGACACGTAAGCGCTCAGTGGGGTTCAACAACCATGGAAATCGCTTTGGGACCCAAAAATGGTGAGTAATAGTCCACGAAACGGGTCAGAATCGACAAAAACCGCGAGTGTGGTTGATGACTGACACGTAAACGCACCTCGGATTCATCAATCGTGGAAATCACTCCGGGAGCCCAAAACAATGTATAATAGTCCATGAAACGGGCCAGAATCATCCAAAACTGCTCCAAAATCAATGCTCCAAAATGCTTCCAACAATAGTCTTTTTAGCATCGATTTTATTCTTTTTGCCCAAGCCTCCACGAACGTCATTTCAACCTGAAATTTTGCACGTAGTTAGAAATGTTGCAATGTTCATCACAAAAAAATTCAGACTTTTTTGAACTTTTTACTATTTTTTTATTTTAATATTTATGTGGGAGCATATATATGAGCTCGGGATCAAACACTCCATGTCCTCAATGTGCGATTTGGAACTTTAGACTTCAGGGTCAATCAACAAAAACGCAGCAAAAAATCAAGGAATCAAGGAATGAAGCGACTCAAACGTACACGTAAATTTGGACCATGACGTGCAGATCCCTTGTCCTGCGGAACAGATTGGAGTTGCTGGATCATACCCCGTCCTCCCCTCCACGACCATACGTGTCATCGCTGGAGCACACCCCATAACAGAGAACGGAAGAGATCCATGATACCTTCCATGGCCATCAATATCATACACGGACGTGGTGGCAGCGCCCTCCAGCCCAAAGGGCACGGCGACCCTCGGCCTCTACGGCGCCCCGACGACACACTATCAGTACACGATGGAGGCGGCGGAGGAACCCCATGGTCGACGACCCCCTCGGTTGCACCTAGCACGACCCATCAGCAATGTCGTTGCACTCCCCGACGGGCGTTGAAGGGGCGTCCTCTGGAGCTTTCACCAGCCAAATGACTATGGACGGCAGCGGCGCCAAAACAACGAGGCCTGGCCATGGCGTTCGTCCATGACCCGGCCTCCTGCTGCGTCTCCTCAAGGCACGGCGACGTGGCTCGACCTTGCCTGGCCTCGCTCCTCCTCCTGGACATTGATGGCTGCGCCCGCACTCGCACCTGGCACTGTTCTATGGTGACTTCTGTGCCGCACACAAATGAGGGATTCCTGTTGTAAGGTTTGCAATATGTTCATGATTTGTTTATATGGTGGGTTGCTAGAGTTACAGAAGCTTGAACTCAAGTAAGGGGGTTGTTTGCGTATGAGAGTAAAGAGGACTTGGTACTCTAATGCTATGGGGGTTTTAGCTTAATGATCTTTAGTAGTTGCGGATGCTTGCTAGAGTTCCAATTGTAAGTGCATATGATCCAAGTAAAGAAATTATGTTAGCTTATGCCTCTCTCTCATATAAAATTGCAATTATGATTACCTATCTTGTTAACAATTGCCTATGACAATTCCACACACCGATCCATCCCTATTCCACACTCTCTATTTGTAATATATTGTGATATATTCTAACTTTATGTTAACAACACATATTTTTATATTTTAATTCTCCGATATCATGCAAAGCTATCCTCTTCATACCCACAACGTAGTTTTATTTCTTGTTTATAGATGGAAGTGAGCGTTCGATGTACGTAGAGTCATATCAGTGGTAGATAGGACTTGAGAGAATATTGATCTTACCTTTAGCTCCCTGTGGGTTCGACACTCCATACTTATCACTTCCAACTTTGAAAATTGCTACGATGATTCCTTGCACTTGGGGATTATAAGGTTGCTGAATCTTTTGTTCGCTTGAATTAGCCATTGTTGTTAAATTATGGAGTATATGCAATGATATAGCTGGTCACTATAATCAGAAAAATGCGCACCAAAATTCCTATGTTCTCAATCATCGCCTTGAGCACCTTGCTACGAATCCACTAGAGGTTTGCTACGACGGTCATGCAACGATGTGGGGGTTATGGAGCTGTTGTTACGACGTTTGTTGGAGATCGAGTGACAGCCATTGGGATGCGGCAAGGCGGTGCTGCGATGACCATTGTTGATGCTGCGAGGGAGCAGAGAAGTCGTAGTTACGAAAGCCGCCGCCGATGAGGCAAAGTGATGCTACAAGGGAAGTTGTGGAGTTGTTGTTGTGAAGGGGACGAGTGGAGCTGCTACTGCAAGGCGATGATGCGATGAGTGTGGCGATTGAAAGATCGAGGATGTCGCCTAGAGGAGGGGGGGGTGAATAGGCGCTTTAAAATAATTATGCCTTATGCTTGAACAAATACGGAATAAACCTAGCTGTTAATTTGTCAAGCACAAAACCTACAACAACTAGTCTCGCCTATGTGCACCAACAACTTATGCTTGAAGGAAATATGGCCTAGAGGCAATAATAAAGTTGTTATTTCATATTTCCTTACTTCATGATACATGTTTATTATTCATGCTAGAATTGTATTAACCGGAAACTTAGTACATGTGTGAATACATGGACAATACATAATGTTCCTAGTATGCCTCTACTTGACTAGCTCGTTAATCAAAGATGGTTATTTTTCCTAACCATAGACATGGGTTGTCATTTGATGAACATGATCACATCATTAGAGAATGATTTGATGGATAAGACCCATCCGTTAGCTTAGCATTATGATCATTACAGTTTCATTGCTACTGCTTTCTTCATGACATATACATGTTTCTCAGACTATGAGATTATGCAACTCCCGAATACCGAGGGAACACCTTGTGTGCTATCAAACGTCACAACGTAACTGGGTGATTATAAAGATGCTCTACAGGTATCTCTGAAGATGTTTGTTGGCTTGGCATAGATCAAGATTAGGATTTGTCACTCCATGTTTCGAAGAGGTATCTCTAGGCCCTCTCGGTAATGCTCATCACTATAATCCTTGCAAGCAATGTAACTAATGAGTTAGTTGCGGGATAAAGTATTACGGAACGAGTAAAGAGACTTGCCAGTAACAAGATTGAACTAGGTATGATGATACCGATGATTGAATCTCGGGCAAGTAATATACCGATGACAACACTACTAGAAAAACCCCTACTAATGGCGCACCTAGTATGGCTATTAATGGCGCATCTGTGGTGCGCCATTAATAGCACGCCATTAGTAATTTTTACTAATGGCGCACCACCTGGTGCGCCATTAGTATCTGGTATACTAATGGTGCACCGCGGGTGCGCCATTAGTATAGGCCAGGGTGCGCCATTAGTATGCCTCCCAGGGGCCATGTATACCCAGGTGCTATGGCATACTAATGGCGCACCACCTCTGGATGCGCCATTAGTAACCGCGGCATACTAATGGCGCACTACCCGGTGATGCGCCATTAGTATGCACTGTCATACTAATGGCGCACTGTCATGTGATGCGCCATTAGTATGAATATTAGGTTTTTTTTATTTTTTTATTTTCTGTTTTTTGCACAGGTTACAAAATGTATAATTTGACAAAATATAGACAGCACACATCAACAACAGATTCATCAAATACAATAGAAGATTAGTCTTTGAATACAATTCATCATATTAGTCTCCGAATACAATTCATCATATTAGTCTCCGAATTGAAAAGACCGAACAAAGATAGAACATTATATTACAAGTCTCGAGACCGCGAGTAGCGAGTTTGTCTTCACATTACAAGTCGATATCG
>LR880970.1:4903461-4914547 GCA_904067115.1 Aegilops sharonensis | reverse complement strand
CAAAAGGTTTCCAAGATTCAACCACTAGCTAGGAACGGTCAAGCCCGCCGTTTTGACCGCATTTTGAAACGGGCATAAAAAATTCAAAAAAAATCAAAAAACTGGAAAAACCTTCGCATTGTGTCATTATATGTGACCAAGTTTCCAGGAAAAACAATAAACTTGTAATACGGTAATTATTTTAAAAAAGTGTTCTCAGAAATGAGCTATCATGCGTGAAGATTCATGGCTTTCAAGCCAAATGATCAATCTCATGGCCACATTCATGGCATAGTTTTTTCAAATGATCTCATATTGTGCACGAGGGTGCATCTTGGAATTCCAAACAATGTTGCCTATGGAAGTTTTCATTTTCTTTGCACGGAAAATTCATTTTTCATTTTCCGAGTGCCCAAAAGGAGGGTTTTTTGTGAAGGAACTACCAAATAATTGTTGCAAAATTGGACCTAATCAATTTTATAAAATACTAGGCCATATATAATGCACAATTGACAAAATGGTTGGGTGAAAAAAGTTTTGATCCACCTCTGGTGAAAAAGACAAATTGCCGTCGATTCAGCTGGAAACAGGTCAAATTTGAACTATAGCTGCCTCATAGTTTCCTCTTTATTTTTTCCAAAAATCATTTCTAGGTAAATAAGTATCTATTTAATCATAGAAACACCAAAAAAAATTCCAAGATTCAACCACTAGCTAGGAACGGTCAAGCCCGCCGTTTTGACCTCATTTTGAAACGGGCATAAAAAATTCAAAAAAAAACAAAAAATTGGATAACCTTCGCATTGTGTCATTATATATGACCAAGTTTCCAGGAAAAATAATAAACTTGTAATACGGTAATTATTTTAAAAAAGTGTTCTCATAAATGAGCTATCATGCGTGAAGATTCATGGCTTTCAAGCCAAATGATCAATCTTATGGCCACATTCATGGCATAGTTTGTTCAAATGATCTCATATTGTGCACGAGGGTGCATCTTGGAATTCCAAACAATGTTGCCTAAGGAAGTTTTCATTTTCTTTGCACGGAAAATTCATTTTTCATTTTCCGAGTGCCCAAAAGGAGAGTTTTTTGTGAAGGAACTACCAAATAATTGTTGCAAAATTGGACCTAGTCAATTTTATAAAATACTAGGCCATATATAATGAACAATTGACAAAATGGTTGGGTGTCAAATTTTTTGATCCACCTCTGGTGAAAAAGATAAATTCCCGTCGATTCAGCTGGAAGCGGGTCAAATTTGAACTGCAGCTGCCTCATAGTTTGCTCTTTATTTTTTTCAAAAATCATTTCTAGGTAAATAAGTATCTATTTAATCAGAAATAGATGGTTTGATGGCGAGACATCGAGGTTTGGACGGTGGCCGAGGGCCCCAACTCTAGAGCGCGTAAGCTCGCATGCCCGCCGCGTGGTCACCGCGTGACCGTGGCGTTGCCATGTGTTCTGGGCGGCCTAGGCATGTCTAGTGGGTTGGGCACTCCCCAGGTAGGTTCTAGGAAGAAAATCACAACATAAGATTCTCACGAGGAGACCGATGGATGCTCAAACATGAATAAGCAGCCAAGTGTTTGATTTGCGGTACGGGAAATGCACATGGCTAATGAGCGTGAGTTTTGGCTGAGGATGATCAGTTACTAAGAAGACCGTCTTCACAAATTTTCACCTCAAAAGGAGGAGCCTAGGTGGTACTTGCTTTACAAACTACCACACTGGACATAAATACAAATGTTGAAGCTGGGCTCAAAATAATGAATGGATTGAGCTGGCATTTGGCGAAGGATGGTTATTTGGGAATAGGAAAGCACTGTAGAAAATGGATACCATTTGGACATGCCAAAGTGGTACTTCCTTCACAAAGTGCTGCTCTGAACAGAATAGGAAAATGAATATTTTCGAATTATTTTTGAATTAGGCAAGGAATGTTTTTACATATTTGACGAAGATATGACCCAAGGAATTTATGAGATTTTTTTGGGAATTTTGGGAATGACAGAAGTATAGGTTGCTTCACAACCTAGGGCAAAAACTGCCACATGGACATGACACATAGGCAAAACTGATGAGGTGGCACCTAGTCATAGCAACCCACCACAATTTACAAGGCTATGACCATCTATATTGGTCGTTAACAACTAGAAATAAGGCAGTGGACTAGCGCTGTTTGCTTTATGACCTTTTCGTGTAAGGAAATTACGACCTTTCTGACCAAAATGGTCGCAATGGTTTAGGGTTTGGAGCCCCTCGAACAGCTTTTGACCAATTGGTTTGAAATGATCATAGATCTATGACCAATTCTTCCAGGGTCACTGACAGAAGGTCACTAGTTGACATATTTCTTGTAGTGAGTCTTCTAGATTGCTTTTGGTCCAAGAAAGATCCTCGCAAAGGTTTCATTCCGTTTGGAGTCCGTTTGATATTCCTTTTCTGTAAAACACTGAAATAGGAAAAAAACAAAAACTAGCACTCCGCCTCCGGTTAATAGGTTAGTCCCAAAAATAATATAAAAGAGCATATTAAAGCCCATTAAACATCCAAAATAGATAATATAATAGCATGAAACAATCAAAAATATAGATACGTTGGAGACGTATCAATGACTAATATATTTAAGTCTAACCCACTTCCTATGCATAGGGATTTTGTGAGCAAACAATTTATGGGAGCAAGAATTAACTAGGATAGGAAAGCAAAACAAGCATGACTTCAAGACTTTCAACACATAGAGAGGAAACTTGATATTATTGCAATATGTAAAAGCATATGTTCCTCTCTCATAGTAATTTTCAGTAGCATCATGAATTAATTCAACAATATAACTATCATGCGAGGAATAATCCAATTGAAAATTAAAATCAAGATGACAAGTTTCATGGTTATCATTATTCTTTATAGCAAACATGTCATCACAATAATCATCATAGATAGCAACTTTGTTCTCATAATCAATTGGAACCTCTTCTGAAATAGTGGATTCATCACTAAATAAAGTCATGACCTCTCCAAATCCACTTTCATAATTCTCACAATAAGATTCAACACCCTCCAAAATAGTGGGATCATTACTTCCTAAAGTTGACACTCTTCCAAACTCACTTTCATCAACGTAATCATCATAAAATAGGAGACATGCTATCATCATAATAAATTTGCTCATCAAAACTTGGAGTAAAAATATCAACTTCATCAAACATAGCATCCCCAAGGTTGTAGCTTTGCATATTATTAGCATCATGGATATTCAAGGAATTCATAATAACAACATTGCAATCATGTTCATCATTCAAAAAAATTATGCCAAACATTTTATTGAGTTCTTCTAACACTTGAGCACAATTTTCCTTTCCATCATTTTCACGAAAGATATTAAAAAGATGAAGCATATGAGGCAACGTCAATTCCTTTTTTTGTAGTTTTCTTTTATAGACTAAACTAGTGATAAAACAAGAAACTAAAAGATTTTTTCTTGAGAGTACGCCAATGGCGTACCATATTTTTATAGAAGAGAGAAAAGATAATTGCAAGATATCTGTGACAAATGCAAACATCCGTCGCCGGTAACACCACACCGAACGCAGAGCTAAGGTCAACTCCTCACGAACCTATCTAAACCTCCGACTCCTACACCTGCACGTTTCAGCTCTTGTAACTCCTCAAGAATCCAACTAGCTAACTCTCTTGGTCCCTTTATTTGCTCCGGTCGACGGAAGACACGCGCGTTCCTCTGTTTCCAAAGAGACCAAAAGCTGATTCGATGACTAACGTGTCGAATCCCCTCCTCTCCTTGCCATGAAAATTGGCTCAAACTCTCAACCACCATTCAGCAAAAGTGTCACTCGCTGCCGGAGCAGCCACATTCAAGTGCAGCATATCCAGGCATGTGTGCCAAACCTCTCTCGCGTAGACGCATTGCACCAAAATATGCTCCGCGTTATCCTCTTCCTGCAGGCACGTGTAACAAGGCAAGGGCGTGTCCTGCAGTCCGTGTCGCGCCCTCCTATCCAAAGTCCACAGTCTGTGCTGCACTGCCAAACAAGCGAAAATTTTGCACTTTAGCGGTGCCCAGCTGCGCCAGGTCCAATTGGCCGTGGGGGAGCGCACCCCACCCTGACAAAGCTGGGTGTAGGTGGATTTCGCCGTGTATGCACCTGATCGATCATGTGGCCAAGTGAATGGATCCTCCTCCTGCTCGTCTCTCGGTACCGAAGCTATTGCATGTCTCAGATGCATGACTTGTAGAAGCGCTCCGAACGAGAACTGGAGCTGCACATCCAGTGTCCAACTCTCCTCCTGTATGGCCTGAGCAACCGTCTTGTTGTTCCTAACTTTAGCACACACTCCTTGGAACAGCGTGGGCGCGATGTCCTTGACAGCGAATCCATGTATCCACCTATCTCTCCAGAACAAGACTTTGTCCCCTTTGCCAACCGAGATGCTCACTAAACTGTCGAATACCCGCCTTGCATCATCGTTCACCAGCATATGCATCCCTTGCCAGGGCCGTAGCTGATCGGTCCGCCTTAGCCATTCCCATCTCACTCTAAGTGCGAGTGCCTGAAGTTGAAGATTTTTCACACCGAGTCCACCATAGGTCAGGGGCCTGCATATTGTGTTCCATGCTACTAAGTATTGACCCCCAAGGACTTTATATTTCCCAGCCCAGAAAAAGGCTCTCATCCAACTATCCATGTCCTCAAGGACCCATGCAGGCGCCTTCATGACCAGAAGGTGATGAACCGGCCTGGCCGCCACCACCGACTTCACCAGCACTAACCTCCCCGAGCGTTGCATGAGGCCTCTCTGCAATGCGGGGATGAAGTGCCTCACCTGATCAAGCAACGGCTGCAACTGCACCTTGGTAAGCTTCTTCACCGCCAGCTTCAATCCGAGATATTTACAAGGGAATTCACCCATGGCACATTGCAACAAGCTCTCCACTCTAATTCTGTCATCTGGGTCATCTGTAATGAGGATAGCCGATGATTTCCTGTAATTGACCTTGAGTCCCGAGGCTTCTCCAAAGATATCCAACGCTCTCCTGACAAACTCCAGCTCGAGTCAGGATGCTCGCACAAAGAAAGCGTCAATAGCCGCATAGATGGACAGTCTTTGCATTGCCGAAATGCCTGCGTAGCTGCTCAACACGCCTCTCTTGAATGGCGTTAACAACGATCGCCGTAAGCGCCTGCATAGCAATCACAAACAGTAGCGGAGAGACCGGATCCCCCTGTCTGAGCCCTTTAGCATGCCAAATTCTCCTCCCTGGAACTCCATTAACCAACACCTGCATGCTCGCAGTCATGAGAAGAGCTGCCATCCTCGCAAAACAAAGTGGGCCAAAACCTTTAGCCCGCAACACTTCAAACAGAAACGGCCAGGAAAGCGAATCAAAAGCTCGCGTGATGTCCAACTCAAGGAAGACACCATGATTCTTCCTGGCTCGAATTTTCAACGCCACTTGCCTCACAAGCAAGTAGTTATCATGAAGGCTTCTTCCCCTAATAAACACCGACTGGTTCACTCCCACCAAGTCGGGCATGCGCCGGCGATCTCTGTTAGCCAGCAGCTAGGCGAAAAGCTTGGAGAAACTGTGCGGCAAGCTGATCGGCCGAAAGTCCCCTACCTCCAACGCCTCCGGTTTCTTAGTAATTAACACAATTAACGCTCGGTTCAGCTTGGAAAAACCCCTACTATCCCCCACAGCGAGCTTGGTCAGCGCCGCCATGATGTCGCTTTTGATAACTGTCCTAGCCTTCTGGTAGAACAAAGCATTGAAGCCGTCCGGTCCCGGTGCTCGATCGGGGTGCATCTCTTTGATGACCCTCCAAACTTCCTCTTCCGAGAAGATTTCTTCCAACTCTGACAAGTCTAATGCTTCCATCCCCAAAAACCTCAAGTCTAAGTTGTGCCTCCTCGCTTGGTCAGAACCCAGAAGATTTTGGAAGGCATCCGCAAAAACTTCCTCTTTTCGGCACTGCTCCGTAACTACCTCGCTGCCCACTCGCACATGAGGAATAAAGTTCTTCGCACGTCTACCATTAGCCACCGCTTGGAAGAATTTGTTGTTAGCATCTCCCTCACGTATCCATCTATGCCACGATCTCTGTCGCTCAATTGTTCTCCCCAGTGAGGCTAGTTCGAGCAGGGACAGCTTGAGAGTGCGCCTCAGCTGGGCTTCTGACTCTGTGAGCCCTCGCGACTCCATTGCTTGATCCAACCTAAGGATGACCAGCGTCGCCACCGCCATGAGCAGCTTGACGTTACCTACTTTCTTCTGCCCCCAAGCCTGGAGCGCCACACCCGCATTCCTGAATAGAGCATCAAGCCTCTTGAACGGATCCACAATCTCAGGGTCACAAACCCAAGCATCCTTTACTGCTTGCTCGAATCCCTCAAGTTTGAGCCAAAAAGCCTCGAAACGAAAGTGCTTCTTGGGCCAAAAGGCTGCGCTATTGGTGATGTTCAAGGCCGCGTGATCAGATACGCTCGTCGAAAGAGCCTGCAGCAGGCAATCTGGCCACGCCAGCTCCCAATCAACCGACACCAAGACTCTGTCAATTCTAGTGAGCGTAGGGTTTTCTCTTTCACTCGACCAGGTGAACCGACGCCCATGCATATAAAGCTCCTTCAGCTCACAACTATCAACAAAGATCCGGAATTTGTTCATCATCGTGCGGTTTATGTTAGTGTTGCTTTTCTCGTTTGCACGCAAGATCATGTTAAAGTCCCCAAGCACCATCCAAGGTCCAGGGCAGAGAGCACGCCTAGCCGCCAAGTCCACCAGAAACTGTGTTTTTGCAACGTTCCCTTGGGGACCGTAAACCACCGAAATCCACCAATCCTCACCAACTCTAGGGTGAACCAAACCTGTGAGGAAGTTAGTATCCCTCTGGATACTATCTACCTGCAGCACCGTGGAATCCCAAGCAAGTAGAATCCCTCCTCTCGTGTCATCAGCCGGCAAGTAAGCAAAGCCTTCCAACGTCGGGCCATAGCATTGCATTAAGAGAAAATGGTCTACAACCTCCAATTTTGTTTCCTGCAAACACACAAGGTTAGGCTTCACCGAAGCCAGGAACTCTCTCGCCGCTTTCCTCTTTGCCGGATTGTTCAAACCGCGAATGTTCCAGCAAGTCACCACTGGGTTGACATCCATGAATAAGGATGTCGCTCCCACCTCCTGGCACGCACCACTAGTGCACGCCGATCCTCTCAGACCCGCCCGCTCCAAGCAAATGCCCTGGCAAGGCCTTGCCAAACAGTGCCGCTATGACACGCACATGCTGCTCACGGAGCGGCGAGTCGAATAGGGTCTTCAGCTCTTGCACCGCCGAATCATCAACCTGAAGATCCTCCGGGACCAAGCCGAGCGTCCTGAGCAGCACATTTTCTGCCGGCGTGGCTGTCGAAGAGCCCTGCGCCGCAGTTCTTTTGGTTGCCCTCGTCGTGCGCTTGGGTGTGAAAGGCTCCGCCTCAGGCCTCATTGAGGAGGCCTATATCTCCTTAAGAATTGGTGGCGTAAGCTTCTTCATGATGTGAGAGCAGAAAGCCTTGAGTCTAACGTACGCCACTGCTTCTTGTGGCGTCATTCCTGAAGCCATCGACACCGGCACCACCATTCCATTGTTTAGCTCAGCGGTATCATGCACACTCTCTGTCTCCCTTGGCTCAGGCACATCATCCCTCGCCACCCCTGAACTCGCCATGCCCTGGATAGGCAGCTCCACGAGTGCCAGGCTGCATGGCATTGTTGCATTATTCACGTCAACCTGAGACCCACTAACCGCAGCAGCATGCACTGATGCATGAATCCCAATGATGTGGGGCCCGTCACCAACCAATGCATGGCCCTCCTGGACAACGGGCGGCTCCACCTGTGTTGTCTCATTATCCTTGGACAAGTCATCCACAGGAGCACTCTAAACCTGGGTCCCATCTGCCTCCTCGTCGGGTGGTGCGCCATCCCGAGCCATAGCCACATCCGCGCCGCCACTGCTGACAGCGGAGGGGGTGCGGCCCGAGTGGCCGACCGTAGTGGCCCCTCCAACAGTGCCACCCTTGGCAGTATCTCCAACTGCTCCACATCCGCGTCCCGAGGCCTCACTTGAACAGCAGTCTCTTCTTCGATCGCGCCATCAGGGGACGGATCCCGGGGCAGTTCCATCTGGTCGGGGGGGATATTCCTCTCAGTGACAGTTGATCGCCCAACGGGAGGAGGTGCCTCCAATTGCGTGGGGCCGACAACCCCATTCCCAGTCCTTCCGTTCGAAAATCCCGCCGACTGGGCTCCAGTTGTGTCCACTTGGCGCTCCGTGACTGTGATCCGGTCAAAAGTGGAAACCCTCTTCGTCAGCCTGCTCTGGATAGGCTGCATGACCCCACCTTCCGTCAGCACGGGCTTTGGGGGCATTGGCGGGAGGCGCCAATCTGCGCCGGCACCGGGGCTCGCTTCCGGCGACAGCGCCGCCCTGTGCCTGCCCGCCACCACCGCACCCACGACGGGGCTAGACCCTCGCCGATCTCGCACCCCAAAGCGCCAGCTGAGGTTACGCATGTAGCTGCGCCTCCCATCTCTTGCGCCGCCCAAATCACCGTTGTCAGCCTCGGGGATGCCACTCTGTCCGCTATCTGATGAAGCTCGCAGGAACCATGGCTCGTCCACCCCATCGAACTCAGTCACCGAATCCAAGTGAATCAAGATCTTGTACTGCAACAGCTCCGGGTCCGAGAGCGGCGCAACCAGCCCTGGTTCAGGCACTGCCAGCCATCGCAGAGACGGGATGCTCTCAGGCTCCGCCGACCACGCCGAGAGCTTGAATGCAGAGAGATCACGCCTCGCGCTAGTCTCCGGCTCCACCATGTCCACCAAGCATGACGACCCAAGCAACTCTTCTGCCACCTCCCTCTCCCAAGCATGCGGCGGGATTCCTTCGAGAACCAACGACACCTTGGACCTCATCACCGAATGCACCGCCTGAGCCTGGCGGTTCCATTGCCTAGAGAACAGCTTGACGCCCTTGTGATCAATCGATGGCCGCGCTCCCACGCTGTTGCGGTGCTCCTGCCTCGCAAAGACCACCAGGAAGTCTTCCGGCCTGTACTCATGCGCCGAGAACCACTCCGGCGAGATGCCAACCACTGCGCCCAACGCCTCGACCACGAACTCCGGGGGGATGCCACGCCTTTCACCGCCAACGTATGCCACCATCGCGAACTGAAGCCGCCTCTCCAAGTCCTCCATGGAACGAGTCCGCCGGACAATGCAAAGCTCGGAAGGCTGAAACTCCTCGTGCTGCGCGGCCTCCAACCTGGGGCTAGGAAGCGCCGGCCACACAGGCCTGGGGCCAACACCTCCCACGAACACCGGCGGGGGCGGCGGGGTCGGGGGCCCTCTGGTCTCCTGAGCCGCATGGCTGGATTGCCCCGCCGCGCCTCACCTGGCCACCTTAGCCAAGGCCTCCCTTCGCAGCTCTTCTTCCGGCGACGGACTGCGGGGGCGCTTGCAGTCCTTAGATTCGTGCCCCGGCAGACCGCAGCGAAGGCAAACCACCTGGTTGGTGCAATCGATCTTGCGGTGCCCCTCCTCAAAGCACTTAAAACAGAGTCCGGCCATCTCCGGCGACACCTCTCGTCGCTGCTGCTGACTTGCGGCCGAACCCCTCGCACGCTCGTGTTCCTCCCGCCGCAACCTCCAAAGCTCCTTCTTGGAGGGCCTTGGCTGCGACCAGCGAGCCGCCGGCTGCCCCACCGGCAGATCTGGCAGGACCGCCCTTGAGACGACCGCCGGGCCACGCCCCTCCGACGCCTCCGTGCAGCCAGAGAGGCCAAGGCCCGAGGCGATGGGACGCACGTCGCTGGGCCTGAAGGAGGAGCCGACCGACGCCGGGCTGGACGCCATAGATCTCGGGGGCGGGGGGAGGAAGGGAAAGGGGACCCGCCGAAGAGTGGCCGCTGGGGCCGGAGTGACCGCCGGCGGGGAAAGTGGGTGGACGCCGGCACAGGAGTGGTGCACGGCGGCGGAAAGGGGACGGGCGCTAGCGACGGTGTTATGACAGTTGCTCGTGGACGCCATATGTTTGAGCTTAAACTAAAAGATTCAATTGCAAGATCTAAAGCTATACCTTCAAGCACTCTGATAACCCACAAGTATAGGGGATCGCAATAGCTATACCTTCAAGCACTCTTGATCTTCAGCAGCTTCACACGTTCCAGCACCATCGTGCACATCGTCTGGTGCATCTTGATGTTCAGTAGCATCACCGTATTCAGGGGGCACATAGTTGTCATCGTACTCTTCTTCCTCGCCGTCTTCCATCATAACCCCTATTTCTCCGTGCCTCGTCCAAACATTATAGTGTGGCATGAAACCCTTGTAAAGCAGGTGGGTGTGAAGGATTTTCCGGTCAGAGTAAGACTTCGTATTCCCACATATAGGGCATGGACAACACATAAAACAATTCTGCTTGTTTGCCTCAGCCACTTCGAGAAAATCATGCACGCCCTTAATGTACTCGGAGGTGTGTCTGTCACCGTACATCCATTGCCGGTTCATCTGCGTCCATTATATATAATTAAGTGTGTCAAAAATCATTACAGAACATCATGAATAGATAATTAAGTGACCAAATTAATAGAAATTCATCATCACATAAAAACCAAAGTACATACATAGTTCTCATCTAACAACATAAAGCTCTGCAGATCATCTAAATTAATTAAACTATACATTGAAACTATGTAAAACATTTCAATGCGAAAACAAATACGATCATAATCGCAACCAAGGTAACAACTGATCCAACGGCATAATGATACCAAGCCTTGGTATGAATGGCATATTTTCTAATCTTTCTCATCTTCAAGCGCATTGCATCCATCTTGATCTTGTGATCATCGACGACATCCGCAACATGCAACTCCAATATCATCTTCTCCTCCTCAAGTTTTTTTATTTTTTCCTTCAAGAAATTGTTTTCTTCTTCAACTAAATTTAACCTCTCGACAATAGGGTCGGTTGGAATTTCTGGTTCAACAACCTCCTAGATAAATAAAATCTATGTCACGTTGGTCGGCATAATTTTCATAAACA
>LR880970.1:4827297-4860169 GCA_904067115.1 Aegilops sharonensis | reverse complement strand
AACTGCATAACCCGGTGAACCCAAACAGCCGAAAAACCACGGCTGATGAGAACTTGGCGCAAGAAATCCCAGTTAACCCGGTCGTATGCTTTTTCGAAATCTAGTTTGAGGAGGATAGCTGGTTCGTTCGTATATTTGAGTTCGTGGAGCACTTTCTGTAGAGCCAACGGGCCCTCGAGGATATGGCGACCCCGAATGAACGTCGATTGCGATCGACTAATTGTGCAGTGAGCGATCGGGATGAGGCATGAAGTACATGCTTTAGCACAGATCATAAAGGGCACGTTGATCAGCGCAATAGGTTTATACTGACGAATGTTGTCCGCACCGGCCACTTTGGGGATAAGCGATAAAACGTCGTAGTTAAGCCTAGCAATGTCTACTGAGCCACGCATAAAACCGTTGCACACTTCAAAGATGGGCTCGCGGAGTAGAGGCCAGAAACACTTGAATATTGCCACCGGCCACCCGTCCAGACCAGACACAGTGTCAGATTTCATGCTACTAAGGGCATCGTTAATATCCTTGGGGAGAAACGCAAGTCCCAACACGGCGTTCTTGCTGTCAAGGACCCTTTGGTAGGGCAGCCACACGTCAGCACGAAGACCAGCCCTCTGGTCCACTCTGGTTCCCATCAGGTTGATGTAGAACTCGTAGACGTGCGACATAATGTCCATTTGGCGCAACAGGAGCCCATGCTCCGATTGCAGCCTAATGATCACGCATTTCTGACGTCTTCCGTTCGTGTAAGCCTGGAAGTACTTGGTGTTGGCGTCCCCCTTGAGTGTCCACTTGAGGCCACCCCTGCGCCTCTAGTACTCCTCGCTACAGAGCAAAGCCTCGACCTGCCCTTCCAGGGCGTAGCGGTTAGCCCATTCTTGCTCGGAGAAGGATCTCACATCTGCCTGGGCGTTGAGACACGCGATCTCATCGACAAGTCTCGCCCTGAGTAGTTTCTCGTCACGCCCTTTGTTCGCACCCCAACCCTTGAGGCTCGCATGGAGACGCCCCCTGCCGCATTCCAGAATTCCATTGGATCATGCTCTGGACCAATAAGCTGCACGCAACTACTCCATTTTCCCCTAAAAACGGTATCGAACCCTGGTATCTCGAACCAGGCCGTCTCAAAAAAGAAACGGTGGCTGCGTTGAATCATGTCCTCCCTGAGGCAAGGTCAAGGGAACATGGTCTGACCTGATACGCGTCTCCGCAATGAGCGAGCATAAGGGGCACACCACCTCCCAGTCTAGTGACATGAACACGCGGTATAGCACCGAATGCACCGAAGCGAGCTGCTTGTTCGTCCAGGTAAACCTAGCCCCTGTCCTGGCCACTTCCCTAAGTGCCCTTGACGCGATTGCGTTCTTGAACATGGCCACCCTTGGCCAGTTGATGATGTTGTTGTTCTTGTCCGCTCCCAAGCGAACCAGATTAAAATCTCCCCTACCATCAGGGGGTCTGCGTTGTGGAAACCATGGGCACCTTGGCTTGGAGTTCTCCCAAGAACTCAGCCGAGCGGGAGTGGTCCGCTGGTCCGTAAACTAGGACGACCACTAGAGCACAAAACGACGCGTGGGCTCGGATGTTAGCCGCAATGAAGAAGGAGCCAACATCCCAAGACAAGACCTAATAAGTGGCAGAGCAGAACCCTAGTAGCGTGCCACCAGAATGTCTCGTCGCGGGGGCATGATGCCACACAAAACATTCCAGGGGGTCGACGGAAAGGATATCTTGGTGTCAAAAATCCGTTTTGATTGTTTCCTGGAGCCCTACGATGTCGACATCCTCTTTCCTAATGTACTCTTCAAGTTGGGTACGGCGTCCCGTGTGGCCAAAGCCACAGATATTCCAGAATAGAGCATGCATCTAGAGAATTTTGTTTCTCAAGCGAACACCCCTGGAGGTGATCGCCTTGGCCACGCGCCGCACCTTGCCGCGGCAAGGTGGGGGGGGGGGGAGGTAGCAACCCCTGTTTCTGAATTCCCATCGGGCCGGACCGCTAGCACATCCGAGGCGCCTGCCTTAGATGCCAGTTGATCCGTGTGACTAGCAGTCACCGCTGCAATCGCTGCCTGCGCCACTTCCTTGGCGCAAATCAGTGAGATTAGCTCACTGGTCCCTCCCTCACCCAACGCCTCCATGCCGCTCTCCCCTAACACCTCGCTCAAGTGATCATCCGAAAAAGAGTCCAGAATCGTGAAACTGGAGGGGGGAGTGGGTTACCTGAGGTCTCCAGGTTCTTCTGGGCTTGGAGGAGCTGGGCGCGTTGCAGAAACAACATGTTCCCCTTGGCGACCTTGGATCGAGAGCTGGCACGCACCGGAGCCACCTGCGCTGCCGCCACTATCTTGGAGCGCTTGGCCTTCGGGATTGGCACCGTCTTGGTGGCCTCCTGCATGAGCAGGACAGACATGGGCACAGCGAGAGCCATGACCGTCTAGCGAGGGGTCACGGGAGCCCCTGTCTGGTCTGCCGATCGCACCACCTCTGCAGTCACCTTACGCATCACTAGCTTCTTGGTCTGCTTCGCCGAGCTGGCCATGTTACTGCTGCGCCCGCCCTGAGTCGGAGAGTGGGATGGAGGGGGAGGCAGCGTGATGTCCACGGACATGGCAAGCGGAGTGCACGCCCCGTCCAGCACCGCCGCATCCACCAAGTCCGAGGGAGTGCCGTCCAACGCCTGCGTCGGCGGGGATGTCACTGAACCCATATTTAAGTCGTACTGGTTGGGGATTGAGAGCACCAGCCCTGTGGGCAGCCCGTCTTGCGCCGGCGCCAACGCCGCCAGCCGAGGAGGAATCGTCGCCCCCCACATTCCGTGATGCCCAGCTTCTCCCACGCCGCTGTATCGATCGAATCGTCTTCCATGTTGATGTCTTGGTCCTTGTCCTTGTCGTTGTCCCGCCCCGGCACGTCCGAGTCAAGGCCCTTGCCATTGTTTGGAGGGGAGGGGGAGGGAAGGGCAGGAGCCGCCAGATGGGCCGCACCTAGCTCCGGCTCGACGGAGATGTTGAATCCCAAGTTGTTGAACCAAATCTGCATGGTGCCCTTGAGCTTGGCCGGGTTGCGGCATGCAAAACGCATGCGGACTAGACCCGGGCTGACCAGCGACACCTCGTCAACCATGAGTGGCCTGCCCAGCATAGTAGTGGCCGCCATGAGCCTGTCAGAGCGACGTTGCTTGGGCGGCACCCCCCGCAGCTCGACCCAAACCTCGGGCATCGGCGGTGATGTTGGCGCTTCGAGAATGGCGTCACGAATGTCGGCGGTGATGTTGTTCATAGAGAGGAAGAGCTTGCCGCTGCGCGTGGCCATCCGCAGCATGGCCGGATCCGGAAACACCACCGAGAAGGCGTTGCCGTCGAGTGGGGATCTGCCAGTCCCATGCCCCCTCGAATAGATGTAGCAGCTCCACCTCCAGGATGGCCTCCGAGAGGACGCCCGACGCCGCGGACAACACAGTCGTGTTGGCCCCAAGCAGGGCCGGTGGTAGCTCCTCGTCGTCTTCGACATACTGGAGGCAATAGAAACCCTCGCCGGAGATGGCGTGCCCCATGGTCTGCAGAAACAAGGGCTTGCCGCAAGAAGGGCAGAGGACAGAGGTGTGCCCCTCTTGGGTGCACACAATGCACAGAGGTTTGGAGGTGCACTGATTCTGGTAGTGGCCTGCCCGGCCGCATTTGAATCACTTCGGGCCCTCGGCTTCCTTGACAGGGATCGGTTCCGCCGACGTGCCCTTGGAAGAGGATGGCACGTCAGAGTTGGCCGGCAGGGGCGGCATGGAGGCCGCCACCCCCGCTGACTTGTACTTCGTCTTCTTGGCGAACGGGTCTTCGACGCGGTCGCCGCTAGCCCCTTGCGCTTAAGCTCAAGGCCTCTTCTCTTGTACTCCTCCTTCTTCTTTCTCCTTTCTTGCTCCTTGAGCCACCAGGCCGGCAGTGGCCCCTAGCCACCCTCCTCGTCGTCGCGCTCCGCCCCCTGTGCCGAGGAGATCTGGTGCCGCGCGCGGTTATGGTCCCACGGGGGCTCCATGGCCGGCTTTTCCGCGCGAAGGAACGCACGGGTGAAGGGGAGGGGAATGGGGAAGAGGGTGCGGCCGAAGTGGCCGAAGCGCCGCACATCCGATCTGGTGGCAGGAAACCCTAATGAAGCGTCTAGGGTTCCCCGCCACAGCCACAACCACTTATATGGTTTGGAAGATAGGCCAGGGCTGGACTGGGCCATAGATAGCGGGGCCACCTGGGCTTGTGAGGGACAGACCCCAAGAGGGCCCGCTTCAGGCGAAAGCGGCTGGGCCGCCACAAGTGCAAGCCCCCGCACTGGGCCGCAGCCCACGTTCACCACCCGGCTCGTTGAACGCGCGGTCGCCTCCTTCCCAACCCTAGGCAGAGGAGCCAGCTCGTCGGCCGTCGCCGCCGTCGGCGCGGATCCCCACAGACCTGGACAGTCAGGCCCAGGCCTGGAGAGAGGAGCTGGCCGCATGAAGAGGCTCTGACCGCCCGCTCCTGACCTCCACAGACAGCACCGCGCGAGGCTGCCGACGCGCCACCGCAGCAGCACGCCGAGGACCGCGGCCGCCGGGCGCAAACGCCCCATGAAGGAGCCCTTGAGCTCCTCCTCCCGCCCCATGAAGTCGCCAACGGAGAACCCGGCCGGCCCTGCTCCGCACTCTCCTCCGCATTGCTCCCTTCCTCCGCCTCGTCGTCCGAACTCGCCTCCGCAAGCGCCCAGAACCTGCTCCCCGACCAACCGCGCGTACCAGGCGGCGGAGAACCTTGCTTCCTTCCCGACACCGGCCGGGCCGCAGTCCACCCACCCCCCTCGGCGGGGGCAACCGCGGTGAGACCGCCGGAGGCGGAGGCAGGCGCAATATCGCCGCCCGCGTCGCCCCAAGCGCCCTGGTCGCCCGGCCGTACAAGAGCCGTTGGAGACATCTCTTCACGCGTTGAAAAGAAAAGGAGAGAGAAAACATAGCTATCTCGTTTCCTTTCCTAAGAACGAAGCTCTGCATCGAATCACCTGTGCACGCCCCCTCTTCCCCCACACGCGGCCTCCCCCTCTCCACTTCCCTCACAACCGTACCTTGCAGCGCACTTACCTCGAGCTCCGCCGCCGCCTCTTCCCCGTCTCTCCCATTCACATGCCGCCATCTCCTCCCATCCCAAAATCGTCTTCCTCGCCCATCGGCATGCGACACCTGAGAGAACCCCGTTGGCTCCGTCGATCTGCTAGACCTAGGTCCTCCTCCTGCGTCCGTGGCTAACACTAGCCTCCACAGTCGCCGGTGCACGGTGCAGTCTTGAACGTCGGCGCGGCTTTGACGCCTCCGGCCCTCTCCCCCGCATCACCGAGGCCATCGATTGCAAGGGCATTCACATCTATTTTTTCCAGTTTCTTAGCTCTGGATTTCTGATTTTGGTTCTAAAGTGTGGAGGTGGGTGCTACTTTTTAGGGAGGAAGTTCGTTCCAATTTTAGTTTGTAGTATTTTGGCCCTTAACACTTTCTAAAATTTTGTATTGGTATTTTCAGGACTGAGAAAAATCACTAACCAAAGCTTATGGGGTAACTATTCCATTCCAAAAGACAACCCGTTCTCTGATGATAGTGGCTTGGCACCAGAAATTTGGGCATTGGGTGTTAGGAACCCTTGGAGATGCAGCTTTGATCTTGAGAGTCCTTCCTACTTCTACTGTGCAGATACTGGCGAGGTACCATTTTAGGATCATAAACAGTTTTAACTTGCGAGGTGCTACATTTATATTGGCTTTATTGGTTTGATATCCCAGTGGGGCTATGGTGCACTTCAGTGGGATTAAGCTTGATCGCTATCTTACTATCTTTCTGAACTTGACATGCACTTACAATTTACAGTATAACACTGTAAGCACAGGATATGCATGTAGCACACGATAGTTAAAACTTCGTAGAAAAACATTTACCAATTTAGATCAAAGAGGTCTAAATGATCCCGCATATTGAGCGCAGCTGATATGTGGCTACTACGCGCCTCCCTCTCTCCTCCCTCCTCCCTCCTTGGAGCTCGTCCATTCGTTGGGTGATCCCTTGCTCTCACGACGTTCGAGTGTTTATGCGCATAATATTATAGAACTCAACTTTTCATTCTCGTCCTCCGATTTTGCCACACTATTGTTCTGTTTCTCTGTGGTAGGTTAGTACAGTGTTTAAGTGTACTTACAGTTTTAATGTACAGTTTTTAAGTGTACTTTAAAACTGTTAATCATTAGTTGTTGTTTAACTCTTTTTGTATATTGTCCCAACAATGTAGGACCAATACGAAGAGGTTGATTTGATCTCCAAGGCCGGAAACTATGGATGGCGTATGTATGAGGGTCCATTGGTTTACCATCCATCGTGGACACCTGGAGGAAACACATCACTCAAGTCCGTAAATTTCATTCCTCCTATTCTGGGATACAGCCATTCTGATGTCAATAAAAACATTGGATCAGCATCGATCATGGGTGGTTATGTCTACCGAGGATCCACCGACCCCTGCTTGTATGGTGTGAAACAGCGGAGAACGTCGTACCTCTCTTGAGGCGACGGTTTCGTGTTAATATAGGCAGGGGCATATCCCTGATAAGCATACAAGTTTGTTGAGATTACATCTTGAGGTACAAGGAAAGTAGAGATAAGATATACATGAAGAGATTACAACCATATACTCCAACTAACCTAGACCGAAACTTATCTCAACTGAACCGGTGCGTGTGCGCCCCTTGAGCGTGAACATTGTATGGTTTAACACCCTCCCATAATCACAACTTGGACAAGTTGAGATTATGCTTAAATTCTTCAAAACCTCTGGTAGGCAAAGCTTTAGTGAAGCCATCTGCAACTTGATCTTGAGATCGAATGAACCGAATATCCAGCTTTTTTTCTGCAACTCTTTCTCTGACAAAATGAAAATCTATTTTGATATGTTTTGTTCTTGCATGAAATACTGGGTTAGCAGAAAGATAGGTGGAACCCAGATTGTCACACCATAAACATGGAGCTTGCTTACTATGTATCCCAAGCTCTTTCAGTAATGACTGAACCCAAATAATTTCTGCAGTAGCATTTCCTAGTGCTTTGTATTCTGCTTCTGTGCTGGATCTAGACACAGTAGCTTGTTTCTTAGCACACCATGAAATGAAATTTGGACCAAAGAACACTGCAAAACCTCCTGTTGAGCATCTATCATCAAGACAACCTACCCAATCAGAATCAGAAAAAGCACTGACAAGTGTTGATGGTGACTTGGTGAAGGTGAGTCCTACATTGAAAGTATTGTTGACATATCTAAGTATGCGTTTTGCAGCTGTCAAATGTACTGTAGTGGGTGCATGAAGGAACTGACATACTTTGTTCACAGCAAAAGAAATATCAGGCCTGGTCAGAGTTAGGTATTGCAGTGCACCAACCATACTTCTATACCTGGTGCTGTCCTCTTGGTTCAAGAGGTTCCCTTCTGTTAAGGATAACTTCTCAGAGCTGGATAGAGGTGTTGGAGCTGACTTGCAACCTTGCAACCCTGCTCTTGCTACAAGATCAGTTGCATACTTCTCTTGGGATAGATGAAGCTCATCTCCATTTCTTTTTACTTCAATGCCAAGGAAGTAGTGCAAGTCTCCTAGATCCTTAAGAGCAAACTCAGAGTTCAAATCCTTGAGCAATGCTGAAATGGCTTCATCAGATGAACTTGTGACAATAATATAATCAACATATATGAGTACAAATATAGATGTATTTGACTTGTTGAAAATAAACAGTGAGGTGTCAGACTTGGAAGGAGCAAACCCAAGTCCTTGAAGCTTTGAACTCAACCGAGAATACCATTCTCAAGGAGCTTGTTTTAATCCATATAGGGCCTTGTCAAGCTTGCATATGTGGAGAGGTTTTTGTCTGTTTTCAAACCCAGGAGGTTGTTTCATGAACACTTCCTCTTCCAGAACACCATGAAGAAACGCGTTCTGTACATCTAGTTGGCATAGACTCCATCCTCTGGATACGACAATAGACAAAATAAGACGAATAGTAGCAGCCTTTACGACAGGACTGAAAGTATCCTCATAGTCTAGACCGTACCTTTGCTTAAAGCTTTTTGCAACTAGTCTAGCCTTAACGATCTATGGTGCCATCAGATTTCTTTTTAATTCTGAAGACCCACTTACAATATATAACATTTTTACCTTTGCCTTGACGTGCTGGAACTAAGTGCCAAGTTTTATTTTTGTGAAGCGCCATGTATTCATCTTTCATAGCCTTCTGCCACTTTGGATCGCCTAGAGCTTCTGCAACAGAGTTTGGTATATCTGGTTCATGTGATATACAAGCAAGTCCAAACTTTGCTAAAGACTTGTAGTTTTTGGGTTGAGTTACTCCCCTCTGCAGCCTAGTGCGAGGTGGTGAAGGAGGATCCGCAGAAGATCCAGCGCCAGGAGCAGCCGCCGGCTCGCTGGGCGAGCACATGCAGACCGGATCTTCTGTGGCCGGCTGATGTGACGGTGAAGAAGAGGGCGCCGCAGAGGATGCCGATCCTGCATGGGGCTCATCATTTGCCAATGATTGAGCCTGCGGGACAGGATCTGCCGCAGCATCCACACGGGAATCAGCGCCCGAATCCTGCCGTGAAGGGCGCCGAGCATAGCAGCGCTTGTTTGGTCCAAACCGACCAGGTGCGGGGCCAGGAGCGGGGCCGGGCGCGGGACCAGGCGCGGGCGGCTGGAGATGGCGCCGCGTGGCGCTGGCGGGTTGGCGCGGAGCGGGCACCAGGCGGTCCACCGAGCCGTCCCGAGGATGATGCGCCCTGATCCCGAGGGAGATCCGCTCCGATGTTGCTGTTGTTTTGTCCAGGGAGCATAAAATGATGGTTTGGGTTGATTTCTTCACCATTTTCTGCACAATTTTTTCTGTTGCATCACAAGACTCAAGACCATCATTAGTAAGAGGATTAGTCAACAATTGATCATTAGTGTCTAAAACATCCCCATTGTCACGACCGGTGAGATGTGAAGGTAGAAGAAGAATCTCTTTTTTAAGAAGGGCTCCGGCGTTTGGATGAAGTTGTGCAAAAGGGAAGACAGTTTCATCGAACACAACGTCACGGGAAATATAGACACGTCCAGTGGATACATCAAGGCACTTCACACCCTTATGTTGCGGACTATAACCCAAGAAAACACACTGTTTTGGTCAAAACATAAGTTTGCGGTTGTTGTAAGGCCTAAGATTCGGCCAACACGCACATCCAAACACTCGTAGTGATGTGTAATCTGGTTTTGTGTGAAGGAGACGTTCTACTGGAGATTCATTGTTGATGACTCTACTAGGCAACATGTTTATGAGGTGGACTGCGGTGAGAAAAGCCTCATCCCAGAATTTCAAAGGCATAGAGGCAGCAGCAAGCAAAGCTAGGCCGACTTCAACTATATGCCTGTGTTTGCGCTCGGCTGATCCGTTTTGCTGGTGAGCATGGGGGCATGACACGTGGTGTGATATACCAATTTGCTGAAAAAATGAGTTGAGGTTGCGGTACTCCCCTCCCCAATCGGATTGAAGAGCTAAGATTTTGCAATCGAACTTTCTTTCAACTAGTGCTTGAAAGTTTTGAAAAACTTGAAATACATCAGATTTATTTTTGATAAGATAGATCCAGGTGTACTTGCTATCATCATCGATAAAACTTACGTAATAAGTGTGTCTACCAACTGATGTAGGGGCCGGACCCCAAACATCGGAAAAAATGAGCTCAAGAGGTTTGGTGGAAATACTTGTAGACACAGGGTAAGGTAATTGATGAATTTTAGCACACTGACATGAATCACAAACTGTTTCACGATCTCGCTCACCAACAAACGGAAGCTTATTCTTTTTAAGCAAATGTTCGACTAAAGAAAAAGATGCATGCCCTAATCTATCATGCCACCGTGTTGAAGAGACTCTGGTGACACCATAGGCTTGCTTATTCAATCTCCTAAGCTCCGGAATCAATGGGTAAAGCCCTCGAACGCATCTACCTCGATACAGAATTTTCTTCGTGACCTGATCCTTGATCAAAAAGAAAAACGGATGAAACTCAAGGAATACATGATTGTCAATGGCGATGCGATGAACTGAAAGGAGATTTTTTGAAGAACTAGGGACATGCAAAAAAATTCTTAGACGAATATTTCTGTGGGGGGTTTTAAGCACTGAATGACCAACGTGACTAATGCTCATACCTTCTCTATTTGCAGTGTGAACTTGGTCTTGCCCACGGTACTTTTCACGAACTGTCACTTTTTCCAGCTCGCTAGTGATGTGGTCAGTTGCGCCACTATCCACATACCAGTTCGTGTCGATGCCGTAGGAGCCATCAGCAGCACCTGCAACTTTCTCATCTTGTGAGGATTCGCCGTCGTCTTCATAGCGATACCAACAGTCGCGGGTGGTGTGGCCTATCTTGCCGCAGATTTGGCATCGCGGCGCATCAGGGTTGGCGCGAGGCCTGCCACCTCGGCGGGCCCTTGTTTTTGTTGTTGGAGGGCCGCCCGCCGCCGCTGCTGTTTCCGCCTGATGGCGGCTTGCCTTTGCCGCGCAGTGGTCCACAATAGCGTGAACTGCCGCCGCCGCGATTGCCGCCACGAGCGACAACATTAGCAGATGACTTGAAGCCCCCGCCCGGGTTGTTGTTGTAGAGGGCGAGGCGCTGATCAAAATTGCTCATCTGAGCGTAGAGGTCGTCGATGCTGATGGTGTCGATGCACGCGTCGTTGGCGGAGACAAGGGGTTGGTACTCCATGTCGAGGCCAGCGGTGATGTAGGAGACAAGCTCATCGTCATTGATGGGCTTCCCGGCGGCTGTAAGCTCATCTGCGAGTGCTCTCATCTGGGCAAAGTAGGCAGCGACTGACTGCGTTCCTTTCTGCGCCGTGGAGAGAGCAACCCGGATGTTGTTGACGCGGGCTCAAGACTGCGACGAGAACATATGGGCGAGAGCTGCCCAGTGCTCGTGCGGCGTGGCGATGGAGGTAACCTGCACGAGGACCTCTTTGGTGAGAGTATTGAGCAAGTATCCGAGTACCTGCTGCCCTTCTCTGAACCAGATCGGATGGAGAGGATTCATCGTCCGCTCTTCTTTCCCGTCTTTGTCCTTCGTTACGAGGATCTTGACAGGTTCTGGCATGGTGCCGTCAGCGTAGCCGAAGAGGCCAGCCCCTCTCAGCTGCGGTGTCACCTACGCACGCCATAGGACGTAGTTGGTGCGGGTGAGTTTTTCTGCAACCTGCCCAAGGGAAGCCTGGACGGTGCTGGAGGAGAACGACATGACTGCGGTGGATGGTTTTTGCTACATGCGATGGATAGAGGTGGCTCTGTATACCATGTGAAACAGCGGAGAACGTCGTACCTCTCTCGAGGCGACGGTTTCGTGTTAATATAGGCAGGGGCATATCCCTGATAAGGATACAAGTTTGTTGAGATTACATCTTGAGGTACAAGGAAAGTAGAGATAAGATATACATGAAGAGATTACAACCATATACTCCAACTAACCTAGACCGAAACTTATCTCAACTGAACCGGTGCGTGTGCTCCCCTTGAGCCTGAACATTGTATGGTTTAGCATATGGAAGGTATTCGCTTCGGTGAAGCACCCTCGGCCTCTGCATTGATTACAGCTTCGTCGAAAGGCATCTTGCATCTTGCACTGATTTTGAACTCAAAGATGATATGGAGCTACTACGATGTTCAGCACATTTTTTAAGTTGTACTTATTGGATCCATCTGCTGATGTGCTTTCAGGTACTTGTGTGCTGACCTGTACGCATCAGCCATGTGGACTGGCACGGAAACCCCGGAGGGCAGTGGGAACTACACCTCCAATCTGATCTCCTTCAGCTGCTCCAAGAACTCTCCCATCCCCTGTGACAGCGCCGCTGGGAGCCCTCTCCCGTCGCTCGGTTACATATATTCTTTTGGTGAGGATAACAACAAGGACATCTACGTCTTGGCAAGCAAAGGCATCTACCGGGTTGTCCGGCCCAGCCTCTGCAGCTACACTTGCCCGACAGAGAAACCCGAGACGAACAATGGGAAGGCACCCGCCGGTCCTTCATCAAACGCGCCAGCAGCAATGGGAATGGGCATGAAATTGGGAGCTCTATTGTTGTCTGCCGCCACGTCCTTTGTTTTGATGAGATAGCAGGATCCTACTACGTCGATTATGTCTTGGTATGCCGTAAGATCAATCCTCACATTTTAGCATGTATTAGCAGTACAATAATAAGTCAGCAATATTTCCTTGTACAGTTAGGAGTATGAATCATGACACATGGGCTATGAGGATTAGATTCTGAAACTTAATATCAGTCTCTGCAAGAGCATAATACATCGTTATACATTATATTTCTGAAGCCACTGGGCTTGCCTTCGATTGCCTTGATTGGCACTTTGACCTCTACTCTTTCTTGCTTAAGTCTTAAACTAGTTCGTAGCATTATATTTTTGTTAACAAGAGGACAAACACACGCACAATTCACCACCAAGAACACACACGAACGCAGCCTATTGCAGTGGCATATGCTTATATCAGTGTCTTGATGTACATATGGATACTTCGATGTTTGCAAGAGGAACAAATAGTGAAGGAAACTCTATTCATGTCTAGATACCATTCATGGGGACGGGCGACTAAAATGGCGCTCTGCAATAGCAGAACTGATGATTGGTTATTTTTTGTGGGTCTCCATGTTCATCATATTTTTACACTTTTACTTACCAAGCTTTGGTAGGAATGTATTATGTGGCTTATATATGTTTTGATCGATAGATAAGTTCATTTTAACCCCTAACATGTACTTGATCTAAGTTACAACTCTAGACTCCATTTTCGCCGGTTGTAAACAGTTAAAACCAGTCAAAACGGGCTGGCTGAGTATTTTTAATGGAATGGGAAAACAAAGTGCTTCAAGTCATCATGAAAAGGTCGAGGTTTTTCAAACTGTTGTTGACACAGACAAAGTAGGGGGAAAACTCGTGAAGAAATTTCCATAATCGACAATTCTCTTTCGGAGTTGGAGGGGGTACTTTAGACCAATGCGAAGCCCATGATCGTAATTTAAACTTAAGAGGTGTAAACCGCCTTTCATGAGCACTCCCGTTATTTCTACGGGCCAGTGATTGTCGAACAAGCTCTTGTGTCACAGTGCCAAGGTTAATTTAGAAGGAAAAAAGGTTTCATGAGCCTTAATCTTCTGCTATATATGTTTAGTTTGGTCCTAAAGGATTAATTGGGAACGATTATGCTTGATCTCATAGTTTTTGCACTGAGCTCAAGGATGCATATGTACATGATCTCATAGCTCTAGCGGCAGGGAAGGAGGCATGGACCCCCAACCAACCAACCAACCAACCAAGCCCACCACACTACATGCGTGCCAGTTTCTTTTTTTTTGGAAAGGATGATTACCCGCGGCCTTTCTGCATTAAGCGATGCACACAACCATTTTATTAAATAGGGTCTTGACAAAGTATGGAACTCATCTCAGGTACACAAGCAAAACTGAACATCGCAACTACATGCTTGCAAGTGGACCATATCCATCCTTTTCTTCTTTATGTATGTATATGTATGCCAGGTCATGCATGATGCCTATATCCATCCACCTATGTATTAATGTATCTCTTTATGTATGGCCATGTATTGGTTTGACTGCGAGTATACTTTACATTGTCTATTGAATCTGGTCATCTGCCATGCATCATCACATCATAGAGTGACAAGAGGCAAAGACAAATTTGCTCCTTCTCTATCATTCTTGTCATGGTCATTAGTTAGGGCATCAAATGTTTGTTAATTAATTTGATTCTTATCATGGTGCATTTTTTATCGAATCCCTAGCTTGATTCTAATGCAAGGGCCTTCCCTTGGTAGAAGGGGAGTCAAACGTCTCCCGGGTTGCTATCTCTCCCCTTGGTGTTCATCACCATTGTTGTTCGTGTTCTTGCACCAAATCAAATGTGTACTGTGTCTGAAGGGCATCGCCTTTGCGCGCCGCGACTTTCTCTCCAGCGATCTAGGCACAGTTTTCTCCACCACAGACGATGGACGCGGCGCTCTGCAATGGAAGAATGGAGGACTGTTTATCTTGCGCTACAGCAGTCCGTAATAGTGGCACCAGTTTTCTTTGTTTTCCTTTGTTGTTTTCTTCTTATTCTTCCTCTTTGGTTCATCGCTTTTCTATCTTTGTCTATCGGGTTTCTTTGGATTTTTTGTACTTCCTTTTTTTTCTTTTTCTTCCTCTTTTGTGTTTCATCGGTTTTCTTCATTTATATGTTTCTCAACAGGTTTGCTTCTACTTACTTTGTTTTTTCCTTTTCCTTTACCTTTTTTCTCTGGTTTTACCGGTTTTCTTCACTTTTTATGTTTCTCTACGATTTCCTTTGGGTTTTCCCTTTTTATTTTTATTTTTCTTTTTTATTCGACAAATGTCTACTTTCTTTCATACATTTGATGTCTTCATTTTTTTAATACACATGGTACAATTTTTGTATACATCAGGAACATTATTTAATACATGTTTAGCATTTTTTAAATACATAATTAACATGTTTTTAAAATATATGTTTTGATGTCTACTTTTTTAGACACACAATGTACATTTTTCATGTACACCAGAAATATTTTTTTGTACATGTGAAAACTTTGTCCAATACATAACTAAATATTTTTTTAGATATATGTTTTGATGTCTACTTTTTCTCATGTACGTTGAATATTGTTCTCATACATTGTACACATTTTACATTTTTCACCTACATAATCAATATTTTTTCAATGTCGTATAAATTTCATATATAACAGGAAAATATTATATATGATTAAACTTTTTAAATACCTGTTTAATATTTTCTCCAATATATTTTTTAATTTCTAAATTTTTAATACATTTTTGCATTAATTGTATTCATAAGAAATATTAGTTATACATATTTAACACTTCTTAAATACATGATTAACATTTTTCTGTAATGTCACGTATATTTTTATTAAATAGCGAACATTTTTTGTCAGAAACGGTGTTTAATGCGATCAAAAAAATTTAAACAAACCTAATCATTGTGGGAGCCAGTAAGACATCGCCGGTGCCTGGTAACGGGATAAGGCGAAGACATGCACGCCGGCGAATCTTACCCAGGTTCGGGGCTCTCCTAGGAGATAACACCCCTAGTCCTGCTCTGCGGGGTCTTCGCATGATCACTAGATCGACAAGTAGCTAAAAGAGGCTCCTTGAGCTGTTTAGCTAGAGGAAGAAGATGGGCAAGGCTAGCTCTCCTCTTCTCTCTATGTGGTGTGTAAAACTCTAAGAGATCAACCCTTTGCATGGGTGCCCTGGGGGGTTTATATAGGCCTACCCCCCAGGGGTACAATGGTAATCCGGCTGGACGAGGGCCCAGACCGTCAGTGTCTATGGTCGCCGGCTTCTCCGCCGGTCGCTCGGGCCCGCCGACTGGTGGGCCCTGCCGGCTGCTAGTTACTGTAGCCTCGCTCTTAGTGACGATGGCTTTGTCAGGGTAAGCATGGCTACAGTACCGCCGCCTGGTGGGTGTTCACTGTAGCCTTACCCCGTCTCATCTGGTTAATGGTGCACAAACTTCCAGGGCAGGGGCAGGCCGGCTGCTGGGAACCGGCCTCCACCCCCAAGCCGACTAGTCAAGTCTACCCGCCCTCTGGTATCTCTCTGGCAGGAGGGGCCCGCCGCCTGCGGGCCATACTGACAACCTGTTGTGGGTGATGTCATGGTCAACGTGGCAACAATGCCGCGCCGGACGGGGAATGGCCGCCCCGTACGACACACTATGGACATGCTCGCTCCGGGATTCGGGGGTGGCAGGCTTCACTCTAGCCACGCCCCGTCTTATCGCCGTTATGTGTGTGCAAACTTTGAGGGTATGGGTCAGGCTGCCTGCCTAGAGTCGGCCACTCTGGTGACCGGCTGCCAGGAGTCGGCCCACTTTGAGTGGGCTCATAGAGCCTCGCCACCTTCCAGCAGCCGGCTGATGGGACAGCCGGCCAGGGGAAGGCGGCCCTGCGTCTTGGATGCTTGAGGGCCCAGTCGGCCTGATGTTTTTTGAAGAGCCAGGGGGAGCCGGTTAGGCTACCCATGGTCATTTACTCCGACAGTAGTCCACGAAGCTGGTCGGGCTTCGCGTCTGAGAGGGGAATGAGAAGCCCAATCAGCTTCCTATTCTGAAGAGCCGACAGTTAGGAGTCGGCCACAACCAGTCGCGTCGTCTGGAAGGTTTTGGAGTCTGAAGGCGAGAACCAGATGGTGCGCGCGCCGGGCGTCGGGCCGGCCGCCCGCTGTCCGCGCGCCATGCGGCACCTAGCAGCTAGACCAGCCTGCCAGCCCACACGTGCGACGGGACGTCGCTGCAGGCTGGGGCCCGCCACTACCACGCCTTGGCCCACGCGTGGATCCTCTGTGGCCGAGGCGGACGGTTAGCATTCTAGTGGCAGTTATTACACGCCGTTAAGGCGCAATAATCACGGGGTCGTGGGGTGAGTGAGCGCAGTTAATCCCACGTCCCCCACTTCCCACCCCCTCGGCTTCGTTGCTCTGCGGCTATAAATAGGGGGAAGGAGGGGGAGCGGCAGACGCACGCGCGCTCGCCTCCTCCTCGGCCATCCTCTTCTTCTTCTTCTCCGTCGTTGCCTCCATCTGCCCCCGCATCGCGCCTCTAGCCACCTTGTTGCGCCGTGGTCCGCTACCGCGGGGTTGCGCACATGCTATCGCCGCGCTTTCTCCATCAAGCTTCTCGTCTACATGGCATGCGCCGGAACCTGGGATGGCTCCAACGTCCATGAAGACCACATCGACTTCCTCCGCCGGATGTGGCGGTTGCCCGGCGAGGACTACGTGAAGGTTCGCCTCGCGCCGGAGTGGGAGGTCTCGCCGGCACCGGAGGAGCGCGAGCGCGTCATCTTCAGGTCGCACTACCTGCGCGGCCTCGGCCTGCCGGCGAGCGGCTTCTTCCGAGCCTTCCTTGATTTATATGGCCTTCAGCCGCACCACCTCACTCCGAATAGGGTGGTGCTGTTGTCCGCCTTCGTCACCCTGTGCGAGGGCTATCTTGGCGTCCTCCCCACCATCGAGCTTTGGGGCGAGTTCTTCTACTTGAAGCTCGGCACCATCGTCAAGAGCATGGCGGCGCAGTGTGGCGCCTTCGTCGTTGTGCGGAGGCCGGCTGCTGAGAATCCGTTTCCCCCCATCACACTGATACAGTCGGTGAAGATGTGGTAGCAGTCGTACTTCTATGCGAAGAGCGTCTTCCCGGAGGGCGACTGGGTCAATCTGCCGGCTTACGTAGCCTGCCCGCCGACTGGGAAGCGGCCTAACTGGTCATATCGGGCCAGGTCGCTGTCGGCCTTCAGAGCCTCCGCCGTCTCACGGCTTAGGGTGATGGTGAGGTCGGAGGGCCTTACCGGGCCCGACTTGCTGACCACCTTCGTGGCGCGCCGGGTGCTCCCGCTCCAGGGCCGCCCTCACATGATATGCCAGATGAGCGGGCATCGAGACCCAAGCCAACTGTGCACCAAGGAGATGCCTCACGCGGAGGTAGCTCACTTGGTGAACTACTTCTCGAACTGCAAGCTCTCGGAGGAGGAGTGGCGGTTCGGCAAGGAGTCGTACTCGCGCGTGAATCCGCCGCCAGCGGTAAATCTTCTTTTGTTCTTTTCTCTTCAGTTGCCGAGTTCTCCTTGGCCGTCTTGACCAGTTGGCTATGAAACAGAGCGCCCTCCTCTAGCCGGCAGCCGACGCCGCGGGGCCAGAACGTCAGTTCCTCCCTGACCGGGAGGAGAGCGATATGGATGACCCTGACTTGGGGACGGCCGCCTTGGACGACGACGCCACAGGAGGAGGCGGGGATGCAGGCGGTTCAGGACTCGGGGCCGGCCTCGAGGACTGTCTAGACAACGACGAGGGAGAGGTCGCCCCGCGCCGCCAGCCGGCGTCCGATCAGCAGGGCGCGAGCTCGTGTACCGCGCTGGCTTCCCGAGGCGGCGCGCAAAAGCGCCGGGCCACGCCGTCCATGTTCGCAAGCCGGCCAAAGAAGCCCAAGAGCTCGGCCGCGGCGACCAAGCGGGATGAAGCGGCCGCGAAGGCAACCCGCTTCCGCAAAGTGGTGAAGGATCCACAGATGGTTTCTGCGTAAGCGCCGATTCCCTCATGCATTCTTTCTTCCTTCTTGCAAATGCTCTTCTGATTTTTCTTTGTCTTGATCAAAACAGAGGTCCGCTCTCTCTTGAGCGGTCGGTCGCTGCCTCCGTGGTTGGGGCGGCGGGAGGCTCCACCAGCGCCCACCGCATGGACCCTCGCGCCAAGCTTCAGGCGGCGATGGAGAGGAACGCGCGGGAGGAGCGGGAGGCGGAGCTGCAGAGGGCGGCTGCCGCCAAGCCAACGCAGGAGGCGGCGGACGAGTCCGTGAGGGCGCAAGCTGACGCTGCGGCCAAGGCCCAGGCGGATGCCGCAGCTGCGGCGCAGGCGGAGGAGGCCTTATGCAACCAACCCCCGCAGCTCGTCATTCCTCTCCGTGCCGTGGCGCCTGAGATCCCGGTGGTGCCGCCAGAAGGAGCCGGCGACGACTAGCCGGTTATGGAGAGGGAGGAGGGCGACGCCGTCGCCCTGGAGAAGGAGGTGATTCTGCCAACGGCGGTTGCGGCGGACCAAGGCGGACAGCCCAGCGCGCCACCCGTGCCACCGGCTGGAGGTGAGTCGGCTGTGAGGGAAGATCTCGTGGTCCGATCTCCGGCACGCCAGTGCGCAGGGAAGGCGGCCTCGGCGCCGTACCCGCAGAAGGCCAGGGGCTCAAGCTCGTCGACCCAGGACCTGGAGACGGCGAGCGTCAGCTCGCCGGACTGGACGCCGGGAGGCGGGGCGGCTGTGCTGAACGAGGCGGCGCAGGACGTCTGGACTCGGCTTCAGGCTCAGGCTACTGCCTTAAAGATCTACAACCAGGAGTTCCTGGCGACGCGGACGGCCATCCGGGTAAGCCTCTCGCTTTTTTGCTTCTTGCTCTTGTACTCTTCGGTGGGGGCGCGTCAGCACACCCACTGGGTGTAGTCCCCGAGTTCCGGGTCAGCTGCTGAGCAGGCGGCCTGGAACTTCTAAGTAGACTCGGGTGCTGACTTGTCTTTATTTGTTCGTCTGTCCTTTTTGTTGGACTATCATAACCTCCGTGTGGCCGTCTTCAACTCCCATGTCCGGGAGCTCACTCAGAAGACCGCTGACCTGTCTGAAAGTTGGAGTAAGTGTTCCGCCTTCTATCTCTTGTGGGGGCGCGTCAGCGCACCCACTGGGTTAGTCCCCGAGATTCGGGCCGACTGCTGAGCAGTCGGGCCGGATCTTTTCTGGCGACTTCTTTCTTACTGTTTATTCTTGTTTGTTGTCTTTGCAGAGGCCAACGCCGCCCAGCAGCAGCAACTGGGTGAAGCC
The DNA here is from genome assembly GCA_904067115.1 of Aegilops sharonensis. Taxonomy (NCBI): domain Eukaryota; kingdom Viridiplantae; phylum Streptophyta; class Magnoliopsida; order Poales; family Poaceae; genus Aegilops; species Aegilops sharonensis. The sequence continues at coordinate 4,840,687 of LR880970.1, read as the reverse complement.
CAGACCGTGCTGCGTGTCAAGGAGGCCGAGTGCAGTGCCGCGGCTCGGGAGCACGACCGCCTGGCCAAGAAGCTGGCTAATCAGGAGGAGAGTCATAATGCGGCTCTGATGGCGGTGAAAGACAGTGAGGCCGCCCTTCAAGCTAAGTATGAGACCGAGGCGGCGAACTGGGCCGAGTCGAGGCGGGCGCTGAACGACGGCTACGGCCAAATTGAAGACATGGTTGACGGTAAGCTACCTTCCTCTTTGTCCCTTTGTTTGCTGCATGTTGCTTTGTCCGACTTCTGACTTTGTATTCTCTTTTCTTCTTCATGCAGAGTACTTCCCAGGCTACTCTGTTGCTGCCAGCCAGGTCATTGAGGCCCACCGCAACGCGCAGAGGCAGGCTGGTGCTGAGATTGTGCCAAATGCTCGTCGGACGCTTGGGGAGCAGCTTTTGGCCATCCAGGCTCGTCTCCAGCCAGCCCACCGGATGCTCCGCCGCCTTCAGCGCGTTGGAGCTCAGGTGCTTTCCGCCCTCTGGCCTGACGAGGCGATTCCCGGCACCCCTAGTCGGACTGTCGACTGGCTGGAGGTGGCAGTCGGCCGCCTCGAGGCGTGGAAGGCTTCTGCAGCCCGGGCAGGCGTTAGGAGGGCGTTGGAGTTCGTCCGAGCGTGGTACCCCAGGCTGGACCTGTCCTAGCTAGCCACGTTCCGGCAGGAGGCCCACGAGGAGCTGGAGGCGGTGCGGCCGACTATCATTCATCGCGCTGCGGCGATTACCGATTACACCGACACCAGCATCTTCGTCCATGAGCTGAACGACGACGGTGCTGCGTTGTCGGCGGACTGGTTTCGGCTGAACCCGACGGATGGTGAAGACTCGGCAGAGGAGATCGACTCCAGCGACGAGGGTGAAGAGGAGGAGGAAGAGGACGGTGAAGACGCCGCGCCAGATGATGGAGCGGCTGGCCAGCCCCAGCCTGACCGTGCCTCCAGCAACGAGGCACGTGTGAACACACCGCTGATATGTCTCCAATGTATCTATAATTTTTGATTGCTCCATGCTACTTTATCTATTGTTTTGGACTATATTGGGCTTTATTTTCCACTTTATATTATTTTTGGGACTAACCTATTGACCGGAGGCCCAGCCCAGAATTGCTGTTTTTTTGCCTATTTCAGTGTTTCGAAGAAACAGAATATCAAACGGAGTCAAAACGGAATGAAACCTTCGGGAACGTCATTTTCTCACCGAACGTGATCCAGGAGACTTGGACCCTACTCCAAGTAGTGCCAGAGGCGGTCACGAGGGTGGAGGGCGCGCCCCCCTACCTCGTGGGCCCCCTAACGCTCCACCGACGTACTCCTTCCTCCTATATATACCTATGTACCCCCAAACGATCAGAACAAGAGCCAAAAACCAAATTCCACCGCCGCAACTTCCTGTATCCACGAGATCCCATCTTGGGGCCTATTCCGGAGCTCCGCCGGAGGGGGCATCTACCACGGAGGGCTTCTACATCAACACCATAGCCCCTCCGATGAAGTGTGAGTAGTTTACTTCAGACCTTCGGGTCCATAGCTAGTAGCTAGATGGCTTCTTCTCTCTTTTTGGTTCTCAATACAATGTTCTCCCCCTCTCTCGTGGAGATCTATTCGATGTAATCTTCTTTTTGCGGTGTGTTTGTTGAGACTGATGAATTGTGGGTTTATGATCCAGCTTATCTATGGAAAATATTTGATTGTTCTCTGAATTCTTTTATGTATGATTGAGTTATCTTCGCAAGTCTCTTCGAATTATCCGTTTGGTTTAGCCAACTAGATTGGTAGTTCTTGCAATGGGAGAAGTGCTTAGCATTGGGTTCAATCTTGCGGTGTCCTTACCCAGTGACAGAAAGGGTTGCAAGGCACGTATTGTATTGTTGCCATCGGGGATAACAAGATGGGTTTTTTTTATCATATTGCATGAATTTATCCCTCTACATCATGTCATCTTGCTTAAGGCGTTACTCTGTTTTTAACTTAATACTCTAGATGCATGCTGGATAGCGATCGATGAGTGGAGTAATAGTAGTAGATGCAGAATCCTTTCGATCTACTTGTCTCGGACATGTTGCCTATATACATGATCATTGCCTAGATATACTCATAACTATGCTCAGTTCTGTCAATTGCTCAACTGTAATTTGTTCACCCACCGTAGAAAATCTATGCTCTTGAGAGAAGCCACTAGTGAAACCTCTGGCCCCCGGGTCTATTCTCATCATATCAATCTCTATCACTTTATTTACTTGCTTTGTTTTACTTTGCCTTTTACTTTTCACCTTGCATCTTTATACCAAAAATAGGAAAAATATTATGACTATCAGATCTCACTCTCGTAAGTGACCGTGAAGGGATTGACAACCCCTAATCTCGTTGGTTGTGAGTAGCTATCGTTTTTTGCAGGTACGAGGGACTTGTGCGTGGCCTCCTACTGGATTGATACCTTGGTTCTCAAAAACTGAGGGAAATACTTAGGCTACTGTGCTGCATCATCCTCTCCTCTTCGGGGAAAACCAGCGCAAGCTCAAGACGTAGCAAGAAGGATTTTTGGCGCCGTTGCCGGCGAGGCTCACGCAAGCAAGTCAAACATACCAAGTACCCATCACAATCCCTATCCCTCGCATTACATTATTTTCCATTTGCCTCTCGTTTTCCTCTCCCCCACTTCACCCTTGCCGTTTTATTCGCCCTCTCTTTCCCAATCTCCTCCTCTCTTTCTCGTTTGCCTTTTTTTCCCGTTGCCTTTCTGTTTGCTTGTGTGTTGGATTACTTGTCGCCATGGCGCAAGACAATACCAAATTGTGTGATTTCTCGAATACCAATAATAATGATTTCCTTAGTACTCCGATTGCTCCTCTTAATAATGATGAGTCTTGTGAAATCAATAGCACTTTGCTGAATCTTGTTATGAAAGATCAATTCGCCGGCCTTCCTAGTGAAGATGCCGCTACTCATCTGAATAATTTTATTGATTTGTGTGAGATGCAAAAGAAGAAAGATACGGATAACAATATTGTCAAACTGAAGTTATTTCCGTTTTCACTTAGAGATCGCGCTAAAGTTTGGTTTTCATCTTTGCCTAAAAATAGTATTGATTCTTGGAACAAGTGCAAAGATGCTTTTATCTCTAAGTATTTTTCCTCCCGCTAAGATAATCACTCTTAGGAACGATATCATGAATTTTAAACAACTTGATCATGAGCATGTTTCCCAATCTTGGGAAAGAATGAAATTATTGCTTCGCAATTGCCCTACTCATGGTTTGAATTTATGGATGATCGTACAAAATTTCTATGCCGGATTGAATTTTGCTTCTAGAAATCTTTTAGATTCGGCCGCGGGAGGCACTTTTATGGAAATTACATTAGGAGATGCTACCAAATTGCTTGATAATATTATGGCTAATTATTCTCAATGGCACACCGAAAGATCTTCTAGTAAAAAAGTGCATGCTATAGAAGAAATCAATGTTTTGAGTGAAAAGATGGATGAACTTATGAAGATGTTTGCTCCTAAAAATACTCCTCTTGATCCTAATGATATGCCTTTATCTACTTTGCTTGAGAATAATAATGAATCTATGGATGTCAATTTTGTTGGTAGGAATAGTTTTGGGAACAACGCGTATAGAGGGAATTTTAATCCTAGGCCTTACCCTAGTAATCCTTCTAATAATTATGGAAATTCCTACAACAACTCTTATGGAATTTTTAATAAGATGCCCTCTGAATTTGAGAGTAGTGTTAAAGAGTTTATGAATTCACAAAAGAATTTTAATGCTTTGCTTGAAGAGAAATTGCTTAAAGAAGATGATTTGACTAGGAACGTTGATAGAATTTCTCTTGAGATTGATTCTTTAAAACTTAGATCTATTCCTCCTAAGCATGATATCAATGAGTCTCTCAAAGCCATGAGAATTTCCATTGATGAGTGCAAGGAAAGAACCGCTAGGATGCGTGCTTCCAAAGATGCCTTTATTAAAGCGTGTTCTTCCAATTCCTACGAAAATCAAGATGAAGATCTAAAAGTTATTGATGTGTCCCCTATTAAATCTTTGTTTTGCAATATGAATCTTGATGAAACTGAATATGATCTTCCTTTACCTAGAAGGCGTTCTAAGAATTCAGATTTTCTAGATCTTGATGATGAAATTGATAAAAGCGGGATTGAAATAGATAAAAACCGAGACGTTGCTAAACCCACTATTTTGGATTTCAAGGAATTTAATTATGAAAATTTCTCTTTGATTGGTTGTATTTCCTTGTTGCAATCCGTGCTAGATTCTCCTCATGCTTATAGTCAAAATAAGGCCTTTACCGAACACATTGTTGATGCCTTGATGCAATCTTATGAAGAAAAACTTGAGTTGAAAGTTTCTATCCCTAGAAAACTCTATGATGAGTGGGAACCTACTATTAAAATTAAAATTAAAGATTATGAGTTTCATGCTTTGTGTGATTTGGGTGCTAGTGTCTCTACTATTCCCAAAAATTTATGCGATTTGCTTTTGATGATTGCTCTCTAAACTTGCATCTTGCGGATTCCACTATTAAAAAGCCTATGGGAAGAATTAATGATGTTCTTATTGTTGCAAATAGGAATTATGTGCCCGTAGATTTTATCGTTCTTGATATAGATTGCAATCCTTCATATCCTATTATTCTTGGTAGACCTTTCCTTAGAACGATTGGTGGAATTATTGATATGAAGGAAGGAAACATTAGATTCCAATTTCCCTTAAGAGCTAATTACAGTGGTGGTGTCACAACTTGGCGTGGATGGTCACTTTGGTGCCACAAGTTGTGGTGTATATCAAAGTGGTGATATAACTTGGCTCTAGCGTGCACATACGGTGCTTTTCTCATTTTGATACGGATTAAGTGCTGACTAAGCAAGCCAGCTGGGCGGGGGTCCCGCTGTCAGTGACCAGAGGGCTCGGGAGCGGGCTTGTGGCCGGATATTTTTCAAAAAACCCCTTAGATTTACTATTTTTTCGCAAATAGGCCCCCACCTTGGCTGTACAGTGCTGCCCTTTCGTTTTTGCCAATCGATCCCAAATCTGGCATCCAAATCCCTAACCCTCGTTCCCAATTTTTAGAGCACGGCGTCGGCGGTCTCTTGTCTTGAGCACGGCGGCTAAGGTGTTGAACGACGGCGATACATTGACTTTAGGTTAGCTCATGTAATCCAGTTTTATGTAGAACATTCTGTGTACTGAAAGTTCTAAAGAGAATGTATTGAAATTGGTACTAAGAAGTGTGGCTTCATGTCAAATTATTATTTAACTAAGTCTTGCATTTGAAACTGCTGGTTGTTCTAAAGAGAGTGTGAAGCTGAATGTTTAATTTAGTAAATGAAACAACACTCAGCATTATATAAGTATACTTGCTAAACAAAGTAAGTGGTACATCTGACCATTGAGATGGACAGGAAACCGACAGTAACATGAACGGAATATAACTGAAGATATGTCAAAAATTAGATAACTGACAGACATGCGGTAACTGAATTAAAATCACAGAAACATTCAGATTCAGAGAAACCATTCATTTCACAGTCAGCTAAACTTTAAAATCATATAACAGAGTCATAAATGAACTTGAACAAAAGGGAAATATGCATTGTAGCATCACTAAAGCAGAAGGTAAATTTAGTTCTAACATTCCAGAGAACAAAAGTTGGAGCATTTCTTCCAGTTCATTGATGAACTAGTATACTTTCCAGCTTGGTCTACAAGGTCTGGAAATCATCAAGCCACTCCTCAGTTGGTGCATTTTGTGTCACTGGGACCTCCTCTGCTTGCACATAAGATCTGGGTTCATCTGGTGGAAACATGATGTTCCATAGTCCAGCTCCTGGTCCTGTCCTTCCTCCAGTGTGACCTCTCCCAGTCTCTCTCCCAGTCCCTCTCCCAGCTCCGGTCCCAGTCCCTCTCCCAGCTCCTCTCCCAGTCCCTTTCCCAGTGCCTCTTCCAAGTCCTCTCCCAGCTGCACTCCCAGTCCCTCTCCCAGCTCCTCTGCCTACTCCAGTTGCTTTCCTTTTTCTCCCTCTTGCATTTTCAATTGCCTGGTAGCTAGCTTCAGGGACATCTTCAGGTATATCTTCTGTCACTCCTCTTCTTCTAACCCTGCCTGCTGCCATAGAAGTTGTAACCCTGGGAGGGGTATGTTATCTCTTGCATTTGCAATAAAAGTTGATTCTGGAAGAGGTCCATGATCCATAGCTGGCACATATGCTTTCCTCTCCTAAGTATGAACAAATTTTCAGAGATAGTTTCACAAGCAGACTTGAAATTCAGAAGAAAAATATAGTTTTGCACATAAAAAAGGACTTACCATTTGCTGCATGAGAAACACCATTGACCCTGGTGTTTGAGTTGGGTCCATGTGTGTGTGCACTGTGTGTGGCATTATGTTCTGAAAATAGGGTAAATAAATTGTCAACTCTATCTGTCAGTGTGTAAAATTCAGAAAACATTCTAGTAAATTTAATATTTTTTCATCTTACAGAAATAACAGAAGGATCATCATATTCCTCTTCACCATCATCATCTACATCAGTATGAACAGGCTGAGGTGCATCTCTGTTGTTCTCCTCCCACTTGTTGTGCCCTTTCTTGTTGTGATCTGCTCTTCCACATAGAGAGCAGTGCATGGACACACCATGCTTTGTCAATTTCTTCCCTCCATCTTTCATGATCTTCTCCTCTGGATCTTTTTTCTGTTTCTCCTTGGTATGCCCATCACCTTAGTGTACACTGGTGGATAGACATCAACACAATTCATCTTTCTCCAATGCTCCCTGTCTCTAACTGGCTTTATGTTGTACCCATAAGCTTTCTTGTAAGTTTGTACAGAATAGCACTCGTGCACTAGACTTGCAGGATCTATTCTCTCCTCTCTAGCACATGCTATTGCATGGTGGCATGGAATTCCTGACAAGTCCCATCTTCCACAGTCACAAGTTTCCATGTTCAGATCCACTATGTAGGAATGGTTCAGTGAGACCACTTTGAAAACCTTCTGACCAGCTCCAAATACCATGCAGTGAGAAGCCCAATCAGTAAATTTGTCTAGTTTTTTCTTAATCTTGGGGCACAGTCTACCACTCCATTTCCTATCCACTGCCACTTCCTTCTGCTTGTTGTATATCCTTGCTGTTATCTTGTTGTTTATGTTCTCCACCATGGATAAAATTGGCAATTATCTTTCTGGCAAAATCCAACTGTCAGAAGAACAAACATACCTGTTAGTGCAGCAATACAACAAGACAAACTAAAAGAGCCATATTGCAATGTTAAAGTTGAAGCATATTAGTACATAACATGCCTACCTATTAAATACTTCAGACATGTTATTCAGCAGGATGTCACACTTCGGAAAAGGATTAAAAAAGGCTTTAATCCATGACCTTGGAGGCCATTTCTCCACCCATTTATATGCACCCACACTGTCTGCCAGCATCTTATCCATAGCTTTGACATATGTTGGATTGTTTGTTGCTCTTGCAATTGCCCATAGATTGTTCTTCAATTGTTCCCCCTTGTGAAGCTTGTGGAAATTCTGGTACATATGTCTCACACAAAATCTGTGTTCAGCATCTGGCCAAACCTTTCAAACTGCTGCTATGAGACCCTGCAAATCACATAAATAGTGCCCTTCACATAAATATATGGTCTAAACACTTCAGAGTAGGTATAACTATATGAATTAGATGAATGAGCAGAATGTCACATACCTTTTGCTTATCACTCATGATTGTGTATGGAGAGGTGTTAAAAATGTTAAGATCATCTTTCAGACCTGACAGAAACCACTCCCAGCTGCTAGTAGGCTCCACTTCGACAACCCCAAATGCTAGGGGGTAGATGCAGTCATTAGGGTCAATACCAACTGTTGTCAGCAAATTTCCTTTGTACCTGGTCTTAATGTGACATCCATCTATAAAAATGATGGGCCTACCTCCCAATAGCCAGCCTCTCTTGCATGCATCCAATGACCAATATAGCATAGAGAAGTGTTCTTTTGTCTGCTTAAGCTTTTCATCAAATATCTCCTTTGTGCATAGATAGAACTTGCTGCCAGGGTTTGTGTTCCTCAACTCCTCTCCATAATCCCACAAGTGTTTGTACTGGTCATCATCGTCACCTCTGATCTACTTCACTGATTCTCTTCTAGCTCTACCCAATTTGGTCCTAGTTGGTATGAGATTGTATTCTTGCTGAACCTTCTCCTCAAACTTTTTCAAAGGCATCTTCTCATTGTCTCTGAACTCATCTCTGAATTTTTTGGTTAAAAATGGAGCAGTTAGACATTTAAGTTTCCATGTCTTAGGGCAAGTGTGCTCATCACAGTACTTCTTTACAATAAAGCTGTCTTTCCTGCTGTCCTTCACTGCTTTCAGATACCATGGGCAACCATCAGTGCATATAACTTCAACTGTCTTTGATGTGTTTCTTGTCTTTTTAATTGAAACTCTGTTCCTAATGCTATAAGAAGTTATAGCATGTCTTAGCTCTTGCACACTACCAAACACCATGCCTAACCTAAATACAGGAGCATTCAAATCAGTCTCTGGATTGAAACCTTTGAAGTGGTACTTCAACTTTTCCCTCTCTTCTTTGGATAACATGATGTGGGGGTCATCTAGAGCATCTTCTGCTAACTCTGTTTCATAGTCACATGTTGTAACCTTTTCTCTATGATCATCCACTTCTTTGTCAACATGATCTTCAAATAGATCATCATCTCCATCCTCTACATCAAAGTCACTGTCAAAGAAATCCTCATCAGTTTCTGAATCTGAACCAGCTGCTGCATCTTCTTCCTCAAATTCCTCATCAGCACATCCTGAACTTGATCCTTCAGAAAACAATCTCCTGGCCCTAGTTTTCCTCCCCTTACTTGGTTCGGTGACAATTGTAGGTGAGCTAACATTTTCTTTGCCCTTGTTTTCTTTCCTTGGAGTTATGATCTTTGTCAATTTAGGAACACCTTCACCTAGTACATCATATCTCAGCAAACTATTCAGTGTCTCTCCATGATCTATGATCAACAACAAATTCTTGTGTTGTGTGCTAGCTGCTATCATTGCAAGGCTGTCAGCATCACATTTCATTTCTTTCATTCCTTCACTAAGTGTCCTTCCAGGCTGGCACCAGAACACATTGTGCTGATGTCCAGTAGCTTTCTCATAACCTAGCTGTTTCAGAAAATCTTCAATCCACAATATAGACCATGTGTCACTATCACAATTGTCAAACCAATCCACCGCATAATCCATGTAGGTACTGTTACTTCCAGTTCCACAGAAAAACCCCTTGTGGTGAATCTCAACTGTGAATAGTCCATCAAAATCACCTGCAATATGCAGTGCAATAATATTCAGATAACAAGACAAATACATATTTAGTGAATAGTGAACCAGCTATTAGAGCTAACATTCAGTTCAAGAAAACAATGCAAACACATAGTTTCAGTCAGCATTACCAAACAATCTTATATAGTCATGTTAAGGCCTAACTTGGCCTACATGTTCACCTATTTTGGAAGACAATAGCCACCAAAATTAGTGCACACTGCCTAAAAACAGCAGATAAATACATACATGTCCCAACTTTTAATTAACAGTTGCACTGCAGATCTTCAGAAAAAAGATGTTGAAAAATTCAGTAACAACTGTTCACATCTTCAGTTAAAAAAGCAGGGGCCTACTAAAACCCTAGAGACAACCGAATGCGCAGGGGGATTTGAACATCATCCGCAGACTAAATTCCATCCGCAGGCAAAATCATCAAGAAAACCTAGATTTTTTGTGGCCGATCAAACTAACAAAAACCATATGAAAAACAAGGACGACAAGGGATTGTGCAGGGGGAAAACGAGGTCTTGCTCACCGTACACAGGAGCTGCCTCGCCGGGAGCGCGGCGACGGGGCTCCATCGTTGTCGACGCCGCCGATCCACGTCGTCCTCCAAATCAACGCCGCCTCTGCCTTCTAACGCCTGAGAGGAGAGACATACGAGGAGAGCTCGAGCGAAGGGAGTCGAAGAGGCAGGGTCTCCGCACTCTTTTTGTGATACGCGAGGTCATATAGGCAAAAACGAAAGGGCAGCACTGTACAGCCAAGGCGGGGGCCTATTTGCAAAAAAATAGTAAATCTAAGGGGTTTTTTGAAAAATCTCCGGCCACAAGCCGGCTCCCGAGCCCTCTGGTCACTGACAGCGGGACCCCCGCCCAGCTGGCTTGCTTAGTCAGCACTTAATCCGTATCAAAACGAGAACAGCATCGTATGTGCACACTAGAGCCAAGTTATATCACCACTTTGATGTACACCACAACTTGTGGCACCAAAGTGACCATCCACGCCAAGTTGTGACACCACCACTGTAATTACCTCTTCCCTTAAAGATGGGTATGGAACACTTCACACTTCCCTAGAAAGAAAATTAAATTACCATATGAATCTATCATGAGAGCCACTTATGGATTGCCTACCAAAGATGGCAATACCTAGATCTATCCTTGCTTTTATGCCTAGGTAGGGGCGTTAAACGATAGCGCTTGTTGGGAGGCAACCCAATTTTATTTTGTGTTTTTTGTTTTTGCTTCTGTTTAGGAATAAATAATCCATCTAGCCTCTTTTTATATGTGGTTTTATCTTTTAAATAGTGTTTGTGCCAAGCTAGACCTATTGGATCTTCTTGGATGATAGTTATTTGATCTTGCTGTAATTTCTAGAAACTTTGCTCTCAGTCCCCGAATTGTTAAAAATCACAAGAACGTGATAAAATAATGATTACAATTGCTGCTGATCAATAAACAAATTTTCCAGGTCGTCTAATTTTGGTAGAATTTTTTGGGTTCCAGAAGTTTGCGTTAGTAACAGATTACTACAGGCTGTTTCTGTTTTTGACAGATTCTGTTTTGCGTGTGTTGTTTGCTTATTTTGATGAATCTATGGCTAGTAAAATAGTTTATAATCCATAGAGAAGTTGGAATAAAGTAGGTTTAACACCAATATAAATAAAGAATGAGTTCATTACAGTACCTTAAAGTAGTCTTTTGTTTTCTTTCTCTAACGGAGCTCACGAGATTTCTATTGAGTTTTGTGTTGTGAAGTTTTCAAGTTTTGGGTGAATTCTTTTGATGGATTATGGAACAAGGAGTGGAAAGAGCCTAAGCTTGGGTATGCCCATGGCACCCCCAATATAATCCAAGGACACCAAAAAGTCAAAGCTTGGGGATGCCCCGGAAGGCATCCCCTCTTTCGTCCACTTCCATCGGTAATTTACTTGGAGCTATATTTTTATTCACCACATGATATGTGTTTTGCTTGGAGCGTCTTGTATTATTTGTTTCTTTGCTTGTTAGTCTACCACAATCATCCTTGCTGTACACACCTTTTGAGAGAGCCATACATGAATTGAAATTTGATAGAATACTCTAGTGCTTCACTTATATCTTTTCAGCGTGATAATTTTTGCTCTAGTGCTTCACTTAGATCTTTTAGAGCACGATGGTGGATTTGTTTTAAAGAAACTTGATATCTCATGCTTCACTTAGATTATTTTGAGAGTCGTTAATAGCATGGTAATTTGCTTAATGTTAATATACTTGGTATTCAAGATATGTGAAACTTTCTTTTGAGTGCGTTGAATACTAAGATAAGTTTGATGCTTGATAATTGTTTTGAGATACGGAGGTGATAATATCAAAGTCGTGCTAGTTGGGTGATTATGAATTTGAGAAATACTTGTGTTGAAGTTTGCAAGTCCCGTAGCATGCACGTATTGTTAAAGTTGTGTAACAAATTTGAAACATGAAGTGTACCTGGCTTGTGCATCCTTATGAGTGGCGGTCGGGGACGAGCGATGGTCTTTTCCTACCAATCTATCCCCCTAGGAGCATGCGCGTAGTACTTGATTTTTGATGACTTCTAAATTTTTTCAATAAGTATATGAGTTCTTTTGACTAATGTTGAGTCCATGGATTATACGCACTCTCACCCTTCCATCATTGCTAGCCTCTTCAGTACCGTGCATTGCCCTTTCTCACCTTCAGAGTTGGTGCAAAATTCGCCGGTGCATCCAAACCCCGTGATACGATATACTCTAGAACACATAAACCTCCTTATATCTTCCTCAAAACAGCCACCATACCGAGATATATTGCCATGCAACTTTCCACCGTTCCGTTCATCATCATGACATACTTTACTTTTGTCATATTGCCATTGCATGATCATGTAGTTGACATCGTATTTGTGGCAAAGCCACCATGCATTATTTTCATACATGTCACTCTTCATTCATTGCACCATCTCGGTACACCGCCGGAGGCATTCATATAGAGTCATATCTTGTTCTAAGTTTTGAGTTGTAATCCTTATGTTGTAATCAATAGAAGTGTGATGATCATCATTATTAGAGCATTGCCCAAAAAAAAAGACCCAAAAAATAAATATAAAAAGGGCTGTGCTACTATCTCTTTTTCCACACTTGTGCTTAAAAGTAGAACCTTGTTCTTCATGTAGTGAGTCTCATATGTTGTGCTTCAAAGTAGCACCATGCTTTTCATATAGTGAGTCTCATAAGTTGTCCTTTTCATGCTAGTGGGAATTTTTCATTATAGAACTTGGCTTGTATATTCCTACGATGGGCTTCCTCAAATGCCCTAGGTCTTCATGAGTAAGCAAGTTGGATGCACACCCACTAGTTTTCTTTTGTTGAGCATTCATAGCTCTAGTGCATCCGTTGCATGGCAATCCCTACTCCTCATGTTGACATCAATTGATGGGCATCTCCATAGCCCGTTGATTAGCCTCGTCAATGTGAGACTTCCTCCTTTTTTGTCTTCTCCACACAATCCCCATCATCATATTCTATTTGTAACATCCCAAATTTTCCTATTTGGAATGTTTTACAATTATAGCTAAGCATCCTATGCATCCTGTTTGAATTTGAATACCATTTGAAGTTTCAGAGAGTTTTGAGTTTGAATTTGAATTTTCCAAAACTTTGGCATGTGGGAAACAATTCCAAAACTAAACCTGATAAATACTTGATCAAAAGTATGAGAGGAGCAAACATGACACTCCAAAAATATCAGAGGAAACAATGCCAAAAGAATTGGAATTCAAATCTGAATTTTATTTGAATTTGAAAAAAATGGATTTTCATAAAGTTTGGATTTTGCCTTTGGAAAAATGTTCAAATGAAAGGGAATTTTCCCCTGATCATTTTGGTATATATATACCCTATATAAAATATTTATAGTTTAGGTTTTATTTTTGGTTTTGTTTTTATTAAAAAAATAAAGGAAAAACTTTCGGGCGCCAGCCAGGCCACCCAGGCCCAGCCAGC
>LR880970.1:4800175-4813458 GCA_904067115.1 Aegilops sharonensis | reverse complement strand
ACTTTCTTTTGCCATGTTATTTTGAGAAGACATGATTACTTTGATTAGTATGCTTGAAGTGTTATTATTTTTGTGTCAATATGAACTTTTGTCTTGAATCTTTCGGATCTGAATATTCATGTCACAATTAAGAAGATTTACATTGAAATTATGCCAAAGTATCACTCCGCATCAAAAATTCTCTTTTTATCATTTACCTACTCGAGGACGAGCAGGAATTAAGCTTGGGGATGCCTGATAAGTCTCCAACGTATCTATAATTTTTTATTGCTCCATGCTACTTTATCTATTGTTTTGGACTATATTGGGCTTTATTTTCCACCTTTATATTATTTTTGGGACTAACCTATTAACCGGAGGCCCAACCCAGAATTGTTGTTTTTTGCCTATTTTAGTGTTTCGAAGAAACAGAATATCAAACGGAGTCCAAACAGAATGAAACCTTCAGGAACGTGATTTTCTCACCGAACGTGATCCAGGAGACTTGGACCCTACTCCAAGCAGTTCCAGAGGTGGTCACGAGGGTGGAGGACGCGCCCCCCTACCTTGTGGGCCCCCTGACGCTCCACCGACGTACTCCTTCCTCCTATATATACCTACGTACCCCCAAACGATCAGAACAGGAGCCAAAAACCTAATTCCACCGCCGCAACTTCCTGTATCCACGAGATCCCATCTTGAGGCCTGTTCCGGAGCTCCGCCGGAGGGGGCATCTACCACGGAGGGATTCTACATCAACACCATAGCCCCTCCGATGAAGTGTGAGTAGTTTACTTCAGATCTTCGGGTCCATAGCTAGTAGCTAGATGGCTTATTCTCTCTTTTTGGATCTCAATACAATGTTCTCCCCCTCTCTCGTGGAGATCTATTCGATGTAATCTTCTTTTTGCGGTGTGTTTGTTGAGACCGATGAATTGTGGGTTTATGATCCAGCTTATCTGTGGAAAATATTTGATTCTTCTCTGAATTCTTTTATGTATGATTGATTTATCTTTGCAAGTCTCTTCGAATTATCCGTTTGGTTTGGCCAACTAGATTGGTAGTTCTTGCAATGGGAGAAGTGCTTAGCTTTGGATTCAATCTTGCGGGGTCCTTACCCAGTGACAGAAAGGGTTGCGAGGCACGTATTGTATTGTTGCCATCGAGGATAACAAGATGGGATTTTTATCATATTGCATGAATTTATCCCTCTACATCATGTCATCTTGCTTAAGGCGTTACTCTATTTTTAACTTAATACTCTAGATGCATGCTGGATAGCGGTCGATGAGTGGAGTAATAGTAGTAGATGCAGAATCGTTTCGATCTACTTGTCTCGGATGTGATGCCTATATACATGCTCATTGCCTAGATATACTCATAACTATGCTCAATTCTGTCAATTGCTCAACAGTAATTTGTTCACCACCGTAGAAAAGCTATGCTCTTGAGAGAAGCCACTAGTGAAACCTATGGCCCCCGGGTCTATTCTCATCATATCAATCTCTATCACTTTATTTACTTGCTTTGTTTTACTTTGCCTTTTACTTTTCACCTTGCATCTTTATACCAAAAATACCAAAAATATTATCTCTATCAGATCTCACTGTCGTAAGTGACCGTGAAGGGATTGACAACCCCTAATCGCGTTGGTTGCGAGTAGCTATTGTTTTGTGCAGGTACGAGGGACTTGTGCGTGGCCTCCTACTGGATTGATACCTTGGTTCTCAAAAACTGTGGGAAATACTTAGGCTACTGTGCTGCATCATCCTCTCCTCTTCGAGGAAAACCAACGCAAGCTCAAGATGTAGCAACTGCCTGCTGCCAGCGATGATCAAGCCGAGACTCGCCACCTGGCCACTCCTCTAGCCAGCGCCGCCGTCTCCGCTGACCTGCCAAGCTTACCTGTTGCACCCTTGGCCTGAGCCGCCACTTTTATCTTTGTCTTCCTGCTCGTCAGTCTTTTGAACAATGTTTGTTAAATTTGCGCAGTTCCACCCACTTGGGATGTATTCAAACTAAGCTGAATCCTGGGCTTCGAAGGCCTTTTGTGTAAACATGATCTTGCATGTGCTATGCTGGTGTCGACTTCCGACTGTGCTTGCTTTAAATCTTTTTTTGGTTGTTTCCTTTGCCACCCTCCCTTGGTCGCTGCTTTCCCAGCTGGACAGCTGCTTTGCAGTCTGTGGCTGGGAAAGTACTTTACCGTGTGGGAGGGCAAGTACTTTAGCTTTCTTAGATTTTGGCAAGGTGAGTGTGAAGCCGGCCAGCCGGCTGCTTAGCAGTCGGTTGGCAAGGTGGGGAGCCGGCTTGTGTTATGTAAGCCCATTGGTCCTTAGCCGTTTTTCGTGTGGGCATCATTTCTTGCCTTTAACTCTTGCCAGCCAAACAGCCGCTTCTGCGAGCTGCGGCTTTTGGCAAGAGAGGGCTTAGGTGCCGGCACACTACTTGCCTTACTGCGGGTGGTGCTTAACATAATTCAAGGCGGCAAGTCCCCGGGTCGACTGGTCGAACCCGGGGCCGGACGAAAGAGAAAATGTAGTAACACATTCATAGTCATGATATTCATCATATAAATACAAGAGGGTAGTCCCCGAGTGCTCCTCGGGGGACCCGATGTCTTGTACTTAATACAAAAGATAGCACGGTACATAATGCATTAACTGTAAAATCTTCGAAGGAGATTGGCGTTCCATGGGCGTTCCGACTCCTTGCCGGAATCATCTCTCTTTCGTGCCTTGGGCTTCTGTGCGTCGATCAAGTAGTAGGAGTCTTTGCCCAAGGCCTTTCTGATGACAAAGGGGCCTTCCCAAGGGGCCGAGAGCTTGTGCTGGCCGGCTGTTCACTGGATTAGTCGGAGCACAAGGTCGCCTTCTTTGAAGGATCTTGGCTTGACCTTCCGATTGTGGTAACGGCCAAACCCTGCTGGTAGATGGCGGACCGGCTGAGTGCTAACAGCCGACCCTCTTCCAGCAGGTCAACGCCATCTTCTCACGCTTCCTTTGCCTCCGCTTCCGTGTACATGGTGACTCAAGGTGAGTCGAACTCGATGTCAGTTGGGATGACAGACTTGGAAGAATACGCAAGGAAGAAAGGAGTGAAGCAGGTTGACTTGTTCGGGGTGGTACGCAAGCTCCAGAGGACGGCCGGCAGCTCTTCAAGCTAGCAGCCGGCCGAATGCTCCAGTGGCTCAACCAGTCGGGGCTTGATGCCAGACAGGATGAGGCCGTTTGCTCGCTCGACTTGGCCGTTTGACTGCGGATGGGCAACGGACGCTAAGTCTAGTCGGATGCCCTGTGTCGCACAGAAACGTGCCAATGCTCCTTTGGCAAAATTTGTGCCATTGTCGGTGATGATGCTGTGTGGTATGCCATACCGGGTGGTGATGTGTGCAATGAATGTCACAGCAGTCGGCCCATTCAACTTCTTGATTGGCTTTGCTTCAATCCACTTGGTGAACTTGTCTATGGCAACAAGCAGGTGTGTCATGCCGCCGTGTGCCGTCTTGAATGGGGCCACCATATCCAGCCCCTAGACGGCAAAGGGCCTGGTGAGGGGGATGGTCTTGAGTGCGAAAGCCGGCAGGTTTTGCTTGGAGCTGAAAACTTGGCACCCTTTGCAGTGTTTGACCAACTCTTTGGCGTCTTCCAAAGCAGTCGGCCAGAAGAAACCATGGCGGAAAGCTTTGGCGACGAGTGATCTTGAGGCCGCGTGGTGGCCACACTCGCCTTGGTGGATGTCCCTGAGGATTGCAATGCCCTTCTCTGGCTCGACGCAGCGCTGGAAGACTCCAGTCACACTGCGCTTAACGAGATCTCTGTTCACTATTGTGCATGCTCCAGCTCAGTGTTGAACTTGTCTTGTTGAGATCTCGTCAGTCGGCAGCTCTCTGTTTACCAGAAAGTTGAGGATGGGCTGGGCCCATGATGGAGCTGCGACTTTTTCTATTGTCAACATGGCTACTGTGTCCAGGGTGGCTGGGTTGGGAGGTGGAGGGTCGGAGTCGGCCACCGCCTGCTGTGTCGTTGCAGTCCCCGGGCCGACTGCTGCAGTCCCCGGGCCGGGTTCTGAAGTCCTTGGGCCGGGTGCGACCGTAGCAGACCCCGAGCCGCCTGCCGAAGTCCCCTAGCCACCTACCGGAGTCCCGAAGTCGGATCCGACTGCATCAAGGTTAGGCAGCATGAAGATAGAATCTGATTCTGGAGACGGCTTGAGGAGGCGCTGATGGGAGACGCCAGTTGATATAGCTTGCCGGGTGGAGCCGATTCATGCCAGGGCATCTGCTTGCTCGTTGTCGGCCCGTGGCATGTGGAGGAACTCACACCCTTCAAAATATCCGCCGAGCTGCTGAACGAGGAAACAGTAGCTCACCATGTTTGCGTCCTTGGCATCCCAGTCACCAGACAACTGTTGAATCACCAAGTCTGAGTCGCCATAGCACAGGATTCGGCGGATGCCGAGCTCTTTGGCCAGCCGGAGCCCATGTATAAGCGCCTCATACTCGGCCACGTTGTTGGAGGCGGCAAAATGGATTTGCAACGTGTATCTGAGCTTGCCGCCTTTGGGAGAGGTGAGGACGATGCCGACTTCCAAACCAGTGCGCATCTTGGATCCATCAAAGTGCATCCACCAATGGGTGGAGTCGGGTGCTGGCGGCAAGTACTGGGTCTCGGCCCTGTCGACGAGGAAGTTGACCAGCACTTGGGACTTGATGGCGGTGCGAGGCTGGTAGAAGATGGTGTAAGGAGCCAGCGCAATGGCCCACTTGGCCACCCGACCAGATGCATCCCGGCTGCCCATGATCTCGGCAAGCGGGGCAGTGCAAACAACCATGATGGGATGCTCTTGAAAGTAGGGCTTGAGCTTCTTGGCGGCAAAGTACACGCCATAGCACATCTTCTGGTAGTGGGGGTAATTCTGCTTCGAGGTTGATAGTACTTCACTCAGGTAATACACCGGCCTCTAGACTAGCTGAGCTTTGCCATCTTCTGGGCGCTGAACCACGATGACAGTGTTGACCACCCGGCTATTTGCGGCAATGTAAAGGAGCATGGGCTCTTTCTCAGTCGGTGCCGCTAGGACAGGCGGCATGGTAAACATTTTCTTCAGCTTGTGAAAAGCTTCGTCTGCCTGGTCATTCCACTCAAAGTGAGTGGATTTCCTCATGAGATGATATGGGGGGAGAGCCTTCTCCCCTAGCCGACCGATGAAGTGGTTAAGGGAGGCCAGGCACCCAGTGAACTTTTGGACATCTCAAAGCCGGGTGGGAATCTCCATCCTCTCTATGGCCTTGATCTTCACCAGGTTGCATTTGATTCGTGTTCAGAGAAGGAAGCCTAGGAGCTAGCCGGCTGGTACCCCGAACACGCATTTCTCAGGGTTGAGCTTGATCTAAAATCAGCGCAAACTGTCAAATGTTTCCTTGAGGTCTTCCAGCAGGGTGCCGTGCTTCTCCGTCTTCACCACAATATCGTCTACGTAGACATGGGCATTTCTGCCGAGTTGCTTGAGGAGGCATTTCTGCATGCAACGCTGAAAAGTGGCACCGGCATTTCTCAAGCCGAATGTCATAGTCAGGTAGCAGAAATCTCAGAATGGTGTGATGAAGGTGGTCTTCAGGCGGTCGGCTGGATCCAACTTGATCTGATGGTAACCTAAGTAGGCATCCAAGAAACTCAACAGCTCGCATCCGGCTGTGGAGTCTATCACTTGGTCAATCCGGGGCAAAGCAAACGGGTCTTTGGGGCAAGCTTTGTTGAGGCTGGTATAATCTATACACATGCGCCATTTCTTGTTCTTCTTCAGTACAAGGACTGGATTGGCAAGACATTCTAGAAAGAACACCTCCATAATGAAGCCGGCTGCCAGAAGC
Source organism: Aegilops sharonensis (assembly GCA_904067115.1). NCBI lineage: Eukaryota > Viridiplantae > Streptophyta > Magnoliopsida > Poales > Poaceae > Aegilops > Aegilops sharonensis. Next base: position 4,807,607 of record LR880970.1, on the reverse strand, counting down.
TGGCCTATCTCTTCACCAACAATTCTTCTCTTCTCCTCTGATAGTCGGCGGAGGGGTTGTTTGACTGGTTTTGCATCTGCTCGGACATGTAGCTTGTGCTCGGCGAAATATTTCGGAACACCCGGCATGTCCTTGGGGGACCATGCAAAGATATCCCGATTCTCACGGAGGAAATCGACGAGCTCGCTTTCCTATTTGTTGTCGAGGTTTGTTCCTAGAACACCAAACCTCTTCGGGTGCTCTGGGTCCAAAGGTATCTTCTTTGTTTCCTTGGCTAGCCGGAAGGAGCCCTGAGCTTCTGACTCCTTGGGATCGGGTGATAGGTCCGGATGCTTGCCGGCCATGGCCACAACCGGTCAAGGATCTTTTTCTCAGCAGCAATCGCGAGGGACTCGGCAGCCGGCTGCTGGATGCAGCGCAGGCAGAGGATTTCTTGTAGTTTCCGACTATGGTGATGATTCCCTTGGAGCTCGGCATCTTCATCTTGAGATAGGCATAGTGGGGCACAGCCGTGAATTTGGCCAGGGCAGGTCGGCCAAGTAAAGCGTGGTAAGGGCTCTCTAGATCCACTACCTCAAGCCAAACTGCTTCACGGTGAAAGTGATCTTTGTCTCTAAAGAGGACATCTATCTTGATCTTGCCGATTGGTGAGCATGATAGGCCGGGTACAATGCCATGGAAGACGGTCCGACTGGGCAAGAGCTGCTTTGTCTTGATATTCAGCTTCTCCATGGTGTCGCGGTACAGGATGTTGATGCTGCTTCCGCCATCAATCAGAACTCGGGAGAAACGAGCAGCTCGCCTCTCTGTTGCAAAGGTGGCATCCAACACCAAGGCATAATAACCCGGAGATGGCATCACCTCTGGGTGATAAGCTCGGTGATACGTCTCCATCATATCTATAATTTTTGATTGTTCCATGCCAATATTATTCAACTTTCATATACTTTTGGCAACTTTTTATACTATTTTGGGGACTAACATATTGATCCAGTGCCCAGTGCCAGTTCCTATTTGTTGCATGTTTTATGTTTCGCAGAAACCCAATATCGAACGGAGTCCAAGCGGGATAAAAACGGACGGAGAATTATTTTGGAATATTTGTGATTTTTGGGAAGTAAAATCAACGCGAGACGGTGCCCGAGGGGGCCACGAGGCAGGGGCGCCCCAAGGAGGCAGGCGCGCCCTGGACCCTCGTGGGCACCCCGTAGGGCGGTTGACGCTCTTCTTTTGCCGCAAGAAAGCTAATTTTATGGAAAATTCTGGGCGAAACATTCACCCCAATCGGAGTTACGGATCTCGGTAATAAATGAAACGGTGAAGGGGCAGAATCTAGGAACACAGAAACAGGGAGAGACAGAGAGATAGATCCAATCTCGAAGGGGCTCTCGCCCCTCCCACGCCATGGGAGCCAAGGACCAGAGGGGAAACCCTTCTCCCATCTAGGGATAAGGTCAAGGAAGAAGAAGAAGAAGGGGCTCTCTCTCCCACCTTGCTTCCGGTGGCGCCGGAACGCCGCCGGGGGCCATCATCATCACCGCGATCTTCACCAACACCTCCATTATCTTCACCAACATCTCCATCACCTTCCCCCATCTATATTCAACGGTCCACTCTCCCGCATCCTGCTGTACCCTCTACTTGAACATGGTGCTTTATGCTTCATATTATTATCCAATGATGTGTTGCCATCCTATGATGTCTGAGTAGATTTTCGTTGTCCTATCGGTGATTGATGAATTGCTATGGTTGGTTTGAGTTGCATGTTTTATTATTGGTGCTGTCCTATGGTGATCTCTGTGTCGCGCAAGCGTGAGGGATCCCCGCTGTAGGGTTTGCAATATGTTCATGATTTGCTTATGGTGGGTGGCGTGAGTGACAGAAGGACAGACCCGAGTAAGTAGGTTGTTTGCGTATGGGATAAAGGGGACTTGATAGTTTAATGCTATGGTTGGGTTTTACCTTAATTATCTTTAATAGTTGCGGATGCTTTCTAGAGTTCCAATCATAAGTGCATATGATGCAAGAAGAGAAAGTATGTTAGCTTATACCTCTCCCTCAAATAGAATTGCAATAGTGATTACCAGTCTAGTAACGTAGTCAATTGCTTAGGGACAATTTCACAACTCCTACCACCACTTTTCCACTCGCTATATTTACTTTATTGCTTCTTTATCTAAACAGCCCCTAGTTTTTATTTACGTGCTCTTTATTTTCTTGCAAACCTATCCTATCACACCTACAAAGTACTTCTACTTTCATACTTGTTCTAGGTAAAGCGAACACCAAGCGTGCGTAGAGTCGTATCAGTGGCAGATAGGACTTGAGAGAATATTTTTTCTACCTTTAGCTCCTCATTAAGTTCGACACTCTTACATATCGAAAGAGGATACAATTATCCCCTACACTTGTGGGTTATCACTTGGCTCCAGCTGATGGGCTTTTCGGACCAATGCATGAACTCTGGATCTTTGGAGGCAACTTGATGTAGGGTAGAACGCTAGAGGCCGATCTTTCACGTTTGGAGAGGATCCCTACGAAGAACACGAAGAACACGAAGAGGGGAACGAGAGAAATCACGGGGAAACACAAGAGAAAACTCTCAACCAACAAGAACAAAGTCACACATGTGCTAGATCATCGGAACACAAGGAGAGATACAAGATCCAAGTCCAACCAAGGACGATAGATAGGGTAACTGGTTCTTCTCCGTGAGAAGGTCTTGATGATGGTCTTCTCCGGATGGAGGTCTTGAATCCAGGTGGATCTTCTCCGAAGAGGTGTCGGTCCCTCACGAGGAGTAGATCCGGATGGATGAGCGAAGCTCTATCTCAAAAATGAGCTAAATCAACGCTAACCCTAAAACGTAGGTAGGAGAAGAGTATATATAGTCTAAGGGATGAAAGGGTACACGGGCCTCGGCCCAAGTCGCTGCGCACAGGCAGGGCCGGAAGTTCCGGGCGCCGGAGGTTCCGGGGAGGGTCTGGCCTGACCAGAGAGTTGGCACGGATGGAGCTGTGTTGGCGTCCGGGGCCCGGAAGGTCCGGGATGGCCGAAAGTTCTAGGGGGTATCCGGGCTGGTTCCGGGCTAACCAGAGAGTTGGCACGCCCGGGCTGGTCGAAGATGCCTGAGGCCGGAAGCTCTGGGTGGGCTGGAAGGTCCGGGGGCTGGATGTTTCGGGCTGTCCAGAGAGTTGACGCCTCTCACTTCTTCTTCAGCTCTCGACACCGTGGCTTGAGTGTTGTACCTGATCACACACAACATCTCAGACTTAGGCAGTAGCCATGTCTCACTTCAAGAAGAGGGAAACTCAAGAAGGAGTGATGTCACCTCGGATTGGATAGCACGAGCCCTTGCTCTTGTCATGGGTCCACTTGGGGCTTGGATAGTTGAGGTGGTGTCCATGGGCATGATCATGGGATGCTCCGCATCATCTCCCCTCCCTTGGGAAAGATCCGACCTCGGATCGAATACTCATCACCATGGTATGGCGTAAGATCCTTGACGTTGAAGATGTCGCTCACGTTGTACTAGTCGCGCGGGAGTTCGATCTTGTAGGCATTGTTGTTGTAGCGTGCTAGCACCTTGAAGGGTCCATCAGCTCGAGGTAGAAGTTTGGACTTGCGTTCGTTGGGGAAGTTGTCCTTGGGAAGGTGTAGCCACACGAGAGCTCCAACGTTGAATATCATGGGTTGCTTGTTGACGTTGAGCTTGGTCACGAGTCGTTGTACTTACCGCTCGATGGTGTGCCTTGTATCTTCATGCATCTTCTTGAGGTAGCTTTCTCGTGCACTCGCGTTGAGGTTGGTGCGCTCTTGTAGAGGAAGAGGTAGGATGTCCAATGGGGACAACGGGTTGAAGCCATAGACGACCTCGAAGGGAGACTTGTCGGTAGTTGAATGTCTTGCACGGTTGTAGGCGTACTCAGCGATGGGTAGACACTCCTCCCACTCTTTGATTTTCCTCTTGATCAACACGCGAAGTAGAGTGGAGAGAAGAGGTTCGTCACCACTGTTTGGCCGTCGGTTTGAGGATGGTATGCCGACGAGAACAAGATCTTGATTCCAAGCTTGGCGCATAGCGTCTTCCAAAAGTAGCTCAAAAACTTGACGTCGTGGTCCGAGACAATTGTGTTTGATACTCCATGTAGACGCAATATTTCCCTACAAAAGAGATTTGCAACATGTGAAGCATTGTCTATCTTGTTGCATGGAGCGAAATGTGCCATCTTAGAAAATCGGTCCACAACAACAAAGACGAAATCCTTTCCATTTTGAGTTCTAGGCAAACCAAGTACAAAATCCATGCTAATGTATTCCCAAGGTTGATAAGGAATAGGAAGAGGCATGTAAAGACCATGGGATTGAGCTTTAGACTTAGCTTTGCGACATGTAGAGCATCGGTTGGTGAAGCGGGAGACGTCGCGGAACATCTTGGGCCAAAAGTAGTTCTTGGAGAGCATGGTGAATGTCTTGTCGCGACCAAAGTACGTGTCCCATGAGTCCGCCTCCATGAGCCTCTTGCAAAAGGAGCAAACGAAGAGAAGACTTGGGAATGCAAAGTTTGTTAGCTCTCATAAGATAATCATCCTTTATGTAATATCGTTCCCAAGACGTATGCGTCAAACACTTGGCATAAGGAGTATCAAAGGAAGGATCATTCGCATACAAGCCTTTTATGTGCTCAAAGCCAACAACATTCAATTCAAGTTTAGTGACAAGTGTGCATATGCATGAAAGGGCATCCGCAACTACATTTTCCTTACCCTTAATGTACTTGATCACATAGGGGAAAGACTCAATAAACTCACTCCATTTGGCATGACGCTTGTTCAACTTAGTTTGGCCTTTTAAGTACTTAAGAGTTTCATGATCGGTATGTATGACAAACTCATGGGGTCTAAGATAATGTTCCCAAGCATGTAGCAGATGCACTAAAGCATACAACTCTCTGTCATAGATGGGATAGTTGAGTTGAGCACCGGAGAGTTTTTCACTAAAATATGCAATGGCTCATTTTTCTTGCATCAAAACTCCGCCAATTCCGGTACCACTTGCATCACAATGAACCTCAAAAGTTTTGTCAAAGTTGGGCAAAGCAAGAATCGGAGCATGAGTAAGCAAATACTTGAGCTCATCAAAAGCGGTAGATTGCAAAGGTCCCCAAACAAAAGGAGCATTTTTTTTACTCAAAGCATGCAAAGGTGCGGCGATGGTGCTAAAGTGTTTCACAAAGCGATGATAAAAACCCGCAAGGCCAAGAAAGCTATGCACTTGTTGCAAATTGGTGGGTTGGGTCCAAGTTTTAATTGCTTCAATTTTAGATTCATCAACATGCACACCCTTGGAAGAGACAACGAAACCCAAGAAAACAAGTTTGTCAACACCAAATGTGCACTTTTTCATGTTGGCATAAAGATGTTCCTTGCGAAGAGGTTGCAAAACGGCCCTAACATGATTTAGATGCTCTTTCATGGATTTGCTAAAAACAAGAATGTCATCAAAGTAAACCACAACAAACACTCCGATGTAAGGACGAAGCACAAAATGCATTAGACACATGAAAGTACCGGGAGCTTTCGATAAACCCATAGGCATAAACAACCACTCATACAAGCCAAATTTGGTTTTGAAAGCGGTTTTCCATTCATCACCTTCTTGTATGTGGATTTGATAATAGCCACTTTTAAGATAAATTTTTGAGAAAATGGTGGCACCGCTAAGTTCATCAAGCGTATCATCTAGGCGAGGAATGGGATGCCTATATATAGCAAACGATAATAGCATTGATAGGTCTACAATCCGAACACATGCAAAAACTACCGTCTTGCTTGGGCACAAGTATAACGGGAACGGCACAAGGGCTTAAGCTTTCACGTACATGTCCGTTGTCGATTAGTTTTTGTACTTGTCGTTGGATCTCCTTAGTTTCTTCGGGGTTTACGCGGTATGAAGCTTTCTTTGGTAGAGGTGCTCCGGGGATGAGGTCGATTCGGTGCTCAATGTCTCGTAGCAGAGGTAGTCCCGAAGGTAGCTCATCGGGGAAAACATCTTGGAATTCCTGCAAAAGAGAAGATAACACTAAAGGTAGATTGTGAGAGGTGTTAGTTTTTGGCTCCCCGTCCTTGCACACAAGGACAAAGTGCATAACACTCGATCTGTTCTCACACACTTCTCTCATCTCACGTTTGGTGGCAAAGAGGACGAAGTTATTCTTGTCGCTCATCGTGGAGGCACTCGGTTTTGGCTTGTGGCTCTCACTCTCTTTTGGGTGGATCACTTTCTCACTTTTCTCTTCCTGATGGGTGGCTTGCTTGCCGGCTATCACTTGACTAGGAGACATATGTCGTAGATCATACTCCTTCCCTTTCATCTTGAAGCTATAGTGATTGGTACACCCATTGTGGATGACGCCGTGGTCAAATTGCCATGGTCGACCAAGAAGAAGGTGGCAAACGGACATCGAGACGGCATCACACTCCAAAGTGTCTTCACATGCTCCAATTTTGAAGGATACCTTGACCGTATGTCAACTTTTATAGTGTCGGGATCGCTTAGCCATTGGACCTTGTATGGATGTGGGTGCTTCGTCTTAACCAATTGTAGCTTGGAGCATAGTTCTTCACTTGCCAAGTTGTGACAACTACCTCCATAGATGATGACCCTAACGGACCTTCCATTGATGTTGGCCTTTGTGTGGAAGATGTGGCATCTTTGGTCTTCTTCTTGTTGATGTTGAAGAGTCAAGACTTTGGAGACAACGAGAGCGGGGCTCGAATCCTCATCACAAAAGACTTGATCATCTTCATCCTCATTCACGCGCCGGTGCATGGCCACTTGCTCAAGGGCTTCCATTTCCTCTTCACTCATGGAGTCATAGGTTCCATCATCGTTGAGGATCATGGTGCGCTTGTTGGTGCATTGGAAAGACTTGTGGCCTCGGCCGCTGCAAGTGAAACACTTGAAGGAGCTTGTCTTGACGGTCTCATCAGTTGGAGTAGATGATGAAGCACACGGCTTGAAGTTGCTTGTAGTAGGAGGAGGATGACTTGAGGTGGTCGAAGTTTTCTTGTAAATTGACTTGTCGTCGTTGCTTGTAGATGGCTTGTTTGAGGTAGAAGTTGGAGGAGTCGTTGAAGTTTGGTTGTTGGAGAAACCGTAGGTCTTGGATGAGTACTTGGCGTACTTGAAGTCATCTTGCACTTGACGTTCGGCTCTGGTAGCTTGATGCACGAGCTCGATGAGGTTGGAGTAGGGTTGGAAGTCGGCAATCTTCTTGGTGGGATGATTGAGGCCATTCAAGAAGCGTGCCATAGTTTGCTCATCATCTTCCGTGACATTGGCTCGTATCATGGCTATCTCCATTTCCTTGTAGTATTCTTCAACACTCTTTGTTCCTTGCTTGAGGAGTTGGAGCTTCTTGAAGAGATCG
>LR880970.1:4768096-4782686 GCA_904067115.1 Aegilops sharonensis | reverse complement strand
CAAAATGATCAGGGGAATATTCCCTATCAGTTGAACATTTTTCCAGGGGCAAAATCCAAAGTTTATAAAAATCATTTTTTTCAAAATTGCAATAAAACTCAAATTTGAATTCAAAACTTTTGGCATTGTTTTCCTCTGATATTTTTGTAGTGTCATGTTTACTCCTCTCATACTTTTGCTCAAGTATTTATCAGGCATAGTTTTTGAAATGATTCCCACTTGCCAAAGTTTGAATTCAAATTCCAAAAGTCAAATTTGAAAGAGGGTTTCAAGGCACTTTCAAATGACTTTCAATTTGATACTTTTTGACTTCCAACTCATATTTCATATAATTGAAGAAGTCATTTTATCTTCCCTCATGAAAATCATTGAGTTGCATAAAGTTTTGAATTTGAAATGTTCTCAAATGAAATTCAAATCTTTTCAAAACCCTTTTCAAATGGAAGAAGTCATTTCATCTTCACTCTAGGGTTTTGGTGTTTGAATGGACTTGAATTTCATTGAGATCCAAAAAGGGCAAAGGGGATAGTTTTGGGAAAGTCATTTTATTCCCTCTCATCCAACTTTCAAAAATTTCAAATTCCATTCAATTTCACTCAATCACTCAAACAAACAATCAGACAACAAGCATAGTTATTTATCTAATATAACATTCCAAAATTTAGAATTTTGGGATGTTACACATCATCAGCCGAACTATCATTTGCCAGACTATCATCATCGACCGGACTCCAAGACTATGAAGATACAAGATTGAAGACTTCCCCCCGTGTCCGGATGGGACTTTCCTTGGCGTGGAAGGCAAGCTTGGCGATACGGATATGTAGATCTCCTACCATTGTAACCGACTCTATGTAACCCTAGCCCTCTCCGGTGTCTATATAAACCGGATGGCTTTAGTCCGTAGGAATAGAACAACAGCAACCCTTACAATCATACCGTAGGCTAGCTTATAGGGTTTAGCCTCCTTGATCTCGTGGTAGATCCACTCTTGTAAACATCCACAATATCAATATCAATCAAGCAGGACGTAGGGTTTTACCTCCATCAAGAGGGCCCGAACCTGGGTAAACATCGTGTCCCTTGTCTCCTGTTACCATCCGCCTAGACGCACAGTTCGGGACCCCCTACCCGAGATCCGCCGGTTTTGACACCGACACTGCCCTTCAGGTTGCTCGTCTTCGACCGTGGCCACTTGCCGACTGTTGGAAGTCGGCATCGGAACCTTGCGCTTGTTCTAGTTATGATGCGGGCGCCGATTGGAGTCGCCAGCCGGCGTTTTTGGAGCCGGAGGAAGCACCTTTACAGAGGCGTCCACTCGGAGCTCGGTCTTCATTGAGGAGTCGGTTGTGGCGTACTTGTCTACTATGATCAGCAGCTCATCGAGTGTAGCCGGCTCGTCGTAGAGAAGTCGGTGCTTGAGGAGGGTGACCTCTCGGCAACCGGAGGTGAAGTACTCTATTGCTTGCACCTCGTGCACCCCTTTGCAGGAGTTGCGGAGCTCGGCCCAACGTGCCAAGTAGTCGCGGCTATACCCGGTCAGGCCTTGGACAGAAAGGGAAAGCTGACATGGCTTGAGTGCCCACTTGTACGTGCTGGTGAAGTTGCGAATGAAGACTTCTGTGAAGTCCAGCCAGCTGTTGACACTGTAAGGCTTGAGGCTGTTCAACCAGGTGCGTGCCATGCCCTGAAGCATGAGGGGACGTACTTCACGGCAACGCGCCTGTTGCCGTTTGCTATGCTGACTGCAGTAGAGTAGTCTATCAGCCAGGCTTCCGGCTTCATCGAGCCATTATATTTTGGCGTGTCTCTTGGGAGCAAGAACCCTTTGGGGAAAGGCTCGTCGCGGATGTGGGGGCCAAAACAGGGCGGGCCGACATCATCTTCCTCTTCTAGTGCCAGGGATCGCGCAAGGCAGTCGATCCGATGGCGGGCATCATTCTCACCGATTCCTTCGCGGCGGCCCAGCCGGCCGCTGAGCGTCGGGTGCTCAACAGGCGGCGGGGTGGGATATCTCTCCCTGCGGGGCAGAGGAGGAGGCGAGTTATTGCCTCGTCACTCCACGGCTCGGGGGCGACCTTATGCGTCGCGCTCGATGGTGAGGCACGTCCTACTGCGGCTAGCAGTCGGCTCCTTGTCTTTTCGCTCACGGGCAGCGCCTGCAGTCGGCGTCCGGGAGGTCGCGCCGTGCTCTCGGTGTGGGGGAGGACTCTCGGCGCGGGCACCGGCTTTGTGCTGTTCTGTGGCCGCGTCGATGAGCTACTGGATGCGCTGGTCATGCAGTAAAGCTCGTCGCCTTCCAGCCCTTCCAGCTCGTCTACTGCCACCTAGGCGGCACGCAGGTTCTTGAGTGGCGTGGCGTAGACTGGGCGGTCAGCGCCCAGCATGCTAGCGATGGCCGCGCCGTGCTTCTTGATAGCGCCGATCTGGCTGGGTCCGCCGGCAGGTGGCATGCCAGAGGCGGTATGATCAACCTCATGCTGATAAGCCTCGGTGAGGCGTCTCATGGAGGCTATCTTCTTGCCATTCTCGATGAGGGCAAGGCGATGGGCCTCCAGCGTATCGGCGTCAGCATCAGCCGGGATGGGGGCGGACAGGTCGTGCAGCGCCGTCTGCAGAGTGTTGTGGACGTTTCCGCCGGAGGCAGTGCCGTGACTGATGACCAGCACCTCGGTGACGGTGTTGCCGCCGCTGTCGGCCCGAGGGAGGGGATCGTCGATGACCACCACGTTGGTGAGGAAGGCGTCAAGGGATGTCGTGTCGGAGTCGACGAGCATCGGGTCGGTGGAGTCGATCGACTCCAGGTCGGAGATGGGTGATGACCCACAAGTATAGGGGATCTATCGTAGTCCTTTCGATAAGTAAGAGTGTCGAACTTAATGAGGAGCAGAAGGAAAGGACAAGCGGTTTTCAGTAAGGTATTCTCTGCAAGCACTGAAATTGTAGGTAACAGATAGATTTGTGATAAGATAATTGGTAACGAGTAACAAGCAATGAAAGTAAATAAAGTGCAGCAAGGTGGCCCAATCCTTTTTGTAGCAAAGGACAAGCCTGGACAATTTTTTATAATGAGAAAAGCGCTCCCGAGGACACATGCGAATTATCGTCAAGCTAGTTTTCATCAGCTCATTTGATTCGCGTTCGGTACTTTGATAATTTGATATGTGGGTGGACTGGTGCTTGGGTACTGCCCTTTCTTGGACAAGCATCCCACTTATGACTAACCCCTATTGCAAGCATCCGCAACTACAAAAGAAGTATTAAGGTAAACCTAACAATAGCATGGAACTAGTGGATCCAAATCAACCCCTTACGAAGCAACGCATAAACTAGGGTTTAAGCTTCTGTCACTCTAGCAACCCATCATCTAATTATTACTTCCCAATGCCTTCCTCTAGGCCCAAATAATGGTGAAGTGTTATGTAGTCGACGTTCACATAACACCACTAGAGGAGAGACAACATACATCTCATCAAAATATCGAACGAATACCAAATTCACATGACTACTAATAGCAAGACTTCACCCATGTCCTTAGGGACAAACATAACTACTCACAAAGCATATTCATGTTCATGATCAGAGGAGTATTAATATGCATTAAGGATCTAAACATATGATTTTCCACCAACTAAACCAATTAGCCTCAACTATAAGGAGTAATCAACACTACTAGCAACCCATAGGTACCAATTTGTGGTTTTGATACAAGATACGGTACAAGAGATGAACTAGGGTTTTGAGAGGACATGGTGCTAGTGAAGATGTTGATGGAGATTAACCCCCTCCCGATGAGAGGATCGTTGGTGATGACGATGGTGATGATTTCCCCCTCCCGGAGTGAAGCTTCCCCGGCAGAACAGCTCCGCCGGAGCCCTAGATTGGTTCCGCCAAGGTTCTGCCTCGTGGCGGCGGAGTTTCGTCCCATAAGCTTGCTTATGATTTTTTTGGGGTAAAAGCCTTCATATAGCAGAAGATGGGCACTCGAGGGCCAAAAGGTGGCCCACGAGACAGGGGGCACGCCCAGTAGGGGGGGGCACCCTCGTGGCCAGGGTGTGGGCCCCTTCTGGTGCTTTCTTTGCTTAATAATTCTTATTAATTCCAAAAATGACTTCCGTGGAGTTTCAGGATTTTTGGAGCTGTGCAGAATAGGTTTCCAATATTTGCTCCTTTTCCAGCCAGAATCTCAGCTGCCGGCATTCTCCCTCTTCATGATAAACCTTGTAAAATAAGAGAGAATAGCCATAAGTATTGTGACATAACGTGCAATAACAGCCCATAATTCAATAAATATCGGTATAAAAGCATGATGCAAAATGGACGCATCAACTCCCCCAAGCTTAGACCTCGCTTGTCCTCAAGCGGAAGCCGATATCGAAAAATATGTCCACATGTTTAGAGATAGAGGTGTCGATAAAAATAAAATACGGACATGAGGGCATCATGATCATTCTTATAACAACAACATATCTAGATTTTGTCATATGATTTCTTATGCTCAAGTAACAATCTATTCACAATGTCAAGTATGGTTCAGAAACTTCATTGAGAATTAGCAAACTATAATCTCAGTCATTGAAGCAATTGCAATTTATCATAACATCAGAAAGAGTCAAGAATAGAGCTTTTCAGCAAGTCCACATACTCAACTATCATATAGTCTTCTACGATTGCTAACACTCACGCAATACTTATGGTTATGGAGTTTTAATCGAACACTGAGAATGATAGGGGCTTATAATTTCGCCTCCCAACGTATTCACCTTTAGGAGATGTCAACAATAATAATTTATGATAACTTACATCCAGTTGGATATATATATCAGGATCTTTCCTACACGAGGTGCTTGCCAAAGGATAAAATGAAAAAAGGGAAAGGTGAAGATCACCTTGACTCTTGCATAATGTAAAAGACATAAAGTAAAAGATAGGCCCTTCGCAGAGGCAAGCAGAGGTTGTCATGTGCTTTTAGGGTTGGATGCACAAAATCTTAATGCAAAAGAACGTCACTTTATATTTCCACTTGTGATATGAACCTTTATTATGCAGTCCGTCGCTTTTATTACTTCCATATCACACGATCGTATAAAGCTTATTTTCTCCGCACTAATAAGTCATGCATATTTAGAGAGCAATTTTTATTGCTTGCAACATGACAACTTACTTGAAGGATCTTACTCAATCCATAGGTAGGTATGGTGGACTCTCATGGCAAAACTGGGTTTAAGGATATTTGGAAGCACAAGTAGTATCTTTCCTTGGTGCAAGGAATTTGGCTAGCATGAGGGGGAAAGGCAAGCTCAACATGTTGGACGATCCATGACAATATACTTTAACTGAGATGTGACAAAACATAAACCATTACATTGTCTTCCTTGTCCAACATCAACTCTTTAGCATGTCATACTTAATGAGTGCTCACAATCATAAAATATGTCCAAGATAGTATATTTATATGTGAAAACCTCTCTTTCTTTATTACTTCCTATTAATTGCAACGATGACCAAAACTATGTTTGTCAACTCTCAACAACTTTTATGCCTCATACTCTTTATATGTGAAGTCATTACTATCCATAAGATCAATATGAACTCTTTTACTTCTATTTATTCTTTCTATTTTCTCAAGATCATAGCAGGATAGCAAAGCCCTTGACTCAACACTAATCTTTATTATATAGCTCACAGACTCGATTAGATAAAGGATCACAAAGAAAAACTCAAAACTAAATCATACTAAAATTTCAATCTACTAGATCAAGATATTACTAAAAGGATCGATCTAAGTAAAACGGTAAAGATAGGAGTGTGATGGTGATACGATACCAGGGCACCTCCCCCAAGCTTGGCAGTTGCCAAGGGGAGTGCCCATACCCATGTGATTATGTCCTCGGAGGTGATGAAGGTGTTGGTGATGATGGTGGATAATCTCACATCGATCGTGAAAGCTCGTCCAACTTGCGGATAATGCCCTTGAGTGCGACGATATAATCCTTCAACAAAATATTTTCCTGTGTGAGGTACTTGTTTTCTATGCGAGCTAACTCAATCATCTTGAAAGCTTCAATCTCAGTTGGGGTAAAGAGGTTAGGTAGAGGTTGAGGGATGTTTTCTTCTTCCTCCGACGGAGCTTGATCCTCCATGGCCTTCTTGATCCCTTCATCCTTGTTGATCTCCTCCGGTTCTTCTCTTTTCCGCTCTATCTTCAATAGCCAAGCATCCTTGTCTTCATTGTTGACGGAGGGTGACGTCATGATGCTCCAGATCTGTCAGAAAAACAGCAACAGAAGATTTTTGCGTGATATGGTGGTCAAAACCTTCGGGAGATTATATAATGAATTTTTACCGACCGAAAGAAGTAACATGCAAGTAAAAGGAGTCCGGGAGGCACACGAGGTGCCCACGAGACAGGGGGCGCGCCCAGTAAGGGTGGGCACGCCCTCCACCCTCGTGGAGGCCTCGTGTCCTTCCCGGATTACTTCTTGCTTTCCAAAATTCTTAAATATTCCAAAACTTAGAAAATTGCTATCAGAACTGTTTTGGAGTCGGTTTACTTACCGTACCACATACCTATTCCTTTTCGGAGTCTGAAATGTTCTGGAAAGTGTCCCTTATGTAAAATAAGAGAGAATAGCCATAAGTATTGTGACATAACGTGCAATAACAGCCCATAATGCAATAAATATCGATATAAAAGCATGATGCAAAATGGACGCATCAACTCCCCCAAGCTTAGACCTCGCTTGTCCTCAAGCGGAAGCCGATATCGAAAAATATGTGCACATGTTTAGAGATAGAGGTGTCGATAAAAATAAAATACGGACATGAGGGCATCATGATCATTCTTATAACAACAACATATCTAGATTTTGTCATATGATTTCTTATGCTCAAGTAACAATCTATTCACAATGTCAAGTATGGTTCAGAAACTTCATTGAGAACTAGCAAACTATAATCTCAGTCATTGAAGAAATTGCAATTTATCATAACATCAGAAAGAGTCAAGAATAGAGCTTTTCAGCAAGTCCACATACTCAACTATCATATATTCTTCTACAATTGCTAACACTCATGCAATACTTATGGTTATGGAGTTTTAATCAAACACTGGAAAGTGTCCCTCTGGGGTTACGGTTTCAATAATATTATTTTCAACATTAATAGGATTACCTGAGATATAATGTTTGATTCTTTGATCGTTCACCACCCTCGGACTTGTGCCTTCGAAGTTGTTGATTTTTATGGCACCGGAACGATAGACCTCCTCGATAATATAAGGACCTTCCCACTTAGAGAGAAGTTTTCCTACAAAAAATCTTAAACGAGAGTTGAATAGCAACACATAATCACCTACGTTAAACTCACGCTTTTGTATCCTTTTGTCATGCCATCTTTTAACTTTTTCTTTGAACAGCTTGGCATTCTCATATGCTTGGGTTCTACATTCATCGAGTGAGCTAATATCAAATAGCCTCGTCTCACCGGCAAGTTTGAAGTCATAGTTGAGCTCTTTAATAGCCCAATATGCCATATGTTCGAGTTCGAGAGGTAAGTGACATGCTTTTCCATATACCATCTTATACGGAGACATACCCATAGGATTTTTATATGCAGTTCTATAGGCCCATAATGCATCATCAAGTTTCTTGGACCAACTCTTCCTAGATCTATTAACAGTCTTTTGCAAAATTAATTTGAGCTCTCTATTGCTCAATTCTACTTGACCACTAGACTGAGGGTGATAAGGAGATGCAATTCTATGATTAACATCATACTTAGCAAGCATTTTACGAAAGGCACCATGAATAAAATGTGAACCGCCATCAGTCATAAGATATCTAGGAACTCCAAACCTCAGAAAAATAACTTATTTAAGCACCTTAATAGAGGTGTTGTGATCAGCACTACTAGTTGGAATAGCTTCTACCCACTTAGTGACGTAATCAACAAAAACTAAAATATGTGTATATCCATTAGAGGCAGGAAAAGGTCCCATATAATCAAAGCCCGAAACATCAAATGGTTCAATAACAAGAGAATAATTCATAGGAATTTATTGACGTCTACTAATATTACCAATTCTTTGACATTCATCACAAGACAAGACAAACTTACGGGCATCTTTGAAGAGAGTAGGCCAATAAAAACCAGATTGCAATACCTTATGTGCGGTTCTATCTCCAGTGTGGTGTCCTCCATATGGTTCGGAGTGACACTTTCGTAGGATCTGTTCCTGTTCATGCTCAGGTACACAACGCCTAATAACACCATCTACTCCTTCTTTATAAAGGTGTGGGTCATCCCAGAAGTAATGTCTTAAATTATAAAAGAACTTTTTCTTTTGCTGGTATGTGAAACTAGGTGGTATAAATTTAGCAACAATGTAATTAGCATAATCAGCATACCATGGAGCAGTACGAGAAGCATTAATGACCGCTAATTGTTCATCAAGAAAGCTATCATCAATAGGCAGTGGGTCATCAAGAACATTCTCTAACCTAGACAAGTTGTCTGCAATGGGGTTCTCAGCTCCCTTTCTATCAATAATATGTAAATCAAATTCTTGAAGCAAGAGGACCCATCTAAGAAGTCTAGGTTTAGCATCTTTCTTTTCCATAAGAGATTTAATAGCAGCATGACCAGTGTGAATAGTTACTTTAGAATCAACAATATAAGGTCTGAACTTATCACAAGAAAATACAACCGCTAAGAATTCTTTTTTAGTAGTAGCATAATTTCTTTGGGCAGTATCAAGAGTTTTACTAGCATACTGGATAACATTTAATTTCTTATCGACTCTTTGCCCTAAGACAGCACCTACAGCATAATCACTAGCATCACACATAATTTGTAAGGGTAAATTTCAATCAGATGGTTGAACAATAGGTGCAGTGATCAAAGCTTTCTTAAGTATTTCAAATGCTTCTACACAATCATCATCAAAGACAAAGGGAATATCTTTTTGCAATAAATTAGTCAGAGGCCTAGAGATTTTAGAGAAGTCCTTAATGAACCTCCTATAAAAACTGGCATGACCAAGGAAACTTCTTATACCTTTAATGTCCTTGGGACATGGCATCTTTTCAATAGCATCAACTTCACCTTTATCAACTTCAATACCTCTTTCAGAAATTGTATGCCCCAAGACAATGCCTTCATTAACCATAAAGTGGCACTTTTCCCAATTCAAGACAAGATTAGTGTCTTCACATCTCTGCAAAACTCGATCAAGGTTGCTCAAGCAATCATCAAAAGAGGATCCATAAATGGAGAAATCATCCATGAATACCTCACAAATCTTTTCACAAAAGTCAGAGAATATAGCCATCATGCATCTTTGAAAGGTAGCAGGTGCATTACATAAACCTAAAGGCATACGTCTATAAGAAAAAGTACCGAAAGGGCAAGTAAAAGTAATTTTTGATTGATCGTCCGCTGAGACAGGTATTTGAGAGAAACCAGAATAACCATCTAGAAAGCAGAAATGTGTATGTTTGGGTAGTCTTTCTAGCATTTGATCAATAAAAGGTGAAGGGTAATGATCTTTTTAGTAGCTTTATTTAATTTACGGAAATAAATTACCATCCTATAACCTGTAATAACTCTTTGCGGAATCAATTCATCTTTATCATTAGGAACGATAGTAATACCTCCCTTCTTAGGAACGCAATGGACATGACTTACCCAATCACTATCAGCAACGGGATAAATTATACCTGCCTCAAGGATCTTTAGTATCTCCTTTCTTACCACTTCTTTCATCTTAGGATTTAACCGTCGTTGAGGATCTCTAACTGGTTTGGCATCTTTCTCCAATTTTATTTTGTGTTGGCATAGAGTGGGACTAATTCCCTTAAGATCATCCAGAGTATATCCAATAGCAGCACGGTGCTTCTTCAGAGTTTTCAATAATCTTTCCTCTTCTTGCTCTGAAAGGTTAGCACTAATAAGAACAGGATATATCTTTTTTTCATCAAGATAAGCATATTTAAGATTATCAGGTAAAGGTTTGAGCTCAAATACGGGATCACCCTTGGGTGGAGGAGGATCCCCTAGGATTTCAACAGGTAAGTTGTGTTTCAATATACACTACAGGAATCCAGTATTTTGACGTCCGCCACGGCGGATGGCAAAGGCACGGATGGCGGACGGCAAAGAGCTTTGCCGTCAGCAGCGGACGGCAAAGAGTGACGGCAAAGACAGGGTCAGCAAACAGGTCCTTTGCCGTCTGCTTTTCACGGCGGACGGCAAAGAGTCCTTTGCCTACATTGGCGGACGGCAAAGGGGAGGGACGGCAAAGGGGAGGGACGGCAAAATACTTGACGTCCGCCAGCGTTAGTCCGTTAGGTGGCTAACGGCGGCCTTTGCCGTCAGCCAGCGGACGGCAAATTTGACCACCCCTTTGTCGTCCCCCAGTTGACGTCAGCAGTGCGTCAACGCCCACGCTGGTTTGCCGTCAGCCACGGCGGACGGCAAAGGTTTTGTCTTTGCCATTAGCTTTTTTTTGCCGTCAGCCAGCTGACGGAAAAACCTTTGCCGTCCGCCACGGTAGGCAAATTTGCCAAATGGCACAGGTGCCAGGAAGCATAGGTGGGCGCCACGTGTCCCCTTTGCCTACAGTGGCGGACGGCAAAGGGCTCTTTGCCGTCAGTGGCGGACGGCAAAGAGCCTGCACTGCCTCTTCTTAATTCTATTTTTCTTATATCCAACAATTATCATAGCACACAACACATATATATCCATCACATAAATATCACAGCACATATATATATATCACAGCACATATATATCCATCACATAAATATCCAGCACATATATATCCATCCATACATACATAGTAGGTTGCACATAGTCCCATCAATCCATACATATTACAATATGCAAAGTTTCATCATAGCAAGCGAGCAGAATATAAGAAGTGCATCAAAGGAAAAAACAAGCAATCCATCATATGATGCTGGCTTCCGTGAAGTGAATGAAACCTGCAAAATGACAAATAAGAAAGTTAGAAAAAGAATAGAAGAAGAAGAAGAAGACTAGAAGAAGAAGACTAGAAGAAGAAGTATATGCCATTTATTAGCTAACTTAGGTGAACTGGATCATTTATGAGCTAAATTAGTTGAAATGGATCATTTATGAGCTAAGTTAGGTGAAATGGATCGTTTATGAGCTAAGTTAGGTGAAATGGATCGTTTATGAGCTAACCTAGGTGAAATGGGTCGTTTATGAGCTAACCTAGGTGAAATAGGTCGTTTATGAGCTAACCTAGGTGAAATGGGTCGTTTATGAGCTAACCTAGGTGAAATGGGTCGTTTATGAGCTAACCTAGGTGAAATACATCATTTTGGAGCTAGGTTAGGTGAAATGGATCTTTTATGAGCTAACCTAGGTGAAATGTATAATTTATGATCTAATGTAGGTGAAATGGGTCGTTTATGAGCTAACCTAGGTGAAATAGGTCGTTTATGAGCTAACCTAGGTGAAATGTGTCGTTTATGAGCTAACCTTGGTGAAATGGGTCGTTTACGAGCTAACCTAGGTCAAATGCATCATTTATGAGCTAACCTAGGTGAAATGGATCATTTTGGAGCTAACTTAGTTGAAATGGGCCGTTTATGAGCTAACTAAGGTGAAATGCCACGTTTTTTAGCTAAGTAAGGTGAAATGGGTCATTTTGGAGCTAACCTAGGTGAAATGGGTCATTTAGGAGCTAGCGTAGGTAAAATGGGTCATTTTAAAGCTAACGTAGGTAAAATGGATCATTTAGGAGCTAATCTACGTAAAATGGGTCATTTTAGAGCTAACTTGGATAAATTGGATCACTTGTAAGCTAACTAAGGTAAAAATGAGTCATTTTAGAGCTAACTTAGGTGAAATGGATCGTTTATGAGCTAACTAAGCTAATTATGCAATTTTCGACATAAGTAAGCTAACTCTAGGTCATTATGGTAAGCATATTGGAGGAAATAAAGCTAAGTCTAAGTCTAGAGAAACTTACCGTGATCAGGGAGGTGTAGTAGCGGGCTGGCTCGTACCGGTAGCTGGAGAAGGATCATGCAATGTGTTTCTGGAGTTAAGTTGCACCAAAGATCATTTCCAATGTCTCGTTAGCATTATGACACTCAAATGTTAAGACTAGCAAGTAATGTCCATTCAAATTAAACTCACCGTGCTCCCAGGAGCAATCACTGGCATCGGCGGAGCGGTCTGACCGGACTTCTCGCACACAGACTGCACATTTGGTTTTCACAACAGAGTCATACTAGTTAGTAATGAGACTCAAATGTTAAGACTAGCAAGTAATCTGCAGAAGAAACTTACCACAAGGAGCTCATACATGGCCCTTGCCTGCATGTTACACTAGTAGAAAAAGGGGCTATCGTTGAGGCCTGTTTTGCCCATTAGTCCCGGTTCAATCCAGAACCGGGACTAATGTGAGCATTTATCCCAGTTCGTGAGCCCAGGGGGCCGGCCGGGCCACGTGGGCCATTGGTCCCGGTTCGTCCGGACCTTTTGGCCCCGGTTGGTCGGACGAACCGGGACCATTGGCCCTTGCTCCTGGCCCACAATCATTGGTCTCGGTTGGCGGCATGAACCAGGACCAAAGGCTTCCCTTTAGTCCCGGTTCGTACTATCAACCGGGACTAAAGGGTTGGTCCTCGTTGCTCCCAGAGTTTAGTCCCACCTCGCCAATCGAAGGGGAATCAAACCAGTTTATAAGCACCTCCCTTTCTGCCATGTTGAGCTCTTCTCAAAATGAAAATAGATGCCCTTATACATGAAATTTAACCTAAATTCATACTGAATTTCTCTGAAGTTAGTAGAAATTTATTATGAATTTAGGTTGAATTTTCTCTATAAGCGCATCTATGTTCATTTATGAGTAGTTTTTTATATAGATTTTTTTCTTTTCTGCTATATTTATTTTTTTCTTTTTGCTTTTCTCGAAGTGGCTGAGGCAAACAAGCAGAATGGTTTTATGTGTTGTCCATGCCCTATATGTGGGAATATGAAGTCTTACTCTGACCGGAAAATCCTTCACACCCACCTGCTTTACAAGGGTTTCATGCCACACTATAATGTTTGGACGAGGCACGGAGAAATAGGGGTTATGATGGAAGACGGCGAGGAAGAAGAGTACGATGACAACTATGTGCCCCCTGAATACGGTGATGCTACTGAACATCAAGTTGCACCAGACGATGTGCACGATGGTGCTGCAACGGGCGAAGCTGCTGAAGATNACTGAACATCAAGTTGCACCAGACGATGTGCACGATGGTGCTGCAACGGGCGAAGCTGCTGAAGATCAAGATGAACCAGACGATGTGCCCCATGATGATGATCTCCGCCGGGTCATTGTCGATGCAAGGACACAATGCGAAAGTCAAAAGGAGAAGCTGAAGTTCGATCGCATGTTAGAGGATCACAAAAAAGGGTTGTACCCCAATTGCGAAGATGGCAACACAAAGCTCGGTACCGTACTCGAATTGCTGCAGTGGAAGGCAGAGAATGCTGTGCCTGATAAAGGATTTGAGAAGCTACTGAAAATAATGAAGAAGAAGCTTCCAAAGGATAACGAATTTCCCGACAGTACATACGCAGCAAAGAAGGTCGTATGCCCTCTAGGATTGGAGGTGGAGGAGATACATGCATGCCCTAATGACTGCATCCTCTACCGTGGTGCCTACAAGGATCTGAACGCATGCCCGGTATGCGGTGCATTGCGGTATAAGATCAGACGAGATGACCCCGGTGATGTTGACGGCGAGCCTCCCAGGAAGAGGGTTCCTGCGAAGGTGATGTGGTATGCTCCTATAATACCACGGTTGAAACGTCTGTTCAGAAACGGAGAGCATGCCAAGTTGATGCGATGGCACAGTGAGGACCGTAAGAAAGACGGGAAGTTGAGAGCACCCACTGACGGGTCGCAGTGGAGAAAAATCGAGAGAAAGTACTGGGATGAGTTTGCAAAGGACCCAAGGAACGTATGGTTTGCTTTAAGCGCGGATGGCATTAATCCTTTCGGGGAGCAGAGCAGCAATCATAGCACCTGGCCCGTGACTCTATGTATGTATAACCTTCCTCCTTGGATGTGCATGAAGCGGAAGTTCATTATGATGCCAGTTCTCATCCAAGGCCCTAAGCAACCCGGCAACAACATTGATGTGTACCTAAGGCCATTAGTTGAGGAACTTTTACAGCTGTGGAATGGAAACGGTGTACGTACGTGGGATGAGCACAAAAAGGAGGAATTTGACCTGAAGGCGTTGCTGTTCGTGACAATCAACGATTGGCCCGCTCTCAGTAACCTTTCAGGACAGACAAACAAGGGATACCACGCATGCACGCACTGTTTACTTGACACCGATAGTATATACCTGGGAAGCTGCTGGAAGAATGTGTACCTGGGCCATCGTCGATTTCTTCCGACCAACCATCAATGTCGAAAGAAAGGCAAGCATTTCAAAGGCGAGGCAGATCACCGGAAGAAGCCCGCCATGCGTACCGGTGATCACGTACTTGCTATGGTCAATGATTTACACGTAATCTTTGGAAAGGGTCCCGGCGGACTAGCTGTTCCGAA
>LR880970.1:4710406-4725180 GCA_904067115.1 Aegilops sharonensis | reverse complement strand
TTCCCAATGCCTTCCTCTAGGCCCAAATAATGGTGAAGTGTCATGTAGTCGACGTTCACATAACACCACTAGAGGAGAGACAACATACATCTCATCAAAATATCGAACGAATACCAAATTCACATGACTACTAATAGCAAGACTTCACCCATGTTCATGATCAGAGGAGTATTAATATGCATTAAGGATCTGAACATATGATCTTCCACCAAGTAAACCAATTAGCATCAACTACAAGGAGTAATCAACACTACTAGCAACCCACAGGTACCAATTTGTGGTTTTGATACAAGATTGGATACAAGAGATGAACTAGGGTTTTGAGAGGATATGGTGCTGGTGAAGATGTTGATGGAGATTGACCCCTCCCGATGAGAGGGTCGTTGGTGATGACAATGGTGATGATTTCCCCCTCCCGGAGGGAAGTTTCCCCGACAGAATAGCTCCGCCGGAGCCCTAGATTGGTTCCGCCAAGGTTCCGCCTCGTGGTGGCGGAGTTTCGTCCCGTAAGCTTGCTTATGATTTTTTTTCCAGGGTAAAAGCCTTCATATAGCAGAAGATGGGCATCGGAGGTCCAACAAGGGGCCCACGAGACAGGGGGGGTGCGCCTAGTAGGGGGGCGCCCCCCTCGTGGCCAGGGTGTGGGCCCCCTATGGTGCTTTATTTGCTCAATAATTCTTATTAATTCCAAAATTGACTTCCGTGGAGTTTCAGGATTTTTGGAGCTGTGCAGAATAGGTTTCCAATATTGGCTCCTTTTCCAGCCAGAATCCCAGCTGCCGGCATTCTTCCTCTTCATGATAAACCTTGTAAAATAAGATAGAATAGCCATAAGTATTGTGACATAACATGTAATAACAGCTCATAATGCAATAAATATCGATATAAAAGCATGATGCAAAATGGACGTATCAGTGGGCTCCTTGGCGATGTCGAGCTTGCCAAGGAAGTCGACGAGGCAGCTCTCAGAGCTGGTCGTTCCGACGCCTGGCGCGGGCTCGTCGGCGAGGCAGTTCGCTGCACAGGCGTCGTTGACGCCATGCAGCATGTCGGGGCAAGCACCATCGGGCGTGCCATGCTGGCTACGCTCGCTAGGAAGGAAGAGGGTTCCCATCCAAAGCAGGTCTTTGGACGACGGTGCACCTGGCCCCACGGTGGGTACCAAATGTCGGGTGGTACGTGCGACATATGCCAATGGATGGCAAATCATTGTGGGAGCCATGAAGACATTGCCGATGCCTGGAAACGGGATAAGGCGAAGACATGCACGCCGACGAATCTTACCCAGGTTCGGGGCTCTCCTTGGATATAACACCCCTAGTCCTGCTCTGCGGGGTCTCTGCATGATCACTAGATCGACAAGTAGCTACAAGAGGCTCCTTGAGATGTTCAGCTAGAGGAAGAAGATGGGCAAGGCTAGCTCTCCTCTTCTCTCTATGTGGTGTGTAAAACTCTAAAAGATCAACCCTTTGCATGGGTGCCCTGGGGGTTTATATAGGCCTACCCCCCAGGGGTACAATGGTAATCCGGCTAGACGAGGGCCCAGACCGTCAGTGTCTATGGTCGCTGGCTTCTCCGCCGGTCGCTGGGGCCCATCGACTGGGTGGGCCTCGCCGGCTGCTAGTTACTGTAGCCTCGCTCGTGGTGATGATGGCTTTGTCGGGGTAAGCATGGCTACAGTATCGCCGCCTGGTGGGCGTTCACTGTAGCATTACCCCGTCTCATCTGGTTAATGGTGCACAAACTTCCAGGGCAGGGGCAAGCCGGCTGCTGGGAACCGGCCTCCCCCCAAGCCGAGTGGTCAAGTCTAGCCGCCCTCTAGTATCTCTCTGGCAGGAGGGGCCCGCCGCCTGCGGGCCGTACTGACAACCTGTCGTGGGTGACGTCATGGTCAATGTGGCAACAGTGTCGCGTCGGACGGGGAATGGCCACCCCGTACGGCGCACTGTGGCCACGCTCGCCCTGGGATTCCGGGGTGGTAGGCTTCACTGTAGCCACGCCCCGTCTTATCGCCGTTATGTGGGTGCAAACTTTGAGGGTATGGGTTAGGCCGCCTGCCTGGAGTCGGCCCACTTTGAGTGGGCTCATAGAGCCTCGCCGCCTTCCAGCAGTCGGCCGATGGGACAGCCGGCCAGGGGAAGGCGGCCCTGCGTCTTGGATGCTTGAGGACCCAGTCGGCCCGATGTTTTTTGAAGAGCCAGGGGGAGCCGGTTAGGCTACCCGTGGTCATTTACTCCGACAGTGAGCGAACCGCTGTACAACATTAATGGGCCAGACCTACCCAAGCGAGAGATCGGGTAAGGCTGCAGGCGAACATTTTCTTCCACGTGGAGCGCATATTGCTTCTCGTTGACGCATAGATTTGTTTCCATGAGAAGCACAGTTGTGTTTCTTGGTAAAAGATCATGACTTTTTTTGCTTTCACAATAGGGACATATTTGTATCTTGTCCGGTTTTGGGAATGTTTGCGACTTTACTGGTAGGCCCAACTAGTTCCTGTTCGGTTTTTGGAATTTTCTGGAACCGGGCCTTTTTTTATTATTCGGGAGGCATTAGCACTTTCAGAGGATCTCTACCTCAACAAAATTTTGGTGGCCTCGGATTGTAAGGTGGTTGTTGACGCGATCAGAGAAGGAAGCTTAGCAACTTTCGGCGCCATTGTTCAGGAGATCAATGCTCGAGCTACTTCTTTTATTTCATGATTTTTTAGTCATGAGTATAGGACCTCCAACGTGGAGGCCCATAATCTCGCAAAGTATGCTTTATCTTTAGGGTTTGGCTGACATACTTGGTTAGGCCAGCTCGGCGATCTTGTCTTTGTACCTGTAAACATTGTGATGCAGTAATAAAGCATTGGGAGATTCTCAAAATAAATAAATAGAACCAAGCCTTTTTTATTATTTTCTCAAATGATAAGTGCCACATGTATGACACGAAACGACATGGCCGAAACATCTTTAATACCATTGATTTTCCCACATCAATCAGATGACATCAGCAAAATCTTTTTGATTTTTCAGACTTAAAAATGTTTTATCTCTTAAAAAATCCAATTAAAAATCTATTTTCATCATTAAATCTGTCTCGGCAAGATTTTCAAAACTAGAACCCATACTGATATGTTTTGATGACTTTTTTACTTGGGCCAAAAGTTGCCATGATGTTACACTGAAGTTGTCATAGTGTTTAGACTGAAGTTGCCATGATATGTTTTATCTATTTTTTTCTTTTTGATTTAAATCTTCCAATTTATTTCAAGTACTTTTCACGGTAAATTTTATTAATTGACCATGGCAATTTTTAGTAATTAACCATGGCAATTTTATTTCATGGATCATGGCAATTTTTAGTAATTCATCATGGCAAATTTAATTTATAGATCACAATTTTAGTATTTTGACCATGGTAATTCTAGTAGTTTGACCAAGGAAATTATGTTTTGTATAAAGCATGGGGATTTTTGGTGTATGTATCATGGCAAATTTAAGTAATTCACCATAGCAATTTTTGTTTCCGGTTTATGGCAAATTTGAGTCATTGACTATGCATTTTAAAGTAATTGACAACAGGCTTATTTTTAATTATGAACCATGTCAATATTATTTCATGAATCATGACAAATTTTATAAATTTTTCATGGCAAGTTTAGTTTCTTAATTTCCTTTTTTATAACATGTCAAAATTTACTTTAAATGTAGAAGGAAAAGTAACTGAAATATATCATGGCAACTTGAGTGTAAACACCATGCAATTTATGTGAAATATACATGACAACTTTTGACCGTCAAAAAATACCATCGAAACATGTCGACATGGGATCTAGTTTTGAAGTCCTCATTGCGACGAATTTAATAGTGAAAATGGATTTCAATCGGATTTTTTATTTAAGAGAAAAAGACATTTTAAAGTTTAAAACACCTAAAAAATTCCTGCTGACATTATCTATTTTAGTTCCTGTGCGCATCAATGTATGAAAGAAACAAAAAGACTTTCCATTTCCATTTTGGTTTTCCTTTTTTTCATGTTTGTGTTTTTCTTTTTATTTATTCTTTTCATTTCTTATCTTTTATTTTTTTTTTCTTATTTTCCTCATTTTTCCGAACATCTTTTCCAATTCATGAGCATTTTTTGAAATTGTGATTGTTTTGAATTTGCTATAATTTTATAAAGTTGTAAATATTATTAAATCCACAAACATTTTTTCAGTTTCGTGAACATTTATTTAACATGTTTAAATTTTTAAAATTAAGGAGCATTTTTTGGAGTCATGATTTTTAAAAATCATTAATATTTTTTAATTGGCGGACATTTTCATGAAATTTCAAATTGATAATCATTTGTTTTGAAATTATAACCTCTTGTGAAACTTTACAACACTCTTAGAATCTGTGAATTTTTTTTTGAATCAATGAATCTTTTATGAATTTAGAGAACAATTTTTGACATTCATGTAATTTTTTTTGTTTTGACGAACCTTAATTTTTTTAGGTCTCCAATTTGGAATTGGTCATTCAATTTTGACCAGGTCAACAATTTCACAAGGAGCTATCATTCAAATTTTTTTAATACACTATGCTAACTAATTTTGGAGCTCTCCCAGTCCATTGAGGCATAAAATTTTAATCCTTGACTTGAGTTGCTCAATCTTTAGTTGTGAGCCAATGAAATCTCTAACTTCATTAAGTTCTCTAATTTTCAAGCTACTCATTCAACCGAGGTCTTCAATTTGGATTGGATACACAATTGATTGTGTCGTTGGCCTAGGATTTATGGTGGGATCTCTCGATGAATGGGTCCCTTTGTAAGTACTTTGGTGATGTGGGCCTTTGTTGACAAAAAGAAAATGTCGACTACGACAAGTTTAACATCAGCACAAAACATGCGGCCAATAATATAGGTAATTTTCTAATGTATTTGTATTAATTAAAGACGCACTCTAGTCACATGGTCAAAAAGACCCATCGAAACACCATAATTAAAAAGTGAAAAATGATACACTCACGGACAATTCACTATGGATTGGTCATAGCTATAGACGAATAGTTTTGCAATACAATAATCGTTGTATTGATGGGGTGCCGGTGCACGTATGTATATATAAGTACATGATAAGCCTCAGCCTCAACTATACACAACTAGAAGGTGGGCCACAATACGAAATACATGCAACACAAATATATACTCAACACCCCCCCCCCCCCTCGCGCAGTCGAAGCGTCGCCAGAGACACAGAGACTGGACTGAAACTCCTCAAAGACGGAAGTAGGCAATCCCTTAGTCATCACATCAGCAAACTGTTGCGACGTCAAAACGTGGAGAACCCGAACACAGCCAAGGGCAACCGATCGCATGTCGAGTGGTAGGTGCGACATATGCCAAAGGATGGCTAATCATAGTGGGAGCTACTAAGACGTCGCCGGTGCCTAGAAACGGGATGAGGCGAAGACATGCTCGCCGGCGAATCTTACCCAGGTTCGGGGCTCTCCTAGGAGATAACACCCCTAGTCCTGCTCTATGGGGGTCTCCGCATGATCACTAAATCAACAAGTAGCTACAAGTTGCTCCTTGAGCTGCTCGGCTAGAGGAGGAAGAAGAGCAAGGCTAGCACTACTCCTGTCTCTATATGGTGTGTGAAACTCCAAGAGATCCACCCTTTGCATGGGTGCCCTGGGGGGTTTATATAGGCCTACAATGGTAATCCGGCCGGGTGTGGACCCAGGCCGTCAGTGTCTATGGCCGCCGGCTTCTCCGCCGGTCACTGGGGCCCGCCGACTGGTGGGTCCTGCCGATTGCTAGGCTCTAGGTCAACATGCTGGGCCCACCACCTGTGGGCCCTGTCGGTCGGTCAATGGTTGTAGCCTCACCCCGTCTTATCTTGTTAATGGTGCACAAACTTCCAAGGGGAGGGTAGGCCGGCTGTTGGGGGCCGGCCTCTCTCCATGCCGCCTGGTTTGGTCATGCCGCCTTCTGGTAGCTCACTGGCAGGTAGGGCCCGCCGCCTGTGGGCCGTACCGACAGCTCGTCGTGGGAACATGGCCACTCTGAAATGGATGATGTCATAGTCAACATGGTAACAGTGCACTACTAGGGAAAACCTTATACAGAGGTATAGCAGTAGCGCTGGTCAAAACTCGGCGCTAGCGCTACTTAGTAGTAGCGCTTGTTGCAAAACCACGCTACAACCATTGTTTTAGCAGTAGCGCGTCTTCACAGAAAAGCGCTACTACTAAAATTCCATCACTAATGTCGGTAGGCTAGGAATGGTAGTAGCGGTTCTCCCAGAAGCACGCTACTGCTAAAAACATTGTAGCAGCGCGTTTATGCTGTAGAGCGCTATTGCTATGAAAAAGAAAATAAATAGAAAAATAAGTAGAAAAGTAAATGAAAATGAAAGAAGTAGAAAAAGGAGAAATGAAAAAAAAGAAAATGTAAAGAAAACAAAAGAAAAAGAAAAATAAAACAGAAAGGGATAGCTATAGCACGTTTATCTGGAACACGCTATAGCTATCTTAACTATAGCGCGTTTCGGCAAAACACGCTACTGCTAGTTTGACTCAAATCCCGGCAGCCAAGGCTCAAAATTTCGCTAAGTCCTCCCCCCCCCCTCTCTACTCCCCCTGTCCCCCAACTGCTCCATCGCCGTAGTCGCCCTGCCGCCTTCGACCACACCACCACCACCCGAGGCCGCCTTAGACCACGCCGCCGACGCCCGCCGCCTTCGACCATACCGCCGCCGCCCGAGGCCGCCCCCTCGACCTCACAGCTGCCGCCCGAGGCCGTCGTCGACCTCACCGTCGCCTCCCTCGAGCTCACCGCCGGCGCCCGAGCCAGAGCCTGCCCTCGTCGCCGACCGTAAGGCTCTGCCTCTCCTGTCCCCTACCCTCCTCTCTCTCTCTACTAGGGCAATTCATATATATGTTGATACTGTGTTGATGTTCATATGAACCCTAGGTGTTCATATGAACCCTAGATATTTTTAGGGCAGTAGGAATTTTATAGCATTTAGGAAAAATGATTAGCAATTTTTTTTAGGAAATTAGCTAAGGCAAGTTTTATGAAAATGCCTAAACAGTAATTCCATTTAGCTTTAAACTAATAGAGGGTATGTAAATAATAGTAGCATTTAGATTTAAATTAACAGAGGCTATAAACAAAAAACACTTAGCTATAAAAAAATATTTGGAGTACGGACCTGAATTTGTTCCAAATTTCATTCAAATGAAATTTAAATTATTTGGACTATGGACCTGAATATTTTTGAAGAAATTGGGTGTAGGTACTAAGATCTTGCTGTGGAAATTTTGGTGAGGTTAGAAGGGTTAGAGAAAATGTAGTTCCTAGAATTTTAGGTTTAGACAAAAAACAAAAGTATTTAGCTATAAATAAAAAACAGTAGCTATGGCATTTAGCTATAAACAAAAAACAGAATTGTTTTTCTTTTCAAAAACTTGGTCAAACTAATTGTTGCTATGTAAACAAAAAACAAGATTGTTTTTATATGATATATGTCATTGATGTTCATTTGCATATTCCATTATTGTTGATTATATCTTTTCATTGAAGTGGCCATGTTATATGCAAATTCCTCAATAGTGTTTGCTCATGTTATATCTTTTCATTGAAGTGGTTCGGTTGTGCCCAAGTGGCTTTGTTGTTTCCAGGGAATGAAGCTGAGTGGCCTATGTTTTGCCGGCATGTTGATTCATTTCTGTTCCAGCAAATTTCAGGTTCTCGATTTGTCCACTTTTTAGCAAAGGTCATGCCAAAATTTTCCGTGAATTTCGGCATGACTTGTGGTACAAACTAGGACATATCGAGTGCCCAGGATTTGCCGCACCAGGAAGGAGTCAACGTTCCTGCAAAACAATAGGCCTTTTTTAGGTTATGCACGGTGAAACTTTATTTGTGATGTAATTAAACCGTCCTCCTCCTCGACTAGCGAAAATCACTCTAGTTAGGGCATTTTGGGTACGATGAACTTTGTTATTTATGCTTATGATATGTTGTTTCTATTTTTGCCAAGTCTGTCTCTTTCTGTTGCTCAACTATATATGTTGCATATTATCAACTCATGTGACGATGCAGGTGCATAGGTCATAGATGGCGAAGAAGTGCTACGCCGGGAGTATATATACGACGAGTGGCCGGAGTGTCAGGCCCAGGTGTACCGGTTTCCGATTTCCGAGCGACAGGCAGTAGTTAGTTTAGGTTCACGCTAATGCGAGAGAGGGATACGAACTCATGTACTCAAAGTGATAGCTCTTCTCGCGTATATCATTGTTTAGATGGAAGACGATGTATTTGCAAGTAATCGAGACTTGTATCGCTATTTTCGAGATGATGACGAGAGACCACTTTGTGTTGGTTGATGATTATGATAATGACATGATTTGATGAGACTAATTGTATGTATATGCTATGATTACATTTGTATGTGTATGATATGCTAAAGATTATTGAATAAAGCCTATTCAAATACAAAACAAATATGAAGGGAAAAAACTAATAAAACTAGTAGTAGAGAGGGGGGGGGGGAATTTAGAAGTAGCGCCGCCTTACAAGTAGCGCTTCCCTGTAAACAGCGCTGCAGATAATATCAGCAGCGCCCTTTCCCAAAGAGCGCTACAGCTATTCATGTATAGCAGTAGCGTGGGACAACAGGCGCTACTGCTATAAATTAGCTGTAGCGACTTATTAGTAGCGCCGGTCCCCGCCCTACTGAGAGGCCTAAAACCCGCGCTGCTGCTAGGCTTTTCCCTAGTAGTGGTGCTGCGCCGGGCGAAGGATGGCCGCTCGGTACGTTGCACTATGGCCACGCCTGCCCCGGGAATCGGGGGCGGCATGTCTCACTGTAGCCACGCCCCGTCTTATCGTCGTTATGTGGGTGCAAACTTTGAGGGTGCATGGGGTGGGCCGCCTGCTAGGAGTCGGCCCACTTTGGGACTGCTTACTGAGCTTTGCCGCCTTCCTGCAGCAGGCCACCGGACCAACCGGCCACGGGAAGGCAGCCCTTCGTCTTGGATGCTTGAGGGGCGCAGTCGGCCCGATGTCTTTGAAAAGCCAGGGGGAGCAGATAAGGCTACCCGTGGTCATTTACTGCGACATCGCACATGAAGTGAATATCGAGCTCAATATGCTTCGTACGTCGATGATGCACCGGATAGGCTGAGAGGTAGACCGCGTTGACGTTATCGCAGTAGACAAAAGTGGCCTTATGAACATCACAAAGCAACTCAAATATTAAAGATATCGAACTAATATGAAAGCTGCTCCAATAATCACCCATCATGTTAATGCGAGTAGAAATAACAAATAACAATATTGAGATGGACAATTTAACAAAGAAAAAGGACACCAACGCCTTCTCACGTCTGTAATTCGAGAATAAGCGGGCCTTTTCAGAGTTTTGTTATGCCCTCATCAAAAATATCGTTGTCGACTTTAAAAAGAGTTTGAATTTCATATACAGTGCAGGTCTATTTAAAAGTGCAAGAATAAGCGGGTCTTTTCAGGCTTTTGTTATGCTCTTAATTTCACACAGATTCGCACATTCGACAATTACAATCTTGTAATAAAAAAAATGCAATTTATCGTAGAAGCTACTTCCAAGGGTAGATGGGTTTGAGTTCTTTTGCCAGCTTGCCTCTTGATTGAATACTCCTTGAGCTCCATTATCTTGTTCTTGTCCACATGTCCACATGACAACATTCAGATGCATTACTTATCATGCAAAAGAAAATGCCCAACTACTTGGCTTGGATCCATGCTAAGAATTGATTGTTTTGATAATCATGCTCAAGTTTAAAAACAGTCATCTTGTCCTAGAAAAACAAAAACATTCTCCATTTCTCACAATTGCTATGGCTTCTTCTCAGTGGGCCCATGCTGTCAGTGACACAAGGCGGCTAGTGGGTGTCACGTAGCTTACGTGGCAGCGTAAAGAGAGGTCCTTGAAGCCACCGAGCTAAAAAAGACATTCTTTTCTTTCCACCTCTTCTGTTCCGGCAGGGGCGGCGGCGATGGCGGCCAGGACGCGGTGGTCGGCGCTGGCGGCGAGCGCGCTGATCCAGTGCTTCGCGGGCGGCAGCTACTGCTTCGGCGTCTACTCGCCGGCGCTCAAGGCGTCGCAGGGCTACGACCAGTCCGCGCTCGACGCCGTCGCCTTCTTCAAGGACGTCGGCGCCAACGTCGGGGTCCTCTCCGGCCTCCTCGCCGCCTGGGCGCCCTCTGGGGGCCGGAGGCGACCCTGGCTCGTCCTCCTCACCGGCGCCGCGCTCTGCGCCGCCGGGTACCTCCCCATGTGGCTCGCCGTCGCCGGTGTCGTCCCCGCCCCGCTCCCGCTGGTCTGCCTCTACATGCTGCTCGCCGCGCAGGCGCAGACCTTCATGAACACGGCCGACGTCGTCACCGCCGTCGAGAACTTCCCCGACCGCCGCGGCACCGTCATCGGCATCATGAAGGTACTGCCGTGCCGATCCATCCCCTTACTCTGCTTTCAGTCTCTGCTCTGTTACTCTGCATCATCTCCTCTTCCTCAGTAAATGATGTAATTTGCTCTGTGGGTTACAAGAAAACAATCCAAAAACAGCCTTTGTCTGCTCCAATCTACAAACCGAAAACAGGCATGTGAAAGGATTTGTTTTGTTCCATTTTTATGTGGAGAAATCTGTTTTGGTGGTACCATACCACACCTGTACAGATAAAATGATGTATGCTGAAAGTAGTTAAGGAAAGTGATTTTGATGCAACCATCTTGTTCTTACAGATAAACAGTTCTGGACAAGTACAATAATGTGATTTGTTAAGACTTGTAGTAGTTCATCCAGCACAACCATTCTAGGAATTCATGCTTGCTCCCAGGGAGGCAGCACCGCTGGTTCTAGAAAAGTACAATTGTGTAGCTCATAATAATGTTTTCTGGTCCAGAGACATCAGAGAGGCAATAATGCAGTGTTCATTCGCTGGCCTCGTCCTTTACCTACCACACTCTGATGGTGGAGCTATCATTTTTGCCCGAACTTTCAGTGTTGTTGTCTTGAGTTTTCACCTTAACTGTATCCATAACTCTGATGATGTCTACTTGTGTGGATCCAACATCGCAGACACTTAATTTGATCAATAATCCCAGCCTGCACTCTGTTTCTCAACAACAAAGGAAACTAGTGTTTGACATCAATTCATCTGTTTAATTTCCAAACAGGGTTTTCTAGGCTTGAGTGGCGCAATACTGGTCCAAGTACAGCGCACTCTCCGTATTGATCCCGGCAGTTTCATACTTATGCTGGCAATACTACCAACAGCCATCGCGTTGCTGCTCATGTACTTTGTCGACGTCCACAGCGCTCATGAGCGGTACAACAAGAAGTTCCTCGATGCTTTCTCTCTCATGGCCGTTACTGTTGCTGGGTTCCTGATGGTTGTCATAATCTGCGACCAAGTATTCATGATAAGTTCTGCTGGGCAGAGTGTTTGCTTTGCGATACTCCTGCTGTTGATCCTCTCTCCCGCAGCTATTGTTGTAAGGTCTCAGAGGACGGAACGGAAGCAGCGAGAAGAACCAACTTCAGAAGAACGAACTGGTTTACTTCTTCATGAGGAGACTGCGCAGCAGGATTCGGAGAACGCCAGCTCTAGCATGCCGCTTATGGGATCTAATAGTCAGGACATGTCGTCGGACAAAGCAGAGAACCTGAACGTGGTGCAGGCCATGTGCAAACTCGACTTCTGGCTGCTCTTCCTCGCGATGGCCTGCGGGATGGGGTCGGGGCTGGCCACCGTGAACAACATCAGCCAGATCGGGGGCTCCCTTGGCTACACGAGCAGGGAGACCAGCACTCTGGTGTCGCTATGGAGCATCTGGAACTTCTCAGGGAGGTTCGGCGCAGGCTACGTCTCTGATCACTTCCTCCGGTCGCGAGGAGTCGGCAGGCCTTTCTTCATAGCAGCGACGCTTCTGGTCATGTGTGTAGGCCATGCCATCATCTCCTCCGGTTTTCATGCATCGCTCTACATCGGCTCGGTCCTTGTCGGCCTGTGCTACGGGTCTCAGTGGGCTTTGATGCCGAGCATAACATCAGAGATATTCGGGCTAAACCATTTCGGCACCATCTTCAACACAGTGGCCGTCGCAAGCCCTGTTGGCTCTTACATCCTCTCGGTGCGCGTGGTCGGGTTCATCTATGACAAGGAGTCACCGCAAGGTGAGCTTGCCTGCGCCGGTAAGCATTGCTTTGCGCTCTCCTTCATGATCATGGCATGTGTCTGCGTCGTTGGGTCTGCTGTTGCTTTTGTATTGTTTGTCAGAACAAGGAAGTTTTATAGGCGGGTTATATACGCCCGACTGCTCTCTTTTGTAGATAAATGAGGAAATGTATATATGCAAACGATTCTCAGTTTCCCTTGTGTTCTTGCAGCAATATTACGTTAGCATTTGGTATTGTAGCACTCTATATATAGTAACAATACAATGGTCACTTCCTGTGTGAGTAAGCAAATGAGAAAATAAACCGATATTATTTTATTTCAGTTGAGTGACACATCTTTATAAAAAAAAAAAGCTGAGTGATACATACTTTACAGGAGTTGTGTTCTTACATCAATACCATGTTATCATTTGGTATTGTAACATAATATGTAGCAACATTATAATGGCCATTTCCTGGAGAAGAGAAAGCAATGTTATTTATTTATTTTATTTCAGTTGAGTGATATATATATTATTTGAACAAACACTGCATCCTTTTGTGTTTGTAAGGGAGCACTCAACTCCTGTAACTTCACTTGTCACCTTGCTTGAGGTCTCCATTGGCTTCCTCCAATGTTTTCTCCTTCCCCTCATCTTTCTTGGCCTCTCCCTCCTTTTTATCCTTGGCTTTCTTTGCTTCAGCCTCCTTGGCCTCCTCTTCCTCCTTCGCCTTTGCCGCTGTTGCGTCTTCCCTGGCCTGCTTGAGCACCTCGATGAGGCTTGCCAAGCACACATCGGGGTCCCTCTTCTTCTTCTTTGACATGGGCATCAGGTTTTCCGCCACATCAGCAGGCGACATGTCGATCTTCTCGAGCAGCTGTTGGATCTCGCCGAACAGCTCGTGCTCGACGACGTCCATGTAGTTCTTGGCGAGCACCTTGAATCCCTCAAAACGACAGTAGGACATCTCAATGTGCTTGTCCATCCTGCCCCGCCGGATCAGTGCAGGGTCGAGCTTCTCCTTGTGATTGGTCGTGAAGATGATAATCCGCTCACCTCCGCAGGCCGACCACAGCCCGTCGATGAAGTTGAGCAGGCCAGAGAGCGTCACTTTGGTGTCATCGTCCTTCTCTGGCTCCATTGGTAGCTTGGGTCTGTCATCGTCATCAGAATCCTTATCGCCAGAGGCCTTCTTGTCCTTGTGGCGTTTTCCAGTGAGGTCGGCGGAGCAGTCAATGTCTTCTATGACGATGATGGATTTGCCTGTTGTCTCGATGAAGAGCTTCCGCAGCTCGGTGTTGTTCTTGACGGCCGTGAGTTCGAGGTCGTAGACGTCGTAGTCGAGGAAATTGGCCATGGCGGCAATCATAGTGGACTTGCCCGTGCCAGGAGGACCGTATAGGAGGTACCCACGCTTCCATGCCTTGCCGACTTTTGCATAATACCCTTGCCCTCCTGGAAGGCCATGAGGTCGTTGATGATGGCCTCCTTCTGATCGGGGTCCATGGCAAGCGTGTCGAACATCGCTGGGTGCTCGAATGCGATGTGGCTCCAGACGCTCTTGGCCCGGTGAGGGTTCCAGCTACCGCCGGCGTTGTTGGTGAAGAGGCGGCGTTGGCGGTTGTTGATGGTGACGGCACGGCCCTTGCTGAGGACGAATGGTAGGTAGGAGCCAACAACGAGTTCACGGTGTCGCCTATGAAAGACGACCCGGTAGAAGCGCTTCTCATCCCGGCCTGGGTATATGCTGATGACGTTAGCCTTGGATTGCTGCTTGGAGGCATACCACCAGAGTGTGGTTCCAGAGAAGTCGTCGGTGACCTCCTCGTGGTCGTCGACGGTGATTTGGGGGTTCTTGCTGTCCTTGCCGAGCTCGGCCTTGAGCCTCCGTGCATGGTGAGCACAGGCATCGCTCAGGTAGGCCTCGACAGCGAGGAAAAATTCGCTACGCTGGAATCGCTTGGCACCGTACTCGGAGATGGTGATCTCGTGGTAAGGGTTGAAGCAGGCGGCGAGCTTGGCTGCCCGGGTGGTGAGGTAGAGGCGGAGGGTGTCCGGGACGTGGTTCTGCACCATGGACCATAAGAAGATGGCGCTCGCCACCGCCGATCCAAACCATGGCAACCACTCCACCATGGGCGCCATGGCTGGACCTCTTGATGTAGTGTTTTGAGGCTTTCTTGTTGGAATGCTATAGCTCAATCTGCACTGGAAGCGCCTGCATATGTGTATACATAATGCTGAAGAGTTGTGGGTGATTTACTTAGGTTGACCTGAGTCTGAGTCTCCGTCTTTGTTTTTGTCGTTGTCGTCGGAGCATGTTCAACTTTGCCTTTGTCGTCATCGGAACAGATTTGTGTTCTTCTTTGCCGTCGTCGGAGCAGGCGAGGAGGAGCTGTCGGAGCTGAGAAGAATCTACAGTCCATGCACGCCCATGGAAAAAGCCTGTGGATTCCCTTTGCCCAGTACGTTTGAGACAGGGGAGTGAGAGGTTGGGTGTAGCCAAAGGGTCATGTTAGCATTTCGTATTGTAGCACCATTCCATAGTCCATACGTATGAATATTATTATTCCTGTTGAGAGATACATAT
>LR880970.1:4685211-4710034 GCA_904067115.1 Aegilops sharonensis | reverse complement strand
CCCCCCCTCTCGCCTTTCACTCTCTCCTTCATGATCATGGCGTGCGTCGTACCGCTCGTATTGTTCGTCGGGAGGAGCAAGTTTTATAGGCGGCTTATATACGCCAGATTACTGTCTTTTGTAGAGAAATGAAGAAATGTATATATGCAAACGGCGCTCTGTTTTCATTCTGTTCTTACAAATCATGTTAGCATTTGGTATTTTAGTACCATCTCTATATGGTAACATTACAATGGCCACTTCCTGTGTGAATAAGCAAATGAGATAAGAAACCAATATTGTTTTATTTGAGTTGAGTGACACATCTTTATCGGGAAAAAGGAATTAAGTGATACATATTTTATTTGAACAGACACTACATCTTGTTTTATCCTTTCATTTTTCTTTCTTCGTGTTTGCTTCCTTTTTTCTCCTTGGTTTTCTTTGCTTCTGCCTCCTCTTCCTCCTTCGCCTTTGCCGCTGCTGCAGCCGCAACCACATCTTTCTTGGCCTGTTTGAGCGCCTCAGTGAGGCCTGCCAAGCACATGTTGGGGTCCTTCTCTTTCTTCTTCGACATGGGCATCAGGTTCTCTACCACGTCGGCCGATGACATGTCGGTCTCTTCGAGCAGCTGTTGGATCTCGCCGAACAACACATGCTCGACGACTTCTAGGTAGTTCTTGGCGAGTACCTTGAAGCCCTCGAAGCGGCATTATGGCATATCAATGTGCTTGTCCAGCCTACTCCGCCGGATTAGAGTTGTGTGGTGCTTTACTTAGGTTGACTTAGGTCTTCGTCTTCGTTTTTGTCGTCGTCGGAGCAGGTTCATGTTCTTCTTTGTCGTTGTCGGAGGATGGAGGAGATTCGTCTTCATCGTCGTCGGAGCAGCTGAGGAGGATCTGTCAGAGCTGAGAAGAATCTACGGTCCATTCACGCATGGAAAAAACCTGTGGATTACCTTTGCCCAGTACGTTTCAGACAGGGGAGTGAGAGGTTGGCATTTCGTATTGTAGCTATTCCATACATACACATGAATTATCATCATTATTATTCTTGTTGAGGGGTACATATTTTGTTTTGTGCCTCCATTTGCCTTTCTCTTTGGCTTCACACTCTCCTTCATGATCATGTTACTCCCTCTGTAAACTAATATAAGAGTGTTTAGATCACTATTTTAGTAATCTAAACGCTTTTATATTAGTTTACAGAGGGAGTAGAATATACGCCAGAATGTTGTCTTTGTACCGCTCGTATTATTCGTTGGGACGAGCAAGTTCTGTAGGCAGGTTATATACGCCAGAATGCTGTCTTTTGTAGAGAAATGAGGAAAATGTTCGCTGTGTACTTGCAACAGTATCATATTAGAATTATGCATTGTGGTATCAGATATAGCAACTTTTTGAAGGTAACTTCCCGTGTGAATTAACCATTGAGAAGACAAAGCAAAACCATTTTATTCCAGCTGAGTGATACATAATTTATTTGAACAAACACTATACATCCTTTTTGTTGTTGTAAGCGAGCACTAGTGAATAAGCAAACTTGTTTCATGTCTTGGTTGGCTACATGGCTTCCTGTCATGTTTTGTCCTTTCATTTGTCTTCCTTCGGTTCCTCTTTCTCCTTAGCTTTCTTCGCTTCTGCCTCCTCTTCCTCCTTCGCCGTTGCCGCTGCCGCAGCCTCGATGGCGTCTTTCTTGGCCTGTTTGAGCGCTGCGATGAGGCCTGCCAAGCACATGTTCGGGTCCTTCTTTTTCTTCTTTGACATGGGCATCAGGTTCTCTGCCACGTCGGCAGGTGACATGTCGGTCTCTTCGAGCAGCTGCTGGATCTTGCTGAACAACACATGCTCGACGATGTCTAGGTAGTTCTTGGCGAGCACCTTGAAGCCCTCGAAGCGGCAGTAGGACATCTCGATGTGCTTGTCCATCCTACCCCGCCGGATTAGCGCCGGGTCCAGCTTCTCCTTGTGGTTGGTGGTGAAGATGATGATCCGCTCACCGCTGCTTGCTGACCATAGCCCGTCGATGAAGTTGAGTAGGCCTGAGAGCGTCACCTTGCTTTCATCGTCCTTCTGCGGCTCCGTCGGGTCCACTTCATATTCATTGTCAGAGTCCTTGTTACTAGAGGCCTTCTTGCCCTTGCGGCGCTTACCAGTGAGGTCAATGGAGCAATTGATGTCCTCGATGACGATGATGGACTTGCTTGTCATCTCGATGAAGAGCTTTCTCAACTCGGTATTGTTCTTGACCGACGTAAGCTCGAGGTCATAGACGTCGTAATCAAGGAAATTGGCCATGGCCGCGATCATGGTGGACTTGCCGGTGCCGGGCGGGCCGTACAATAGGTACCCCCGCTTCCATGCCTTGCCGACCTTTCTGTAGTACTCCTTGCCCTCCTTGAATGCGATGAGGTCGTCCATGATGGCCTCCTTTTGGTCGGTGTCCATGGCTAGCGTGTCGAACGTGGCCGGGTGTTCAAACTTAACATAGTCCCAGACGCTATTGCGAAGGTAGCGCTTCCGTCTACCGCCACAGTTGGTGAAGAGACGGCGTTGGCGGTTCTTGACGATGACGGCGCGGCCCTCGGCAAGGACGAAGGGCAGGTAGGAGCCGACGACGAGGTCGCGGTGGCTTCTGTGGAAGACGACCTGGTAGAAGCGTCTCTCATCCTCGCCAGGGTAGAAGCTGATGACATTCCCCTTGGAATGCTTCTTGGAGGCATACCACCAGAGCGTCACACCAGAGAACTCGTCGGTGACCTCCTCATGGTCATCCACGGAGACTAGCAAGTTACTGCTGTCGCTCCCGAGCTCGGCCTTGAGCCTGCGGGCACGGCCGGCGCACGCGTCGCTGAGGTAGGCCTCAACGGCGTAGAAGAACTCACTTTGCTGAAAGCGTTCGGCGCTGTTCTCCAAGATGGTGATCTGGAGGTAGGGGCTGAAGCAGGTGACGAGCTTGGCGGCCCAGGTGGTGAGGTAGAGGCGGAGGGTGACCGGGACGTGGTTCTGCACCATGGACCAGAGGAAGATGATGCTGGCCATGGCCGAGCCCAACCCCGCCCACTTCTCCACCATCGCCACCATGGCTGGCTAGCTCTCTTCTTGCTAATGTAATGCTGGAGATTTGTGTGTTTATGTGTGTGTTTTTATATAGTTGTTGAGTTCTGGGTGGTGATTTACTTAAGTTGACTTCAGCGCGACCGGTGGTCGTCGTCGTCGTCGGAGCAGGTGAAGAGTAGCTATCAAAGCTGGGGGTAACTTCATGCACGCATGGAAAAGATGCTGAACTTGGTTGCTTAATCAATTAATTAATAGGTGGAATGGCAAATCTATATTTGGGTTGCTTAATAAATTAATTAATGAAGGAGTGACGATATTCTGTCACTGTCATGCGTAGTGACGATATTTGTGTTGGTGAAATGGTAGGGAAGCTTCTTATGAAAAACTTGTTAGCATTTTGGTGTAGGTAAAGCGAATGGGACATGTTAGCATATTTTTTTTTATAGTTTTACTGGAAATATTACAAAACAAATATCTATATATGTACAGGGTACATATTACAAATAGAGATGCAACACATAATATTTCAGTTGAGAGGTTTATAGTCTATGTGAACAAACACTGCATTTTTCTTTTGTACTCCCTCCGTTCCAAATTACTTATCGTGGTTTTAGTTTAAATTTAAACTAAAACCACGACGAGTAATTTGGAATGAAGGGAGTACAAGGGGGCACTAGTGAACAAGCTCATTCTTTTTTCCTTTGCTTCCTTTCTTGACATCACTTCACTTGTCACCTTCCTTGATGTCTCCATTGGCTTCCTCCGGTGCCTTGTCCTTCCCTTTGTTTTCCTCCTTGGCTTTCTTCACCTCTGCCTCTTTTTTCTCCTTGTCTTTCTTTGCTTCAGCCTCCTCGGCCTCTTCTTCCTCCTTCGCCTTGGCTGCCGCTGCTGCCGCGTCTTCCTTGGCTTGCTTGAGCGCCTCGACAAGGCCCGAGAAACACAAATCAGGGTCCCTCTTTTTCTTCTTTGACATTGGCATCAGATTCTCTGCAACGTCGGCGGGCGACATATCAGTCTCCTTGAGTAGCTGCTGAATTTCCCCAAACAGCTCGTGCTCGATGACATCTAGGTAGTTCTTGGCGAGCACCTTGAAGCCTTCGAAGCGGCAATATGACATCTCTATGTGCTTGTCCATCCTTCCTCGACGGATCAGCGCCGGATCGAGCTTCTCCTTGTGGTTGGTAGTGAAGATGATGATCCGCTCACCCCCGCAAGCAGACCAAAGTCCATCAATGAAGTTGAGGAGGCCCGAGAGCGTCACCTTGGTGGCGTCGTCCTTCTCTGGATCCATCGGTAGCTTGGGTTTGTCATCATCATTGGAGTCCTTGTCAGTAGAGGCCTTCTTGTCCTTGCGCCGTTTTCCGGTGAGGTCGATGGAGCAGTCGATGTCCTCTATGACGATGATGGACTTGCCCGTGGTCTCTATGAAGAGCTTCCGCAGCTCGGTGTTATTCTTGACAGCTGTGAGCTCGAGATCGTAGACGTCGTAGTCAAGAAAGTTGGCCATGGCGGCGATCATGGTGGACTTGCCGGTGCCGGGTGGTCCATAAAGGAGGTACCCACGCTTCCATGCCTTGCCGACCTTTGCGTAGTAGTCCTTGCTCTCCTGGAACGCCATGAGGTCGTCAACGATGGCCTCCTTCTCATCGGGGTGCATGGCAAGCGTGTCGAAGGTGGCGGGGTGCTCGAAGGGGACGTGACTCCAGACGCTCTTGCTGCGGTAGGGGTTCCAGTTGCGGCTGGCGTTGTTGGTGAAGAGACGGCGCTGGCGGTTCTTGACGGTGACGGCGCGGCCCTCGCCGAGCACGAAGGGCAGGTAGGAGTCGACGACGAGGTCGCGGTGCCGCCTGTGGAAGACGACCTTGTAGAAGCGCCGCTCGTCCTCGCCGGGGTAGAAGCTGATGACTTGGGCCTTGGACTGCCGCTTGGAGGCGTACCACCAGATGGTCGTGCCGGAGAAGTCGTCGGTGACCTCCTCGTGGTCGTCGACGGTGACCCGGAGGTTCTTGCTGTCCTTGACGAGCTCGGCCTTGAGCTTGCGTGCGCGGCGGGCGCAGGCGTCGCTGAGGTAGGCCTCGACGGCGAGGAAGAAGTCGCTGCGCTGGAAGCGCTCGGCGCCGTACTCGGAGATGGTGATCTGCAGGTAGGGGTTGAAGCAGGCGGCAACCTTGGCCGCCCAGGCAGTGAGGTAGAGGCGGAAGGTGGGCGGTACGTAGTTCTGCACCACGGACCAGAGGAAGATGATGGTGGCCATCGCCGACCCGAACCCCGCCCACCTCTCCACCATCATTGCCGCCATTGCTGCAACTGGACCTCCTCTTGATGTGGTGTCTTGGGGCGGTCTTGTCCCGATGGAAAGCTGTAGCTCAACCTGGACGCATATATATAATGCCATGATTCATGTGGGCTTTTTTAAAAAAAATGGAGGCGTACCCTTGGCCTCTGCATCATAATGATGCATGCAGCCATCTTATTAAACAAATCTACGAAGCCATGATTCGTGTGGTGATCTGCTTATGTTGAATCTGAGCAGCGTGTAGTCGTCCTCATCGTTGTCGTCTTCGTCGTCGTCGGAGCAGGTGAGGAGGAGCTGTCGGAGGCGAGAAGAAGAGGAACAGTCCAAGGAAATGGTGTTACTTAACTCTGAAGGCAGTGGCAAATGCGGAATTGGCTCGTTCAGTCTCTACTTTGTAGCCAAATGCCAAGATGATGCTCCGGTCGTCGATTGCAAAAATCTCCGTCGCTGTTTTTAGCTCATGGATTGCATCTCTGAGACTGACAGCCGAGTATAGAACAGAGACGAGGTACGCCGGTGACACGGCCAGTCGTCGGCAAATCGAAGCATGACGCCATGTGCTGAGGATGGTGTTGGTGAGTGCATGACGCCATGGTGTTGGTGAGTGTTGAGGATGCATGACGCCATGTAATGTTTATCGCAATAGTTATATGTAAGTTAACTGAATTTGCATTGAAGAGGTCCATTTTTGCGGGAAAGGGAGGAGGCAAGGCGCAGCAGCGCCGAGGCCGAGACGGGCCCTCGCTGCGGCGCCCCGGTGAAGCCGAGCCAGGAACAGCCGTGATGACGAGGCTTGCCATGACGTCGCATGCGGAGGCGAGTTCGAGAGTTAACAGGTGCGCGGGTGGTCACTACTAGGAGAAAGCATATAGATAAAACCTTGGTAGTAGCGCGGGGTTGGGGCGCAACGCTATTGCTATTTAATAATAGCGTGTGGCACGTACCAGCGCTACAGGTAGAAAAGTAACGGACCAGCGCTGCTGCTAAGTTTTTTTTTACGGGCAATTTAGAGAGCTTTATTCAAAATAGAGCATTCCTAGGACAGTTAGCCATAAGGCTGGTCACTAGGAAGCTAGGAGTTACATCCATCCAACAATCGGCCACATTCAGAGTGCAAGCGTGCTTCGCACAAAGATGCGCCGGTAAGTTTGCTGATCTACTAATATGCTGAATATCAAAAGAAACGAAATGAGTACTAAGCTCTCCTATTTCTAGCAGAATGGGAGCCATAATTGAACGAGAATTGTGGCAAGTGTTTCAGAGTGTCACTAACTCCGCGCAGTCAACTTCCATTATCACATGCGAGATTCCTCGTAGGGTGACAAATAAAACTCCATCTCGCGGAGAGAAAGCCTCCATGATCAAGGGGTCTGAAATCCCCATGTATGGCTTGCACCAAGCACCTATCAAGGCCGAAGAAGAACGTGCAACACCACCTGCGCGGCCCCATC
This sequence comes from Aegilops sharonensis, assembly GCA_904067115.1. Lineage (NCBI taxonomy): Eukaryota > Viridiplantae > Streptophyta > Magnoliopsida > Poales > Poaceae > Aegilops > Aegilops sharonensis. Next base: position 4,703,249 of record LR880970.1, on the reverse strand, counting down.
CCTCAGCAAAGTTCAGTGCACCATCCGTTGTGATTTTTATAGTAGTATCCTCAGGTGGCCTCCGGCCATAACCAGGTAAAATAGTGGCTGCCTTTCGTGGAAGTTGCAATATAGCAAGGGCCTCCTTGATAGATCTGATCGTCGATGTTGGATCCCTCCCCTCTTCGCCGTGCTTGACTCGGTTCCGAGAGTGCCATATTGACCACATGACAGTGGTAATTTTGGCTCGGTCATCATCAGAGAACCTGGTGTCACATGTAATGTCGCGAGCCCATGAGTCCGGATGGAGGCGTGGTAAACGTATACCAAACCATGCGCAGGCCTCATCCCAGAATCGTTGTGCATGAGAACAATGGATTAGAGCATGCTCCAGATCCTCCCTCATCGCTAAGCAGACTTTGCACCGACTAATTGGTGCAATATGACGATAGTTGAGAGTAGCTTCATCCGGAAGAATCCCACGAAGAACTCTCCACCAGAATACCCTCACTTTCGGTATGACATTCAGTTTCCACAAGGCTTTCCACAGCTGTTGATCGTCTACTAAGGTTCCGGTAACCGTCCCTTCCTCTAGAGCCAAACGCTCGTTCTGATTCATGAGAGCATGGTACGCTGACTTCACAGTGTAGTTGCCTGATTTCTCGAATGCCCAAGCAAAAGAATCCTCAACCCCTCCACCTTGCCTGATAGGAATGTTTAGAATGGCTTCGGCATCTGGGGCGATGAAAGTTTCCCTAACCAAATCTTGCCGCCAAGACCAGTTGGTCATGTCAATGAGCTCGTCCACTGTTTCAATAGTAGTGTTCGGCGGTCTGAAGATTGGTTTCATTGATATGGTTCCAGCAATCCATTTATCATTCCAAACTGATATCGTGCTGCCATCTCCCACACGAGCTATCAGCCCGACCCCTAGGGCCTCTCTTCCCGCCAAGATCGCCTTCCAAGTGGCTGAGGCTGACTTTGGAGCAGAAGCATGCATAAAATCACTGTCTGGGAAGTAGCGGCCCTTGAGAACTCTAGCACACAGCGATGTAGGATTTGTCATTAATCGCCACCCCTGTTTGCCTAACATGGCAAGATTAAACTGATGCGGGTCTCGAAACCCCATCCCTCCCTTGCATTTAGGTGTTGCCAACTCTCTCCAGAACACCCAATGCATAGAGTTTTTATCCAGAGAACTGCTCCAAAAATATTTCGCCATAGGAGCAGTTATGCTCTTGCAGACTTTCTTTGTTAGTAAGAAAATGCTCATTGGATAGATCGGAATGGCCTGAACCACCGATTTCAGTAACACCTCACGGCCGGCACAAGCTAATAATTTCTCTGACCATCCTTGAATTTTCCACGAGCTCTCTCACTGATGTGTTCAAATGTGCCACTCGAAATGCGCCCCACAGTAGTTGGGAGACCGAGATACTTTGCGTTGAAAGCTTCAACTTGAATATTCAAGGTTGACTTCAGAAGTTGCCGCAATGAATCAGGTGTGTTAGTACTGAAGTAGATAGAACTTTTTTCATGATTTACACACTGACCTGAGGTCTCACCATAAGTTGACAAAATCTCATTGAGACGAAGTGCACTTGGGTTGCTTGCATTAATGAAGATCAGACTATCATCAGCAAAAAGGAGATGGGTCACCCAAGGTGATCTGTAGCTCACCCTCAAGACTCTGTCGACAACTCCCCCATTGTAATACTTCAGCAATGAGGAAAATCCTTCTGCACAGAGAAGAAAAAGGTACGGCGAAACTGGGTCTCCTTGCCGGAACCCTCGGGAAGGTGTGAAATAAGGGAGTAGCTCGCCATTAACCCGTACGGAGAACCGGACAGAAGAGACACATTTCATAATAAGCCTGACAAAGGACATATTGAAAACCAACCTAAGCAATATTGCTTCAAGGAAATGCCACTCGACACGGTCGTAAGCCTTCATCATATCGAGCTTGACCGCGCAAGAATAATTTTTGCCTTTCTTCCTTCTCTTCATTGTGTGCACACTTTCGTATGCAACTAAAACGTTGTCTGTGATGAGACGGCCAGGCACAAACGCGCTTTGCTCCTCGTTAATAACGTAATCCATGATGCCTCTCATGCGATTAGCGATAGCCTTGGCTGCTATCTTATACAAGACCGAGCAGAGGGCAATGGGACGGTGTTGGGAGATCGATTGGGGGTGTCTAACCTTTGGTATGAGGGTGATTGATGTATCATTCAGGCCAGGTGGTAGTTCACCTCCGTTTAGAAAATCCAAGACGGCCTGGGTCAGTTCCGTCCCTAGCAGCTCCCAATGTCTTTGAAAGAAACAAGCCGTAAAACCGTACACCCCGGGAGCTTTCGATGGAGCCATTTGGAACAATGCCGATCTAACCTCCTCGGCGGTGTAGGGTTTTGTTAACTCCGAGTTCATGGCCTCAGTTACTTTAACCGGCACATATGATAACAGGTTTCCAGCATCCGAGTAGCCTTGTGACTGGTACAAATTTTGGTAGAAGCCCTGCACTTCAACCTTGTCAGCGTCTTCATTCGCGCACACAGATCCGCCAGCCCTCGTTAGCCCCCGAATTTTGTTCATTCGTTTCCGCTGAGCAGCTTGCGCTTGGAAATATGACGTGTTACGGTCCCCCTCTCTGAGCCAAGGGACACGAGAGCGTTGTCGTAGCCACACTTCCTCCTGGAGGAACACATCTTTCATTCGCTGTACTATCCTCCTCTCTTCATCTGACGGCCCCCTGCCCATAGAATGACACCTGATGCGTTCACGCTTCTTCAGAAGATTGCGAACTGTCCGTGTCAGGGAGCCAAACTCTTTTGCTCCCCATGGCTCTAAGGTGGCCTGAAGTGTACCCAGTGCATTGGAAATACCTCGCAGCCCCGGGACATGTTGGATACCTCGCCACGTATCAGCCACCAACCGATCATAATCGGCATGAGTTTGCCAGACGTTTTCGTAACGAAACTGTTTCTTGCTTCTAGTTCTGTCTGGCAGACTATTGCGAAACTCAGTCACAACAAAACAATGATCGGACTCGACCGAAGGGAGATGTCTGACCCTTGTGTGTTGGAATATTTGTCTGAACTCCTCGTTGGCAAAGGCTCGATCCAGCCTTGCCTTCACGTTTGCCTCTCCAGATTGATTGTTATCACATGTATAAGCCGTACCTGACCAGCCCAGGTCCTGGAAGGAAACATCATCCACAACTTCCCTGAATGCTCGCGTTTGACTCTCAGAACGAGCAGTTCTACTGAAGTGCTCACACGCAAACATGGTCTCGTTAAAATCACCAACACACATCCAAGCTGAGTGTGGTAACTGATAAAGATTGCGCAAAAACCGCCAACTGTGGTGACGATCTTCCGCACGCGGTGCTCCATAGAAGCTTGTGAAGCGCCATACCGAATTGTTTTGATCGTTGTTCCGAACAACAACATCAATATGTTTTTGACTGAAATTTTTCAACTCCACGATAACATCACGGGATCAAAAAGACCAATGCCGCCACTAAGGCTGGCACTGTCCACAGCATAGCATCCTCCAAAACCTAGAGAGTGCTTTAGATCCTCTACTCGTTTCGCTCTGATTTTCGTTTCCATTACAAAGAGCAGAGTGGGTCCTTTTTGCTTCACAATGCTGCGAAGCTCACGAACTGCCTCGGGGTTCCCAAGCCCCCGGCAGTTCCAGCTCAAAACGCTCATTGAGACGGGCAGGACCACACCGCGGTCTCTGCCGAATTTTCTGGGGTTGGTTTCTTTTTCTTTTGCACACGGTCAAACTCACTGCCCCCACCATCGTTACCGGCCGAGGTTGAGTCCTCCTTTTGAGTGGCAGCCTCGCCATCCAACGCACCCGTTCCTCCATCTGTGAGCATCAAAGTTTTGGCCACCGGCCGATAAACTTGAGAGGGAGCCTCTTTCCTTTTTGGTGGCTGTTTGTGCTTCATGGGGGAAACCACCTCCTCGCCTGGATCCTTGTTGGTGCTCGAGTTTCTAGTGGTCAGCTTGTTACTGGCACCCTGCTTGGTATCTCGTGAGGAATTCTCACTAGACGCCGATCTCCTATACTCGTCCGGAGCGCGAAGCTTAGGACCAAAAGGAAGATCCCCTTGCTCGTCACGGGATCCCGGCGTCTGACAATATAATTCAGAATGTCCCAATCTGCCACAGGAGAAGCAAAAGTATGGCAACTGCTCATACTGGATATCATACATGTCCACCTTCTTTATCCTAGCAGAATCAATAAGAATCCACCTTCTAAGGGGCTTCTCAACATCAATGGTGATCCTTGCCCGCAGAAAGCCTCCATCATGATCAAACTTAGCAAATTGTACGTGTTGGTCCATCTGCTTTGCTATAGGAGTCCACCAGGCTTCATCTCTCAGATTGTAGGGCAAGTTCATAACCCTAGCCCAGATATGAAGCCGATCAAACTTTACCTCATCGGGCTTCATCGAAATCTGCGAGCACCACAGCGTTCTTATTGATGTGCCATGGAGACCGGTTCCACACCCGCTCCCTATCTCTCTGGTTCTCAAACTCAGCAACAAAAGTATTGGTTCCTGCCGAACGAAACTGCAAACCTCGTGGGTTGCCCCACGCCTGCCGAAGGGCGTTGGCGATTGTCTTGATGTAAAGCTGGTTGCGATGGAGAACTTTGCCAGCTACCAACCACTTCGCCGGACCGCTCTCAACTCGATCATCGATCACCAGAGGAGTCGCTTCTTCTTGGGAGATATACAATTTGCCCAGAGCCTCCTCCAGTTTCCGTCGGGCGGCGCGGGCGGACTGGTCGTCCGCCGTCCCCGCTCCCGTACTTGCGCTCGGCGTGGCCATCGCCGACCCCGATCCCTCGTTCTGTCTCACCCCGTCGGAGATCCGCAGGCGAGAGGCTCGTTCCACGTCCAAAACCCTAGATCGCCTCGAGCGCCGCCCGAGGGTTTTAGGGTTTGGGGGGAAAAAACCGTATCCCGGTAGGGCGAGTCTAGCGCTGCTGCTAAGTGGTCCCATCGTCATCCACCGGGGCTGCCCGTACTAGTACGTAGCGCTTGGCAAAAACCAGCACTACTACTATTCCCGTAGCAATAGCGTGCGTCGGTGGCCCACCGCTACGCTATGTGTGCATGGTGCCAACAGGTGGGCCACCGACATGCGCTACTGCTATAGAACTTAGCAGTAGCGCTGTTAACCATCCCGCGCTACTGCTATGTGTAGCAGCCACCTTTTCTCCCAGCCTCCCCCTCCCCCTTTCCCCTCTCCCTCCTCTACCTCCCTCACTTAGTTCTTCCTTCTCCTACCTCTCTTCTCTCCCCACTAATGCCCCCATCCACCATCTCCTCCATTAATAACATCTCTTTCTCTCTAGCTTCTTCCTCACTTTATTTGTCTCTCCCTTCTTCCCCTTTCCTACTCGTACCTTTGTCTCACTAGCTAGCTCTTCCCCCCTCTCCACTAGCGGTGTGTTTGTTGGGATCCGATGAATTGTGAGTTTATGATAAGATCTATCCATGAATATTATTTGAGTTTTCTGTGAACTCTTTTATGCATGATTGTTATAGCTTTGTATTTCTTCTCCGATCTATTGATTTGGTTTGGCCAACTAGATTGGTTTGTCTTGCCATGGAAAGAGGTACTTTGTGATGGTTTTATCTTGCGGTGCTCAATCCTAGTGATAGAAAGGGACATGACACATATGTATCATTGCTATTAAGGGTAAAAAGATGGGGTTTATTCATGCGTGAGTTTATCGTGTCTATATCATGTCATCTTGCTGAAGGCATTACTCCTTTTCTTGCAAACTTAATACTCTAGATGCATGCTGCATAGCGGTCAATGAACCATGAAAAACCAGTAATAGATGAGATCCTTTATAATATTATTATTTATTAAGGCATTTGCTTCGCAATGATCACATCTTTGATGAAAACGTTAAAAAGGAATTTCCTCCTTTGAGTATGATCCAACAAGTTTTCAATAATATTAATCAACAATATTCTTGGATTGTAGCCGGTAATCAAGGTGGTGATTAAATTTTGAAGAAATAGTTGAACTCTCATTGCTTCACTTAAATATTTTTGAGAGTTGATATGATTATATTTTAAAGAAATGCACTCTCATGCTTCACTTATATTATTTTGAGAGTTGATATGATAATTTTTGAAGAGCTCTTGTGCTTCACTTAAACCTTTTTGAGAGTTGATAATAGCAATGGTAATTTGCACAAGATATGAATTTGGTCCTAAAGTGATGAATATTCAAGAGGGATATAATAAAAACTTTAATGAAAGATCATTGGATATGATAACTTTGATTCCTTGCAATAGTTTTGCAATATGGAGATAATAATATGTGAGTCATGTTAGTGAGTAATTGTTCTTTAGTAAGAATTTTGGTGCTAAGGTTTGTGATTCCCTATGCAAGCACGAAGTTCAATAGTTATGCAATGAAGTTACATCCTACTTCTGATGCATTATTTAGTGTTAGTTACGTTCAATGCATGTTTATGACTGTTTTCGTTTTTTGGTTGGTCGCTTCTCTATTTGCTAGACTTCATCTGTATTAAGCGGGGATGCTACTCGTGCATCCAATTCCCTAAACCAAAGTTATGCCAAATGAGTCCATCATACCTACCTATATGCGGTGTTTCCTTGTCGTTTCAAGTAAATTTGTATGTGTCAACTCTAATATTCAAAATAAATATCTGTTTTGTCTGCCCGTACCGCTCATGAAGAGGCACGGGTGACCAATATATTCCATGCTATGTATTTTATTCTCACGATGAGTGTTTATTCACTTGTCATTGCATGAGAGTGTGGCAGGTAATAGGGATGCCCAGTCCCGAAATGAATTTTTTTAATATGATGTTAATAATAAATTCCTTGGAAAATGTTGGTATGAAAGGCGCCTGTGGATACGGCTAGCCATGGATTGAGTAATAATGCTGGAAAGGAAATAAACTTTACTTTCTGTTTGGGAACCGCCTATGATTTATCTAGCATGGAAGATATTGGGAATTCTCGGTCATTTTCGTTGACAGGAAAAACATGCCTCTCAAAATTATTTTATCTCTCAATTTAAGCTATCAGCTCTGGCACCTCTACAAATCTATGCTTCCCTCTCCGAAGGGCCTGTCTATTTACTTTTATGCAATTTTTAGTTTTTATTTCAGTTCCATCTTAAAGCACCAACTGTGGAACACTATTTTCATACTTGTGTATTGGATGTCGCTAATATCTGAGTGTGTTTCATGAATGGATCAATGATTGAGCATAATGGGCTAGGTATAACTTTCTTTAACATTGACATTTTGAAAGACATGGTTGCTTGTTAGTATGCTTGAGTATTGATGTCTTCATGTCAACTTATAGAATATTGCTTTGGATCATTCAAGTCCAAATGTTCATGCTATAAAAGAAAAGATTGTATTGTGAATATGATAAGTAGCATTCCACATCAAAAATTCTGTTTTTGTCATTTACCTACTTGAGGATGAGTAGAAATTAAGCTTGGGGATGCTTGATACGTCTCCAACTATCTGTAATTTTTTATTGTTCATACTATTATAGTATCAATTTTGGATGTTTATATAGTTTACAAGCAATTTTATATCATTTTTTGGGACTAACTTACTAACTTAGTGTCCAGTGCCAGTTGTTGTTTTTTACTTTGCAGAATATCAATACCCAACGAAGTCCAAATGCCACGAAACATTTTGGAGATTTTTTTCTGGCGATAAGAGACCCTGGAATCTTCGGGAGGGGACAAGAAGATGAAGCAGTGGCCTACTAGGCACCAGGGCGCGCCAGGGGCCTAGGGCGCGCCCTGGTACATAGTAGGGCCCGCAAGTCTCCATTTGACCTAACTCCGCCTCTATAAATTCCCTAAAATCAGAAAACCTATGAGGGATTCCACAAAATACTTTTTTCGCCACCGCAAGCCTCTGTTCTCGAGATATCCCTTCTGGGACCCTTTCTGGCACTCTGCCGGAGGGGGAATCAATCACGGAGGGGCTCTACATCAACCTTGCCTCCCCTCCGATGATGCGTGAGTAGTTTACCACAAACCTACGGGTCTGTAGTTAGTAGCTAGATGACTTCTTCTCTCTCAATGTTCTTCAATACAATGTTCTCCTTGATGTTGTTGGAGTTCTATCCGATGTTGTTGGGATCTGAGGAATGTGAGTTTATGATCATATCTATCCATGAATATTATTTGAGTTTTCTTTGACCTCTTTTAGGCATGATTGTTATAGCTTCTTATTTCTTCTCCGACCTATTGATTTGGTTTGGCCAACTAGATTGATTTATCTTGCCATGAGAAGAGGTGCTTTGTGATGGGTTCGATATTCGGCGCTCAATCCTAGTGGCAGAAAGGGACATGCCACGTATGTATTGTTGCTATTAAGGGTAAAAAGATGGGGTTTATTCATGCGTGAGTTTATCTTGTCTACATCATGTCATCTTGCTTAAGGCATTACTCCGTTTCTTGTGAACTTAATACACTAGATGCATGCCGGATAGCGGTCGATGTGTGGAGTAATAGTAGTAGATGCAGATTTGATTTGGTCTACTAATGTTGGTCCTGATGCCTATATACATGATCGTTGCCTTCGATATCGTCATAATTATTTGCTTTTCTAGCAATTGCCCAACAATAATTTTTTCACCCATCGTATGCTATTTTCTCGAGAGAAGCCTCTAATGAAACTATCGCGCTGGGTCTATCTTTTATCATAAAAAATCAAAAGCACTTGCTGCAATTTTTACTCTATTTATTTTATTTATATTTTGTGCGATCTATTTATCTATCCCCACACAATTTAATCTTGCAATTGACCATCAAGGGATTGACAACCCCTTGTTCGCGTTGGGTGCGAGGATTTGTTATCTTGTGTGTGGGTGTTATTTGCATAGTGTTGCTTGGTTCTCCAACTGGATTGATAACCTTGGTTTCATAACTGAGATAACCTTGGGATTTCTCCTCTGCTCTTCGTAGAAATCCCAATGCAACTCACAAGTAGCAGTGCCCTGTCCAATTACCTTGAGACTCTTGGACACGCTTCTTCACCAGGGCTAGGTCCTTCTTGGACCTATGAAGCTTCCAGTTCATCTCTGCAATCTCCTTGGAGGCGGAGCCCGGAGTCAAGGTCAACACCTGCATAAAGAAATTTCATCATGAGCTCTGTGATCAAATGTATTGACACTTCAGGAAAACGCCTTATGACATTAAGGGGAGTCCTGGGGGCTATGCATTATGCTCCTACTTTTTTTCGATCCCAACACCGATTTTTTGAAACCAGCCTTGGGCTCGGGGGCTACTCACTAACTATGCCGTTAGAAGGACATAAAAAGATGTCTCGAACAAATATGCGGATTTGTAAAGCAAAATAAGAAAATTCTTTTCTCATAAAGACGGAAGAGTACCTGGAAACTAATGATGAGGCTGTTGAAGACCTCACGCATTCCAGCCTCGGTGGATTGGAATCCTTGCAGCGCCGCTCCGATCAAGGCACGATGCCCTTCCGTGAGGGAGGAGCCCGTTAAGGGCGCCTCCATCTCTTCGGTTCACCCCGCACTAACCCGCCCTTGGGTGGAAGGTGGGGGTGGTGGGACCGCAGAACTAAGCACCTGAGTGCTAGCCACGAGGATTTCCAGATATGGTGGTGTAGCAGGAGTGGATTCCGGCTGGGCCGGCAGCTAGCATAGCGTTTCCCTAACGACCTCGTGGAGCTCATCCCCTTGGCCTTGTGGGGCCGAGGTGTCAACCTTGGCCATAACCATCGATCCTCCATCCCAGGAGGGACCGAAGTAGAAGTAGCATCCCCCAGCCCGTCTTGAGCCGGGGGAGGAGAAGCAGCATCCGGCATCCCGCTGGCCGATGGCAACCCGCTCGAGGAGTCGCTGGGACACTCCTTCGGTGGCCTACATAAAAGTGTTCGGGTGAGCTCGCTCTGGGGCTTTGTGAAATATGAATATAAAGGAACTAATTGTACACTTGGGGTGGCCTCTCCTGGGTGAGGGGATGGCCATTTGACTCGTCAGAGAGCACGATCTTCTCCGACGTTTGGGCGGTGGGCTTGGCCAAGGTCCTCCTTAGCCTCTTCTGGCCCGTGGGCCTCGTTACGGCCTCGGCGTCCTCCGACACCGTCCTCTTCCTCTTAAGGGGAGAGCTTTCCTTCTCCTCGTCACCCCTCATGTCGTCTTCATGGTTGGAGGAAGCATGTGTCTCTTTGGACCGGGTAACCGATGTCTCCCGATTCAGAGGACCTGCCCTGCCCTTCTGGGACTTCGGCCCCTTGGGGTCCACCACGTGCGACTCCTCGACTAGGAGCACCATGAGTAGGGGGGTTCTCTCCTCCACAGTTAGTGGGGCTAGGCAGTGCACTTGCGGCATCCTAGTTGTCTAGTTCTGCAAATATAAAACAGGACAATTCGTTAAGATCCGTCTTGCCTTGCAGAAGAAAAAAGAATGCAAATACATGTGTTAGCCACTTACCTGTCGGGCGGTGTAGCCGACCTCGAAGCCGAGGTCCTCCCCCTCTTTGGGAATCTTGTCCTTGGCCAGCTTGAGGAGCTGAGTCCACATGCCGACCATGTTGGTGCGGAAGAAGTTGGCGACATGCCCCGCCTCCTCGCGTTGGTGCTCCAACACCGGCTTGGTCGGGGGCGAGTGGATCGGTGATGTAGAACCACTCGCGCTACCACTCTTTCACCTTCTCGATGAAGGTGCCCTTGAAAGTTTCTACGTCTTGAGCTTGCGTTGGTTTTCCTTGAAGAGGAAAGGGTGATGCAGCAATAGTAGCATAAGTATTTCCCTCAGTTTTTAAGAACCAAGGTATCAATCCATTAGGAGGCTCCTCAAAAGTCCCACGCACCTACACAAACAAACAAAGAACTCGCAACCAACGCAATAAAGGGGTTGTCAATCCCTTCACGACCACTTGCAAAAGTGAGATCTGATAGAGATAATATGATAATATAAATATATTTTTGGTATTTTATAATATAGATGCAAAAAGTAAAGATGCAAATAAAAGTAGATTGAAAGCTTATATGATAAAAGATAGACCCGGGGGCCATAGGTTTCACTAGTGGCTTCTCTCAAGATAGCATAAGTATTACGGTGGGTGAACAAATTACTGTCGAGCAATTGATAGAAAAGCGAATAATTATGAGATTATCCTGGCATGATCATGTATATAGGCATCACGTCCGCGACAATAGACCGACTCCTGCCTGCATCTACTACTATTACTCCACACATCGACCGCTATCCAGCATGCATCTAGAGTATTAAGTTCATAAGAACAGAGTAACGCATTAAGAAAGATGACATGATGTAGAGGGATAAACTCAAGCAATATGATATAAACCCCATCTTTTTATCCTCGATGGCAACAATACAATACGTGCCTTGCAACCCTTTCTGTCATAGGGTAAGGACACCGCAAGATTGAAACCAAAGCTAAGCACTTCTCCCATGGCAAGAAAGATCAATCTAGTAGGCCAAACCAAACCGATAATTCGAAGAGACTTGCAAAGATAACTCAATCATACATAAAATAATCCAGAAAAGATTAAAATATTTCTCATAGATAAACTTGACCATAAACCCACAATTTATCGGATCTCGACAAACACGCCGCAAAAAGAGTTTACATCGAATAGATCTCCACAAGAGAGGGGGGGGGGCATTGTATTGAGATCCAAAAAGAGAAAAGAAGCCATCTAGCTAATAACTATGGACCCGAAGGTCTGTGGTAAACTACTCACAACTCATCGGAGGGGCTATGGTGTTGATGTAGAAGCCCTCCGTGGTCGATTCCCCCTCCAGCGGAGCACCGACGAAGGCTCCAAGATGGGATTTCGCGGATACAGAAGGTTACGACGGTGGAAATTGTGTTTCGGTGGCTCCCTAGATGTTTTCGGGGTACGTAGGTATATATAGGAGGAAGAACTACGTCGGTGGCCGCTCGTGGGGCCCAGGAGACAGGGGGCGCGCCCAGGAGGGGTGGGCGCGCCCTCCTATCTCATGGCCGCCTGGTTGCTTCTTGACTTGCACTCCAAGTTCTCCAGATCATGCTCGTTCGAAAAATCACGCTCCCGAAGGTTTCATTCTGTTTGGACTCCGTTTGATATTCCTTTTCTTCAAAATACTGAAATAGGCAAAAAAAAACAGCAATACGGGCTGGGCCTCCGGTTAGTAGGTTAGTCCCAAAAATGATATAAATGTGTAAAATAAAGCCCATAAACATCCAAAAGGGGTAATATAATAGCATGGAACAATCAAAAATTATAGATACGTCGGAGACGTATCAAAAGACAGCATTCTGATTCTTGCTGACCATGGCCCCTCCACACTCCGCCAGATCAGATCCCTGGAGCCAAAGCCTGAAGTGCGGCACGATGCGGAGGAAGGCCTCGCACACCACGATGAACGAGGTGAGGTGGACAATGGAGTTCGGGGCCATGTGGTTAAAGTTGAGCCCGTAGTAGAACATCATCTCACACATTAATGGGTGCAGCGGGAACCCTAGGCCTCGTATGAGCTGGGGAACCAAGACTGCTCGCTCCCCTTGGTTGGGAACGGGTATTTGCTGGTTGGCATCAGGAGCGCGGGCGGCAGCATCGGCGAAGAAATACCCCGCGTTGCGCAGCTCCAAGATGGTGATGTATGTCATATGGAACCACTCCAGTGCCCTTTGAGGGTATCATCCATGGTTGACTGGGGGAGGGGAGTCTAAGTTCGCTGAGAAAGAACATGAGATTGGATCTAGGCGATGGAGCTCAATGAGGCACCAGGCGGGGGAAATGAGGGCGTGTTTGCTTGTGGTTGTTTTTCTGTTCTTATAAGCTATTGAAAGGCCAAGAGTCCCCTTGCCGAGCCGATAAAAACGCCACTCCCATAAAAGATACCGTTATAAGCATGGGGGAAAACGAAATCTTGATGATATCCCTAAGAAAACGGGCACGATCTCCCCTCGATGGGATGTGCCAGTAAAAAGGCCTCAAACCATGTTTTGGGGTAACTAGTAATTGTCTGACCCATCGTGGGGTGTGCCCTTTTGATAAAGTTCTCAGGCTAGGTGGCACTATTCACACCTACACGATTGTGTCGGAAATATGCCCTAGAGGCAATAATAAAATGGTTATTATTATATTTCCTTGGTCATGATAATTGTCTATTATTCATGCTATAATTGTATTGAACGGAAACCATAATACATGTGTCAATACGTAGACCACAACATGTCCCTAGTGAGCCTCTAGTTGAATAGCTCGTTGATCAACAGATGGTCATGGTTTCCTGACTATGGACATTGGATGTCATTGATAACGGGATCACATCATTAGGAGAATGATGTGATGGACAAGACCCAATCCTAAGCATAGCACAAGATCGTGTAGTTCGTTTGCTAAAGCTTTTCTAATGTCAAGTATCATTTCCTTAGACCATGAGATTGTGTAACTCCCGGATACCGTAGGAGTGCTTTGGGTCTACCAAACATCACAACGTAACTGGGTGACTATAAAGGTGCACTACAGGTATCTCCGAAAGTGTCCGTTGGGTTGGCACGAATCGAGACTGGGATTTGACACTCCGTATGACGGAGAGGTATCTCTGGGCCCACTCGGTAATGCATCATCATAATGAGCTCAATGTGACTAAGTAGTTAGTCACGGGATCGTGCATTACGAAACGAGTAAAGTGACTTGCCAGTAACGAGATTGAACGAGGTATTGGGATATCGACGATCGAATCTCGGGCAAGTAACGTACCGATTGACAAAGGGAATTGTATACGGGATTGCTTGAATCCTCGACATCGTGGTTCATCCGATGAGATCATCGTGGAACATGTGGGAGTCAACATGGGTATCCAGATCCCGCTGTTGGTTATTGGCCAGAGAGCTGTCTCGGTCATGTCTGCATGATTCCCGAACCCGTAGGGTCTACATACTTAAGGTTCGATGACGCTAGGGTTATAGGGAAGATTTGTATGTGATTACTGAATGTTGTTCCGAGTCCCGTATGAGATCCCGGACGTCACAAGGAGTTCCGGAATGGTCCAGAGGTGAAGATTTATATATGGGAAGTCATCGTACGGTCACCGGAAATATTCGGGGGTATACCGGTATTGTACTGGGACCACCGGAGGGGTTCCGGGGGTCCACCGGGAGGGTCCACCTGCCCCGGAGGGCCATATGGGCTGTAGGTGGAAGGGGACAAGCCCCTAAGTGGGCTGGGCGCCATCCCCCCTAGGGCCCATGCGCCTAGGTTTGGGGGGAAACCCTAAAGGGGGCGCCTCCCTTGCTTAGGGGGCAAGCCCCCTCCCCCTTGGCCGCCGCCCCCCTCTAGATATCATATAGAGGGGCCGGCCCCCTTCCCCCTTCTCCCTATAAATAGAGGGGTGGAGGGAGGGCTGCAGCACCACATCTAAGGTGCAGCCCTGTCGGAGAACTGCCACTCCATCACCACCACGCCGTCGTGCTGCTGTTGGAGCCATCTTCCTCAACATCTCCCTCCTCCTTGCTGGATCAAGGTGCGGGAGACATCAACGAGCTGCACGTGTGTTGAACGCGGAGGTGTCGTTGTTCGGCGCTTAGATCGGAATCCACCGTGATCTGAATCGCTATGAGTACGACTCCTTCATTCGTGTTCTTGCGACGCTTCCGTCTCGCGATCTTCAAGGGTATGAAGATGCACTCCCCTCTCTCTCGTTGCTAGTTACTCCATAGATTGATCTTGGTGATGCGTAGAATTTTTTTAATTTCTGCAACGATCCCCAACAATGGCATCATGAGCTAGGTCTATGCTTAGTTTCTATGCACGAGTAGAACACAAGTTTGTTGTGGGAGTCGATTTTGTCAATTTACTTGCCACTACTAGTCTTATCTTGTTTCAGCGGCATCGTGGGATAAAGCGGCCCGGACCAACCTTACATGTACGCTTACGTGAGACAGGTTCCACTGACTGACATGCACTAGTTGCATAAGGTGGCTAGCGGGTGTCTGTCTCTCCCACTTTAGTCGGATCGGATTCGATGAAAAGGGTCCTTATGAAGGGTAAATAGCAATTGGAATATCACGCTGTGGTTTTTGGCGTAGGTAAGAAATGTTCTTGCTAGAAACCTATAGCAACCACGTAAAAAACTTGCAACAACAATTAGAGGACGTCTAACTTGTTTTTGCAGCATATGCCGTGTGATGTGATATGGCCAAAAGGATGTGATGAATGAAATATATGTGATGTATGAGATTGATCATGTTCTTGTAATAGGAATCACGACTTGCATGTCGATGAGTATGACAACCGACAGGAGCCATAGGAGTTGTCTTTATTTATTGTATGACCTGCGTGTCATTGAATAACGCCATGTAATTACTTTACTTTATTGCTAAACCGTTAGCCATAGTAGTAGAAGTAATGGTTGGCGACACAACTTCATGGAGATACGATGACGGAGATCATGATGATGGAGATCATGGTGTCATGCCGGTGATGATGATGATCATGGCGCCCCGAAGATGGAGATCAAAAGGAGCAAAATGATACTGGCCATATCATGTCACTATTTGATTGCATGTGATGTTTATCATCTTTTTACATCTTATTGTCTTAGAACGACGGTAGCATAAAAAAGATGATCCCTCATAAAATTTCAAGAAAGTGTTCCCCCTAAATGTGCGCCATTGCGAAAGTTCGTTGTTTCGAAGCACCACGTGATGATTGGGTGTGATAGATTCTAACGTTCACATACAACGGGTGTAAGCCAGATTTACACATGCAAAACACTTAGGTTGACTTGACAAGCCTAGCATGTACAGACATGGCCTCGGAACACAAGAGACCGAAAGGTCGAACATGAGTCGTATAGAAGATACGATCAACATGAAGATCTTCACCGATGATGACTAGTCCGTCTCAAGTGATGATCGGACACGGCCTAGTTGACTCGGATCATGTATCACTTGGATGACTAGAGGGATGTCTATCTGAGTGGGAGTTCATTACATAATTTGATTAGATGAACTTAATTATCATGAACTTAGTCTAAAATCTTTGCAATATGTCTTGTAGATCAAATGGCCCACGCAAATGTTGCCCTCGACTTCAACGCGTTCCTAGAGAAAACCAAGATGAAAGACGATGGTAGCAACTTTATGGACTGGGTCTGGAACTTGAGGATCATCCTCATAGCTGCGAAGAAAGCATATGTCCTAGATGCACCGCTAGGTGAAGCACCCGTTTTCCCAGCAACTCAAGACGTTATGAACGTCTAGCAGTCGCGTAGTGATGACTACTCCCTGGTTCAGTGCGGCATGCTTTACTGCTTAGAACCGGGGCTCCAAAAGTGTTTTGAGCAGCACAGAGCATATGAGATGTTCCAAGAGCTGAAAATGGTTTTCCAAGCTCATGCCCGGGTCGAGAGATATCAAGTCTCCGACAAGTTCTACAGTTGTAAGATGGAGGAGAATGGTTCTGTCAGCGAGCACATACTCAAAATGTCTGGGTCGCACAACCGCTTGTCTCAGCTGGGAGCTAATCTCCCGGATGACGCAATCAGTGACAGAATCCTTCAGTCGCTCCCACCTAGCTACAAGAGCTTTGTGATGAACTACAATATGTAGGGGATGGTGAAAACCATTCCTGAGGTATTTTCAATGCTGAAATCAGCGGAGGTGGAGATCAAGAAGGAACATCAAGTGTTGATTGTCAATAAAACCACTAGTTTCAAGAAAGGCAAGGGTAAGAAGAACTTCAAGAAGGACGGCAAGGGATTTGCCGCGCCCGGTAAGCCAGTTGCCGGGAAGAAGCCAAAGCATGGACCCAAACCTGAGACTGAGTGCTTTTATTGCAAGGGAAACGGTCACTGGAAGCAGAACTGCCCCAAGTACTTAGTCGACAAGAAGGCCGACAACACCAAAGGTATATGTGATATACATGTTATTGATGTGTACCTTACCAGTACTCATAGTAGCTCCTGGGTATTTGATACCGATGCGATTGCTCATATTTGTAACTCAAAACAGGAGCTGCGGAATAAGCGGAGACTGGCGAAGGATGAGGTGACGATGCGCGTCGGGAATGGTTCCAAGCTCGATGTGATCGACGTCGGCACGCTACCTCTACATTTACCTATGAGATTAGTTTTAAACCTCAATAATTGTTATTTAGTGCCAGCTTTGAGCATGCACATTGTATCTGGATCTTGTTTAATACGAGATGGCTACTCATTTAAATCCGAGAATAATGGTTGCTCTATTTATATGAGAGATATGTTTTATGGTCATGCCCCGCTGGTCAATGGTTTATTCTTAATGAATCTCGAACGTGATGTTACACATATTCATAGTGTGAATACCAAAAGATGTAAGATTGATAATGATAGTCCCACATACCTGTGGCACTGCTGCCTTGGTCACATTGGTGTCAAACGCATGAAGAAGCTCCATGCAGATGGACTTTTAGAGTCTCTTGATTACGAATCATTTGACACGTGCGAACCATGCCTCATGGGCAAAATGACCAAGACTCCGTTCTCCGGAACAATGGAGCGAGCAACCAACTTATTGGAAATCATACATACTGATGTGTGCGGTCCAATGAGTGTTGAGGCTCGCGGTGGCTATCGTTATGTTCTCACCCTCACTGATGACTTGAATAGATATGGGTATGTCTACTTAATGAAATACAAGTCTGAGACATTTGAAAAGTTCAAGGAATTTCAGAGTGAGGTAGAGAATCAACATGACAGAAAAAGAAAGTTCTTATGATCAGATCGTGGGGGAGAATATTTAAGTCACGAGTTTGGTACGCACTTACGGAAATGTGGAATTGTTTCACAACTCATGCCGCCTGGAACACCTCAACGTAACGGTGTGTCCGAACATCGTAATCGCACTCTATTGGATATGGTGCGGTCTATGATGTCTCTTACCGATTTACCGCTATCATTTTGGGGATACGCTTTAGAGACAACTACATTCACTTTAAATAGGGCACCGTCTAAATCCGTTGAGACGACACCGTATGAATTATGGTTTGG
>LR880970.1:4597909-4623969 GCA_904067115.1 Aegilops sharonensis | reverse complement strand
AAACCATAAATGGTGTTGTAGCAAAGCTTTGGACATTTTTTTGTGTGGAACTGAACATGCACATGATAAGTAATGCATAAGGGTGGTGTACCCTTCTAACCAACCATTCTTTTGCTTTGTGACATACTCCCTCCGTCCGGAAATACTTGTCGGAGGAATGAACGTATCTAGACGTATTTTAGTGTTAGATACATCCATTTTTAGTCATTTCTATGACAAGTATTTTCGGATGGAGGGAGTATTCAGAATCACGTAGTACTAAAACAGATCTATGATGTTTCAAGTATTGTACCATGAGGAGAGATGTGTGGCACGTCCTCTCTTTGGTTTTGTATCATATTCATACCAACAAAATCATATATGGTGTGAAGCTTCATGTTCCGTTCTTTTGTGGAATAAGACTAGTAGGACTGTTCATGTTCCTATCTTGTACCGAGTTTGTTAGAGATTGTGTTGTAAACGCTAGTGATTCAGCAGATGATGTATTCTTCTAGCCAGACATGCTTTTGCTTTGTCATATATTTAGAATCATGTGCTACCTAAATAGATCGATGGTGCTTCATGTACTCTACACCATGAGGAGCGATGTGTGGCGTGTCTTCTCTTCCATTTATAATACCAAGAAAATCATATGGCACGATGCTTCATTTTTTTTTTCTTTTGTGAAATAAAACTTGTAGGGTTGTTTAAGATGGGTTGCGCCTTGCGCAAAAAAAAAGGGTTTTGTAAGATGGACGATCCAGAAGTTCCCAGCTTGAACCGAGTTTGTTAGAGATTGCGTTGTACAAGCTAGTGGATCATCACATGATGTCCTCTTCTAGCCAGCCATGCTTTTGCTTTGTCATATATTTAGAATCATGTGAAGAAGTAGATCAATGATGTTTCACATACCATACACCATGAGGAGTAATGTAAGGAGTGCCTGGTCTTGCTTGTACTCCCTCCGTTCCTAAATATAAGTCTTTGTATAGATTTCACTATGGATCACATACGGATGTATGTAGATGCATTATAGAGTGTAGATTCACTCATTTTACTTTGTATGTAGTCCATAGTGAAATCTCTATAAAGACTTATATTTAGGAACGGAGGGAGTAGTTTCTGTCATACCAAGAAAATCATATGGCACGAAGCTTCATATTTCGTTCTTCATATTTCGTCGATTTGTACTATGCCAATTTAGTATATGGGGAGGAGCATTTTTTTAACGGACCAGCTGTTGGCTGGCATATATTGAAATCATAGCAGGAAGCAGGCGGGAAAACATTTATTGTGGCGTTTGATCAAACGATCAAGGAGAGAAAAAGAAGAAACTGAAAAGAGAAACACAAAACAAGTAGCCCTTGGCTACGCTGGTAGAAAATCTCTCAGGGGACTCCCAGAAAGGGTGCTCCAGGTGCGTCGCTCCAGCTTGGCGCCATAGCTCGACGGTTCTTGTGATGCTCGCTAGTGTTTCTGTATGATTTGCTATCTTATGCCTGAAAGTGCATTCGTTGCGCTGCTGCCAAATGCTTCCCAGTAGCAGAATGATCATTGTCTTGATGCCCTTCTTATGTTCATGTGAGGCTTCGCTCATCATCTCTGCAATGATCTCCACGGCCTTGATCTTGTGCTGCCAAACTGTGGGGTGCAGGGAGGTGCATCCGCGACGTTGAGCAGTTTTTTCCCAGATTGCAAAGAGAAGGGGCACTGCCAAAACAAATGGTGCGAGGTTTCCAAGTTTCTGAGGCAGAATTGGCAGAAATATTCATTTGGCCATCCTCTTCTCTGCAGCCGGTCATTACACCAAAGCCTGTTTTTGAGGAGTAGCCAGACCGTAAACTTGAGCCGTGCCGGTGCCCATGCTTGCCAAGGCATCTTTCTGAAACTGGTCTTGATCATTCCTTGGAATTGGCAGTTGTATGCCGAACTGGTGGAGAAAGAACCTGAGGCCGTGTGTTTCCATTGAATGGTGTCTCGCAGCTGCTCATTTAGATGAAGGTTTCTCGAGATTAGCCATCTGTTCAAACGGATCACTTCCGGCCATAGATGTTGTGTGTTTCCATGGGAAAGGTCCAGGATCCAATTGTCATTGAGTATTGCTGCATGGACTGTCCTATTCTTTCTCCTTGAGTGCTTGTGGAGCTCGGGGAATTCCAATTTTAGTGCTCCAGCACTGGTCCAGGAGCTGTCCCAGAAGCTCGCCGTCTTCCCATCTCCCAGTGTCACCGTTGTTGAAGCATTGAAAAGGTCTTTGTCTCCTTGGTCGCATGGTAGCTGCATCCCAACCCAGGGTCTGTTGGGTGTGATCCAAGAGAACCAGAGCCACCTAAGCCTGAGTGCACGGTTGAATCGATGCAGGTATGAGATGCCGAGGCCACCATTGTCGATCGGAGTGCACACCACCGGCCAGCTTACTTTGCACTTGCCGCCACTGATCTCTTCATCTTGAGCCCATAGGAAGCGCCGTCTGATCTTGTCCACTTCGGCCAGAATCTTCTTTGGCACCTTCAGAACAGTCAGGGCAAAGGTTGGTAGCGCGCTCAACTCGCTTCTGACGAGAACTCTCCTCCCTGCAATGGACAAGAGACGTCCTTTCCAGCCTGCCAGCCGAGATCTGATTCTGTCTAAAATGAACTGCACATGCACAATCCGTAGCCTGAAGATGGCGACTCGCAGCCCAAGGTAGCGCAGGGGAAGTGATCTTGCTGTCCTCCAAAGTTCTGAAGCACCTGCTGCAGGTCAATGTGATCACATCTTATGGCAGTGACATAAGATTTCAGCATATTCACTTTTAGTCCAGAAGCATGTCCGAAGTTGTGGATGATGTTCATGAGCGTATCGATCTCCTCTTTCACTGGGTTGGCAAAGATGATGGCGTCGTCAGCATATAGGCTCACCTGCAGCAATAGATCCCTGCCTGGTAGCGAGTCAAGCTCGCCAAGCTCCATGGCGCGTTGGAGGAGTCGATGCAGAGGGTCTATGGCGATGATGAAAAGGAGTGGGGACAGCGGGTCGCCTTGTCTGAGCCCTCTGCAGTGCAAAATTTTCTTGCCCTCCGCGCCGTTAAGCAAGAAGGAGGAGGTCGATGTCGATAGTAGCATAGTGATCCAGTCGCCCCATCTAGCTGAGAAGCCTAGGGCCTGGAAAAGTTCGAGTAAGTATTCCCAGGAGACATTATCAAATGCTTTAGCGATGTCTAGTTTGATAAGCAGTGCCGGTGTCTTCTTCTTGTGTAGCGCTCATTCAAAGTCATGCCCCAAGGACGTTGTCGATTTTTGGTGAACCTCATTAACACATATCGCCTCTAACTTCTAATTTTTGAAATGATCTAATCGCGTAAATTCTCAAAATAACCCACACATGGCAAAAAAAAAAGACTTCAACTTAATTATCAACTAGGAAGCTTGCATGCGACCATTTCTCCAAAGGAATAAAAACTAATGGGAAACGTTTCCCATCAGTAGTCCGATGTGAGAAATTGGTAGGACGCCTCATCTAGCATCCATCATGATGGTTTCAACCCCGATAATCGTATATTGTATATAATGCCTCCGTTGTTTCTCCCTTCTCCAACCTTCACACTAATTCGTTGCCCTAATTATCCGTGACCCTTGCACATCCGAGAACGATGAAGCACTAGCCCTAGGTGTCGATCCATGTGAAGGTGGCATCAGAATGCCTGCTCTGCATCTGAGCAGTAACACAAGGTGTTCGAGCGTGAGGCAGGGGGGTGATGACTCTGGTGAGCGTCATCAAGCACCAAAAACATCATTGTGCTTCCCTTCTGTTCATCCACTTTACGTGCAAGCTTTAAATTTCCTTAAAAATGTTCTATTAAGCAAATGTGGCAACACTGAAGCCAGGAGATCGGGCGTGATTAAGGAGGCCCCTATTTTTGCTTCCCAAAATTAATTGAGGCTAGTGGACAGTTGAGTACTGAACCAATCAAAACAATTCAACTTGAAAGGATTTTGAAAGTGGGTTTATAGTAAGCTAGCATTGGCTACTTTTATAATGGTGTTTTATTGTTGGTGAAGATGCATAGATTAGACGAGGCCTCTCGGTACTTACAATGAGGTAACCCGATTTCTTCTATCTTGTGTGTTGGTTTAGTCAGTGCATGCTAATTTTGTTAGACACCGAACATAGTTAGTTCAAAAGCACATATAAGATGTGTAGATGGACCATAAGTAATGTCGTATCAAACTTTCAAACACTTTTGTGGAACTAATTTTTTTGTGTTTCATGAGTTGTTAAAGATGGATCTAGCACAAATAATTAGTTATTTATCCTAAAAACATACAATTCGTGCAATTATTTTGTTGGAGACGGGTGCTTTTAGCTTATTTTCTCTAAAATGCTCCTTTCGCAACTAAAATCCTGGGATTAGGGAACTTCTCTTGTTGATTTAGCTGATTTTTTGCACCTTTTTCATGTCTTACAAACTAGCAGTACATGATAAAGAATGCACTAAGATTCCATGTAGAAAAATGAGTGAATCAAGATGATGTCCTATCTGAGCCATTGTTTAGTTTTGTCTTGTATTTAGGATCATTTGGGTCATGCCTGGTTATTCCAGTGTTCGCACACGAACACCTCACATGTACCCTCGACGCCGGAGGTGGTACATCGCAACTCATGTCAAAGGAGACCCGTCCGAAAGCACGGTACGCAAGCAATCCGGCGGGTGCTTTTGAGGACCCGAAATCCCACACACCCGGGAGGGATCCCTTCTGGACGCGAGGCTCCTATGGGCTGCCCTAGGTCGATTTGTTTGCCCCTAGAGCCTCAAGGATCGCTGCCTCTCAACACGAAGAACAAACAAAGAGAGAGAGAGAGAGAGAGAGAGAGAGAGAGAGAGAGAGAGAGAGAGAGAAGAAGAAGAAGAAGAAGAAGAAGAAGAAGAAGAAGAAGAAGAAGGGAGAGGCGTAAAAACTAGGGTAAAAACTAGTAGATGGGTTTCGATTGTGTGTTGTTGTTCAATCGGCCATCACCTCTTACATATATATGAGGTGGCTGGACTCCCCGTACAAGAGAAGGACTCAAATATCGTCCAAAACATCAAAATTAACCCAACTCAGACTACGAGGGCCGGAACTTCCGGGCCCAAACTGTATCATGCCCTCTTGCACTGAACCTACAGGTCGCATATGGCTTTGAATCACGATGGTCTAAAAAGCAAAGTTGTTCATCTTGAAATAGAGAAAAATTCTTTTGTAGAATACTTTTTCATCTGAGGTTGTCTTGATGTTGAATTCAGGCACGCAAATCTGTAAATAATTTTTAAACTCCATTTTTCAGGGCGCACTGCGTGCAAACTTTCTGTTTAGCCCGGAACCTCCCTGGAAGTTTTGCCCGAAACTTCTGGGCTCAAAAAACATTAAGTAGGTCTCTTTGACGCTCTGTGCAAGTTGCGTATGATCTCGGATAGTGATGACTCCAAAAGAGAAATTGTTAAGCTCGAAGAGAACAACAAAAGTCCTTTTGTACACTTCACCATCAAAGTCATATTAGAGGAGAAAATTGGCCTGCAAAATGGTAAAAAATTATCCTGGAGAAAACTTCAGCAGCACACTGTTTTAACTCTCGAGGTTGCATATGACCTTGTATCAACATGAACCGAACATCAAAGTTGTTTATTTAGATGATACGGAAATTTTATATGTTGAAAACCTTTTCATTTGAGGCCATCTTAATAATGTTTTCTTCTGTGCCAAAATCTGATGTCAACATCCAGATTTTTTCCCCAGAAAAGAGGTTGTCCCCAAGATAATTGTTCAAACAAATTGTAAAGGAGATCCCTACAGAGGATACTTGAACCCATATGGTGGGTTTGTACATCTGCTATCATAACCAAGTGAGCAAGTTTCACTTCCATAGATTTAAACATTTCGTGAAACTAGATTTGTACTATTGTGCATGTCGTTGGATGGGTGGATAAGGTTATAGTGCAGAAGATACATGGAGTGGTTTTGCGTAGAAATTTATGGGCTCGGTTAACTTCTCAGTGCCTGCTATAGATTTCTTTAAGCTATATGCTAGACTAAAAAGAGAGAATAATCATGTCAGATATAAAATAGTTCTCTTGTATGAATCAGTTAATCTTCTTCTCTTTCTTGTGAAGCACTGAACAAGTCTGAATATTTTTATTATTGTTAAAGAAGCACAAACATGCACTGAAACCACCACCAACAAACTCATACACAGGTATCTCCTACACATATCAACATACACGGGTGATTTTATTCATAGATTATTACACGAGCACACTTATTTGTCACATGTTGTGGTATGTGACATTTTATTGGTCCTGGATAGAGGCTATATCATCACCAGTAATAGCCAGTAGGGAACTTGCAGTCAGCGCCCATGTTGCACTTTGAGGGGAGGCTCTGGGCCCTCTGAATTTGTTTGAATACCTCACCTCGCCAAATGCCAAAGAAACCACCGAGCTTGCCTTGGATCACTCTATGGAGAGAATCGCATCGACACTGTGGTGCTATCTGGCTCAGCTGCTTGCAGCACTTCTCCCGAACCTCATGCTCACATCCACCCTTCCACCATTTTGTGGGCCAGGTGACTGGAAAATCCTTCATTGTGAAGCACCGCTCCAACGCGTAATCCTTGCAAGAGCCTAGCTTCGGTCGCTCCTGTGGGCATTGTTGAGAACCACCTCCTCCGCCAACTTCATTGTACCAGCCGCCAACTTCTGAGTATTGCGCGAAGGTTGTGCTCGCTACAAGAGCAAGGAGACCTAGGAGGAATAAGGACTTCATGCTTTCAATGTTGTTTTGGTGGTGTTGGAGATGAATAGATGGGTTGAGGCTCCCCTTTATTTATTGCTACGGGACATGGTTTTTGCCTACCATTGTGTGTCGCTTTGGCTAATGCTTACAAATTTAGTTGGTACTAATTAAAGTTACTTTGCGAGCAAACAGAAACGGTGCAAGTTGTTGAGAAAGGTGACTTTTCGTGTACTAAATGTACCCTTTTCTCAAGATAGACCACAAATAGTTTTGTACCAAAGCTTCACGCTTTATGCTTTTGTGAACTTGCCTTGTAGTGTGTGCAAATTGTTGAAGAAGGATCCAAACCAATTTATTAGAGAATGTGTTTTACAAGGTATTAGTGCGTGGAAAGCAATGCTTCTAGATGTCGCCCTCTTCTAGCCGTGGTTTTCTGTTTTGTATTTAGAATCATGTGATGTTGAGATAGATAATCCTTACTCCATCCTTTTGGGTTTATTAGGGCAGAGAAAGAAAACTATGATACCAAGACATAACTAATTTGGTCGGAAACGAGTGATGCACCTTTTTATTTCTAATTAATTTCGTTGAAAATTCTTGTTGCCCGGTATCTCCAAAACTGGCTTCTTACATGTTGCTACTTAAGTTCGATGGAATTACTGGGGTGAAATGGAAATTGGCCACACATGATTAATCATTCACAAGAATCAAGGCACATAATGCTCCATAATAATCATCGGCCTTACAAATTCAAATCCTACTATGTGACCCTTTAATACCAAACGGAGAGAGTACTTCTATTAGTTGAAAAATAGTAAAACTAAGCCTCCCACGATGACTTGAGCTTGCTAGCAGCCTCTTATTCCAGGGGAAGCGCTCTAGTAGTCCGATCGCACCGGGACCTCCTATACAACGCATTCTGCGTCATACAGGAGCTCGACGCACAAGGTCGACGAACGACCGGACCAGCCCACTAACCCGCTCGTTGTGTCGTTTCCTACCGCCCGACATAAAAAAGGTGAATCGGCCTTACAAATTCAAATCCTACTCTGTGACCCTTACCAACTGAACATCCAGGTGCAAAACACTAAGAACACATAGCCACACTGAGATTTGGAAAACATTTCTTGAAAATTGCGAGCAGTTTTGAAATACCACATTTTTTGGAAAAGTGAAGATGTTTTGTAATTCCAATTTAAAAATGAAACACAAATGTTTTTTGCACATCTGGAACAGTTTCCAAAAATGCATTTTTTTTGAAAAAATAACATTTTCTGAAAAACGAACAAACTACGAAAAACACGAACATTATTTCAAATTTTAAAATATTTTCTAAGATCACGAAAATTTTTAAAAAAATTACCAAAAATGGAAAACAGGAATATTTTTTAAATTCAGCACCAATAAAGTTAAACATGAACTTTTTAAAAAAACTGTGAATTTTTTTGAATTGTATGCTTTTTTGGAAACGCGGACTAAATTTGAAACATGGAACATTTTGTTGAAACCGCGAACAAAAATGTTGAAACCATAAACCTTTTTGAAAAATGATTTTTTTTAAGAAAATGTGAACACATTTTGAAAACAAGAACATTCTATGAAATTCCTGAACATTTTTTGAAACACGAACAATTTTCTGAAACTGTGAAAGAATTTGAAAACGGGAACATTTTTTTTATAATTGTGAACAAATTTTATAAAGGATTTATTGTAAAGTCCTGAAGGTTCTTTTGAAGCGTGAACATTTTTTAAAAATGTGAATTTTTTAAAAGAAGAACATTTATAAAAATATCAAACAATATTTGAAATTTCTGAACAAAAGAAACAGGGAAAAGAACAAAAGAACAAAAGAAAAATCAGAAAAGGTAGCATAAACAGAAAACAAAGCAAGAAACTAAAAAAATAAGAAAGCCCGGTTTAGGAACCTTCTAGAAAGTTCCCAAAACTCTTAAAAACCGGCTGGGAGTCTCTGGAAGGTTCTGAAAACCAAAATCGTTGCAAAACATTAACGGGATGGCTAAAAGATTGGGCTGGCCCGTTAACCACTAGTGGTATAGTCCACTCGTCAGACGGACGCATTTGGTTTGTCAGCAAAACGGTTGGCCGGTTGATGGTTGACCGGTCAACCGTTATCTTTTGAAAAAATGAAAAGAAGATATCATAAATTATTTTGCAAAAAATTGAAAAAAAATCGTGAATTCAGAAATATTTGTGGATTTTGAAAAAGTTAACAAACTAAAAAAAGTTCATCGATTCTGAAAAAAGATGATTGAATTTGAAAAAAGTTCATCAATTTTTTTTAAAAAGTTCATCAATCCAAAAATGTTCATCGATTTTGAAAAACAAAGTGTCAAATTTGGAAAAGTTCATAATCTTGAAAAAATGTACATCAATTTAAAAAGAATCCGCCGATTTGAAAAAGAGTTCAATAATTTTCATAAAAAGTTCATCAATTTTGAAGAAAAAGTTCGGGAATCAGAAAGAGTTTTTGACTTTGAAAAAAAATGCATTTAAGATAATGAAAAATGGCAAGGAAAAATAACTAGAAAAAATAAAAAAGAATGAAACAAGAAGCAACAAAAAAACAATTATGAACCTTGCCAAACCTGTCCAGTGAACTGGAAAAAACCGGTTTGGGAAGCTACCAGGGGTTTTCCGCAAACTAAAAAGTAACAAAAAAAGAAAGAAGGAACAAGCGCTAAGTTCTGGTAGTGGTTACTGTCGTTTATACCGAACGAAGAGATCACGAGTTTGAGTCAGAGCACACCTCTATAGTTCAAACAAAAAAAGGCAAATGGGTCGGCTAGAGCAAAGGGGGTTGTTTGCAAAATGAAAAATAACGGTTGCTAAAGTGTCAAAATGAAAAATAACGGGCGCTAAATGCAAAATGAAACAAATATAGATAATCTTGGAGTAACAACGCTGCAGAGTCTCTGTGAGGATTTAGTCCCCATAGAGGGCTTAGAAGCCGAGGAGGTAGATATGGTTCCAGAGGGGTATGTGGTCCCTTTGCAGCCAGATACCACTCCTGACACCGATCCTCGTAATGCTGAGGAGATGAAGGATAAACCAAAAAGAACTTGGAAGAGGAAGGTTTATCGTACATCGGCGGTGCGTAGGAGTGCGAGAGTTAAACAAAAGAAAACAATTCCATGATTAAATATGAAAGGAATATTCTGGAATAGTAGAGGTCTAGCGGATTTGGCTAAAAGGAGATTCCTTAGTGATACATATGTAAAACCAAAATTGGATTTTATGGCCTTATTGGAGACGAGTAGAGACAATTTCACCCCGCAGTTTCTCAACACCATTTCAGGGGGTTGATTTTTATTGGCACTGTCTACCTCCAAGGGGGCGATCCGGAAGGATCTTACTTGGGGTAGTGCGAAACTTTAGAAGTGCTGAGTGTGGTCCACGGTGATTTTGCTCTCAAATTTCACGTAAGATTGAAAATTGATGGCTTCAGATGGGCTTCGATGGCCATATATGGTGCGGCCAAGAAGCTTAAACCCCATTTCCTCGCAGATTTGGTGAGAATTTGCGGGGATTGAAGGTTGTCCATTCTGGTGGGAGGTGATTTAAATATCATTAGAAGACAAGATGATGAAAATAATGATAACTCCGATGGAAGATGGTCATTCATGTTTAATATGATAATTGAAAATCTCGACTTAAGGGAGATTGACCTCACTAGTAGGCAATTCACGTGGGCCAATGCCTTGCCAATTCCTACTTACGAGAAATTGGACAGGGTTCTCACTAGTTCTTTTTTAGAAAAGGAGGATGACCCCCGGCCTCTGCATCTAGGATATGCATACGACCACTTTATTGATTATACTCAAGGACCTTACAAAGTATTACAACAATATGCCTGAATCCGCCATCTTGGTAACACATACCACTACTCCTATCCATATGATGAAGGGGTGCTACCTGGGCCAAATACCCGGACCATTCACCTAAGCCTATCATCAAAATCCAGAAGCCCCAGCCGAGCCACATACTGGGTCTGGGGCATAAACTGGTCTGACGCACTCACATGTGTCATCGCCGCCATCTTCCACAGGTCCATCTTCAGAGCAGATATTGAGGCTTCTACCTTGTCAGGCCTCTCTGCCATCGACGCCACCATGACGCCAGACAAGTGCCTCCACTTGCGCGAGTCCATCACTGCGCATCGGGCGTCGAGTCTCCACTGCACCACGCCGCCAAGATCCGCCATCATCAATGTGCAGGATGAAGCACCGCTCCACCAAGAAAGGCGCCCACTGGTCCCTCGATCCACGGCTGCTGTCACCGACCCCATACTGAGCCCGCCACCACACTGCCCTCAAGGCGACGCCTTCAAGAAGGTCACGGCGCCAAGGACGCCGCCGCCGCCCACCTGAGTTAGGTTTTCACCCGAGAAGCAAGGTGGTGGGGTGTGGAAGGGCAGACCTCGACCGACGTCTCCATGAAGAAATCGGCGCCCGCGAACGTCGTCGTCGTCGCGGCCGGCTGGAGCCGACCAGGGGTTTCCCCCAATCTGGATCCCGACCACCAGAATCACCCGCAACCCAGGCAGGCCAAACGCCTGCACAGCCAGGGACCGTCGAGGGTGAAACGCACCGAGCAGGGGAAGATGGCCAGCAGCCAGATCTGACGCCGCCAGCCACCAGGGCAGCCACGCGAGGTCCCAGACCACCGAAGATCCGCCGGCCACCCGACCAGATCTCCGGCACCGCGCCCACCCCACTGCTCACTGCAGGTGACAAGGGGCCTCACCGGGGGCCGACAGGGTTCTCACTAGTGTGGTGGGAACATAAGTTCCCACTGGTAAAGGTTCATGCTTTACAGAGGGCCATTTCTGACCATGCCCCACTGCTAGTTGATTCTAGGGAAGCGACCCAAGTGAAAATAGAAATACTTTCATTTTCGAATTAGGATGGTTTGAGAGGGAGGGCTTCATGGAGCTCATTGTGACAAAATGGGACATGGACTCTAGTGGGTCCTCGAATGTGGACAGATGGCAAAAAAATTAGACATTTGCGCCAGTTTTTGAGAAGCTGGGCCAAAAACCAATGTGGTATTTATAAAGTCGATGTGGTATTTATAAAGTCAAAAAGGAGAGATTGACATGAATTATTGATGAACATGAGATGTGAAAGTGGAATCCACTCTTCTTAATATATCTGAGTGAGATATTAAGAATGAGGCAGAGAAGAAGTTACAAGCCCTTATGAGAGAGGAGGAGATGAAATGGGCGCTTAGAGCAAAGGTTTCTAAGATCGTCCAAGGGGATGATAACACACAATTCTTCCACATGATAGATAATGGAAAACATGGAAAGAAAAAGATAATCCAGTTAGAACTAAAATTGTAGGACATGAGAACCTAAAATTTTACATCTTTGAATATTATAAGAAACTTTCTGGAGCACCCAAAGAAAGTTTCATATCTCTAGATGAGAGTGCGATCGGGGACATACCTCAACTCAAATTAGAAGAGAATGAGGTGTTGTCTGCTCCTTTCACTGAGAAAGAGGTGTTTGATGCAATAAAGCAAATGAAGCATAATAAAGTGCCCAGGCCGGATGGGTTCCCGGTGGAATTTTATCAAAAATGTTGGCATATCATAAAGCGAGATCTTATGCCCATGTTCCATGATTTGTTCGATGGTCACTTGAATCTGTTTCACCTCAATTTTGGGACAATAATGTTGTTGCCAAAGAAGGTAAAAGCTATTCGCATTGAGCAGTTCAGACCGATTTGTCTTCTCCATGTAAGCTTTAAGATTTTTACAAAGGTTGGCATGAATAGGTTGACACGGATAGCCCATTCGGTTGTGCAACCAACTCAAACTGCCTTCATGCCAGGAAGACAAATCCTAGAAGGGGTTGTAGTCCTACATGAAATGTTGCACGAAATCCATACGAAGAAACTATTTCGAAAAAGCATATGATAAGGTCAAATGGCCCTTCCTCCAGCAAGCCTTACGTATCAAGGGGTTCAATGAATCTTGGAGATATCAGGTGGGTTCATTCATACAGTAAGGCAGTGTCGGGGTAAAGGTCAATGATGGTATAGGCCATTACTTCCAGACACGTAAGGGGTTTCGACAGGGGGACTCCATGTGTCTTGTGCTATTTAACATTGTAGGAGATATGTTGGCAGTACTTATTGGTCGGGCTAAAGAGAGTGACCAAGTAGGAGGACTCGTCCCACATCTTGTAGAGGGGGGCATCTCCGTTCTACAATATGCGGATGATACTATTATATTCATGGAATACGATCTTGCAAAAGCTAGGAATATGAAGCTTATTTATGCCTTTTTAAGCAACTGTCTAGGCTCAAAATCAACTTCAATAAAAGCAAATTGTTCTGCTTTGGGAGAGCCAAAGAAGAACAAGACGATTATAGAAACTTGTACAGTTGTGAAATAGGATCCTTACCATTTAGTTATCTAGGGATCCCAATTCATCATCGTCGGTTAACGAACAAGGAATGGAAATGTATTGAAGATAGATTTGAAAAAAATGCTAAGCTGCTGGAAGGGCAAGCTAATGTCTTATGGAGATCGGCTGGTTTTGATAAATTCGGTTTTGACGAGTTTGCCAATTTTCCTCTTATCTTTCTTTGAAGTACCGGTAGGGGTACGGAAAAGACTTGACTTCTATAGATCCCGATTCTTCTAGTAAAGTGATGAGGCCAAGAAGAAATACATACTGGCTAGATGGGATATCATGTGTAGACCAAAATACCAAGGTGGGTTAGGGATCAAAAATTTAGAGGTAAAGAATAGATGTCTGCTTAGCAAATGGCTATACAAACTATCTAGTGAGATCGAGGGCATGTGGTTACAAATCTTGCAGAATGAATATCTACACTCTAAGACTTTGGCCCAAGTTAACGCAAGGCCGACGGATTCACTCTTTTGGAAGGGGTTAATGAGGACAAAAGTAACTTTCTTCCAACGGGTAACGTTCCTAGTTGGTAATGGTACCACTACTAGATTCTGGGAGGATACCTGGCTAGTGGAGATGCCTTTGGCTTTACAATACCCTTCATTATATAATATTATGCAACATAAGGAGGATTATGTTGCCACAGTATTAAATTTGGTACCACTTAATATCCAATTTAGGTTATCCCTTGTAGGGGAATGTTGGAATGCTTGGCTGCACCTGGTCCGTAGGTTGATGGATGTTTAACTTTCAGACCAGGCAGATACAATTAGTTGGAAGCTAACCACGAATGGAATTTCTCTGTGAAATCCATGTATTTGGACTTAATTGATTCTGGGCCATTGTCGAGGACTTTGCACATATGGAAGATTAAAGTTCCGCTTCACATCAAAATCTTTATGTGATTCGTTCACAAAGGAGTTATTTTGACCAAAGATAATTTGCTAAAAAGGAATTAAGTTGGTGTGATCAAAATGAATCGATTAAACACCTCTTTCTCCACTGTCCGCTTTTAAAATTATTATGGCGATCAATTCATATAGCTTTTAACGTTCATCGCTCAATGAGCATAAACACGTTATTTGGGACCTTACTTAATGTAGTGGACATACACATAGCTAAACATATTTGGATAGGGATAAATGCACTTTTTTGGACTATATGAAACACAAGAAATGATATGATCTTTAATGGGACAAACTTCACTAATTTTTTGCAGGTTATCTACAGAGCTACAACTTGGATCCGTATGTGATCGTTACTCACTCATGCGGACTTCAGGGAGCTTTTGGATATTGGGTGCAACCGTTGGGAGACGGAAGCACGGGCTATCTTCAGCCGATTTAGATGGCGAGCAAATAATAAGCTAGGTGTGTAGGCATCATAGTTTGTTCTTTATCGCCGGATGTGGCGCGTTATCGCCGGATGTGGCACTTTATAGATTTATTTTTTCTCTTTGCTCGGTTTATGAGCTTCTTTGGAACTTAAAACCTTGTTACACTTTTTAATAATATGGCCGCATATATCGATTGATGCAGAGGCCGAAAATCAACCTTCTTTAAAAAAAGGGAAGTTGATTGTCTCCCTTCTGGCTTCCGCCCATTTTTTGCAAGTCACACACGCACCTTGCTTGGCCCACCACGACCAGGCTGCTGCTCCGCAGTTGGCCCTCGTTGAAAGATCAAAGGTGTCCAAAGGCCCGACAAGATGAATTTGTCAGCCCGTTCCATTCGATTACTGTATCTATCTACGTCCCTGCTTTTGCTCAAAAAACAATCCATCCCTGCTTTTTTTTAAGTTGACTGCTTTCATAAAGAAATTTTCGCCTTTATAATCACTAGTAGAAAAGGGGGCAATGCTCCAGGCCGGGTCAGCCCATTAGTCCCGGTTCAATCCAGAACCGGGACCCATGGGGGCATTGGACCCGGTTCGTGAGCCCCGGGGGCCGGCCGGCCCACGTGAGCCATTGATACTGGTTCGTCTGGACCTTTTGGTCCCGGTTGGTGGGACGAACCGGGACCAATGGGCCTCGCTCCTGGCCCACCACCATTGGTCCCGATAGGTGGCTTGAACCGGGACCAAAGGCTGCCCTTTAGTCCCGGTTCATGCCACGAACCGGGACCAATAAATTGCCTATATATACCCCTCGCCCGCGAATAAAGCACTTCACTGCTCTCTTTTTCTGCCCCGTTGGAGAGCTTTGTGGTGCTCTAGCTCACCTCCTATGCACACGAGGTGTTCGATGGAATGCCCGAGCAACACTACTTAACTTTCTCCTCTCCAAGCTCGACCTCCAAACTCCATTTTCGTCAATATTTGTCTAGGTTTAGCGGTCTATCACGTCCCGTCTCCGTCTTCACCGCCGTCGATCGCCCGCGCCGATCTCATCGCCGGCACCACCATGGTGAGCCTCTTGTTCTTATCTTCTTTCTGGAAGGAAAAATATTCTTACTTGTATGTTTAGATAGATACTTGTATTATTTTCTTACTTTTACTATGTATGTACTTTTTTTTAATGTGATGATGAACTTTTATTAATTTGGTCACTTAATTATCTATTCATGATGTTCTGTAATAGTTTTTGGCACACTTAATTATATATAATGCACGCAGATGAACCGGCAATGGATGTACGGTGACAGACACACCTCCGAGTACATTAAGGGTGTGCATGATTTTGTCGAAGCGGCTGAGGCAAACAAGCAGAATGGTTTTATGTGTTGTCCATGCCCTATATGTGGGAATACGAAGTCTTACTCTGACCGGAAAATCCTTCACAACCACCTGCTTTACAAGGGTTTCATGCCACACTATAATGTTTGGACGAGGCACGGAGAAATAGGGGTTATGATGGAAGACGACGAAGAAGAAGAGTACGATGACAACTATGTGCCCCCTGAATACGATGATGCTACTGAACATCAAGAGGAACCAGACGATGTGCACGATGATGCTGCAACGGGCAAAGCTGCTGAAGATCAAGAGGAACCAGACGATGTGCCCGATGATGATGATCTCCGTCGGGTCATTGTCGATGCAAGGACGCAATGCGAAAGTCAAAAGGAGAAGCTGAAGTTCGATCGCATGTTAGAGGATCACAAAAAAGGGTTGTACCCAAACTGCGAAGATGGCAACACAAAGCTCGGTACCGTAATGGAATTGCTGCAGTGGACGGCAGAGAATGCTGTGCCTGACAAAGGATTTGAGAAGCTACTGAAAATATTGAAGAAGAAGCTTCCAAAGGATAATGAATTGCCCAACAGTACATACGCAGCAAAGAAGGTCGTATGTCGTCTAGGATTGGAGGTGCAGAAGATACATGCATGCCCTAATGACTGCATCCTCTACCGCGGTGCGTACAAGGATCTGAACGCATGCCCGATATGCGGTGCATTACGGTATAAGATCAGACGAGATGACCCTGGTGATGTTGACGGCGAGCCCCCCAGGAAGAGGGTTCCTGCGAAGGTGATGTGGTATGCTCCTATAATACCACGGTTGAAATGTCTGTTCAGAAACAGAGAGCATGCCAGGTTGATGCGATGGCACAGTGAGGACCGTAAGAAAGACGGGAAGTTGAGAGCACCCGCTGATGGGTCGCAGTGGAGAAAAATCGAGAGAAAGTACTGGGATGAGTTTGCAAGTGACCCAAGGAACGTATGGTTTGCTTTAAGCGCAGATGGCATTAATCCTTTCGGGGAGCAGAGCAGCAATCACAACACCTGGCCCGTGACTCTATGTATGTATAACCTTCCTCCTTGGATGTGCATGAAGCGGAAGTTCATTATGATGCCAGTTCTCATCCAAGGCCCTAAGCAACCCGGCAATGACATTGATGTGTACCTAAGGCCATTAATTGAAGAACTTTTACAGCCGTGGAATGGAAACGGTGTACGTATGTGGGATGAGCACACACAGGAGGAATTTGACCTAAAGGCGTTGCTGTTCGTGACCATCAACGATTGGCCCGCTCTCAGTAACCTTTCAGGACAGACAAACAAGGGATACCACGCATGCACGCACTATTTACTTGACACCGATAGTATATACCTGGGAAGCTGCAGGAAGAATGTGTACCTGGGCCATCGTCGATTTCTTCCGACCAACCACCAATGTCGAAAGAAAGGCAAGCATTTCAAAGGCGAGGCAGATCACCGGAAGAAGCCCGCCATGTGTACCGGTGATTACGTACTTTCTATGGTCAATGATTTACACGTAATCTTTGGAAAGGGTCCCGGCGGACTAGCTGTTCCGAATGACGCTGAGAAACACGCACCCATGTGGAAGAAGAAATCTATATTTTGGGACCTACCCTACTGGAAAGACCTAGAGGTCCGCTCTTCGAT
This sequence comes from Aegilops sharonensis, assembly GCA_904067115.1. NCBI lineage: Eukaryota > Viridiplantae > Streptophyta > Magnoliopsida > Poales > Poaceae > Aegilops > Aegilops sharonensis. Next base: position 4,606,453 of record LR880970.1, on the reverse strand, counting down.
CGACGTGATGCACGTGACGAAGAACCTTTGCGTGAACCTGCTAGGCTTCTTGGGCGTGTATGGGAAGACAAAAGATACACCTGAGGCACGGGAGGACCTGCAACGCTTGCACGAAAAAGACGGCATGCCTCCGAAGCAGTATGAAGATCCTGCCAGCTACGCTCTTACGAAAGAAGAGAAATAAATCTTCTTTGAATGCCTGCTCAGTATGAAGGTCCCGACTGGCTTTTCGTCGAATATAAAGGGAATAATAAATATGCAGAGAAAAATTTCCAGAACGTAAAGTCTCATGACTGCCACGTGATTATGATGCAACTGCTTCCGGTTGCATTGAGGGGGCTTCTACCGGAAAACGTCCGATTATCCATTGTGAAGCTATGTGCATTCCTCAATGCAATATCTCAGAAGGCGATCGATCCAGAAATCGTACCAACGCTAAGGAGTGATGTGGCGCAATGTCTTGTCAGTTTCGAGCTGGTGTTCCCACCATCCTTCTTCAATATCATGACACACGTCCTAGTTCATCTAGTCGACGAGATTGTCATTCTGGGGCCCGTATTTCTACACAATATGTTCCCCTTTGAGAGGATCATGGGAGTCCTAAAGAAATATGTCCGTAACCGCGCTAGGCCAGAAGGAAGCATCTCCATGGGCCATCAAACAGAGGATGTCATGTGTTGACTTCATTCCTGACCTTAAGAAGATAGGTCTCCCTAAATCGCGGTATGAGGGGAGACTGACTGGAAAAGGCACGCTTGGAAAGGACTCAATAATATGCAGGGACGGATATTCTTGGTCTCAAGCACACTACACAGTTCTACAGAACTCTACCTTGGTGACCGCATATGTTGATGAACACAAGAACAGTCTGCGCTCCAAACACCCGGAGCAGTGCGACGACTGGATTACATGTGAACACATCAGGACTTTCAGCAGTTGGTTGGAAACACGTCTCAGAGGTGACAGCACTGTTTGTGATGAGCTGTACTTGTTTTCCAGGGGACCATCTTCGACTGTAATGATTTGGAAAGGATACGAGATAAATGGGAATACATTTTACACGATCGACCAAGATCAAAAGAGCACCAACCAAAACAGCGGTGTCCGCTTTGATGCAGCCACCGAGAGGGGAAATGACACATATTATGGTTACATAGTGGACATATGGGAACTTGACTACGGAGTAGATTTTAAGGTCCCTTTGTAAATGCAACTGGGTCAATATGTCAGGAGGCGGGGTACAGGTAGACCCACAGTACGGAATGACAACAGTGGATCTGAAAAATCTTGGGTACACTAACGAACTGTTCGTCCTAGCCAATGATGTGGCACATGTTATCTATGTGAAGGACATGTCTATCAGACCAAGAAAAATAAAAGATAAGGAAGCGAATACATCATACGATGAGCCAAAGCGCCACATAGTTCTTTCAGGAAAAAGGGACATCGTGGGAGTGGAGGGCAAGACAGACATGTCTGAAGATTATGAAAAGTTTCATGAAATTCCTCCCTTCAAAGTCAAGGCTGACCCCAGCATCCTGATAAACGATGAAGATTATCCATGGTTACAGCGCAATAAGCAAATGACACAAGCAAAGAAAAAGTGAAGACCTTCTCCCGCAACTATTATGATGATACCATGCCAGCTTTGTAACAGACGAGTATGATACCATTGTCCGTTTTGTACATGCACATCCTATGTGGGTGAAATTATGATACCATGCCAACTTTCAACTTTTTCAGAGTTCATTTGAAATGCTTTATTATGAATTTAGGTTGAATTTTCTCTATAGGCGCATCAATGTTCATTTTTTTAGTAAAGTTAATCACATACTTGTGATTCACACAAATTTCAAAGAATTCAAATTTTAATTATTCAAATTTGAAAACTAATGGCACTAACAGAAAGTTTATAATTTTTCTAAAACTAATGGCACTAACAGAAAGTTTATAATTTTGCTGACCTAAAAGCAAAAAGAATTAAAAAATAAAGCAAAAAACAAAACAAAATAAATAATGCAGAAAAAAACAAAAAAACTGGAAACAAAATAAAAATAGCAACAATAAGTATTTTGTTGTAAGTAGAAACAAAATAAAATAAATAAAGCAACAAAGAAAAAACACAAAAAAAGTGTTTTCAAATTTGAAAACTAATGGCACTAACAGAAAGTTTATAATTTTTCTAAAACTAAAAGCAAAAAAATTTAAAAAATAAAGCAAAAAACAAAAGAAAATAAATAATGCAAAAAAAACTGGAAAAAATAAAAAAAAACTGCCACCTATTGGGCCACCACGTCCTGAATACGACTAGAAACCCAACCTGGGCCAGGATTCAGGCCCGCAAAAGGCCCAATAGGCCCACAGGCAGCACAGTGTGAGACTAGGCCCGTAAGCCTGCATTTGAGAGGAGCTCGAGAGGGTAGCCGCAGTGGGGCTTATAAACCACTCCGAGCCCCTCTCAACTAGCAAGGTGGGACTAAAGTATTGGCCGCGGGCAGCTGTTGGAAATATGCCCTAGAGGCAATAATAAAATGATTATTATTATATTTCCTAGTTCATGATAATTGCCTATTATTCATGCTATAATTGTGTTATCCGGAAATCGTAATACATGTGTGAATACATAGACCACCACATGTCCCTAGTGAGCCTCTAGTTGACTAGCTCGTTTATCAATAGATGGTCACGGTTTCCTGACCATGGGCATTGATGTCATTGATAATGGTTTCACACCAATGGGAGAATGATGTGATAGACAAGACCCAATCCTAAGCATATCACAAGATCGTGTAGTTCGTTTGCTAGAGCTTTTCCAATGTCAAGTATTTTTTCCTTAGACCATGAGATCGTGTAACTCACGGATGCCGTAGGAGTGCTTTGGGTGTACCAAACGTCACAACATAACTGGGTGACTATAAAGGTATACTATAGGTATCTCCGAAAGTGTCTATTGGGCTGACACGGATCGAGACTGGGATTTGTCACTCCGTATGACGGAGAGGTATCTCTAGGCCCACTCGGTAATGCATCATCATAATGAGCTCAAAGTGACTAAGTGGTTGGTCACGGGATCATGCATTACGGTACGAGTAAAGTGACTTGCCAGTAACGAGATTGAGCGAGGTATTGGGATACTGACGATCGAATCTCGGGCAAGTAACGTACCGATTGACAAAGGCCTTGCGCTGCTGTTGGGGAACGTTGTAGAAAATAAAAAATTTCTACGCTTCACCAAGATCAATCTATGGAGTCATCTAGCAACGAGAGAAAGGATTTCATCTACATACCCTTGTAGATCGCGAGCGGAAGCGTTCAAGAGAACGGGGTTGAGGGAGTCGTACTCGTCGTGATCCAAATCACCGATGATCCTAGTGCCGAACGGACGGCACCTCCGCGCTCAACACACGTACGGTTGGGAAGACGTCTCCTCCTTCTTGATCCAGCAAGGGGAAGGGAGAGGTTGATGGAGATCCAGCAGCACGACGCCGTGGTGGTGGAAGTAGCGGCGATCTCAATAGGGCTTCGCCAAGCTCAGCGAGAGGGAGAGGTGTTGCGAGGGGAGAGGGAGGCGCCAGGGACTAGGGTGCGGCTGCCCTCCCCCCCTCCCCACTATATATAGGGCCCCTGGGGGGGGCGCCGGCCCTAGGAGATCCCATCTCCAAGGGGGGCGGCGGCCAAGGGGGTGGCTTGCCCACCAAGCCAAGTGGGGCGCCCCCCACCCCTAGGGTTTCCAACCCTAGGCGCAGGAAAGCTCAAGGGGGGCGCACCAGCCCACCAGGGGCTGGTTCCCTTCCCCACTTCAGCCCATGGGGCCCTCCGGGATAGGTGGCCCCACCCGGTGGACCCCCGGGACCCTTCCGATGGTCCCGGTACAATACCGGTGACCACCGAAACTTTCCCGATGGCCGAAACTGGACTTCCTATATATAAATCTTCACCTCCGGATCATTCTGGAACTCCTCGTGACGTCCGGGATCTCATCCAGGACTCCGAACAACTTTCGGATTACCGCATACTAATATCTCTACAACCCTAGCGTCACAGAACCTTAAGTGTGTAGACCCTACGGGTTCGGGAGACACGCAGACATGACCGAGACGACTCTCCGGCCAATAACCAACAGCGGGATCTGGATACCCATGTTGGCTCCCACATGCTCCTCGATGATCTCATCGTATGAACCACGATGTCAAGGATTCAAGTAATCCCGTATACAATTCCCTTTGTCAATCGGTACGTTACTTGCCCGAGATTCGATCGTCGGTATCCCAATACCTTGCTCAGTCTCGTTACCGGCAAGTCACTTTACTCGTATTGTAATGCATGATCCCGTGACCAACCACTTAGTCACTTTGAGCTCTTGTCGTCGCCCCTGCCGTCGCCCTTGCCGCCGTCCCTACCGTCGCCGTCGCCCATGCCTCGCCGTCGCCGTCGCCGACGTCGTCCCCAAGCCCGCGCGCCCCTGCCCCGACGTCGTCCCTGCCCCGCGTCGCGCCCCGACGCCGTTGCCGCCCCGCGTCGCCCCGACGTCATCGCCGCCCCGACGCCATCCCCTGCCCCACGCGCCACCGCCTCTGCCTCAGGCCGGCCCCGACCTCGCCGTCGCTGACGCCGCCCATAGTGAGCCGCCGCGCCACTGCCCTGCCCCCTGCCGCAATATATGTATGCTTTTTTTGCTAGCTAGGAAAGTATGTATGCTTATTTGTATATATGTATGTATGTATGCTTTTTTTGTATGTATGCTTTTTTGTATGCATATATGTTGATGAAATATGAACAATGCATTAGGCAAAACCTTTACTTTTTTTCGAAATTTTCTATTTGAACATTTTAAAAAAAGCAATACTAAAAGAATGAGAGGAAAAAGGTATGTCGTCATCGATATACCCCTCCCGATAACTTCAATACGAGGGGGGGGGGTCGATATACCCCCTCCCCGATATATTTTCCCATGTATATGTTGGTCGCGTCGTTGTCGATATAACCCCCTCCCGGATAACTTTGACATGAGGGGCGGTCGATATATATACCCCCTCTCGACCGTGATAACTTATACCACGGCAGCACCCCCCTCGGCCCTCTCGCTCGACCAAAACTCTCGAGGACACCCAAACCCTAGAGAAAAAATGATGTTGGTCTCCTACCCCCTCCCGCCGCGCCCCTACCCGACAAACTCTCTCGAGGCCACCCAAATTTACCAAGTTAAAAGAGCATTGTCGTCGAGGCCACCCCAAACCCTTGAAGCGTTGTGTCGAGACCACTAACATGATTCCTTATTATGATTAGCTAGCTAGTTCTACGTTTGCCACTAATATATATCCATCTGTACCATGTTTGAATAATAATTGGCATGTTGTAAATATTTGCAGAAACTATGGAGCACTCCCGAGACGAAGCAACATAAGCGATGTTGGGGGACATAATCGCACAAGGAAGTGATGTCGTTTTGTCATTTCTCAACGACACCGATGGTCAGGAGGGACTGGGTGAAGAAGAGGGCTATGTTCATGATGGCTCCGGCCCATTAATGCCGGTACAAGAAGAGGGCTATGTTCATGATGGCTTCGGTGACCCAATGGAGGTACAAGAAGGAGACCGTGCTGACTGCTCCGGTGACCGAACCGAGTCCGGCGAGGTATATATATATTAGTTAAGCCCGTGCTGACTAGTTAATTGATGCATTCATTATTTTGGTATATGTACACATATTAATTAACTCTCGTCTTTCTTCCTTTTTCTAGCCCTCCGGATCGAGCACAACTTCGGTAAGGAAACGAGGCCCGAAGAAAAAGTTGAGCTCGGATGAAAGGTTTGAGATCACAGCAATCGCACCCGACGGCATCGTGGGATGAAGCGGCCCGAACCGACATTACACGTACGCTTACGTGAGACAGGTTCCACCGACTGACATGCACTAGTTGCATAAGGTGGCTAGCAGGTGTCTGTCTCTCCCACTTTAGTCGGATCGGATTCGATGAAAAGGGTCCTTATGAAGGGTAAATAAAAATTGGCATATCACGTTCTGGTTTTACATAGGTAAGAAAAGTTCTTGCTAGAAACCTATAGAAGCCACATAAAAACATGCAACAACAATTAGAGGACGTCTAACTTGTTTTTGCAGCTTATGCCTTGTGATGTGATATGGCCAAAAGGATGTGATGAATGAAATATATGTGATGTATGAGATTGATCATGTTCTTGTAATAGGAATCACGACTTGCATGTCGATGAGTATGAGAACCGGCAGGTGCCATAGGAGTTGTCTTTATTTTTTGTATGACCTGCGTGTCATTGAATAACGCCATGTAAATTACTTTACTTTATTGCTAAACACGTTAGCCATAGAAGTAGAAGTAATCGTTGGCGTGACAACTTCATGAAGACACGATGATGGAGATCATGATGATGGAGATCATGGTGTCATGCCGGTGATAAAGATGATCATGGCGCCCCGAAGATGGAGATCAAAGGAGCAATATGATATTGGCCATATCATGTCACTATTTGATTGCATGTGATGTCTATCATGTTTTGCTTCTTATTTGCTTAGTTCGACGGTAGTAAATAAGATGATCCCTTATAAAAATTTCAAGAAAGTCTTCCCCCTAACTATGCGCCGTTGCGAAAGTTCGTTGTTTCGAAGCACCACGTGATGATCGGGTGTGATAGATTCTAAAGTTCACATACAACGGGTGTAAGACATTTTTACACATGCAAAACACTTAGGTTAACTTGACGAGCCTAGCATGTACAGACATGGCCTCGGAACACAAGAGACCGAAAGGTAGAACATGAGTCGTATGGAAGATACGGTCAACATGGAGATGTTCACCGATGATGACTAGTCTGTCTCACGTGATGATCGGACACGGTCTAGTTGAGTCGGATCATGTATCACTTAGATGACTAGAGGGATGTCTAATCTGAGTGGGAGTTCATTAAATAATTTGATTAGATGAACTTAATTATCATGAACTTAGTCTAAAAACCTTTGCAAAATGTCTTGTAGATCAAATGGCCAACGCTCATGTCAACCTCAACTTCAACGCGTTCCTAGAGAAAACCAAGCTGAAAGATGATAGCAGCAACTATTCGGACTGGGTCCGGAACCTGAGGATCATCCTCATAGCTGCCAAGAAAGCATATGTCCTAGAAGGACTGCTAGATGAAGCACCCATCCTAGAGAACCAAGACGTTATGAACGCTTGGCAGTCACGTGCTGATGATTACTCCCTCGTTCAGTGCGGCATGCTTTACAGCTTAGAACCGAGACTCCAAAAGCGTTTTGAGCAACACGGAGCATGAGATGTTCGAAGAGCTGAAAATGGTTTTCCAAGCTCATGCCCGGGTCGAGAGATATGAAGTCTCCGACAAGTTCTACAGTTGTAAGATGGAGGAAAATAGTTCTGTCAGTGAGCACATACTCGAAATGTCTGGGTTGCACAACCGCTTGTCCCAGCTGGACATTAACCTCCCGGATGAGGCGGTCATTGACAGAATCCTTCAGTCGCTCCCACCTAGCTACAAGAGCTTTGTGATGAACTACAATATGCAGGGGATGGTGAAAACTATTCCTGAAATATTTTCAATGCTGAAATCAGCAGAGGTGGAAATCAAAAAGGAACATCAAGTGTTGATAGTCAATAAAACCACTAGTTTCAAGAAAGGCAAGGGTAAGAAGAACTTCAAGAAGGACGGCAAGGGAGTTGCCGCGCCCGGTAAGCCAGTTGCCGGGAAGAAGCCAAAGAATGGACCCAAACCTGAGATTGAGTGCTTTTATTGCAAGGGAAAGGGACACTGGAAGCGGAACTGCCCCAAATACTTAGCGGACAAGAAGGCCGGCAACACCAAAGGTATATGTGATATACATGTAATTGATGTGCACCTTACCAGTACTCGTAGTAGCTCCTGGGTATTTGATACCGGTGTCGTTGCTCATATTTGTAACTCAAAGCAGGAGCTGCGGAATAAGCGGAGACTAGTGAAGGACGAGGTGACGATGCGCGTCGGGAATGGTTCCAAGGTCGATGTGATCGCCGTCGGCACGCTACCTCTACATTTACCTACGGGATTAGTTTTAAACCTCAATAATTGTTATTTAGTGCCAGCTTTGAGCATGAACATTGTATCTGGATCTCGTTTAATGCGAGATGGCTACTCATTTAAATCCGAGAATAATGGTTGTTCTATTTATATGAGAGATATGTTTTATGGTCATGCCCCGTTGGTCAATGGTTTATTCTTAATGAATCTCGAACGTGATGTTACACATATTCATAGTGTGAATACCAAAAGATGTAAAGTTGATAACGATAGTCCCACATACTTGTGGCACTGCCGCCTTGGTCACATTGGTGTCAAACGCATGAAGAAGCTCCATGCTGATGGACTTTTGGAGTCTCTTTATTACGAATCATTTGACACGTGCGAACCATGCCTTATGGGCAAAATGACCAAGACTCCGTTCTCCGGAACAATGGAGCGAGCAACCAACTTATTGGAAATCATACATACTGATGTGTGCGGTCCAATGAGCGTTGAGGC
>LR880970.1:4537491-4548578 GCA_904067115.1 Aegilops sharonensis | reverse complement strand
AGTCCGAATAGGACAAGGAGAGGGGGGCGGCGCCCCCCTTTTCTTCCTCCCTTCCACCTCTTCCCCCTCTCTCTCCTAGTCCAACATGGAAAAGGTGGGAGTCCTACTCCCAGTAGGAGTAGGACTCCTCCTGGCGCGCCTCCTCCCTAGCCGCAGCAGTGGTTGGATTGTGCTGGTCTTTGGTTGTAGTCGAAGGAGCTCCGGAACGGCTTTGCCTGAAGAACTTGGGGATGAGTCGGCGGTGCATCAGCTGGACAGAATGAGGCCTCCTTTGGTTCATAGGATAGGGAAGTCATAGAAATAGGAAAATCATAGGAAATGAGATGACATGTATCTGAAATCCTATGAATAGAAAGGAAAAGCTCTTTGGTTCACATCATAGGATTTTTTTATTGAGTTTAAGCTAATGTTTATTTCCCTATGAAATACGGAGGATATGAAGAATTCCTGGCTCTAAAGGAATTTTTCCTATACAAATCCTATTCTATGGGATTTCTACAAAATTCCTACAAACCAAAGGAGGCCTGAGTTGCCTGCGGAGGCACACGCCCGGCTCGGATTCATAGCGAGAAGAAACATGCGGTACGACACCGTACATCGTAGTCGGGCGAGACCTTGGTGCGCCAGTCGGAGAGAACTCCACGACTAGAGGCGATGACCTCAGCGAGTCCGTGTGTTAGCCGCCCAACTACCCTACGTGATCGTAGTCAATGCATTCGCCTATCTTGGATCCGCATGGCAGCGTCTGGAAGCCTTCGGAGTTATGCAAGCGTGGGGGGGGGGGGGGGGGGGGCGGGGGGGGGGGGGCGGGGGGGGGGGGGCGGGGGGGGGGGGGCGGGGGGGGGGGGGCGGGGGGGGGGGGGCGGGGGGGGGGGGGCGGGGGGGGGGGGGCGGGGGGGGGGGGGCGGGGGGGGGGGGGCGGGGGGGGGGGGGCGGGGGGGGGGGGGCGGGGGGGGGGGGGCGGGGGGGGGGGGGCGGGGGGGGGGGGGCGGGGGGGGGGGGAGCGGGGGGGGGGGGGGGGGCTGACAACAATAAGACCCTACCTAGCCCGCGCGTCCGCCATGGGGTTCTTCAACAACAAGGGGAAAGGAAGTGCGGGTTCGACGCTGGCGGTGGCTCATCCGGCGCGGCGTCGCCGGACGCCTTCGCGATGGTTCCGCGTGCGAGGTGGGGTCGCCGGCCACGGGACCGGCCCAACATCCTAGTGCACCATGCGCGATACCACTGGCAGTACCGCGTGTCGCTGCCGTGGCCCGACGTCAACCTCTCCCCCATGGCTGGCACCTCGACCCTCACAAAAGATCCCGGTGCCGACGGATCCGCGGTTGCCGCTCGCGCACGCGGAGGAGGTGCGCGCGCAAGCGCCGTGCCCTCCTGACGCCGGTTTGAAAAAAATGTTCAAATTTCATAAAACGTTCGTCAGATATGAAAATAAATGTTCCCAGATTTCAGAAAATGTTCATGAAATTTGGAAATAAAAAGCAAAAAAATGAAAATGAAAATTAAAAAAATAAAATAAAAACGAAAATTAAATGATAAAGTGAAAAAATAAAAGGAGAAAAACCCAAAAGAAATAACACGCACCCTCCCGGCAGCCTACCAGCCGGGAGCTCCTATATGGCCACCTACGCGCCAGAAAAAAGGGAAGCACGCACCCTCCCCCTCCCCGTGCGCCCTCATGAGCCGGCCCATGTGCGGGGCGAGCATACCCTTTCTTTCTTGTTTCTTTTTATAAAAATTCCTTTTAAAAAATATTTCAGGATTTCAAAAAAGTTACAAATTGTAAAAATGTTCATGATTTGAAAACATGCTTGGGAAATGATAAATGCTCACAGATTCAGAAAATGTTTGTGATTTAAAAAATGTTCATTTATTGAAAGAATATTCACAATTCTAAAAAAATCATGAATTTTTAGCAGATGTTCAAAATAATCAGAAAATGTATAAAATTTTAAAAAAATGTTCGTGAAATTCAAAACAAATGTTCACTACTTTGAAAAAATGTTCACCGATTTATAAAAAATGTTGATTTTAAAAATTGTACATGAATTTGTAAAATGTTCATGATTTCAAAAAAAAGTTGGTTATTTTAGAAAATGTTCGTGATTTAGAAAATTTTCATGAACTTAAAGATGCTCGCGATTTAAAAAGAAATATGAACATTTTTTAGTTTGATGAACAAAATTTAAATTCCAAAAATGTTCTCCTCCAATTTGAAAAAGATCTTCAAATTTCAAAAAAAAAAATCCCAAACTTCAGAACATGTTCATGAAATTTGGAAAGGAAAACCCAAAAAATGGAAAAAGAAAGAAACAAAAAATAAAAGATAAAGTAGAAAAGAAATCCAAAGTAAATAACAATAAGAAAAAAAAAGTGGTTTGGGAAAGTTCTAGAAGCTTCCCAAACAGAACATGAGCTAGTGGGCCGGCCCATATATGCGGCGGGGGAGCCGGGGAGGGGTGGGCGCACTCGGTCGCTCATGAGCAACGTATGCACGGAATAGGAGCCGCCCTCCCAGCCGTTGTTCCAACATGTTAATACTATAGGTTATTGTCAAAAGTAACATGTTAATATAAGTTTAAAATAGGTCCTGAGTAGTGCACGAATGGTCTAACGGGAGCTCAGATCAGCACATGCATGCTCACACCTCCGAACGGGGAAGGCTGAGTGAAGAATGAGCATGCACTTCACCAACCACATCCCCTCTAAATAGTGTCGGATCCCTAAACTCATGAAATGTGAATAAAGCCTATGAAATAACCTCTACCGAGGCACATTCTTGTGTTATTTTTTTTACTTTTTGAGGGTTCTTCGATTCTCGACAACCTTCACGGTTGGGACTAAAATCTGTTCACAAGTACGCCCTAATTAGCCCACTTAATTTTCCGCCATCTATACCAAAACGCAGTAAGAGGCGTACATGCACTTCCACACATTCCTTTTGTATTGGCACAATTAACATTATTTTCTGGATAGACACACGCATAATTAGATGTTTGTAGGAGAAACACATACATACATAAGGGGAACTATAGTATATATTATTCCATGGTCACATTTATTGGTCACATACAGTGGTATGTGATAGTTTATTGGTCACCAATGGAAGCTACATCACCAGTAATATCCGCTAGTGATGGGGATGTTGCAGTATTTTGGATCGATGTTGCACTTGGAGGGAAGGCTCTTGGCCGTCTGCACCGTTCTGGCTTTCAGACCTTGTTGAACGCCCTTGAAGCCACTTAGATCGCCTTGGATTGATGTCCAGATAGCCTTGCAGCGGCAACGCGGCGTCGTTTGTCTCAATTGCTGACAACATTGGTTTCGGACCTCCTCACAACTTCTCTTCCCCCAAGTCCGAGGAAAGATCCAAGAGAGCGGCATATCCTTCATCGCACATCGATCCATAACATAATCGCTACAAGATTCTAGCTTTGGATGCTCTTCCTCGCAATCCTCAGAACCACTCGCACTAGGCGCTATCGCAACCCATTCCCCAAAATCCGCTATGGGAGCTTGCGCAGCTGGGCTGGGAACTTCCGCATATTGTGCAATAGCAGTGCTCACTACCAGAGCAAGGAGAGCTAGGAGGAAGAAGGCCTTCATGTTGTCAATGTTGTTTTGGTAGTGGTGAAGATGAAAGATGAGGTGAGGCCACTATTTATAATGGATGATGTGACATGATATATGTCTACCATTGTGTGTTGCTTTTGAATGCTTACAAATTTAGTTGGATGACCAAAGTTACTTTGCAAGCACATATAATTTTAGCAAGTTGTTGAGATGATGTTTCGTGCACTGAATCTGCAATTTCCCTCGAAAGAGACCACGTGTAATGCTATTCCAAGGCTTCTTACTTTGTTTTTTTTTTTTGCGGAACTTAATTTGTAATTGTGCGGATCTTTAAAGAAAGACCGAGACCATGTTGCTAGAGATTGTGTTATACAAGGTAATAGAACATGATAAGTAATGCATCTAGATGTCATCTTCCACTAACTTTCTTAGTTTTGTCATGTATTAGCCATTGTGTGGTAATTATATAGATGTCATTTTTCATAAAGTATCTACTCTTGTGGAAACATACAATGAGTAATGATGTGTGACACTTCCATGTCCTGCTTTTGGTATTGTATTGCACTACAAAAAAACATATGGTTAAATGTTTTATACTTTACTCTTTCATGGACGCTAACTTGTGGACTTCCGTAGGTTGTTTTAGAAGAATCCACCCTTCTTAGTTTTTACCCAAAATTTGTTAGAACATGTGTCTTAGGTGTTAGTAGTACACGGTAAGCAATGACTCAACAAGATGTCGTCCTCTTCTAACCGTGGTTTCGCTCTGTGATGCATATGAAACCACGTGGCTCGCGCCTAACATTTGTTATGATTTTTCATTGTTTTGTGGAACTGCATTTGTGGCAAGTTATTAGGACGGACCCAACCGGTTTGTATATATTTGATAAAGAAACGAATACATTGTGCACCAGGGACTAATCCCAACCCACAGATTATAGATAAATCTGTTACTTCACTGAATTCATACTAAGTCATGTTTTAGACATTGACAAGGAAAATCTACCATCACAAAAAATTAGTGGTACCCAAATTGTTAGAATCAAGGTTAAGTGTTGATGTGAACTAACCTATGATTGGATGTCTAGGAGGACAGTGACATCCCCAGCCCACCAGGTTACTTGAGCTGACGCTCACATATTTCTGGATTTATTTCAAACCTTCCGGCGATGTGCGTTCAGTGAGAGGAGACGTCCCCTGTCGACTACGAAGGCGTCTGTGGCGACTTTATCAATCTCAAGATGATGTGCCAGCTGAGTCTCTCGGAGGTGCTCGTAAGGGGTAGAGTGTGCGTGTGTGCGTTCGTAGGGATGAATCGTATATGTGTATCTATGAGCGTCTGCGTTTGTACCGTAAGAAAAAGTTTAAATGTTGATTAAGCCAAGGGAAAAGCAGAACATGCTCACAAAAAACTCAAATTTGATCATTGAAGTGTTTGGATAAACCTGGTTTTATATCACTGTAGATTATTAAACCCGTTTTTAGTGGTTACCGCCGTTCACCTGTCTTTACCGGCCAAAAAATCCGGCCTTTTTTCCCCTGCCAAAGCCGCCACTGCGGCTGCCCCCTCCCGCCGCCGCCGATGAAGCCCAGCGTCGTCCACGCCGCCGCCGTGGACCGCCGGTGGCTGCTCCCCCTGGCCGTCGGCTCCGCGCTGTCGCTCTTCCTCCTGGTCCTCCTCACCACCGTCCCTCTCCCCTTCCTCCCCTCCTCCTCGCCCTCCCCGGCGCTCTTCGTGGAGCACAAGCTCGCCCCGACCCCGCCGGCCTCCCGCGCCGCCGGATCCCTCCCCCGCATCGCCTACGTCATCTCCGGATCCGCCAGGGACGCCGCCGCGCTCCGCCGCGTCCTCCTCGCGCTCTACCACCCCAGGAACCTCTACGTCCTGCACCTAGATGCGGAGGCGCCCGAGTCCGACCGCCGGGACCTCGCCGCCGGCCTCGCGGCGCACCCCGTCATAGCCGCCGCCGGCAACGTCCGCGTCGTCGAGCGGGCCAACCTCGTCACCTACCGCGGGCCCACCATGGTCGCCAGCACCCTGCACGCCGCCGCGGCCCTCCTCTGGGGCCACTCCGGCGCCGGCGGGTCCGACTGGGACTGGTTCATCAACCTCTCCGCCTCCGACTACCCGCTCGTCACGCAGGACGGTAAAAGGCCCGCTCCACCGCTCCCGATCCGTCCGTCACAGTGCCATACCGCACCATTTGACCTTGTGAGCTTGCTTGCTGCAGATCTGATCCATGTCTTCTCCAAGCTGCCGCGTGATCTCAACTTCATCGACCACACCAGCAACATCGGATGGAAGGAGTAGGTGTCTCCCTTCCTTAGAACTACTCGGATGGATGGACAATGAGGGGAATTAATGCGCTTCTTGTTCTTGTTGGTTTGTGAATCTGTATGCGTGCAGGTTTCAGAGGGCGAAGCCGGTCATCATCGACCCGGGGCTCTACATGAAGAAGAAGGCGGACGTGTTCTGGATACCACAGCGCCGGAGCGTGCCAACAGCCTTCAAGCTCTTCACCGGTAATTAAGACATTATATTGCTTCGAGTTGTTGATCCATTGGACTGTTCTTGCTTGGTAACCCAATTATTTACATATATATACTAGTGCTAGCATACAAATGTTGTATCTAGGATTTTCAATACATCTGATTGTTCACTGTGCATACTAGGCTCCTGCAAATTCTTGTTCTGCCAATTGAGGAATTTCTCTACCAATTAAAGGAATTTGTTGTACTTGAAGAGTTTATTAGTGAATCTGAGTGTTCAGGGTTTGAAACTGATATATGCTGATTTATATGTGTTTGATCATGCAAGTTCTGGAGACCAGGCCACCAACTGAAATTGATTTATTTACTATAATTAGATGTTCAAAGTGTTCCTAAGATGTCATGCAGAACCCTGCACAATAAATGTGGTGCTTTTTTTAGCTCAATTGCCTGTTTTTGTTTTTTGCTGAAAACTAACATACCATAAATGAGGAAACTCCCTGTGTTCAGATTTGCCTTTCCTGTATGACAATAATCCCAATCCTATTGAATGTAACTAGTATGACCTTTATTTTCAGTTTCAGTTTAAGTTTCAGTTACTTTTTTGTGCTACTAGTAAACTTCACCTGTTATAAATGCTCTTATTAACAGCCCCAAAATTTTCATCTTTCTGCCTCTCTCTAGACCAAGAAGATCAACTGGTCCCAGTTTCTCAAGTAGTTCTCGGCCTGATATGCACATTCCATGGTTCAACATCTGAACTACTCCCTCCGTCCGAAAATAGTTGTCATCAAAATGGACAAAAAAGGATGTATCTAGAACTAAAATACATCTAGATACATCCACTTTTATTCATTTTGATGACAAGTATTTCCGGACGGAGGGAGTAGATAAGTAGCTGTAGGATTCAGAGCCTGCCTTTCCACTTTCCAGTGAAGGTCAAGGCATAAGATTCCTAACTGGCAAGCAAAACATTAGCATGATTTGGCCAACTAGCAAAGAAATATGATACTTGTCCTCGCACAAATCCCCACAAATCTTGTGTTTCAAGAGCTTTTATGTATGGAGTGACCAAGTTTGTTACTTTGGGCCTTTTTGAGGAACTAATCTTGCTCTTAAATCTGTGATGTTTGCAGGTTCGGCGTGGATGGCGCTGTCCAGGTCGCTGGTGGAGTACAGCATATGGGGCTGGGACAACCTGCCGCGCACCGTCCTCATGTACTACTCCAACTTCATCTCCTCCCCGGAGGGCTACTTCCACACCGTGGTGTGCAACGCGGAGGAGTTCAAGAACACGACGGTGAACCACGACCTGCACTACATCTCGTGGGACAACCCCCCGAAGCAGCACCCGCACTACCTCACCATGGACGACCTGGACCGGATGATCGCCAGCGACGCGCCCTTCGCCCGCAAGTTCCACGCGGACGAGCCCGTGCTCGACCGGATTGACGCGGAGCTCCTGTCCCGCCGCGCCGGCCCGGACGCGCCCACGCCCGGAGGCTGGTGCGCGGGGACAGCGGACAACGGGAGCGACCCCTGCTCGGTCGTCGGGAACACCAGTTTTCTTCAGCCTGGCCGTGGGGCCGTGCGGCTGCAGCGGCTCGTCTCGTCGCTCCTGTCGGAGGAGAAGTTCCACCCGCGGCAGTGCAAGTGATGGCATGCTTCTTCTGATGCCGGAGCTGCTTGCGGTGTGATGATGCACGGTTCTCCTGCCGGCGATGTCCGCACGGTCGATTTCACCGCCTGCGGCTCGCCATTTTGTCGGCTAGGTAGCAGACCGTGCGGTGTATGATGATGATGTTGTACGATTAGACCACGTAGCGTCTCAGTAGAGTTTGTTGTTGTATCACCCACTTGTGTAAGACCAGTAAAGACCACAAGATGATGTATCATCGGCTCGACGGTATGAACCTGAAGACGGCACGTTGAAAGCATCTTGTAAAGGGTGCTGATGTTTCTGAAGTTTGGGCATCTCTGTTGCCTGTTGGTTGGTGGAAAACAGAAAAAGGGCTACTTACTTATTACTGCCTGAGTAAGAGCCATCCTGAAGGACCCATTTCTGTTACTAGGAGAATGTGTCCTGTGGAGCATGCAGAAATGTATTGTTTTGTTGGAGAAACATGCTTGTAGCCAAATAAAGATTTCCATTTGAGACAGAAAAGGCTGAGGATTGTGTTCTACCAGTAGCAATTCCTGTTATTATTCTCCTCAGACCATGTGCCATGTGCTTGCAAACATATATGTTCTACTTGCTGGCTGCTGGCTTTGATTTTTCAAGAGATGGATGTTTCTTTGAAACAATTTGACAAGAAATGAACATGTCTTTACGGTTGTTTAATTACCAGCTAGCTAGTGTTTCACTTTTTGTAAGTGGTTGAAGACATTTCAGACAACGTGCAAAGCAACTTGATTTCAGTTGTCTGAAACGACTTATAAAAGTGAATGGAGGGGGTATGTAGGATGGTCGTCCAAGGAAGGAAGCAGCTGGTAATCAACGCCGGAAATCATGATCAAATGGACGGCCAGGATGTGGTTTGACAATGCATCATCGTCATCATGTGATACTTGCCGTTAACGGTTTCCAAAACGGCGACATAGTATAGATCACCAAAACCCTGTCTGCCTGCCTTGTTTCCTCCCTTTGTTTTGGCGAGCTCCACCTTTTCTTCTTCTCCTCCTTTTTTTGACAGTCTTTTTTCTCCTTCTTGTGGTGTTGGTGGCCGTCGTCGCCTGTTGATCGATGGATGGTGCAGCACGGGGAGGTTGGCGATGATCTACGACGCGATGGCGGCGCGGGGGACGGTGGTGGTGGCGGAGCACACAACATACACTGGCAACTTCTAGGACATTGCGGCGCATTGCCAGCACAAGCTCCCTGCCAGCGTGAGCCGCTTCATCTACACCTACGCCGGGAGCTCATATATCGCCCCGAGTATCTTCCAAATGCCTACCGCCATGCATCCCCCTCCCCCTCCCGCGCGCGGCCTTTTGGGCCAGCCCATGTGCAGAGCCGGACAACCCCTATTTTTTGTTTTTTTTCCTATTTCTTCCTTTTTTGGTTTCGTTTTTTCTTCTTTTAATCGGGAATTTTCAAAAAATGATTAAATTTTCTTAACAAATGTGTTTTACAAAAATTATTTGAGAAACCATAAAATGTTCATGAACTAAAAAATGCTTGAGAAATCATCAAATATTCACGGATTCAAGAAATGATCATGATTTTGCAAAATATTCAAAAAAACAAAAAAAACATGATTTGATTTTTTTGCGTATTATAAAAATATTCATGAATTTCAAAAAGTTGTGCATGAAGTAAAAAATGTTCAAAAAATGAAAACAAATGGTTGCGAATTTTAAAAATTCTTCCCAAAATCACAAAAATTTCACATGTTCAATTTTTTGCATATTAAACAATGTTCATGCATTTCAGAAAATGTGCGTGAATTTCAAAAATTGTTCCAACTTTTTTAAAAATAGTTTCCGATTCAAAAACTATTCACACGTTACCAAACAATGCTCAAAATTCCAATGACTCACCAAGATGTCGTCTTCTTCTACCCGTGGTTTCGCTCTGTGATGCATATGAAACCACGTGGCTCGCGCCTAATATTTGTTATGATTTTTCATTGTTTTGTGGAACTGCATTTGTAGCGAGTTATTTGGACGAACGCAACCGGTTTGTATATATTTGATAAAGAAATGAAAACATTGTGCACCACGGACTAAGCCCAACCCACAAATTATAGATAAATATGTTAATTCACTGATTTCATACTAAGTCATGTTTTAGACATGAACAAGGAAAATCTACCATCACAAAAGAAAATCAGTGGTACGGAAATTGTTAGAATCAAGGTTTCCGAATAACACAATTATAGCATGAATAATAGACTATTATCATGAACAAAGAAATATAATAATAACCATTTTATTATTTCCGGATAACACGTCGTGCTCTATTGCTTGTAAACTCTAGGTAGCTAGCATGATTCTTGTAATTAAATAAGAAAAATCACCTACTTGTGATTCCTTGTGAAAATAACCATGCCCATGGACATCAAAGAAGAGAAGAGAAGAGAAGGCTTGGACATATCAGTAGAAAGATGAGCTGTGCTAGAATAATAGAGCGTAATTCACCTTATCTATTGCCAGACATTCTCAAAGAAGCAGACCGACCGACTTTTGTTAATTTGCTAGGCTAGAAAACTGAGGAACCTAGTTGGACTTGAGGCCATTGTAGAATCAAGTAGCAACATTCTTGAGGCCACCATTGTAGTAGAATAAAGTGCTCTGCTTTTTCACTGCTTGCTTCGGGTGGCGGGTGAGTCAATTCGTTTGCCGTGACCGAGGCGGACTGGTATTAACTCTCCAGACTGCAACCAATAATTGGCGATGAATGTCCCTCGTGAATGACCAGCGGTTATCTCGAATTCACGCCTCGGTCTTTGGGCTTGTGCATCCAGCCATCAAGCCAGCCAGCAAGGGAGGCTCTGGGCTGCGCCACATCATCAATCCGCGAGAGTGGCTAGCGCTTGTTCTCCTCAGCATTCAGGCATCTCTCTACATATACAAGAGATAGGTACACATCCGCGTGCGGGATGCGCGTGCGACTTATGACTTAGCATTATGACAAAACATAGTGTCCCCAGTATGCCTCTACTTGACTAGCGCGTTAATCAAAGATGGTTATGTTTCCTAACCATAGACATGTGTTGTCATTTGATGAACGGGATCACATTATTAGGAGAATAATGTGATGGACAAGACCCATCCGTTAGCTTAGCATTATGATCGTTACAGTTTCATTGCTACTGTTTTCTTCATGACTTATACACGTTCCTCAGACTATTAGATTATGCAACTTCCGAATACCGGAGGAACACCTTGTGTGCTATCAAACGTCACAACGTAACTGGGTGATTATAAAGATGCTCTACAGGTGTCTTCGAAGGTGTTTGTTGGGTTGGCATAGATCAAGATTAGGATTTGTCACTCCGTGTATCGGAGAGGTATCTCTGGGC
>LR880970.1:4518369-4537279 GCA_904067115.1 Aegilops sharonensis | reverse complement strand
GTTTCCTAACCATAGACATGTGTTGTCATTTGATGAACGGGATCACATTATTAGGAGAATAATGTGATGGACAAGACCCATCCGTTAGCTTAGCATTATGATCGTTACAGTTTCATTGCTACTGTTTTCTTCATGACTTATACACGTTCCTCAGACTATTAGATTATGCAACTTCCGAATACCGGAGGAACACCTTGTGTGCTATCAAACGTCACAACGTAACTGGGTGATTATAAAGATGCTCTACAGGTGTCTTCGAAGGTGTTTGTTGGGTTGGCATAGATCAAGATTAGGATTTGTCACTCCGTGTATCGGAGAGGTATCTCTGGGCCCTCTCGGTAATGCTCATCACTATAAGTCTTCAAGCTATGTGACTAATGAGTTAGTTGCAGGATGAAGCATTAAGGAACGAGTAAAGAGACTTGCCGGCAATGAGGTTGAACTAGGTATGATGATACCGATGATCGAATCTCGGGAAAGTAACATAGCTTTGACAAAGGGAACAACGTATGTTGTTATGCGGTTTGACCGATAAAGATCTTCGTAGGATATGTAGGAGCCAATATGATTATCTAGGTTCCGCTATTATCTAGGTCATGTCTACATAGTGTTTTCGAACCCGTAGGGTCCGCACGCTTAACGTTCAATGACAATTTGTATTATGAGTTATGTGTTTTGATGACCGAAGTTTGTTCGGAGTCCCGGATGAGATCACGGACGTGATGAGGAGTCTTGAAATGGTCGAGACGTAAAGATCCATATATTGGAAGGCTATATTCAGACATCGGAAAGGTTCCGAGTGATTCGGGTATTTTACGGAATACTGGGGAGTTACTGGAATTCACCGAGAGAAATAATGGGCCTTATTGGTCCATACGGGAAAGGAGGAGGCAGGCCAAAGGAAAGGTGGTGCCCCCCATGGGTCTGAATTGGACTAGGGGAACACTAGTGCAGAACCGGGCTATAGCACCCCGGCACTAAAGGGTGGAGACTAAAGGTTCCATTGAAGTTTGGATATCTCTGTTGTGTTGGTCGTTGGAAAACAGAGAAAGGGTTGCTTGTTGTTGCCTGAGTAAGAGCCATCCTGAAGGTCCCATTTCTGTTAGTAGGAGAATGTGTCATGTGGAAATGTATGTGCCGTGGGCGAAATTTTAGGACCGAGGCTGAGGCTTGTGTTCTAACAGCAATTCCTGTTAGTTATTATTCAGTCAGCCAAGATTGCTTGCACACATGTCATTCTGCTGTGTTGGCTTTGATTTTTCAGGGGGTGGATGTTTCCTGGAAAGCAAGTTGACAAGAAACGAACATGTCCAAGTAAGGAAGCAGCTAAGTAATCAACGCCGGAAAATCATAGTCAAATGGACGGCCAGGATGTCGTTTGGCATTGCATCATCGTCATCTTGTGCTACTTAATTACCGTTGACAGGTTCCAAAACGGCGACATAGTATAGACCACCAAGCCCTTGTTTCCTCCCTTTGTTTTGACACAAGCTCCGCCTCTTCTTCCTCTTCCTCGTTCCTCCTCTTCATCTCCTCCTCCTTGTGGTGGTCGTCGTCGCAGGCTGATCGACGGAGTGCGATGGCGCGGCAGGGGGAGGGTGGTCCTAATCCTCGGGCGGCGGCGGCGACGACGATGATCTACGCGATGGTGGCGCGGGGGACGCTGGTGGTGGCGGAGCACACGGCGTACACGGGCAACTTCCGGGACATCGCGGCGCAGTGCCTGCACAAGCTCCCCGCCGGCGACAGCCGCTTCACCTACACCTGCGACGGCCACACCTTCACCTTCCTCCTCCACCAGGGATACGGTACGGCATCCATCTCGTTCATGGAAATATTGATCATCTGTATGGCCTCCAGATGATAGTACTATATCATATCATATCATATCCATGAACGATCGCACACAAGTTGTCACTTAGTTTTTCACAAATCTGTTCAGTTCATGCCAAACATCCAGAGCCTGAGCTGGGCCTCTTTTGGTGTTGCACCCTGCTTTCCAAGCATACACGTCATATTCAGTAGAACCAAAGTTATTCAGCGAAACCAAAGCCTGAACTGAAAATGACATGTGCATATATACATATGATATGCAGCCTACTGCGTGGTGGCGACGGAGTCGGCGGGGCGCGAGGTGCCCCTCGCCTTCCTGGAGAGGATCAAGGAGGAGTTCAACAAGCGGTACGCCGGAGGCAAGGCCGCCACCGCCACCGCCAACAGCCTCAGCAAAGATTTCGGGTAACAAATTATGACTATTATTGTGTGTGGGTTTAAATCTGAATGATATAGAGACGACAGAGGTTAATTAGCTGTGGTCAACAAATTCAGCAACGTACTCATTGATCAGGCAAAGATCATTCCATAACAAATAGTACTACAACGTTAAACAAAATAAAAATATCCATAGCAAATACTACTAGTACAACGTTACCAAACATAAAAGATCATTCCATAACAAATATACTTCAACGGCAAGGATTTCGGATAATTAAACAGCCAGCTATATATCCATGGCTACCTATCGAGGTAGTTGATTAATTTTATGATGGTCCATTAGTGATATAGCACTATGATTAAGTAATAAGGTACTTAACAAACAAAGGGATTGGACAGGCCGAGGCTGAAGGAGCAGATGCAGTACTGCATGGATCACCCGGAGGAGGTGAGCAGGCTGTCCAAGGTGCAGGCCCAGGTCTCCGAGGTCAAGGGCATCATGATGGAGAACATCGACAAGGTACCTAACCTACCTCATCTTCTTCTTCTAACTGCAATGCAATATGACAATGCTGGATGTATTGGCTTGTTTATTTTAACTTTTAAACGACGACATCGACGATGATTTGTGTGTATGTTGCTTATGGGAATGGGATCATATCAGGTGATCGATCGCGGGGAGCAGATCGATGGCCTGGTGACGAGGACCGAGCAGCTCCACGACCATGCCTTGGATTTCAGGACCGAGGGCACGCGGATCCGCCGCAGGATGTGGTACCAGAACATGAAGATCAAGCTCATCGTCGCCGGCATTGTCGTCGCCATCATCCTCATCATCGTCCTCTCCATCTGCCATCGGGACCACTGCAAGTAGCCATAGCATATCATCCTAGCTTCGTCCACAGCTTGAACAGAAAATTTAAGTCTCAATCGTTGATTCTATAATATATTACTATAATACTGGTTCTCGGAATCGGTCCGATCATGTCACGTCACATGCCATGTCATGCCATGCCATGGATTCAACGCCCCTGGTAGTCGGTCTGCTCATCAGCTGGAGATGAAACACACGGGAAAATGTAGCTCTTCGAAAAATTCTCTTTTGAGAAGTTTACTCTGTCTTAGCTCTTTCCTAAAAGTTTTCGGTTAGATTTTTAGGCATGGCAAATCGAGTGTTTTTCATGGCAATTCATATTAGCGCGACGATGGCAAATTTAATTTGCAAACACGGAAATTTTTTAGCAAAAAATTAATAGAGGCGAATTTGTCATGTTAGCCAAGTAAACTTGTCATTCCCGACAAAACATATTTTTTATGAAAAACATTCGATTTATCGTGCCTACAAATCTGGTGTTCGCTAGTTAGATATTCAGGTCCAAAGTTTTACTGTTAAAAGTTTGAGGAGTTGAGCCTCAAACATCCCCCACTCTCCACAACAAATTTGAGCAGCCGAGCAAAATCTCCCTAAATACTCCCTCTTCGCCCCTGACAAACCCGTTCTTCGCACGCACAGTAGACACACCCCCTGTCCGCCGAGCAAGCTGCCGCCATTCCCCGCCCCGACCGCCTCGCTAGCGTCCATTCCCTACTTCTCTAGCTAGCAGCACCGCAATGCGCACCTTCGACGCTTCCACTGCATGGTGGCCTAGCGCCCTCCCTGGGCCCTGACCTAAAGGATGGGGACCATAGACGCGTTAGGGGTGCTGTCGTCGGGCGCGTGCGCATCCTTGCACCTCAACGAGCCTCTTGCGTCTCCCTACATCATGAATCCCTAGCCACGATGAGCTCGATGATGTGCCCCAAGGTGTTGTTGGTCATCATCTTGGAGAAAGGAGATCAGGAAGCGGCAGTGGATGTCGATGCGGTGGCACATCCGGCCCCACGGTCGCCAGTGGAGTGTGCGTTAAGGACACCGCAGTGGTGCAAGGAGGCCCCGGTGTGGTTGTGTGTGCCATGGATGCATGATTGACATAGACGGGATGTTGGAGTTGACGACGTTGCGGACCCGACGGAGGTGGTCGAGGTAGTAGGCGGGATGCGCTACACATGGGGAGGAAGGGGAACTCGAGAGGCTTCCGTATGGTGCACAAAGTTATAGGGGGAGAAGGGCTAGCTCACTTTTTTTAACTTTGCATTATTTGAGGAGTTAATATTTTGAGAGAAATTTAGAGAGTTATAGAATAACAAGAGATGCTCATAGTATGAGTTAATTAAGTTTAAGTCCTATTTCACACTATGAAGATCAAGCTCATCGGTATCGTCGTTGCCCTCACCTAGCTAGGCTAGGTCGTATCCACCTAGCCTGGCCTAGCTTCATCACTACGTTTGAACAAAGAGTTAGACAGGGAAAAAAAAAAGAGTGGAGCGGTTGCTCTGGTCACCGGCACATAAACCCCACATGTCATGTTTTTTCATCAAGTGAATAATCGTAGAAATTTTGTGTTTTTTTATTGCTACTTCCTCCGTCTCATATTGAATGTAATAACGTCTTTATTATATGGGACAAAGGGAGTACTACTCAGAGCATCTTGATTAGCCTCGCTTCATCCATTTGTCGATATGTTTTGAGATAGCTAACTGTATATACCACACGGTTTAAACAAGAAAGTTTCAATCATCAATTCCAATACAGATTCGGATCCTACGAAAACAAATTCTATTACAAATTCTCAGGATCATCACGAGCTATGAATCAAATCAAGTTACATATATGGTACTCCCTCTGTAAACTAATATAAGAGCGTTTAGACAACTAAAATAGTGATCTAAACGCTCTTATATTAGTTTACGGAGGGAGTACTAGATATACTCAACTGAAGAAGAAACACAAACAAACAATGTACTACTATAGTCATAATTGATTAGGCCTTAACGACGTCCACCGCGGCCGCCACCGCCGGCATAGTAGTCCTCCTCCTCCTCCTCCTCCTCATCCGCCACCACGCCGTGCCCCTTCTGCTCCGGCGCCACCGGCTCGTCCACGAAGGCAGCAGCAGCAGCAGGAGGATAATCGGCCACGGCGCCCTGCCGCTCGCCCACCACGACCACCCGCACGGGCGCGGCGGCCGGCTTGGCATTGGGACGCGGCACCGGGAGCAGCGGCGGCAGGCGGCGGCGAGGAGCCGGCGCGGCCGCCCCCGGCACCGTGCCCTCGTTCTTCCTGATGTCCGTGAGCGCGGCGAACGCCTGCTTGACGAGCTTGAGCGCGCCGGCGACGGCCGCGCTCGACTTGCCGGCCTCGAACGCGTCGCAGAGCGCCTTGTGCTGGGCCTTGACGGCGTCGTGGGACTCCTTGGTGGGCCTGCCGCCGGGCGGCGCGGCGACGCCGAGGACGCCGTAGTGGTCGGCCTTGTTGCTGTTGGCGGCGGCGAGGACCCTGTAGGCGGCGCGCGCGCGCTGGGCCTCCGGGCAGGCCCCGGAGCGGTCCATGGCCACGGCCATGTCGACGTGCATCTTGGCCCTCCTCAGGTCGCCGGCCGCGAGCAGCTTGTCCGCCGCCTCCAGCTGCGCCTCCAGCTGCTTCTTCTTCACCGCCTCCATGATCTGCTGTGCCTCGAGCTGCAACCAGAAGCTCGAGTTCTTGCAATGGATCGATCTGCGTCGGGTGTGCTTGTGCTTGGTGTGATTTCCTGCGTCTGCGTGAGAATTTAAACACTCGATCCTGTCCGATACATGGCCGGCGTCGGATTCGTGTCGTGTCCGGCTCCGGCACATGTCCGGTCACGTTGGATTAGGCAAAATCGACGGGAGGAACGCAACCTGAATACTAGTCGGACAAGATTTATAACTCATTACTTACTTGACAAGAAGATTTGAGTGGAATTTATCAAATTCGCACAAACTTGTCAAAACATATGTTTTTTAACAGCTACTACTGTATTACGTACTCCCTCCGTTCGAAAATACTTGTTTTAAAAATGGATATGTATCTATAATTAAAATAAGTCTAGGTACAATGATTTCAAGGACAAGTATTTCCGAACGGAGGGAATACTGTTTACCCGGGGACGGCGGTAAGCAGTGGCGATTCTATGTGTCAGCTGTGGGGTGAGCTGACCCGACGGCTGTTTTTTTGTACATTTTTTTGCTGTACTCATATTTGTGAAAAAAAATAGAGAATAGTTTAAAGAGTTTAGTGCACTTGAACCGTTTGTCGAAAGAAAAATGCATTTGAACTCACAACATTTTGGTGCCCGGGTCGCCACTGGCGCTAAGTGTACGATTACCTGAAATTTCGAGTCTGCCTTTTGTCTCACAATAAAATAAAGTTTGTCCTCGTTATGCTGTAAAACCTTAAAGTTTGTCTATCTACTAATAGACATGGTTTTGATTAATGCGTAGTTATGTTGAAAAGAGAGTCGACTCTCTTACCAATTCTCACGAACTAGTCATGAAGCAAACAAAAGTTGTGTGCTAAACCGAAGAACAAAACACAACCAAAGCAAACAATGCAAGCTTTTTGTTCCTATTTTTTCCCTTTTTATTCTCTTTTAATTTTCATTTTATTTTTTCACATTTTTATTGATGAAAATTTTATTAAAATTCATGCATAATTCTAAAAAAATAGAATTAACGAATATTTTTCCAAATTTTCGAATATTTTTTAAATGCATGAATATTTTCTAAGTTCATTTATATTTTTAAAGTTTCTAAACTTTTTAAAATATGCAAACCATTTTAAAATTCATGAACATTTTTTCGATTCCGATGAATAATTTTCTAAATTCATGTTTTAAATTCGCAACATTTTATATGTGTCGCTAGGCCGGCTGATTATCCCGGCTATGAGAAAGTACTGCATGATCATTTGCTTTTCTGTCTTTTCTTTATTTCTCATTAGTTTTTAATAGTCTTTCCTGTTTTTTTCTATTTGTTTTATTCTATCTTTTTTATTTTACTTTAAGAATTTTAATTCATGAAAATTTATTAATAGTCATGAACATTTGGAAAAACTATGAAGAATTTTCTGAATTCATGAGCATTTGTCTGTATTCATGATTTTTTTTAAAGATATGAACATTTTAAAGTCCATGATCTTTTTAATTTTGAACCCTTTTCAAATTTTTGAACACTTTTTGGAATCCAGAAATATTTTTTAGAAATTTGTGTTTTTTAATTCGTAACATTTTCAAAATGTGTTAAATTTAATGGAATTCTCCAACTAAAATATATGGTAGCGGTTTTTTCTTAGCTAGCAGTGTGCAAGCGGGAGTTTCATGGGCCAGCCCATATGAGTGTCGTAGCAGGAATTCGATGGTTTCAATGTGGTGGGTCTCACACAACCAACACTGGCTAACACTGATGCAGAAACGTGCAAGGAAACTACAACCACACACCTAATAACTTCACTCTCCTTTCCAAAAACATATTGTCTCCAACAACAACCCAACATGAAATACGAATAAAAAGCTACCAGATAATAGTGTAAACCCAAGCGAACGTAGATAAAATAATAACGAAACAATCGGCCACAATAACTTTCTAGAAAAATAATTAATCCCACGAGTGAAGAATGACGCGGCGAAGTGTGTGTTAGCATCTTGTCACTATATTGATACACAAAAAATGTGCTTTGCACATGCACTATTCCTAAAAAAATGTGCAACATTAACATTAAGAATTTATGTGGGCCCGTAAAACTCGAATATGAATAATGCATGTCGAATAGCTCACATTGCTCAGCCCGGGTGGCCTCGGCGGCCCAGCCCAACAACTCACATTACTAAGCCCGGGTGACCTCGGCGAACCTCCCTTCACTTCGCCCTGCTCGACGTCGGTGCTCACGCAGCCTCCGCTCGTCCGCCCCCCACCCCGGCGGCGCGTCCCCGAGACTGCCCCTGCTCTTCATCCCCTTTCCAGTACTTGCCGGTTGGGATGCCCTAGACACAGAGCACCCCCTCGCCGGCAAATGGCCCCCTCTCGCCGGAAGTGGAAGAGGGCAGCAAGGGTAGTGGTTTTTCTGAGCTAGTAGTGTGCAAGCGAGAGCTTCATGGGCCGGCCCATATGTGCGTCATAACAGCAATTCCATGGTTTCAATGTGGTGTAAGGGGCCGTTTGGTTTGTGCCAGGGTCTGCCCCGCCAACTGCAGGCGTGCCAATTTATTGGCGGCCAATTCCACCTCCCGCGTCTGGCCAAAAAATTGGCGTCGGACTGAACTAGCTTGGCTGGGCAAGGCAGGGCGCGCCAATTATTTGGCATCCATCCAAACATGTACACCACGCATGGTCAACGCCAAATTTTTGGCTGGGCATCTGATGGCATCGATCCAAACAGCCCCTAAGTTCTTTCAAGAGTCTCACACAACCACATGTGCTTTCAAGAGATTTCATTACAATTCTTACTTTTAGGAGTTACTTTTTATTTTTTTGTATCTTAAATCCATATCAGCGTATCTGTAATTCTTACGAGTATGAATAAAATTACAGGTGTTTCTAAGAAAAACCACTGACTGACATTGAGGTTGAGAAACAACTGTTTGCCCTCTAACTTAGGATCAGTGGCAAGTGAGCTTCGATCAGGCCCTGCTAGCTGCTTTAGAGGATTCTTTGCTGGCTATGCATATTTCATCGCACCTAAATCAAACTAGAAGGAAGAATGACACTTTGGAGTCCAGATGGTTGTTTATTTGCTTCTGGCACTGAGATCCTCAAGAGCAGCTACTCTGATCAATTACCAGTAAACAACCTGTAGCTAGGTTATCTGCTTGCTGGCCACCAACCTTGCTTGCCATGCATGCACTTGGTGCCTCTCAACTAACTACACAGGTTGGATGATACATAAGTAATTAAGGCTAGCAGTGCAGGATGAAACAAGAGGAGAGTATATGTATATATAGTCTTCAAATCTCCGGACCACCAGCAGCTAATTAGCCCTCCCCCTCCGGCACTGAGATTCCATCCTCTTGCGTCAATCCAATCCTCCTCACACGACGACCATGGTGAGCGCTAGGGATGTCGACACGACGACGGCGGCGAACAAGCAGCAGCAGCAGGCCACGTGCCTGGCTCCCAACCCCGGCAAGGCCACGATCCTCGCCCTGGGCCATGCTTTCCCGCAGCAGCTCGTCATGCAGGACTACGTCGTCGAGGGTTTCATGAGGAACACCAACTGCAACGACCCCGAGCTCAAGGAGAAGCTCGCCAGGCTATGTAAGATCCGTCTCAGAAAGTTCTTTTGTTGACGCATGATGATCGACCGACATATGCATGCAATGCAGGCAAGACGACGACGGTGAAGACGAGGTACGTGGTGATGTCGGACGAGATCCTCAAGAGCTACCCGGAGCTGGCCCAGGAGGGCCTGCCGACGATGAAGCAGCGGCTGGACATCTCCAACAAGGCGGTGACGCAGATGGCCACCGAGGCGTCGCTGGCCTGCATCAAGGCGTGGGGCGGCGACCTCTCGGCCATCACCCACCTCGTCTACGTCTCGTCCAGCGAGGCGCGGTTCCCCGGCGGGGACCTGCACCTGGCGCGCGCCCTGGGGCTCAGCCCGGACGTCCGCCGCGTCATGCTGGCCTTCACGGGGTGCTCCGGCGGGGTGGCGGGCCTCCGCGTCGCCAAGGGCCTCGCCGAGAGCTGCCCGGGCGCGCGCGTCCTGCTGGCCACCTCCGAGACCACCGTGGCCGGGTTCCGCCCGCCCAGCCCCGACCGGCCCTACGACCTCGTCGGGGTGGCGCTCTTCGGCGACGGCGCGGGCGCGGCCGTCGTCGGCACCGACCCAACCCCCCTGGAGAGCCCGCTCTTCGAGCTCCACTCGGCGCTGCAGCGCTTCCTCCCTGACACCGAGAAGACCATCGACGGCCGGCTGACGGAGGAGGGCATCAAGTTCCAGCTGGGGCGCGAGCTCCCCCACATCATCGAGGCGCACGTGGAGTCCTTCTGCCAGAAGCTCATCAAGGAGCACCCTGCTGCTGCGGAGGGTGACAACATGTTGACCTATGACAAGATGTTCTGGGCGGTGCACCCCGGGGGCCCGGCGATCCTGACCAAGATGGAGGGGCGGCTGGGGCTGGACGGCGGGAAGCTGCGCGCGAGCCGGAGCGCGCTCCGGGACTTTGGGAACGCGAGCAGCAACACCATCGTGTACGTGCTGGAGAACATGGTGGAGGAGAGCAGGCAGAGGACGGAGGCGCCGGCGCCGGAGCCGGAGCCGGAGGGGGCCGGTCAGGAGTGCGAGTGGGGACTCATACTGGCGTTCGGGCCGGGGATCACCTTCGAGGGGATCCTGGCAAGGAACCTCCAGGCGCGCCTAGGCGCCAACAACTAGCAGGATCGGAGGTAGGACATGAATTGCTTGCGCTTGCGTTGCGCGCACATTATAAGCTTGTTCGTGCGCGTGCACTAATTAACCTACCAGAAAGAAAGGTAATCAAATACCGAGTTTGTTTGCTTTTAGTGAGATAAGCAATGAAACACTCCTATCTCTGTTGTCCGTTCCTCTTGAAACTGGTGAGGTTTTGTTGATGGAGTTGACTACAATGCAATGCAGCGGTAGCACAAATAACTTCTCTGTGCTTATTTCACTAGAGATGGACATGATGCATTGCATGCTTTGGAAAAGGGCACTGGACTATGATGAACTAAATGATTCAAGGTCGTGCACTTGTTGGTTTGCTAATCTGTATGTGTAGGTTTCAGAGGGCCGGCGAAGCCGGTCATCGTCGACCCGGGACTCTACATGAAGAAGAAGGCAGGCAAACGCGTTCTGGGTTTATGTCACGGTGGCGGAGTGTGCCAACAGCATTCAAAACTCTGCGCTGCAAATGAAGACATGAATTGTTGCTTCGAGTTGACCCATTTGATCGTTCTTGTAAATTTGTGATCCGGAGAACTACTTAGATATTCTAGCACTAGCATGGAAATGTATACCTAGCTAGGATTCTCCATGCATCGCCAGCTCCCTAAGGATGACTAACCCCCTACGAGGGATACACCGACCTTAGAAGTTCAAATTAAGGGCAACTAACATTCCTAATAAAAGATAGAGAGGGGACACGGCCCTCGAAATCCGAGATAAGCAAGAAACAAATAGTGTACAGGTTTGGGCAGGCCGGGCAGCAACCCCCACCGGCCTGCTTCATATTTAGCTTCAACGACAAAAACGCCATCCAGCAGAGATGAAGCAATGCTGGGGGATGCTTGCAGGTTGCAACATACACTATTCTCTGACAAAGAGTAAGTAACACGCGCGAAGAAGCCGACCAACATAACGCCTGCCCCTTGCATGATACTCTCAAAGGCGGAGTCGATCCAGTGGCTCACCACACTGCATGCATACGGGTGCAAGGTTGTCAGGTACTAGATACACAGATGTCGGAATACAATGTCTAGTTTGTACTTTCTATGGGGTCTGTGCCGTTACGACATTGCTCAAGGAAAGAAGAAAGACTTAGCAAGTACACCTAAGAACATGCCGTTAAGTGATCATACCGGGCCTGACAATGACATTACATTGTTAATACTGTTGCCTTGCATTATCAATAATGTTGCGGTCGATAACTTTCAGTCCTTGAAGCATATCGATAACCTGCATTATCGGAGGCCTTTTGGTGCGGTCAGGGTTCACGCACATTAGACCTACCTGGATACATCTCTTTATTTGTTTGCAATATGTTTCTAGAGACTCATCGCATGTCGATCTTTGCAACACAACCCTCCAATTTGCGTCGATAACTTTCAGTCCTTGAAGCATGCCAAAGTTTGCGTCGAATTTGCGCCGTGTTTGTGCCGTATTTAAAATTTTCAAAAAAACATGGGCGCCGCGACTGGTGGGCATCACGCCCCCAGCGCGCGGTTTAGCGCCGGTGCGGGCGATTTTTAGTGCCTCCTGAGGGGCAAACGGGTGGAGATGCTCTTAGGCCATATGTATTTGGACGGTGGAGTAACGAATTTGAAAATGATAGGATTGAATTATTTTTCATTACACATACAGGGACAGTGAGGAGCTAGCACACATAACACAAGGGTAACATGCGGGCCCTAAACAAAGAGGGAGAAACACTACTCAGAGCAACATGATCGAGCATGACGAGCATGCATGCATGCTTATTTCAACATCACACCATCAACACGTCGATACACACTTCCTACTGACTTGACCGTTGACTCTACTTGGACCTTGACCGTTGACTCTACTTGGACCTTGACCGTTGCCCCTCCGCATGCATGCAACGTACGTACTGCATGCACAGCGATCTACGCCCTCTGTGCCGAAATATTTATAGTCAGGGAAAACTAGTACTCCCCCGTAAACTAATATAGAATGTTTAGATCACTACTTTAGTTATCTAAACGCTCTTATATTAATTTACGGAGGGAGTATAAGTTTTCACAACCATAAATATTTTGATACAGAGGGAGTAACAGTATCCGTCACGGTCATGGATGGATGCAGCCACCGCCGCCGTGTCCGATGCCACCGCCGAGTCCACCGGCGCCACCTCCGAGTCCTCCACCTCCACCGCCGAGTCCACCAAGGCCGCCTCCTCCACCGCCGAGTCCACCAAGTCCGCCCGAGCCACCGCCAAGGCCACCAAGTCCACCGGAGCCACCGCCCAGACCGCCGAGGCCACCTGCACCACCACCGCCGAGCCCGCCCGCACCGCCAAGTCCGCCAACACCACCGCCGGCTCCGCCGAGCCCGCCAACGCCTCCCATGCCAGCGAGGCCACCAATGCCCCCGATCCCTCCCACGCCGCCCCCGACACCTCCGAGGGCGCCGCCGATGCCACCTACCGCTCCGCCCAGGCCTCCCACCCCGCCGGCGCCAGCGAATCCCCCGACACCACCGCCGTACCCTCCGCCCAGGCCGCTGCCCAGGAAGGTCTTCTGGTCGCCGAGGCCGGCCGGTGCGGCCGCAGCCACGCCGACGTTCTTAGTACCCGCGGTCGTCATTGCTGTTGTCGTCGTAGTCTTGGCGGTGGCGGTGGCCGGTGCGGCCGCCACCGCAACGACGCTCTTAGTAGTTGTGGTCGTCGCGGTTGTCTTTGCAGTCTTGGCGGTGGCGGTCGCAGGGACGTCTCTCGCGTCAGCTGGCACTAGCGACGCCACCCCGAGGAGGAGGAGGACGGCCATGAAGCGGCACGCCATTGCCGCAGTAACGGTGCTCCACCTCGCCATCGATCGAGCTAACTAGCTTCGAGCTAATAAGTGGAGTGCCAAGCCGTCCATAGCGAGCCTATATATAGAGACGGACTACGGACTACGCATGCAGCTAGCCAGAGATCTCGAAGTGCCGAGAAGCAATTAATGGAGGAGGCACCGCACAGGTGAGCGGCGGGCGGGCGGCTGGCCGGAGTAAATGGGAGGCGCCAAGGCTTGCTGCTACCGCAGAGCCAATGCCTATCTATCAGAATTCAGTAGAGCGGCAACAGAGTTCACGTGTGACATCCTACTCGATCGCTTGCAAGTACGTGCTCGCAGAGCTTCCATTAACTCAGTGACACCATGGTCGATCGGTCGATGGAGCTCACTTTCAAGAAGGGAGGAGAGGACGCGTGTGACCGTGCACAGGCCACAGACAGCTGACGCACCTACCACCGCCGGCGATAAATAGGCCGGCCGGACTCCCTTCTTCTGCGGATCTGGAAGCCATGATTTGTCACCCATGCAACGTCCTAGCGGCAGAGCAGAGCGGCATGGGATCACGGGAGAGCAGAGCCGGCACTGTGCGTTGGTTCAGACTTCAGAGACTGCGCATATGTGTATGTGAACTAGTCTGGGGGATTTAATGCTTTGTCGATCGGATTTGCCTTGCAACTGAGGATAATTTTAGGGTCTGTTGATTTACTGGGGATGGCACTATCAGTAGAAAGTAGAAACCTGAGCTTTCTGAACATTGAGTTCTTGCGTCAGTGAGAGCGCTTCACTGCAGGTCATTGCTTCTAGAATTTCTGGGTCGGTCAGGTCAACCGATGCTCGCTTCCTGTGCAGCAGCGCTTAGGGCATCTCCAGCCGTTGGCTCCCCGGGAGGGGCAAAAAATCGCCCCTGGGGCGCACCGGCGCTAAACCGCGCACTGGGGCCGTGATGCCCCCCAGTCGCGGCGTCCACGGTTAGTCAAAAAATACAAATACGGCGCAAAAATGACTCAAATTTAACGCAAACATCGGCGAGTTCATTCAAACTTAAACATATTTTTTAAAAAAAGAAAAAAACTATCACGGGCTACCCCCGCCGTCTCCCTCGCCGCCCGCCTCGCCGCCCGCCCACGCGGTTCTACATGCCGAGGAGGCTGTAGAACCGCGTGTAGTCACCGCCGTCATCGTCATCGTCGTCGTCGTCGCCGCCACCCCCGCCCCCGCCTACGCCTCCGCCGTCCCTGCTGCAACCCTCCCCCGGTTGGCGCGGCGGGTTGGACGGTCCGGGGGCGTCTTCGTCGTCATCGCTGTCGAGGACGACGACGCCGTGCTCGTCCTCGCGCCCACGCTTGCTGGCGGCGATCTCCTCCAGGGCCCGGCGCTGCGGGACCATCTCGTTGCGGAGGTAGTCGTCCCGCGCCCACCGCATGGTGTCCTCGTCGGAGAAGCCGCGCCGGGCTACCTCCTCGTACTCCGCGGGCCTCGTAAAGGAGGCGAGTCTCGTCTTCATGAAGATGGCGGCGGCCGAAGCCGTTCGCCGCCGCGCCGTCGCCTGGGAAGCGCTCGGCCATGGGTGTGAACTGGAGACGGCGAAAGAGAGGAGAGGAGAGGGAGGAACGACGACGGCGGGAGAGTGTGATGAGTCGCCGAGCACGTCGGGCCGCGTCATATATAAGCCGAGGCGCGCGTGCCACCGTGTGTACACGTGGCGGGCGAGGCAGGGCGAGGGACGCGCGTCGTCCGGTCTTCACTGCGCCACCCGTGAGCATCAATGGCAGGCTGATCGGCGCGGTAGCGCGCGACAGCTTTGGCATTGATTCGCCGCGGGAAACGAGGCGATGAGGACGACGAAGGGCCGAGAAGAGAGCCGTGTCGCTGACGCGGCGGGCCGGGCTTTTTCACGCCAAAACAGTTCGCCCGGTGCCCCCGAGCGCCCCCAGCGCGCCGGGTTCGGGCTGGGTCCGCCGGCGCTGTTTTCGGCCCGAGCCGACGAAAATCGGACTCCTGAGGACGCGACTGGGCCGTTTTTTCGGCACCGGCGCGAAAAGAGCACCTGGGAAGGCCTTCCTGAGGGCGCGGCTGGAGATGCCCTTATAACACAAGCTTCCTGTACGTGGGGTGGGGATTCAGACCTCATCATTTCTCAGATCAACACAAGCTTCGAGGCAAAGGATCTTTCATGCCGGAAGAAGTCTGACGGCTTGCAGATCGGTTTGACGGACGGAGTTCCCAGAGGACAAGGAGGAAACCCGTCGCATCATTCACCGATCTCAGGCCTACACCAGATAACTGTACAAGCAAAACGTCACCCGCAATTTTTCAGCATTGTGTATATCCAGAGGAAGGTTGGAAAATTCTCGAGGAAATCCGCTCCGGCACATGCGGGCAGCATCATGCTACACCTCAGACATTGGTTTGCAAAGCTTTTCGATATGGTTTCTTCTGGCTGACCAGGAAGCAGAACAGAGACGATCTGGTCAAGAAATGCAGTGAGTGTCAGTGCTTCGCCAAGCAAAGTCACATCACAGCCACAACCCTCAAAATAATCCTTATCACTTGGTTGTTCACGGTCTGAAGGTTGAATATGGTAGGACCTGTGAAGACGGTCCTAAGAAATTTCAAATATCTCCTCATAGTTGTCGACAAATTCACCAAATGGATCGGAGCGAAGCAGGTTACAAGCCATGCCCTGGGCCGACAATCAAATACTCCCTCTGTACCAAAATATAAGAGCGTTTTTAACACTAGTATAGTGTAAAAAACGTTCTTATATTTTGGGACGGAGGGAGTACGTATCAGAAATCATACATTATTTATGCATGACTCACAACATCATCACAGATAACAGCGCCAATTTCAAATCCAAGCAGTTCAAAGACTACTCCAGCAGCCGTCGGATCAAGCTCGACTTTGCATCGGTAGCTCAGCCGCAGTCCAATGGGCAAGTCAAACTCTCTGATGGTCTGGTACCTGGGGCTTGAAGCACATAATCCGGACGCCGCTGGAGGATGTCATACGGAATCGGGTGGCCGAGTAGTCTCCCGTCCTCTGGAGCTTACTCACAACACCGAGCAGTTCTACTGGCTATACTCCCTTCTCTATGGTTTACGGGTCGGAGGCCGTCCTCCCCAACGACCTCGAGTATGATGCATCTCGCGTAGCTCACTATGTCGAGGCAGAGCAGAGCTGCAGCGTGAGGACACTCAATCGCTTGGAAGAAAAGGGTAGGTCGCCATGGCAAGATCGGCTATCTAGCAGCAGCTACATCACTACCATGGACGGCAAGTGCGAGGCCAAGCTTTTAATGTCGATGACCTCGTTGTCAGAGGAGAAGTCTTTGTCCAAGAGGAGGAATAGGCTAGAAAAAGTTATGTAAGTTATGTTTTAGGGGAAGGGCTAGGTGCAAAAACCTTAAACTTCTCAAGAAAAGAACATGCCGAGTTATGTTTTAGGGGACGTCTGGAGAGTTATGTTTATGGGACGTATGAGGAGTTGAGTTTGCTTTTTTGAACCGTATGAGGAGTCAAGTTTTAGAAGAAAGGCGGAGATGCGAACGTTCATCCGACATTTTCTATCTGAAAGAAAAAAGGTACGGAGTAGGAGCGCAAACGGCAGCCAGCTTCGTCCCACGAAACTCATCAATTAGCTTAAAAGAAGGGGCTCAACACTTGTGTAAAATTAACACTATATTTGTATTATGCTATCATCTCCTAGCATGCCCTGTTTATATCCCTAGCATGGAGCAAATGTCAGTTAGTGACCATGCACCAGAACGTTTAGATCGCAGTTGTTGAACTGCGTGGTTTCTGTCCAGCAAATTTTCCTCAAGTGGATGACCTAAGGTTTATCAATCCGTGGGAGGCGTAGGATGAAGATGGTCTCTCTCAAACAACCCTGCAACCAAATAACAAAGAGTCTCTTATGTCCCCAACACACCCAATACAATGGTAAATTGTATAGGTGC
Source organism: Aegilops sharonensis (assembly GCA_904067115.1). Classification (NCBI taxonomy): domain Eukaryota; kingdom Viridiplantae; phylum Streptophyta; class Magnoliopsida; order Poales; family Poaceae; genus Aegilops; species Aegilops sharonensis. The sequence goes on along the minus strand of LR880970.1, from coordinate 4,520,022 downwards.
ACTAGTTCGGCGAGGAGATGGTGATACAAGTGCAATATGGATGGTAGATATAGNTACGGGTCGGAGGCCGTCCTCCCCAACGACCTCGAGTATGATGCATCTCGCGTAGCTCACTATGTCGAGGCAGAGCAGAGCTGCAGCGTGAGGACACTCAATCGCTTGGAAGAAAAGGGTAGGTCGCCATGGCAAGATCGGCTATCTAGCAGCAGCTACATCACTACCATGGACGGCAAGTGCGAGGCCAAGCTTTTAATGTCGATGACCTCGTTGTCAGAGGAGAAGTCTTTGTCCAAGAGGAGGAATAGGCTAGAAAAAGTTATGTAAGTTATGTTTTAGGGGAAGGGCTAGGTGCAAAAACCTTAAACTTCTCAAGAAAAGAACATGCCGAGTTATGTTTTAGGGGACGTCTGGAGAGTTATGTTTATGGGACGTATGAGGAGTTGAGTTTGCTTTTTTGAACCGTATGAGGAGTCAAGTTTTAGAAGAAAGGCGGAGATGCGAACGTTCATCCGACATTTTCTATCTGAAAGAAAAAAGGTACGGAGTAGGAGCGCAAACGGCAGCCAGCTTCGTCCCACGAAACTCATCAATTAGCTTAAAAGAAGGGGCTCAACACTTGTGTAAAATTAACACTATATTTGTATTATGCTATCATCTCCTAGCATGCCCTGTTTATATCCCTAGCATGGAGCAAATGTCAGTTAGTGACCATGCACCAGAACGTTTAGATCGCAGTTGTTGAACTGCGTGGTTTCTGTCCAGCAAATTTTCCTCAAGTGGATGACCTAAGGTTTATCAATCCGTGGGAGGCGTAGGATGAAGATGGTCTCTCTCAAACAACCCTGCAACCAAATAACAAAGAGTCTCTTATGTCCCCAACACACCCAATACAATGGTAAATTGTATAGGTGCACTAGTTCGGCGAGGAGATGGTGATACAAGTGCAATATGGATGGTAGATATAGATTTTCGTAATCTGAAAATGTAAAAACAGCAAGGTAGCAAGTGGTAAAAGTGAGCGAAAACGGTATAGCATGCTTCGAAACAAGGCCTAAGGTTCATACTTTCACTAGTGCAAGTTCTCTCAACAATGATAACATAATTAGGTCATATAACAATCCCTCAACGTGCAACAAAGAGTCACTCCAAAGTCACTAATAGCTGAGAACAAACGAAGAGATTATTGTAGGGTATGAAACCACCTCAAAGTTATTCTTTCCGATCAATCCATTGGGCTATTCTTATAAGTGTCACAAACAGCCCTAGAGTTCATAGTAAAATAACACCTTAAGACACACATCAACAAAAACCCTAATGTCACCTAGATACTCCAATGTCACATCAAGTATCCATGGATTTGATTATACGATATGCGTCACACAATCTTAGATTCATCTATTCAAACCAACACAAAGAACTTCAAATAGTGCCCCAAAGTTTCTACCAGAGAGTCAAGATGAAAACATGTGCCAACCCCTATGCATAGATTCCCAAGGTCACGGAACCCGCAAGTTGATCACCAAAACATACATCAAGTGGATCAATAGAATACCCCATTGTCACCACGGGTATCCCACGCAAGACATACATCAAGTGTTCTCAAATCCTTAAAGACTCAATCCAATAAGATAACTTCAAAGGGAAAACTCAATC
>LR880970.1:4488167-4505444 GCA_904067115.1 Aegilops sharonensis | reverse complement strand
GATCGATTGCGCCGCCTGTTCTCCCAGCTGGGGAACAGTTTTCCTGCTTTTTTGGCTGCCCCTTGGCTTGAGCTCGAGCTCGACTCTTTATGTGCTTGATATGACTTCTTGATTTGGCGCTCATAGTCGGAGTCAATATGCGGGGGAGCTGGTGCTCTAGCCATATGAATAAAGTGGTCAACGACATGCTTAGGTACAATCTCCTTGGCGGCGGTGGCGGTTTTAGTCCAAAATGGGCCCACAGTTTGGCTTGCACTTTGGCTTCGTTTTCCTCCTCAGTCAGGTCGTAAGGCCAACGAGGAAGAGGTTTGAGGCTTGGACCAAATTGGTATCTCTTGCCTCCTTTACTTGTACCACTAGCCGCTGGAGCTGCAGCGGCTCTCTTCGGCTGTTACTTAGGTGGTGGAGACGGCTGACGCGGTGCCTGACTTGGAGGAGGAGGACTGGGCTGACGCGGTGCCGTACTTGGAGGAGAAGGAGTGTGCTCATGCGGTGTCAGACTTGGAGGAGCAGGAGTGGGCTCACGCGTTGGCAGACTTGGAAGAGCAGGAGTCTACAGAGGCGGTGGCTGACTTGGAGGAGCTGGAGTCGACTGCTGATGCAGTGGCGGACTTGGAGGTGGAACTGGCTGACGCGGTGTCGGTGGCCTTGGAAAGATGATGCAATCCTTTCTCCATAGAATGATCCGATGTATGGCCGCTCCCAGTGTGCGCTCGTCGTCACCTCCAGGAATGTCAAACTCTAGCCCCGAATATTGTGCTACCACTTCATCAACCGCGACACAAGCATAGCCAGATGGAAGCAGATTGCAATGGAAGGTTGCTTCATGGGGATTTGTATAAGCAACGATGTCCGCTACCTTCATGTTTATGTTCTTCATTTTTAAGTGTAGCTCAAAATTAGTGTTACCCATGATGTCATCCAAAGGGTATCTATCCAGCAGTGCCTCATCGCCCGGGGCGGAACCTACGCTGCTTCTCGGGATGGATGGGACGGTGCTATCCAATGCTGGATCTGCTAGCTGATGCTGCTGCTGAGACCCCCTTTCCTGGCTAATTTCGTCGATCTGCTGTTGCTACTGCAGCTGGAAAGCAAGTGCCAACTCCGCGTGCACTGATTCTAGGCCTTGAAGGCGGTCTGCTTCCTGCTTCCTCTACTCCTCCTCAAGCTTCTTCTTCTTCTCCTCCGCCATCTTCCTTCTCGCACGACTTCTGTAGTCTGTGTTCCTGTCTGCAAACCACGGAACAACGCCTTTGCCTCGTCTTCTCCCGGGTGTTCAGGGTTCTTCAGGGTGTGCGTCAGCTCGTCGTTCTCTCTGTTGGGCGTGAACACCCCCGTTCGTGCCTCTTCGGTTGCAACAAGTAAATGGTCGGTGGCTTCTTTAAGACTTGCCCGCTCCAAAACCTCGCCTATCTTTGGGTCCAACGACCCCCATGCGCATAGAACTAAGTCCTGACACTGGGGGCCAGCTCAATGTAATTGGAGTGACCCCTGCCTCCACCATCTGTTGCTCAACGAGATCCCACTTAGGCTGGACCACCTCATAGCTGATACGTCTCCAACACACCTACTTTTTCTCACGCTTTTCCTCTTGTATTGAACTCTAATTTGCATGATTTGAATGAAACTAACCCCGGACTGACGCTGTGTTCAGCAAAACTACCATGGTGTTGTTTTTGTGCAGAAATAAAAGTTCTCGGAATGGAACGAAACTTTGCAAGGATTTTTTATATCAATAATAAGAATTTCTGGAGCCAAGACCTGCCGGAGAGGGGCACCTGGGTGGGCACAACCCACCAGGGTGCGCCCCCCACGCCTGGAGCGCCCAGGTGGGTTGGGTTGTACCCACCTGGTGGCCTCGCAGACGACCCCCCTGATACTACAAAATCACATATTTCCAGAAAAAAATCAAGGAGAAAGAATTATCACGATCCACGAGACGGAGCCACCGCCAAGCCTTGTTCTTCCTTGGGAGGGCAGATCTAGAGTCCGTTTGGGGCAATAGATAGGGGGATCTTCGTTCTTCGTCACCACCAACCCATCTCCATCACCAATTCCATGATGCTCCCCACCGAGAGTGAGTAATTCCTTCGTAGGCTCACTAGTCGGTGAGGAGTTGGATGAGATTCATCATGTAATCGACTTAGTTTTGTTAGGGCCTGATCCCTAGTAATCCACTATGTTCTTAGATTGATGTTGTTATGACTTTGCTATGCTTCATGCTTGTCACTTTGGGCGTGAGTGCCATGAACTCAAATCTGAACCGTTTATGAATTCATCATTATATCCATGTTTTAGATCTGATCTTGCACGTTATAGTCACCTACTACGGTTATGATCCGACAACCCCGGAGTGACAACAACCGGGCCCACTCTTGGTGATGACCGTAGTTTGAGGAGTTCATGTATTCACTATGTGTTAATGCTTTGTTCCGGTTCTCTATTAAAAGGAGGCCTTAATATCCCTTAGTTTTCAATATGGACCCCGCTGCATTATATGAGTATTTACGGAATACATGCAAGTTCTTTTAATAAAGCACGTATGACTATTTACGGAATACATGCCTACATTATATCTATGAACTGGAGCTAGTGCCGTATCGCCCTAGGTTATAACTGTCACATGATGAATATCATCCAACGAGTCACCGATCCAATGCCTATGAATTTATCATATATTGTTCTTGCTAAGTTACTACCGTTGCTACTGCTACCGTTACTGCTACAATATCATTGTTATCACTGTTACTGTTACTATTACTACTGCTGCTATCATCAAAACTATCATACTACTGTGCTACTAATCACCTTGCTGCAGATAATTAATGTTCAGGTGTGGTTGAATTGACAACTCAGCTGCTAATACCTTCAAATATTCTTTGGCTCCCCTTGTGTTGAATCTATAAATTTGGGTTGAATACTCTACCCTCGAAAACTGTTGCGATCCCATATACTTGTGGGTTATCAAGACCTTTTTCTGGCGCCGTTGCCAGGGAGCATAGCTATATTTGTTGAGTCACTTGGGATTATTATCAATTTATCACTATGATGAATCTGAAGGATGCTAAGACTAAGATTTTTCCCTCAAAGACGAGAGGAGGTAAGGAACTGCCATCCAGTTCTGCTTTAGATTCACCTTCTGTTATGAGTAAACTTGCACCACCACCACATGCTATTAATTCTGATATGTCGCAAGTTATTGATGATGCTACTTATACTATGAATGATGCTTATGATGATGCTAGTACCATGCTCGATAACGATGATGTGACACTTGGTGAATTTCTTGATGAACAAATTGCTAGAGTAATACAACATGATGTTGTTGAATCTGATGATGAGCTTGAAACTGAAACTCCTGAAACACTTGCTAGAGCTAGCCCTCCTAGATATGAATTTCCTAAGGTACCGGAAGGCTATGTTATGAGTGAAGAGGCAACTAGAGATATTCTTGCTTGTAAGGATAGAGATGATCTAGAGAAATTATTACACAAGTACAAAAAAAATCTCCGAATGCTAGAATGAAATGTGATCCTAAGTTTGCTACTTCGACTATCTTTATTAATGATAAGGATTATGAATTCTCTGTCGACCCAGAGTTAATTACTTTGGTTGAATCTGAACCTTTCCATGGTTATGAAACTGAAACTATTGTGGCACATCTTACTAAATTGAATGATATAGCTACCCTTTTTACTCATGATGAGAAAACTCGATACTACTTTATTCTCAAATTATTTCCTTTTTCATTAAAGGGTGATGCTAAAGCTTGGTACAATACTCTTGCTCCTGGTTGTGTGTGTAGTCCCCAGGATATGATTTACTACTTCTCTGAAAAATATTTTCCTGCTCATAAGAAACAAGCTGCCTTACAGGAAATATTTAACTTTGTTCAAACTAAAGAAGAGAGTCTCCCACAAGCTTGGGGGAGGCTTCTCTAATTGTTTAATGCTTTGCCTGATAATCCTCTTAAGAAAAATGAAATACTTGATATCTTCTATAATGGACTAACCGATGCTTCTAGGGACTTCCTAGATAGTTGTGCTGGTTGTGTTTTCAGGGAATGAACTATTGCTCAAGCTGAAGAATTATTGAATAACATATTGAAAAATTATGATGATTGGACTATTCCTGAACCACCGCCTAAAACCACTCCAAATAAGAGGGGTATATTATATCTCCGTCCCGATGATATGCAAGAGGCAAAGAAATCTATGAAAGAAAAAGGTGTTAAAGCTGAGGATGTTAAAAATTTACCTCCTATTTAAGAAATATATGGGCTTGAAGCACCACCACCACCCAAGGTGGTAGAGGTAAAAACTTTAATGAAATTCAATGATAGTGATGATCCCCATAATAAACATCCTAGAAAATGCATTTATGAGTTTGATAATTACATTAGAAAGCAATATCACTTTAATGCAAATGTTATGAAACAATTGAAATATAATTCTAATATGAATGCTCGCTTGAGTGTTTTGTTACTTAGAATCTCAAATGATGTAAGAGGTGTTGGAAAACATGCTTCTATGGTTCAAACCCAGTTAGAACAAGTTGCTAAATCACAAAGAGAATTACTTGATGAAATGAATCATAATATACATGACTTTGCTGTTAGAGATGCAACTAGAGGAGGTAAAATAACTCAGGAACCATAGGGATACCCAAAAAGAATTGAACAAGATCCGCAAAGAAATAACACTAGTGCACCTAGTCCTTCTAAGAAGAAAAAGAAAAAGAAAAATGATAGGACTTTGCATGCTTCTAGTGAACCTGAAATAGACAAACCTCCTGATAATGAAAATGAAACTTCTACTCTGATACCGAAACTCAATCTGGTAATGAACATCCACCTAGTGATAATGAAAAAGAAAATGATGAGGTTCATGAAGACACTCAACCAAATAATGATAAAGAACCAGATACGGATGTTGAGATAGAACCACCTGTTGATCTTGATAACCCACAAGCTAAAAATAAAAGATATGATAAAAGAGACTTTGTTACTATAAAACACGGTAAAGAAAGAGAACTGTGGGTTCAAAAACCTATGCCTTTTCCACCTAAGTCAACTAAAAAGAATGATGATGAAGAATTTGAACGCTTTGCTGAAATGCTGAGGCCAGTCTTTTTGCGTACTCGCTTGACTGGCATCTTAAAAATGCCTCCTTATGCAAAGTATATGAAAGACATCATCACAAATAAGAGAAAAATACCAGAAGATGAAATCTCCACTATGCTTGCTAATTATACTTTTAAAGATGGAGTACCTTAAAAACTTGAAGATCCGGGTATACCAACTATACCTTGCTCTATCAAAAAGAATTATGTGAAAACTGCTTTGTGTGATTTAGGAGCTGGTGTTAGTGTTATGCCTTTCTCTTTATATAAAATACATGACTTGAATAAACTCACACCTACTGAAATATCTTTGCAAATGGCTGACAAATCAACTGCAATACCTATAGGTATCTGTGAGGATGTGCCCGTTGTTGTTGCTAATGTTACTATTTTGACTGACTTTGTTATACTTGAGATGCCCGAGGACGACAACATGTCGATTATCCTTGGTAGACCCTTCTTTAATACCGCAGTGTCCCTACTTTTTGTTCTCTGTTTTTGTTAGTTAAATAAAATAAAATGTCATGCTTTGTCTGTTTTCTGAATTTCCCGTGCAATAAAAAATGACCCAAAAATAAAAGTTCTCAGAATGCCCTGAAAATTTAACACGATTTTTTTTCTGAATATTTCTGAATTTCTGGTGCAAATAATACCAGAGGGAGGTGCACCAGGTGGGCACAACCCACCTGGCGCGCCAGGACCCGTAGGACCGCCATGGTGGGTTGTGGTCCCCACGTGCCCCCCCTCACTTATCTCTTTAGCCCACATCATCACTTACCAACAGAAAAAAAATCTCCATTGCTTTCTCTCCTGTCTTCTTGAGCTCAAACCCGCGGATTTTGATCTCTTTGCTCGAAGCTCCGTTTCCGAAACTGTTTTGGGGGATTGTTGCTTGGTATGTGACTCCACCATTTGTCCAATTAGTTTTTGTTTTAGTGGTTTATACTTTGAATAATTAGCTACTCTTGGTGCTGCTTTAGATGAGCTTGCATGTTGAATTCTTAGTGTTCTAAGTAGTTTGAATGCTTGCTGTGGCCTCTATGTATCCCTAGGAGTGGTTGCTATCAATTTGTGAAGTTTTGTTGGAAAAATTTCGTGAACTAAAAATTCAGATTTTTACTCATCGGAAAAATTGTATGCGGACATGAATATCTTCAGGAAGTTTGGCTCGAAGAAGAACTCCAAGGCTGTTATTGGGGAGTCTTCTGACAGTGATCTCCACCCTCGGAGATTGGCGGAAGTACGGCCGTGCGAATGGCCGCACACCCCGTTCCTACAAGAGGCTGGAATTTTTGAGGAGTTCATGCAATATATTGCTAATATGTGCCTCACCGACTTCATCACAGATGAGTGTGACCAGTACCAAATTCTCACAAACAACTTTGTTCAAAGTTTTAGTTTCCTGCCTATGAATAATCCTCCTGAAGTGAGCTTTGATTTATATGCGGAAATCCATCAGATACCACTTACTGATTTTTGTAACATATGCATGATCCCTTCTGATGGGAGCTTGGCTGAGCCTAGGCTGGCCGAGTTTGAGGCCTTTTATCGCACTTTGACGGTGGGTGATGAGAGAGGAGTGTCAGCCATCACTGCCGCTGGCTTACATTTTCCTACTGTTTGTTACTTTGCACTTTTCATTGCAAAATGCTTTCTTGCTAGGGAGAAGGTGGGTGCAGTTAGTTCACCAGACCTTGCTGTTTTATGTCTGCACTTGAGGGCGACAACACGCATAGCTCGGGAGCTATCGTGGCTCGTCGCCTGCATCTTAATAAATCCCAGGGTAAAATACATAGTGGGATTTTTGCTACTCGTTTGGAGGCTCACATCGAGGTTGAGATACGCCCTCATGATCACCCTCTGACCAAAGTTTACCTCGACCATGCAGCCATGGATCACCACCATTTTACTGATATCGAATCTCCTCACATCCCTATTCCGTATAACCTGGTTTTTAGTGTAAGAACTCATGATATTATTATGTTGCCTGCTCTGCTTTGTTTGATTGTGTTGCCAGGGGCGGATATAGGATTATGCCTGCAGACACCATCGCCTACCGGAACGCTCAGGCTGCTGCAGAGGCAGCACAGGAGGAGCCTCAGCAGTGGGATGAGTGGATGCCCGCTCCTCAGTACCCCTACTACCCTCCAGGCTACTGACCGATTACCAACTTAGGCCAAAAGCCTAAGCTTGGGGGAGTACGTGTTTCTCACTGACATTATATTCATGTTCATGCACATCATTCTATTAGTCGGTGTTCACACTTTTTCACAGTACCATCCATGCTTAGATTTATTTTTCTTGCTTTCTTCTTGTGTGTTTGAAAAACTTTAGAATAACCAAAAAAATAGTTGTAGTAATTTACTTTCTATGCATGCTTAGTAGTAGTATTAAAAATAAAACCCAAAAAGATTTCCTTTTTCTTCTTTTGCTTGTTGGGAGCTTTCCCGTGTAAATGGTTTTTCTCGTTTTTGCTTTTCCCTTTTATTTGCCTGTTCTGGAAAATCAAAAACTCCAAAAATATTTCAGTGTGTTTCTCTGAACTTCTTTTCTTTTTATTTGAGTCTTACCAACGAGAAGACCATGATGAAAATGTTGAGTGGCTCTCATATGAATAATTGTTGAACTAATAAGAGCACATTTTACCTTGTCTTCTCCCGTTGAATAAAATGTCTTGCAGATTCTAGCTTAATCCTTGGCACTCTTGCACTATTATTATTTTCATATCATTCGGTCATGCAAGTGAAAGGCAATAATTATGACATTCGATGAACTGGCCGTGGCAGGAAGAAACTGGTATGAACTCGACTTGTTCTGTTTTTGTAAATATGTTCAACCTAGTATCCATGATTCAGCCCATTATGATTAAACATGTTTGTAATGACAATTAGAGATTATAGTTTCTCATGCCATGCATAAGTAGCTGGAAGTGAATAATGATTTATCTTGGATATCAACATAGCGTTAAAATGATTGTGATGTAGTATGATGATATGGTATCCTCCTCTGAATGTTCGAGTGGCTTGACTTGGCACATTGATGTCTACTACAGAACCTTCTTCTTGTAGACGTTGTTGGGCCTCCAAGTGCAGAGGTTTGTAGGACAGTAGCAAATTTCCCTCAAGTGGATGACCTAAGGTTTATCAACCCATGGGAGGCGTAGGATGAAGATGGTCTCTCTCAAACAACCCTGCAACCAAATAACAAAGAGTCTCTTGTGTCCCCAACACACCCAATACAATGGCAAATTGTATAGGTGCACTAGTTCGGCGAAGAGATGGTGATACAAGTGCAATATGGATAGTAGATACAGGTTTTTGTAATCTGAAAATATAAAAACAGCAAGGTAATTAACTAATGATAAAGTGAGCGTAAAAGGTATTGCAATGGTAGGAAACAAGGCATAGGGTTCATACTTTCACTACTGCAAGTTCTCTCAACAATAATAACATAGATAGATCATATAACAATCCCTCAACATGCAACAAAGAGTCACTCCAAAGCCACTAATAGCGGAGAACAAACGAAGAGATTATGGTAGGGTACGAAACCACCTCAAAGTTATCCTTTCTGTTCTATCTATTCAAGAGTCCGTAGTAACAGAACATGAAGCTATTCTTTCTGTTCAATCTATCATAGAGTTCATACTAGAATAACACCTTAAGACACAAATCAACCAAAACCCTAATGTCACCTAGATACTCCATTGTCACCTCAAGTATCTGTGGGCATGATTATAGGATATGCATCACACAATCTCAGATTCATCTATTCAACCAACACAAAGTACTTCAAAGAGTGCCCCAAAGTTTCTACCGGAGAGTCAAGACAAAAACGTGTGCCAACCCCTATGCATAGGTTCATGGGCGGAACCCGCAAGTTGATCACCAAAACATACATCAAGTGGATCACGTGATATCCCATTGTCACCACAGATACGCACGGCAAGACATACATCAAGTGTTCTCAAATCATTAAAGACTCAATCCGACAAGATAACTTCAAGAGGAAAACTCAATTCATCACAAGAGACTAGAGGGGGAGAAACATCATAAGATCCAACTATAATAGCAAAGCTCGCGATACATCAAGATCGTGCCATAGAGAGAACACGAGAGAGAGAGAGAGAGAGAGAGAGAGAGAGAGAGAGAGAGATCAAACACATAGCTACTGGTACATACCCTCAGCCCTGAGGGTGAACTACTCCCTCCTCGTCATGGAGAGCCGCGGGATGATGAAGATGGCCACCGGTGAGGGATCCCCCCTCCGGCAGGGTGCCGGAACGGGCTCCCGAGAGGTTTTTGGTGGCTACAGAGGCTTGCGGCGGCGGAACTCCCGATCTATCTCCGTCTTTGATGTTTTTTGGGTATATAAGAATATATAGGCGAAAGAAGTCGGTCTGGGGACGCTCGAGGGTCTCATGAGATAGGGGGGCGCGCCCAGGGGGTGGGCGCGCCCTCCTATCTCCTGGCCTCCTCGAAGCTTCCCTGGCTTGTACTCCAAGTCTCCTGGATCATGTTCGTTCCAAAACTCACGCTCCCGAAGGTTTCATTCCGTTTGGACTCTGTTTGATATTCCTTTTCTGTGAAACACTGAAATAGGCAATAAAACAACAATATGGGCTGGGCATCCGGTTAATAGGTTAGTCCCAAAAGTAATATAAAAGTGTGTAATAAAGCCCGTAATCATTCAAAACAGATAATAAAATAGCATGAATGCTTCATAAATTATAGATACGTTGGAGACGTATCAGCATCCCCAAGCTTAATTCTTGCTCGTCATCGAGTAGGTAAATGATAAAAGAAAGATTTATGAAGTGTGAATGCTAGTAGGTGCACAAGTTTGATCAATGATAATTTCAATCACCTTTTCTAGCATGATTATATGTCATAACAGTAGTTCATCTCATAAAACTTCTCACGATCAAGTAACAAGCTATTCACATGTTAAAGCATAGACCATAAGCTTTCTTGAAAACTAGCAAGCTTCATTCTCGGTCATCAAACAATTGCAATTCATCTTATTTTCAGGAAGGGTCTATGTCAGAGCTTTGATTTATCAAACTCCACATACTCAGCAATCATATAGTCTTCTACAATTGCTAACACTCACGCAATACTTATGGTTATGGAGTTTTAATCGGACACTGAGAAAGATAGGGGCTTATAGTGTTGCCTCCCAACGTATTCACCTTTGGGTGATGTCAACAATAATATTTCATGCTAACTTACGTCCAATTGGATATATATATCAGGATCTTTCCAACATGAGGTGCTTTCCAAAGGAAAAAATGAAAAAGGGAAAGGTGAAGATCACCATGACTCAAGCATAAAGTAAAAGACATAAATTAAAAGATAGGCCCTTCGCTGAGGGAAGCAGAGGTTGTCATGCGCTTTTATGGTTGGATGCACAAAATCTTAATGCAAAAGAACGTCACTTTATATTGCCACTTGTATATGGACCTTTATTATGCAGTCCGTCGCTTTTATTGCTTCCATAACAAGATCGTATAAAGCTTATTTTCTTCACAATAATATATCATACATATTTAGAGAGCAACTTTTATTGCTTGCACCGATGCCAACTTACTTGAAGGATCTTACTTAATCCATAGGTAGGTATGGTGGACTCTCATGGCAAAACTGGGTTTAAGGACATTTGGAGGCACGAGTAGTATCTCTACTTGGTGCAAGGAATTTGACTAGCATGAGGGGGAAAGGCAAGCTCAATATGTTTGAATGATCCATGACAATATACTTTAACTGAGATGTCAGAAAACATAACCCATTACGTTGTCTTCCTTGTCCAACATCAACTCTTTAGCATGTCATACTTAATGAGTGCTCACAATTATAAAAGATGTCTAGGATAGTGTATTTATATGTGAAATCTCTCTTCCTTCAATATTCTTTCATGAATTGTTCAAATGACCAATACAATGCTTGCTAACCTTCAATAAATTTACAACCTCTACCTCTTAGATGTGAAGTCATTACTCCCCATGGGATAAGCATATGAAACATATATAATTTCAGATTTATGACATTCAACTCATTCAACCATTTACTCATAGGATATAAGTGAAGCACACGAGTAAATGACAAACTACTCAAAAAAGATATAAGTGAAGATCAATGAGTAGCTAAATAATTATGTAACTATGTGAAGACTCTCTCTCATTTAAGAATTTCAGATCTTGGTATTTTATTCAAACAGCAAACAAAACAAAATAAAATGACAATGCAAGGATAGCACAACTCATGTGAAGAAGCAAAAACTTAGGCTCAACCGATACTAACCGATAGTGTGGTTGAAGAAGAAAGGTGGGATGCCTACCGGGGCATCCCCAAGCTTAGATGCTTGAGACTTCTTGAAATATTATCTTGGGGTGCCTTGGGAATCCCCAAGCTTGAACTTTTGTGTCTCCGTAATTCCTCTCATATCATGGTTTCTCTTTTTATCAAAAGCTTCATCCACACCAAACTCAACAAGAACTCGTGAGATAGGTTAGTATAAACCAATGCAAAAACCTTATCATTTTCTACTGTAACAAATCACTAAAATTCTTATTAAACATTGCATAGTAAATGTCTCTGCATATTTAATACTCCTATCCTCAAATAGAATCATTAAACAAGCAAACATAGGCAAACAATGCAAACATAACAGCAATCTGCCAAAATAGTACAGTCTGTAAATAATGCAAGAGTATCAATATTTCCCTAACTCCAAAAATTATGAGGAAAATACTAAGCTGTAGAAGATTTATCAGAGCTCAATATGCAAAAAATTTCAACATTATACCATTCTCTGACTTTTCTAGGTAATTTTTGCAACAGCGGTAAACTTTGTGTTTTCAAACAGCAACATGTATACTAGCAAAATAAGCATGGCAAAGGCTATCCTTGACATTTTTATTGAAAATATAGATGCAAAACATTATTCTAAATAACAGAAAGCAAATACTAACAAAAGAAAATGATGCTCCAAGCAAAACACATATCATGTGGTGAATAAAAATATAGCTCCAAGTAAAGTTACCGCTGAACGAAGACGAAAGACGGGATGCCTTCCGGGGCATCCCCAAGCTTAGGATATTGGTCGTCCTTGAATATTACCTTGGGGTGCCTCGAGTATCCCCAATCTTAGGCTCTTTCCACTCCTTATTCCATAGTCCATCGAATCTTTACCCAAAACTTGAAAACTTCACAACACAAAACTCAACAGAAAACTCGTAAGCTCCGTTAGTATAAGAAAATAAAACCACCACTTAGTTAATGTAGTGAACTCATTATAAATTCATATTGGTGTAATATCTACTGTATTCCAACTTATCTATGGTTCATACCCTCCGATACTACTCTTAGATTCATCAAAATAAGCAAACAACACAAAGAAAACAGAATCTGTCAAAAACAGAACAGTCTGTAGTAATCTGTATCAAACGTATACTTGTGGAACTCCAAAAATCCTACGAAATTAGGAAGTCCTAAGAAATTTGTGTACCAATCCAGAACAAAAAGAATCGGATCAGAAGCACATTTATGTGAATTATAAAAACTAATTTACTGGGTGCAAAAGTTTCTGATTTCCAGCAGGATCAACACAACTATCACCGCAAGCTATCCTAAAGGTCTTACTTGACACTTTATTGAAACAAAAGCTATAAAACATGATTACTACAGTAGCATAATCATGTGGACACACAACAACAGTAAGGGTAAATATTGGGTTGTCTCCCAACAAGCGCTTTTCTTTAATGCATTTCTAGCTAGGCATGATGATGACAATGATGCTCACCTAAAAGATAAGAATTGAAACATAGCGGGAGCATCATGAAGCATATGAATAGCACATTTAAGTCTAACCCACTTCCTATGCATAGGGATTTTGTGAGCAAACAACTTATGAGAACAATGATCAACTAGCATAGGAAGGCAAAACAAGCATAGCTTCAAGATTTTCAACACATAGAGAGGAAACTTGATATTATTGCAATTCCTACAAGCATACGTTACTCCCTCATAATAATTTTCAGTAGCATCATGAATGAATTCAAAAATATAACCAGCACCTAAAGCATTCTTTTCATGATCTACTCGTATAGAAAATTCACTACTCTCCACATAAGCAAAACTCTTCTCATGAATAGTAGTGGGAGCAAACTCAAAATAATTATCATGTGAGGCATAATCCAATTGAAAACTAAAATCATGATGACAAGTTTCATGGTTATCATTATTCCTAATACCATACAAGTCATCACAATAATAATCATAGATAGCAACTTTGTTCTCATAATCAATTGGGACCTCTTCCGAAATAGTGGAATCATCACTAAATAAAGTTGACACTCTACCAAATCCACTTTCATGTTCATCACAATAAGATTCAACATCCTCCAAAATAGTGGGATCACTACTTCCTAAAGTTGACACTCTTCCATACCCACTTTCATCAATATAATCATCATAAATAGGAGGCATGCTTTCAACATAATAAATTTGCTCATCAAAACTTGGGGGACTAAACATATCATATTCATCAAACATAGCATCCCCAAGCTTGTGGCTCTGCATATCATTAGCATCATGGATATTCAAGGAATTCAAACTAACAACATTGAAATCATGCTCATCATCCAAAGATTTAGTGCCAAGAATTTTAATGCATTCTTCTTCTAGCAATTGAGCACAATTTTCCTTTCCATCATTCTCACGAAAGATATTAAAAAGATGAAGCGTAAGAGGCTAACTCAAATCCATTTTTTTGTAGTTTTATTTTATAGTCTAAACTAGTGATAAAACAAGAAACAAAAAGATTTGATTGCAAGATCTAAAGATATACCTTCAAGCACTCACCTCCCCGGCAACGGCGCCAGAAAAGAGCTTAGTTGACGGGGTGTGAGTGCCGCTTACCTAGCCTCCCCGGCAACGGCACCAGAAAAGATCTTGATGTCTACTACAGAACCTTCTTCTTGTAGACGTTGTTGGGCCTCCAAGTGCAGAGGTTTGTAGGACAGTAGCAAATTTCCCTCAAGTGGATGACCTAAGGTTTATCAATCCGTGGGAGGCGTAGGATGAAGATGGTCTCTCTCAAACAACCCTGCAACCAAATAACAAAGAGTCTCTTGTGTCCCCAACACACCCAATACAATGGCAAATTATATAGGTGCACTAGTTCGGCGAAGAGATGGTGATACAAGTGCAATATGGATAGTAGATATAGGTTTTTGTAATCTGAAAATATAAAAACAGCAAGGTAACTAATGATAAAAGTGAGTGTAAACGGTATTGCAATGGTAGGAAACAAGGCATAGGGTTCATACTTTCACTAGTGCAAGTTCTCTCAACAATAATAACATAGATAGATCATATAACAATCCCTCAACATGCAACAAAGAGTCACTCCAAAGCCACTAATAGCGGAGAACAAACAAAGAGATTATGGTAGGGTACGAAGTTATCCTTTCTGTTCTATCTATTCAAGAGTCCGTAGTAAAATAATATGAAGCTATTCTTTCCGTTCAATCTATCATAGAGTTCATACTAGAATAACACCTTAAGACACAAATCAACCAAAACCCTAATGTCACCTAGATACTCCATTGTCACCTCAAGTATCCGTGGGCATGCTTATACGATATGCATCACACAATCTCAGATTCATCTATTCAACCAACACAAAGTACTTCAAAGAGTGCCCCAAAGTTTCTACCGGAGAGTCAAGACGAAAACGTGTGCCAACCCCTATGCATAGGTTCATGGGCGGAACCCGCAAGTTGATAACCAAAACATACATCAAGTGGATCACGTGATATCCCATTGTCAGCACAGATACACAGGGCAAGACATACATCAAGTGTTCTCAAATCATTAAAGATTCAATCCGACGAGATAACTTCAAGAAGAAAGCTCAATTCATCACAAGAGAGTAGAGGGGGAGAAACATCATAAGATCCAACTATAATAGCAAAGCTCGTGATACATCAAGATCGTGCCATAGAGAGAACACGAGAGAGAGAGAGATCAAACACATAGCTACTGGTACATACCCTCAGCCCCGAGGGTGAACTACTGCCTCCTCGTCATGGAGAGCACCGGGATGATGAAGATGGCCACCGGTGAGGGATCCCTTGTAACGCCCCGGATTCGATGCGCCAGGTGTCCGTCAGTTATTCGTCGTTGTTGCCATGTCATGTGCTTGCGTGTTGCATTTTGCCATGTCACCATCTGCATTTTATATCATGTCAGCATGTGCATTTCATTTTGGCATACGTGTTCGTCTCATGCATCCGAGCATTTTCCCCGTTGTCCGTTTTGCAATCCGGCACTCCTATGTCTCCCGGCGCCCCCTTTTGCCTCTTTTCGTGTGCGGGTGTTAAACTTTCTCGGAATGGCCCGAGGTTTGAAAAGCGGCCTTGGTATAGCACCGGTAGACCGCCTGTCAAGTTTCGTGCCATTTGGAGGTCGTTTGGTACTCCAACGGTTAACCGGGTAACCGCAAAAGCCTCTTTTGTGTGCAGCCCAACACCCCTTCCAACTGGCCCAAAACCCATCTAACTCACCTCCATGCTCTCGGTCGTCCGATCACGATCGTGTGGGCGAAAACCGTGCTCCATTCGGACTCTCCTAGCTCCCTCTACCTATAAAACTAGCCCCTCCCCCGAAATTCGCGGTCAAATCCCCCCTAACCCTAGTTTTTCTCCTCTGCGCCGCGCCGGACATGTCCGTCCCCGGACGGACATGTCCGCCGCCGCCCCCTCATCCAACCGGCGCGCGCCACCTGTCCGCCGCCGCCGCCCGCCTCCGCCGGCCTGTGGGGCCCGCGCCAGGCCCGCGGGGCCCGGATCCGCCGCGGCCGCCGCCCGCGGGACGCCTGCGCGCCCGCGCCCGCGCCCCCGCCGCCGTTCGCCGCCGCCAGCCATCCGTGGGTCGGCCCGGCCGCCGCCTCCGCCCCGCCGCCGGCGCCCTCGCCGCCCGACGCCGGCGCAACTCCGCCCGCGCCCGGCGCGCCTCCGCTCGCCGCCGCCTGTCCTCCGCCGCCCCGGAGCGCGCCGCCGCGCCCCGGCCGCCTCCCGCCGCCGTCCGCCGGAGCTCCTCCGCCTCCCGCCGCCGCCCGAGACCCCGGCCCCGCCGCCCGGCTTCCGCCACCGCCGGTCGCGGCCTCGCGCCTCGCCGGGCGCCGCTCGCCGCCGCACCACGGCCGTCGCCGCTGTCCATCCCCGCGCCACCCCGTCGACGTAGCTCGCCGGAGTGCGCCGCTCCTACGAGCTCCGGACGAATCCGGCCTCCCCCGTCCCCGACCCGCGTGGTCGTCCCCGTCGGCCGTTCGCCGGAGTTGCCCCGCCGCCGCAGGAAGCTCGCCGGAGCTTCCCCACCTTGGATCCGGTGGCCTGGACCAGATCCACCAGGCCCACCAACCAAACGGCCGCGCCCCGTCTTGGATCCCGCCGTCCCGTTGACTTCTCTCGGAGGGGTATAATTTCCCCTAAGTCCCAGATTTTTGTAATTATCATGCCATGTTCATGCCATCATATCTCTGCATCCATAGCTCCGTTTCGTGCGTGTAATATGTCAAACTGTTCGACTCGACGAGTACATCCTTTCATCTCATTGCATCATTTACATTGGAGCTCATCTTGATGCCCGAAATGCTGTTAGAAGAGGGCTATGTGATGTTAGTTTCAGATTCTTATCAGAACATGCACTTTTGTCATTTTTGCCATGATTGATGTGTGCACCCTATGAACTTGAGTCCTACATGTGTTTTGTAATATGACATGCCATCTTTACAGGGGTGTATGCCATGTATTTTTGTGATCTCTGTGGTGACTAGCACAAGCATGCAAACTAGGCTTCATGATGTTGCTGATTTCAACCCCTGTTCTACTGATATTTTTAGGCCATGTAAACTTGATGCTACCGAGAGATCCATGCTTATTTTGAGATACTTCAGTAAGGATGTTTTGAACATATGGTTATGCTCTATCCATCCATGCCCTTTTTTGCAATTATGGCGTGCCATAGCTTGAGTCAATCGAGCTCTACTTTTGCTATAAAACGTTTCCTGGCAGGTTGTTTACATGTTATTCAATTTTGCCAAGGTTGTTGTAGTTGATCCGTGTATGCTATGATGTTTTTCTTGCCATGTATA
>LR880970.1:4448796-4475610 GCA_904067115.1 Aegilops sharonensis | reverse complement strand
TATGCCTGGTGTTTTGTTCCACTCTTGCCGCCCTAGTTTCCGTCATATCGGTATTATGTTCCCGGATTTTGCGTCCCTAACGCGGTCGGGTGATTTATGGGACCCCCTTGACAGTTCGCTTTGAATAAGACTCCTCCAGCAAGGCCCAACCTTGGTTTTACCATTTGCCTCACCACCACCTACTTTTCCCTTGGGAGTAACTAACCCAAGGGTCATCTTTATTTAGCCCCCCCGGGCCAGTGCTTCTCTAAGTGCTGGTTCGAACCGAGCTGCCTGCGGGGCCACCTTGAGGCAACCCGAGGGTTGGTTTTACTCGTAGCTAGTCTCATCCGGTGTTGCCCTGAGAACGCGATATGTGCAGCTCCTATCGGGATTGTCGGCGCATCGGGCGGCTTTGCTGGTCTTGTTTTATTACTGTCGAAATGTCTTGTAGCCGGGATTCCGAGACTGATCGGGTCTTCCCGGGGAGAAGGAATATCCTTCGTTGATCGCGAGAGCTTATCATGGGCTAAGTTGGGACACCCCTGCAGGGTATAAACTTTCGAGAGCCGTGCCCGTGGTTATGTGGCAGATGGGAATTTGTTAATATCCGGTTGTAGTAGACTTGAAGTAAACCCTTCTAAAATACACCAACCGTGTGCGTAACCGTGAGTGTCTCTTTTCGGGGTTGATCGAGAGGAGAACACGGTTTCTGGGTTATGTCTGACGTAAGTAGGAGTTCAGGATCACTTCTTGATCATTACTAGTTGACGACCGTTCCTTTGTTTCTCTTCTCGCTCTCATTTGCGTATGTTAGCCACCATATATGCTTATTCTCTGCTGCAACCTCACCACTTTACCCCCCTTCCTTTCCCTTTAAGCTTTGCTAGTCTTGATACCCATGGTAATGGGATTGCTGAGTCCTCGTGGCTCACAGATTACTACACCACCAGTTGCAGGTACAGGTTTGCGATGATCATGACGCGAGAGCGATGTTTGCTTGTGTTGGAGTTCTTCTTCTGCTTCTTCTTCGATCAGGGGATAGGTTCCAGGTCGGCAGACTGGGCTAGCAGGGTGGATGTCGTTTGAGCTTCTGTTTATGTTTCATCCGTAGTCGGATGTTGGTCTTGTATATGATGTTGATGTATTCTTGTGGCATTTGTGCCTTATGTATGTATCCCCATCTATTATGTAATGTTGATGTAATGATATCCACCTTGCAAAAGCGTTTCAATATGCGGGTCTATCCTTGGTGGGACCTTCGAGTTCCTTTTGGATAGGGTCGCATATTGGGCGTGACATCCCCCCTCCGGCAGGGTGCCGGAACGGGCTCCCGAGAGGTTTTTGGCGGCTACAGAGGCTTGCGGCGGCTACAGAGGCTTGCGGCGGTGGAACTCCCGATCCATATTCATCTTTTATGTTTTTAGGGTATATGGGAATATATAGGCGAAAGAAGTCGGTCAGGGGACGCTCGAGGGGCCCACGAGACAGGGGGCGCGCCCAGGGGGTGGGCGCGCCGTCCTATCTCCTGGCCTCCTCGAAGCTTCCCTGGCTTGTACTCCAAGTCTCCCGGATCATGTTCGTTCCAAAAATCATGCTCCCGAAGGTTTCATTCCGTTTGGACTCCGTTTGATATTCCTTTTCTTCGAAACACTGAAATAGGCAATTAAACAACAATATGGGCTGGGCCTCTGGTTAATAGGTTAGTCCCAAAAGTAATATAAAAGTGTATAATAAAGCCCGTAATCATTCAAAACAGATAATAAAATAGCATGAATGCTTCATAAATTATAGATACGTTGGAGACGTATCACACATGGTCATGCATGTAGTCGAATCAAAACAAACATAGCCTCTATGATATTTATGTTCATGGTGTTCATATCCTACTCATGCTAGTGTCCAATGTTACTTATACATAATGCATGGTTATGATCGTTGTTGCTTTCTAGCTGGCCGCTTCTCAATCTTAATTGCTAGCCTTCGCCTGTACTAAATGGGAACTCTACTTGTACATCAAAAACCTTGAACCTAAAGTTATTCCAGATGAGTCCAGCATACCTACCTATATGCGGTATTACCCTGCCGTCCTAAGTAAATTTGCATGTGCCACCTCTAAAAACTTCTAAAAATTTATCCTTTTTGTGTGCCTAGATCGTTCATGGAACGACAGGAGGTGGTCGGTATCTTCCATGCTAAGCGGGTTATTCTCAGGTCGAGTGTTTATTCACTCGCCATCGCACGAGAAAATGGGCGGTAATATGCAAACATGAAAAAGAGTTCATCTCTAAAATAATCAAACAAAAACTCCCAATGGAGTCAAAAACTTTACTTTTATCGCTTGGGAACCTCCACTAATGTGCTTAGCATGGAAGATGCTGATAACTGATGGCCGTGAAGTGAATAAGAAGGGTGCATGTCTCAAAATATCATTTATCTCAAAAATTGAGCTCTGGCACCTCCGCAAATCACTGCTTCCCTCTGCGAAGGGACTATCTATTTACTTTTATGTTGTGTCACCACCTTCTAAAACAAGCGCCAGAAACTGAGTAGAGCATAGCTATCATGATTTATGCATTATGTGTAGCTAATGTTGGGTGCACCATGACTGGATCTTTTCTACCATGAATTACAATGTTTAGTCGCTGCTTGAACTTTGGAGGTGCTCTGCATTTATGTTTTATGGTCTCAGAAAGGGCTAGCGAGATACCACTATTGTCATATTATATCATGGTTGTTAAGACAACGTGTTGCTGTTTGAGATATTTTATTATTGCTCGCTAGCTGATTATGTCATTGATATGAGTCATTATAATCTTTAAATGTTATTGTAGACATGGTTAGTTATAATGTTGGCTGAAAACCTGAGTGCTGTTTAAGCTTATTTATGCAAACAAGAGCAAAAGAGTTCGTAAAAGTTTGTCTTTCTCTCTTTCAATTTATCAACTGAATTGTTTGAGGACAAGCAAAGGTTTAAGCTTGGGGTAGTTGATACGTCTCCAACGTATCTACTTTTTCTCATGCTTCTCCTCTTGTTTTGGACTCTAATTTGCATGATTTGAATTAAACTAACCCCGGACTGATGCTGTTTTCAGCAGAACTACCATGATGTTGTTTTTGTGCAGAAATAAAAGTTCTCGAAATGGAACGAAACTTTGCGAGGATTTTTTATATCAATAATAAGAATTTCTGGAGCCGAGACCTGCCGGAGAGGGGCACCTGGGTGGGCACAACCCACCAGGGTGTGCCCAGGTGGGTTGTACCCACTTGGTGGCCCCGCAGACGACCCCCCTGATACTATAAAATCACATATTTCCAAAAAAAAAATCAAGGAGAAAGAATTATCACGATCCACGAGATAGAGCCGCCACCATGCCCTGTTCTTGATTGGGAGGGCAGATCTAGAGTCCGTTTGGGGCTCTAGAGAGGGGGATCTTTGTTCTTCGTCATCACCAACCCATCTCCATCACCAATTCCATGATGCTCCCCACCGGGAGTGAGTAATTCCTTCGCAGGCTCACTGGTCGGTGAGGAGTTGGATGAGATTCATCATGTAATCGACTTTGTTTTGTTAGGGCCTGATCCCTATTATCCACTATGTTCTTAGATTGATGTTGTTATGACTTTGTTATGCTTAATGCTTGTCACTTTGGGCCCGGGTGCCATGAACTCAAATCTGAACCATTTATGAATTCATCATTACATCCATGTTTTAGATCCGATCTTGCACGTTATAGTCACCTACTATGGTTATGATCCGACAACCCTGGAGTGACAACAACCGGGCCCACTCTTGGTGATGATCGTAGTTTGAGGAGTTCATGTATTCACTATGTGTTAATGCTTTGTTCCGTTTCTCTATTAAAAGGAGGCCTTAATATCCCTTAGTTTCCAATATGGACCCCGCTGCCACCGGAGGGTAGGACAAAAGATGTCATGCAAGTTCTTTTAATAAAGCACGTATGACTATTTACGGAATACCTGCTTACATTATATCGATGAACTGGAGCTAGTGCCATATCGCCCTAGGTTGTAACTGTCACATGATGAATATCATCCAACGAGTCAACGATCCAATGCCTAGGAATTTATCATATATTGTTCTTGCTAAGTTACTACCGTTCCTACTGCTACCATTACTGCTAAAATATCATTGCTATCACTGTTACTGTTACTGTTACTATTGCTGCTATCATCAAAACTATCATACTACTGTGCTACTAATCACCTTGCTGCAGATAATTAATCTCCAGGTGTGGTTGAATTGACAACTCAGGTGCTAATACCTCCAAATATTCTTTGGCTCTCCTTGTGTCGAATCTATAAATTTGGGTTGAATACTCTACCCTCGAAAACTGTTGCGATCCCCTATACTTGTGGGTTATCAGTAGCCACCTGGCCCCAGCATATGGTGCCATATCTTTTTCGCGGCATTGATCTTGTATATTCTAGACCGTTCCTTAGCTACTTATGATTCCTTGAATTTCACAGAAGCGTCCCAGTGGTCTCCTTGCTTCTGCAGTGTTCCCTTGAATTCTGGAGTCTTCTTTCCCCCTTCGACGTACTTGTTCCATATAGTTTTTGTTGTGGTTGTTGAACGCTATCGTCATCTTCCTAGAAGAAGCGTTCTTGACTTTATCCACATCTGCAGCTGTGAAATGATCTGGTAGCGTGAAATATGACATGAGAGATTCCCAAAGCTGATCTTTTGCTCTTTTGTGCACAAAAGTAAGATCTGGACGTTCCTTTGCTGGCTTCTTCCATTCTTGAATGGAGATCGAGATTTGGTCCTTCACAAGAACTCCGCACTGACGAATGAACTTGCCCGCATTCTTCTTAGGCTCTAGCGGTTCGCCATTAGATTTGGTGGCATCGATGTTGTACTTTACGCCATCCTTCAACTATTTGGCGGGGCCTCGCACTGTCCTGCTGCCTTCTCCTTATTTGCTCGACCCGAAGGGCTGAAAGAAGAAAGATCGATTTGTTAATATATATATATACAAATCAATTAAAACATGTGATGGATCACCATATGCCTGCTTATATAAATATACCTCGTCGGTGTTTGTTATTTGAAGATCATCATAGTTTTGGACTTCATCGCTTCGTTCGTCTTTGTCAAATATCATATCACGCTCCCTGGTATTGTTCAGATATTGCGAGCCATCATGTTCTTCATTCTCATCTGGCCGGCTCGGGGTGCGTATGAGCTCAAACATAGCCTCTTGTCCTTCTCTGTCGGTATTGTCCGCCATAGCTTTTATTTAACTAATCCAAAAGAAATATAAAACAATTTAGTACGCATCTCAAATAATAGTAGATAATTGATATGCATCTCGAATAATAATAGATAAAAGATATGCATCTCAAAAGATAAAAATGAATCATAGTAGATAATTGTGGCACCCCGACTCAGAGCAACATGTTTACCTTGCATTGCCAGGCCAGAGATCAAGTATTCTGGCAACACACAACAACATTGTACAGAAACAACAACTTTATTGATGCTAGCGGATACGTAAGTCTGATTACATCGAGATAAGAGGCCAAGCGGCACACACGGTGCAACTGAACAGTATGTACATTATTTAATGAACATGAAGGGGCCTCGATTATGCAAACTACGTGGCAGCGGAATAACGACGAAGTGGAACTCCATAGTACAGGGACACCGACGTGGGCACGATGCTAGAGACGGCAAGCTCTCCTATCCGATCAGTCTTGCCTAAAAGCTGGCATAACACGCTAGGTCAGTACATTGAATGTACTTGCAAGCTCACAACAAACATAAGCACAATGACAAACAATATCATGACAATTAATCACATTAATGCAATGCAAGTAATACTACGGATGCAATGAAACCGATATGTGCACTGAGTTCCTCGGACTCGTTTACCAGACGGGTTACCACTGTAAACAAACGGTGATCATACCCGGATCACAACTGAAGCCAACCACTTACGATCATCACATGATCCACGGTTCATCATAAAACCAGCGCCATCAATAAATACTTAGTCTCCAAGATTAATTATAATTGTTGATCCATGGTGTAACTTACTACCGAGTTGTGTCCATAACCGAGGACACAGCTATCGATAGATTAAAATACACTCTGCAGAGGTAGCGCACTTTACCCACACTACGGAACTCAAGGGCCTCGCACTCCCATTCGGGTGGACCAACAGAGTTCCGACGAAACCCTTCCCTTGCCATGACACTCTCCCGGCCACTCTGACCCACTCCCTCTCAGGGCTAAGTCATGGGTGGCCCCATGCCTACCGAAGGCATCTTCGGCCACCGTCATGGCAAAATGGTCCCAAACGGGGACAAGGTACCATAAAAACAACGGGCACACAAGGTTATGCCTGCTTACCTGGCCAGGGTACCGCATGCCCATAACCTTCCCTCGTTGGAGGCACCGGTAAGAGGCATGAAAAAGGACCGAATCAAGACCCCCCATAAAGGTAAATGTGGTCGCACCGAAAAGAACCCGATTCAGGGGCACCATGACTTGATCAACGTTATATTAAAGTTGGATTATTATTAGGTTTAACTTGAAAATAAACTCACTACAAGCCATACGATGCCATGATCATGCAACTATTCGATATGCTCAGTATGGAACTCATAAGAACCGATCAACATCACACAAAAACTTTCTTGCACTACTCACCAACAAAACTTACTGATGTTACTACACTGGTTATTAGCAAACCTTATTTTGAGTAATTTATCTTTTATATGAAAATTTTAATTATCAAAAGAAACTACCATTACTAATCAAAGTACTTTCATTAAGCCAAAATCTTTACTCTACTTGATTAAACCACTGCATGCAATCAACCAGTAACTAAAACAAGCATAACAAGCATGACAAAGTAACTAAGCATTAAATCATAATTATTTGACTATTTTAAATGCATGAAAATTAGCTCATATTCAAGTAGAAAATCATAGATATTGAGATGACACCATCCAAATGTTATTGTGGTGTTCCTTAGTGCAGAGGAGGTTCACACTCCTCCTGGACAGCTTCAAGAGAAGTCTCTCCCTCTGAAAATATTTAAAAACCACAAAACAAAATATCAAGAACCACTCTAAAAATCACCAGAAATTCTAGGAAGCAAGGAAAAATCCACACTTTGGTGTGCTGCTAGAGCTTTCTGTAACAAACACAATGCAAAAAAGAATCAACTCATTTGGACTTATAGGGTAGGAGATATCAATGGTCAAACTTCTGGTCAAAATATTTGAATTAAATTGAAATAACATAAAACCTGGGGGAGTGATGTCGATGGCGTAAAGCCAAAAGATGCCTCCACTCGTACCTCTTCGGGTGTGAGTGGAGAGGCTGACACTGGGCTCCACCAGTCAGGAGAGAGGGGAGGGGGAGAGAAACAAAATGCGGCGGCGCTTCGCCGGAGCTCATGCCGGCGAGGAGGGGTTCTTGGGAAAAGCTGGAGGGATAGGATTGAAGAGGGGGCTACGGCGCACCTGCCTGTACCCGTGGCATGATGAGAGACGGCCGGAGCTGCTCGCAATCAACCTCGCAAGCGGCGGCGGCGGCGGCGGTCGGGTCTTGCCAGAGAGGAAGAAGGCGACGGCGAGGGACTGTTCTAGGGGCTCTATGGCTTCGGGACATCACCAGAGGGTCTCCAGGGACGTGCCTAGGTGGTTGGTTGGACTCCAGGAGGTCGGGGACGGGTGGCTAAGCTACAGGTGACACCGGTGAGATCAGGTCGGGCACGCGGCCAAAGGCCTGCCCGGCCGGGCTGCGGCTGTGCTGCTTGCTCGTGGAGGTTGGGTGGTGCTGTGGGTGGCTCTGGAACGGAGGGGAGGGCTCAATTTATAGCCGAAGGGGGAAGGGGGTACGTGTCACCGCTGGAGTTCCCTGGAAGACGGCGACAAGGGGAGTCAGCGAGGGGGTTGAGAGGCTCAGCGATCACGCGGAGGCTGTCCACGCTCGCGGATGAGCACAGGAAGCAGGGGGAGAAGAAGACAGGGGCAAGGGTGCACTGTGGCTGTTTTTCCTAGACTGCATTTAAGAAATAACTCTAGTAGCCTTTTTTCCTATTTAGAGCGAACATGGCCCACAACGATGAGGCCGGCGGTTCGGGCAAGGCATTCTGGGAGCTGTCCCAGGAGATGGAGGAAGAACCTCACCGCTATGAAGACGCCGCGGAAGACACCGATCCCGACTACACAACCCCCAGTGACATCGGGGATGACACCACTAATGGTGCCGCCGAGGATGCCACCACTGATGATGGCAGCGCACGCACATATGGCAGCCAACCGAAGAGGCAAAGGAAGGACCGGCGCCCGAACGTGCTCGGCACCGTCATGCAGGAATTTACTGAAGTGTCCTCCAGTGGGCATCCAACGGCGCCCAAAGAATTAGTCAGTGGGTACCCGGGACAACTCGGGTGCATTCTCTGGAGCACCGTCTCGATCAACACCGAGAACCTAAGGCATCATGACCGAGGGAATTTGCGCAACCTCCTCTTCACGAAGCTGCACGAACGATACAAGTTCCCTGGTGACTTCGCAAACACACGCCTCTCAGGGAATAAAGTGAACAGTGCCGCCCTCACGAAGATGAGCACGGCCCCGGCTACTTGGAGAGCCGCGTGAGGAGAAGGATTCTAAGAGGTGATAGTTATGAGAAGATCAAGGAGACAAATCCTTCGGTCAGCGAAGCTAACTACCGGGAGTTCAAGATCAAGTGCGAGAGCCACGCAACCTTGGAATGAAGTTAGTGGGGGAAAGATATGCGAGACTTGAACTTAGGGGTGCACAAACTCGGTCCCGGCGGTTACAGAGTGGCGGAACCTATATGGGACAAGGAGGACGCGGAGCGTGCCGAGCAAGGCCTACCTCCCCTCTTCGATAAATACCGTGACAAGCAGACCAGGAACTATGTCAGGGCCCGGTACAAGGTGGACCCGGTAACAAAGGAGCTTACCACGGATGCAAAGACCAAAGCGCTTGAGCTTGTTCTGGTAAGGAATACACCCCCGCGTAATTAGCTCCATATGGTTGCATTCTAATTAATGAAGCCAAATTTCTAAATGGTTCACGTTCCTTCCGCAGGACACTGAAAGCAGTTGCGCAGGATCGTCTCAGAGATCCCCTTGGGACACCACTTTAAATAGGGCGTTGAACGTAATGAAACACATGGATAAGTTTAGTGAGCCGTCGTCAGCTGGTCGTGTGGCCGGCAAAGGCTTGTCCACGAAATGGTCGGAATACTATAACGCTGGGCGAAAGGAGAGACAGACCAGCTCGGAAAGCCAGGGGCGCGAGGTTCAAGAACTCAAGGCACAAGTGACGCGGATTCCGGAGATAGTCCAAGAGCAAGTGCGAGACCAACTAGGAGCGACGATCACCGCCATTGTGCCTACCTTGATTGAAGGGCTGCAGGCGTGGATTGCGGGCGGCCAACAGGGGCCGCCCCCGATTCCCAGCTTCACGGGCAGCAACTTGCACAACGCGCCGGCACCGCCACTGGTGTCTCCGGCGGAGGCGGTATTGGTGTCTCCGGCGCTCGCGCGGGCATTGGAGCTTAATGCACCCGGGTGTGGGAAGAATACGCCGGCCGGCACCTCGGCAGCAAGCGGCCCCTCCGTCACTTGCACACCCGCCATTGGCAGTGCCTCGACATTAGCCGAGCTCGACGCCATCACGGTAACTAAGCCTCTCAGCCGATGACTTCATCTCCTTGCCTTTGACTGGGCATCCCTGATACCCTACATGTTTTCACAGGGCGTCGCCGACGTTCCATGCACTCTCCTGCACTTCTTGGGCGGCGAGTTGATCGATGTCGCCAAGGCCAGAATTTTTCAACCGGGCAACCCCGTGTTCCACGATAATCCGATGCCACCCACCGTGTATAGGGTTCAACTAGTTCGGGTGCTGCCGGGGTGCAACGACTTGTTACCTCCATTTTGACCCCCTGGGGCCGACGAAGATGATGTGATGACCCTCAGCGCCTGCTTAAGCTGGCCCCTGCTTTGTCCGAAGAGCCAGATTCGTTTGGGGGTGGGAAACACCACCCCATAGAAAACACCGCCAGTCGTGCCAGCGCCAAGCCATGGCAAGACCGCCGCAACGCTACCGCCGTCAGCTGATCCAGACATGCATATGGCACAGGATCCGGACGATGAGGACGGTACATTTACCAACTCCGATAAGTACTTCAATGAACATGGGTACAATGACGAATTCTTGGGGACTCCTTCTCAATAACCCAACCCTGCAAAAGACGACCGCGAATAGATGGTACCGCGGAGAAACCCAATGGCAACAGGCGTCGTCTGGCGTTCAGTTCTCATGAGACGCCTCCAGCTGCCGCCTTCACCGAGCCTCAGATAGCCGAGGTGCGAAATAATATCAGCCCCAACACACTCAAGAAGGCTGTCTCTGAGCAGAACTCGATCCCATTAAAGCAGATGAAGAAGGGACAGAAAAGAAAGAATAACAAGGGTGCGAGCCAGCCGGCACCGAGTACGATCCGTGCTCAGGACGGGCCATCTTCACCTAAGGATATATCGAGGAGGGTGCATGTGGCGGGTAGGCCGATGCTACCGACTAATCTGCTCAATGCTGCAACCGGTGCTATGCGGAGTCTGCATGACAGTGTTCTTTCTTTGGAGAAGCGGTGTCTCTCCGAGAATGATGTGGCATACCCGGTTTTCTTGGCCAAGGTGCCAGAGGGCAAGGGCTTTGTCGATAGCACCATCGGGGGTACGGTCGTCCTGCGGTTTGATGACATCTTCGCTATGTTTAACCTTCATCTGCTGCACTACACCCTCATTCGGCTATTTTCGCTCAGTATGGAGATGCGGATCATTAGAGACAAGACCCTGGACATCATGATAGTCGACCCCTTCTACATGCGTGCCAAGATCTTGGGCAGCGCTGGGGACCGGCAAGTCGCGAGTTCGTACCTCGAAGGCGTCATTCTGGCGAACCCAGATAAGAATAACTTCCTCGTGCCTTACTTTCCTGAGTAAGTCATCCCCTCACCGCCCCGTAACATATGATTTCTTAGATTTCGATCTTTCTTTTTTTTCTAACATTCCATATTTTGTGTAGTGACACACATTGCACACTCGTCCTCTTAAGCCCGAAATATTCCATGGCCACGTATTTCGACTCGGACCGTCAGTCGAAGAAAGACTACACAAATATCAAGAAAGTTCTTGATGATGTTCTCCCCGGCTACGCCAGATCTGGAGGCACCTTCAGGAGGCCAATTTGTAGGTACGGCAAGCACATGTTCACCCATGTAACGACATTCCCCTACATCAAGCGGCCGCCTGGCAGTCAGAAGGATGCCTACTATGCCTTCCATCACATGCGGGCGATCGTACGGGACCATAATCACCTTCTGCTACCAACTAATCTCAAAGATTGGGCCGCACGCTTGTCGGCAATCCAGGACGCGGACATCAAACAAGAATTCTTTCGCATCCAGTCGGAGTTTGCGGAAATCATCCATCAAGATGTCCTTCGTACCTCGGGGCAGTTCTACCTCGGATATCAACCGTCCAATAGTGAAATAGAAACAACGCTACAAATGCAGGCTGACAACGAGCGTGATTTCATGACCATCACGATTGGCGGGGGCTTCATCCATGCTCCGGTCCCTGAGTCGAGTTGAAAGTAGTGATGCTATGTAGTTCTAAAATATCGATTAGCTCATGTTGTAATTAAACTTTAATGAACTTGTATGTCTCTTTAGTTTGGACAGTCGTTCAATTTATATGTGATCGATGCTATTTATTAGTAGGACCATGAATCGTGCTATTAATGTGTTGCTTTTCTCTTCCTATCCTTTTGTTGCATACTTGTATATTGCTTACGTATTGTCTGTGAATTTCTACTAACGTTTTGTTTGTCTAGTGCATAGAGATGCCGTCGTATGTCGTGTACAAGGGTAAGGTTCCCGGAGTCTACAACGACTGGGAGGAGTGTCGCAGACAGGTTCACCGTTTCAGCGGTAACAATTACAAAGGGTACACCACTAGGGCGGAGGCGGAAGCTAGATACGCGCGCTATCTAGCGGGAGAGAGGAGGGAGCGTTGGAGGAACCGGATGAAGACCAGTTTCATCGCGATGATGCTCATCGTGACCGCAACTCTCTTCTATCTGATGGTAGTTTAGATGATCGATATCGACTTGTAATGTGAAGACAAACTCGCTACTCGCGGTCTCGAGATTTGTAGTGTTCTAACTTTGTTTGGTATTTTGAATTCGAAGACTAATATGATGAATTGTATTCGGAGACTAATCTTCTATTGTATTCGATAAATCTGCTGTTTATATGTTGTGCTGTAACGATTTTGTAACCTATGCAAATATCAGAAAAAATTCCTAATATTCATAGTAGTGGCGCACCATATTGCACTTTAGTGGCGCACTGAAATAAACACACCAGTGGCGCATTATCTAAGAGTGCGCCATTAGTAACCCAGAGCACAAGGTAAATATTGCCCCTTGGGAGGCATAGTAATGGCGCACTGGTGGACATAGTAATGACGCACTGTGTGGTGCGCCACTAGTATCCCAGATAATAGTGGGTAGTGTGATCCCCAAGGTGAAGAGCTTGGACGGAACTATCCTTTCTGCAGCATCTCATCGAGTTGTTTCTTTAACTCCACCAATTCTGAAGAAGGCATCTGATAATATTTCTTATATTCGGTGCAGTCCCGGGAACCAAGTCAATAGCAAATTCCAATTCTCTGTCTGGTGGCATTCCTGGAAATTCCTCAGGAAATACATCTGGATACTCACTGACCATAGGAATTGATTCCACTTCTTCGGCCACGGCTGAGAATACCATATCCTTCTTGGGTATACTTCTGCGGGCATAAAAACTTGCGATGCGACCTTCCTGATTTACCATGGTGACTTCTCTGGTCGCACAGTTGATGCATACTTGGTATTGTGTCAACCAATTCATTCCCAGAATAATGTCCAATTTATCAGATTCAATGACTATCAAAGCTGTTGGAAACTTGACTCCCTTTATCCCAATTTCAAAATTTCGGCAGACCAAATTACTTCGGAGCACCGTTCCCAGGGATTGTACCATCATACTTTTACCCATAATCGAGCAAGGAAATTTGTTTTGGGAAGCAAAACTCCGCAAAATAAAAGAGTGGGATGCCCCAGAATCAAATAAAATTTCTGCAGGTATGCTATTAACAAGGAACATACCAATGACGACTTCCGGGTCTTCTTGGGCTTCGTCAGCGGAGATATGATGGATTTGGCCTTGGATGGCCCTCAGGTCAGAATGTGGACGGTAGGAGGCTATTGGTTTGTCGTTCTTGGGACATTGTCTAGCGTAATGTCCGGTTTGTCCACATCTGAAGTAGGAGTTGTTGCACTGGCAATCTTCACGTACTGGACTGGTTACAACATTCTTGACTTGAGTGGTGGTCTTGTTGACATTCTGCTGCCAATAGGGTTTGTACTCCACCTGATTCTGTTGCCATGTACGAGCCTTCTGCACTGGTTGCATATCCTTCTCAGGCTCGAATTTGCACTTGTGATCATTATTTGCGGGCCTGCTGTCGTGCATGAGCTTGTGTTCCCTTTCTGCGATGAGGGCATTGTTCACCAGAGTTTGGAAGTCTGAAAAATCAAACATGCTGAGAGTGCATCTGAGGTGCTGGTTCAGTCCGCCAAGGAATCTGTCGACCTTCCTTTCTTCAATGGACACGTCATAGAGAGAATACCGGGCCAAATGGTTGAATTTATACAGGTACTCACTTACTGACATGCTTGCTTGAGTAAGGGCGAGAAATTCGCGCTGCTTGATCTTCATAATCCTAGTGGGTATATGATACTTGCGGAAATGATCCTTGAATTTGGTCCACGTAATTTCCTTGTCCGCGGGCCACATAGCTTTAGCATTATCCCACCATATAGCGGCTGCTCCTTCGAGATAATGTGTTGCGAACGGAACCTTGTCTCCTTCTTCAGTACGAGCAATTTCCAGCTTCCTCTCAATGGTCCTCAACCAATCAGCGGCTTCCAAGGGATCAATAGCTTGACTGAAACTGGGAGGCTTGGTCCTTTGAAAATCTGACAACTTGGAGTAGTGACCATTCTGATTTCCATTCTGTCCAACCATAACTTGCACACTTTTGAACATCTCCATCAGATCGTTGTTTCTTCTTTCTTCAAACATTCACATAATCTCCTCAGTGGAGGGCGGATGTGGCAGTGGAGGTGGGGGTGACTGTTATGGCTCGGGGGAGTGTCCTGCTTGCCGGGCGGAGCGACGAACAGGGACATCCTCGCAAGCTTGGCTGCTGCTACCTCCCCGCGTCATCCTATTTTTATTTTCCCAATACAAGGCAACCGTGATGAGAAATATCCAAAAATGGGAGGAAAAAGCCAGCGACAAACCCAGAAAAACACGGCGAAAAGAAACCGAGGCGAATAAAAAGGTTCCAACTTAATTATACATAGACTCAGCATAAAAGATAACATCATGACGGGTTCACTGCCCTCATACATTAAACTAAGCATCATGACGCGTACGACTACATCGATACATCATACTCATGACGAAGATAATACTCTAGCGGTCTACTGCTCGGCGGGTGCTGCTGCGGCCTCCTCTCCTGAGCCGGACTCAGACCCTGAACTGATAGTGGAGACCTCCAGATTGAAAGAAACACGACGACACTGCCTCGAGGACTCTCCCTCAGGGGCAGGTGTGGGACAGGATCTAAGCATAGGAGCTACAGGAGTAGCGACAAGGAAGACCACGCAGCAGGAGCACTACCTGGGGTCACTGCCAAAGGGTTGGTGGTACCCTGGGTGGTCACCGGGGTACTAGAAGTGGGAGGAACGTATGGAGTGAAAACGACAGTGGGTAGAGGGTTCCTATTCCGAGCTGCGGCAAGGGCTATCCGAGCTCGGGTTAGCTCTCGAGCTAACTCATAGATCAAGAGATAAGTGGCAGTGATATATCGAGAAAGGTGGCTAGAAGGATGATCGCACGCCGGATCAATAAGAGGGAAGAGAATACGCCCATTCTCGTGCAGAGATGGGTAGTAGTAAAAACCCCTGGGTGGGTGTTGATACGTCTCCAACGTATCTATAATTTTTTATTGTTCAATGCTATTATATTATCCATCTAGGATGATCTATATGCATTTATATGCTGTTTTATATGATTTTTGGGACTAACCGATTAACCTAGTGCGCAGTGCCAGTTTCTATTTTTTTCCTTGTTTTTGAGTATCGCAGAAAAGGAAAACCAAACGGAGTCCAATTGACCTGAAACTTCACGGAGATTATTTTTGGACCAGAAGAAGCCCACGGAGTACCGGAGATGGGCCAGAAGAGTCCTGAGGCACCCACGAGGGTGGGGGCGTGCCCTACCCCCTGGGCGCGCCACCTATCTCGTGGCCGCCTCGGAGACCCCCCTGACTTGTCCCCGACGCCAACACCTCTTATATATACAGAAACCCCCAGAAAATAACCTAGATCGGAAGTTCTGCCGCCGAAAGCCTCTGTAGCTACCAAAAACCAATCGGACCCTCTTCCGGCACCCTGCCGGAGGGGGGAATCATCACCGGTGGCCGTCTTCATCATCCCGGCACTCTCNTTTAAATTATTTTTGGGACTAACCTATTAACCTAGAGCCCAGTGCCAGTTTCTGTTTTTTTCCTTGTTTTTGAGTATCGCAGAAAAGGAAAACCAAACGGAGTCCAATTGACCTGAAACTTCACGGAGATTATTTTTGGACCAGAAGAAGCCCACGGAGTACCGGAGATGGGCCAGAAGAGTCCTGAGGCACCCACGAGGGTGGGGGCGTGCCCTACCCCCTGGGCGCGCCACCTATCTCGTGGCCGCCTCGGAGACCCCCCTGACTTGTCCCCGACGCCAACACCTCTTATATATACAGAAACCCCCAGAAAATAACCTAGATCGGAAGTTCTGCCGCCGAAAGCCTCTGTAGCTACCAAAAACCAATCGGACCCTCTTCCGGCACCCTGCCGGAGGGGGGAATCATCACCGGTGGCCGTCTTCATCATCCCGGCACTCTCCATGACGAGGAGGGAGTAGTTCACCCTCCGGCCTGAGGGTATGTACCAGTAGCTATGTGTTTGATCTCTCTCTCTCTCTCTCTCTCTCTCTCTCTCTCTCTCTCTCTCGTGTTCTTGATTTGGCACGATCTTGATGTATCGCGAGCTTTGCTATTATAGTTGGATCTTATGATGTTTCTCCCCCTCTACTCTCTTGTAATGGATTGAGTTTTCCCTTTTAAGTTATCTTATCGTATTGAGTCTTTAAGGATTTGAGAACACTTGATGTATGTCTTGCATGTACTTATCTGTGGTGACAATGGGATATTCACATGATCTACTTGATGTATGTTTTGGTGATCAACTTGCGGGTTCAGTGACCTTGTGAACTTATGCATAGGGGTTGGCACACGTTTTCGTCTTGACTCTCCGGTAGAAACTTTGCGGCACTCTTTGAAGTTCTATGTGTTGGTTGAATAGATGAATCTGAGATTGTGATGCATATCGTATAATCATACCCACGGATACTTGAGGTGACATTGGAGTATCTAGGTGACATTAGGGTTTTGGTTGATTTGTGTCTTAAGGTGTTATTCTAGTACGAACTCTAGGATAGATCGAAGGGAAAGAATAGCTTCATGTTATTTTAATATGGACTCTAGAATAGATCGATCAGAAAGGATAACTTTGAGGTGGTTTCATACCCTACAATAATCTCTTCGTTTGTTCTCCGCTATTAGTGACTTTGGAGTGACTCTTTGTTGCATGTTGAGGGATAGTTATATGATCCAGTTATGTTATTATTGTTGAGAGAACTTGCACTAGTGAAAGTATGAACCTTAGGCCTTGTTTCCTAGCATTGCAATACCGTTTACGCTCACTTTTACCACTTGCTACCTTGCTGTTTTTATAATTTCAGATTACAAAAACCTATATCTACCATCCATATTGCACTTGTATCACCATCTCCTCGCCGAACTAGTGCACCTATACAATTTACCATTGTACGTATTGGGTGTGTTGGGGACACAAGAGACTCTTTGTTATTTGGTTGCAGGGTTGTTTGAGAGAGACCATATTCATCCTACGCCTCCCATGGATTGATAAACCTTAGGTCATCCACTTGAGGGAAATTTGCTATTGTCCTACAAACCTCTGCAATTGGAGCCCCAACAACGTCTACAAGAAGAAGGTTGCGTAGTAGACATCAAGCTCTTTTTTGGCGCCGTTGCGGGGGAGGTGAGTGCTTGAAGGTATATCTTTAGATCTTGCAATTGAATCTTTTAGTTTCTTGTTTTATCACTAGTTTAGTATATAAAAGAAAATTACAAAAAAATTTGGAACTGAGGGTGCCTCATATGCTTCATCTTTTTAATGTCTTCCATGAAAATAAGGATTCCAATAATTGTGCTCAATTGCTAGAGGAAGAATGCATTAAAATTTTTGGCACTAAATATTTGAATAATGAGCATGATTGCAATGTTTTTAGTATTAATTCCTTGAATATCCATGATGCTATTGATACGCAAAGCCACAAGTTTGGGGATGCTATGTTTGATGAATATGATATTTTTAGTCCCCCAAGTTTTGATGAGCAAATTTATTATGGTAAAAGCATGCTTCCTATTTATGATGATTATTGTGATGACACATATGCCATAAAGAATAAACATAACCATGAAACTTGTCATCATGATTTTAATCTTCAATTGGATTATGCCTCACATGATAGTTATTTTGTTGAGTTTGCACCCACTACTATTCATGAGAAGGATTTTGCTTATGGGGAGAGTAATAAAATTTCTGTGCTTGTAGATCATGAAAAGAATGCTTTATGTGATGGTTATATTATTGAATTCATTCATGATGCTACTAGAAATTATTATAAGAGAGGATCATATGCTTCTACGTATTGCAATAATATCAAGTTTCCTCTCTATGTGTTTAAAATCTTGAATATTTGCTTGTTTTACCTTCCTATGCTAGTTGTTTCTTGTTCCCATAACTTGTTTGCTCACAAAATACCGATGCATAGGAAGTGGGTTAGACTTAAATGTGTTAGTAATATGCTTCATGATGCTCTCTTTATGTTTCAATTCTTATCTTTTATACAAGCATCATTGAAATCATCATGCCTAGCTAAAAAGGCAATAAAGAAAAGCACTTGTTGGGAGACAACCCAATATTTATCTTTACTTTTTTTGTGTGTCCACATGATTATGCTACTGTAGTAATCATGTTTTATAGCTTTTGTTGCAATAAAGTGCCAAGTAAGACCTTTTGGATAACCTACGGTGATAGTTAATTTCATCTTGCTGAAAAACAGAAACTTTTGCAAGCACGGGATTAGTTTTCATAAATCACGGGCACGTGATTTTAAGTTGATTCTTTTTGTAGAAGATGAAATAACAAATTGCTTAGGAATTCCTAATTTTATAGAATGTTTGGAGTGACAGAAGTATTCGAAAGTTACAGATTACTACAGACTGTTCTGTTTTTGACAGATTCTGTTTTCTATGGGTTGTTTGCTTATTTTGATGAATCTATGAGTAGTATCGGAGGGTATGAACCATAGAGAAGTTGGACTACAGTAGATATTACACCAATATGAATTTGAATGAGTTCACAACAGTACCTAAGTGGTGATTTATTTTCTTATACTAACGGATCTTGCGAGTTTTCTGTTGAGTTTTGTGTTGTGAAGTTTACAAGTTTTGAGTAAAGATTCGATGGACTATGGAATAAGGAGTGGCAAGAGCCTAAGATTGGGGATGCCCAAGGCACCCCAAGGTAATATTCAAGGACAACCAAGAGCCTAAGCTTGGCGATGCCCCGGATGGCATCCCCTCTTTTGTCTTTGTTCATCGGCAACTTTACTTGGAGCTATATTTTTATTCACCACATGATATGTGTTTTGCTTGGAGCATCATTTTATTTTTTTAGTATTTTCTTGCTTTTATTTAGAATAATGTTTTGCATATATATTTTCAATAAAAATGTCAAGGATAGCCTTTACCATGCTTATTTTGCAAGTATACATGTTGCTGTTTCAAAACAGAAAGTTTACCGTTGTTGCAAAAATTCCCTAGAAAAGTCAGAAAATGATAAAATGTTGAAACTTTTTGCATATTGAGCTCTGATAAATCTTCTACAGTGTGGTAGACTTTCAGAATTTTTGGAGTTAGGGAAGTATGATGAAGCTTGTATTCTTTACAGACTGTACTGTTTTGGCAGATTGCTGTTATGTTTGCATATGTTGCTTGTTTAATGATTCTATTTGAGGATAGGAGTATTAAATATGGAGATACATTTAGTATGCAATGTTGAATAATAATATTTGTATATTTGTTACAGTAGAAATGATAAGGTTTTTGCATTGGTTTATACTAACTTATCTCACGATTTTTTGTTGAGTTTGGTGTGGATGAAGCTTTCAAGATTTAGGAAACCAAGATATAAAAGGAATTAAGGAGACACAAAAGCTCAAGCTTGGGGATGTCCAAGGCACCCCAAGATAATATTTACAGAAGTCTCAAGCACCCAAGCTTGGGGATGCCCCGGTAGGCATTCCACCTTTCTTCTTCAACAATTATCGGTTGAACCTAAGGTTTTGCTTCTTCACATGATGTGTGCTATCCTTGAAATGTCATTTTGTTTTGTTTTGCTTGCTGTTTGAATAAAATACCAAGATCCAAAATTCTTAAATATTAGAGAGTCTTCACATAGTTGCACAATTATTTGATTACTCATTGATCTTCACTTATATCTTTTGGAGTAGTTTGTCATTTACTCTAGTGCTTCACTTATATCTTTTTAGAGCACGGCGGTGGTTTTATTTTGAAGAAATTAATGAACTCTCTTGCTTCAGCTATATTATTTTGAGAGTCTTTTAGAACAACATGGTAATTTGCTTTGGTTATGAATTTAGTCCTATTATGATGGGCATCCAAGATGGGTATAATAAAAACTTTCATATAAAGTGCATTGAATACTATGAGAAGTTTGATTCTTTCTGATTGTTTTGAGATATGAAGATGCTGATATTAGAGTCATGCTAGTGGAGTAGTTGTGAATTTGAGAGATACTTGTGTTTAAGTTTGTGATTCCCGTAGCATGCACATATGGTGAACCATTATGTGATGAAGTTGGAGAATGATTTATTTATTGATTATCTTCCTTATGTGTGGAGGTCAGGATCGCGCGATGGTTAAGTCCTACCAACCCTTCCCCTAGGAGCATGCGTGTAGTACTTTGTTTTGATGACTTGTAGATATTTGCAATAAGTATGTGAGTTCTTTATGACTAATGTTGAGTCCATGGATTATACACACTATCACCCTTCCACCATTGATAGCCTCTCTTGTGCCGTGCAACTCTCGCCGGTACCATAAACCCACCATATACCTTCCTCAAAACAACCACCATACCTACCTATTTTGGCATTTCCATAGCCATTCCAAGATATATTGCCATGCAACTTTCCACCGTTCCGTTTATTATGACATATTTTATCATTGTCATATTGCCTTGCATGATCATGTAGTTGACATCATATTTGTGGCAAAGCCACCTTTCATAATTCTTTCATACATGTCACTCTTAATTCATTGCACATCCCGGTACACCGCCGGAGGCATTCACATAGAGTCATATTTTGTTCTAAGTATTGAGTTGTAATTTTTGAGTTGTTAGTAAATAAAAGTGTGATGACCTTCATTATTAGAGCATTGTCCCAGTGAGGAAAAGATGATGGAGACTATGATTCGCCCACAAGTCGGGATGAGACTCCGGACGAAAAAAAAAGAGGCCATAAAAAGGAGAAAAAGGCCAAAATAAAAAAAATGAGAGAAAAAGAGAGAAGGGGCAATGCTACTATCCTTTTACCACACTTGTGCTTCAAAGTAGCACCATGATCTTCATGATTGAGAGTCTCTTATGTTGTCACTTTCATATACTAGAGGGTATTTTTCATTATAGAACTTGGCTTGTATATTCCAATGATGGGCTTCCTCAAAGTGCCCTAGGTCTTCGTGAGCAAGCAAGTTGGATGCACACCCACTAAGGGAGTCTTGGATTAGGGGGTCCTCGGACGGCCGGACTATATGCTTATTCTGGACTGTTGGACTATGAAGATACAAGATTGAAGACTTTGTCCCGTGTCCGGGTGGGACTCTCCTTTGCGTGGAAGGAAAGCTTGGCGATTCAGATATGTAGATTCCCTTCTCTATAACCGACTCTTTGTAACCCTAGCCCCCTCCGGTGTATATATAAACCGGAGGGTTTAGTACGTAGAGGGACAACAATCATAATCTTAGGCTAGCTTCTAGGGTTTAGCCAATACGATCTCGTCGTAGGTCAACTCTTGTAATACTCATATTATCAAGATCAATCAAGCAGGAAGTAGGGTATTACCTCCATAGAGAGGGCCCGAACCTTGGTAAACATCGTGTCCCCCGCCTCCTGTTACCATTAGCCTTAGACG
Organism: Aegilops sharonensis; assembly: GCA_904067115.1. NCBI lineage: Eukaryota > Viridiplantae > Streptophyta > Magnoliopsida > Poales > Poaceae > Aegilops > Aegilops sharonensis. Next base: position 4,454,088 of record LR880970.1, on the reverse strand, counting down.
CTTAGTTCGGGACGCCCTACCCGAGATCCGCCAGTTTTGACACCGACATTGGTGCTTTCATTGAGAGTTCCACTGTGTCGTCACCATAAGGCTTGATGGCTCCTTCAATCATCTACAACGATGCAGTCCAGGGTGAGGTTTTCCTCCCAGGACAAATCTTTGTATCCGGCGGCTTCGCACTGCGGGCCAACTCGCTTGGCCATCTAGAGCAGATCGATAGCTACGCTCCTGGCCATCAGGTCATGTTTGGAAGTCTGAATTACACTGCCGACATCCGCAGAGACTTGATCTTTGACGGATTCGAGCCCATGGTAGGTGCACCCTACAGTCGCGACGAGCATGACCTAGATCTAATATCGGACGGTGTTCAGGAGATCACACCTGCAGCTGCCCTGGCTTTAAATCTAGTGCAGACCGTGCCATCCAAGGACGGGAGGATGGACCCTGCCACGGAAGCCGCACACTCAACGGCGATAGAGCCGAACACAGATTTCACTTCCAATGAGGTCTGTGTCATCGGACCCTCGAACTCGTCTCCGACCATAAGCTCCGAACCGCGTGCATCCGTGCCCATCGGATCTAACTGGGCACCGATCATGGAGTTTAGCTCCGTGGATATCTTTCAGCACTCGCCCTTGGGCGACGTGCTAAACTCATTAAAATCTCTCTCCCTGTCAGGAGACTCTTGGCCGAACTATGTCCGGCTTGAGTGGTGTCGATGTCAAAACCGGCGGATCTCGGGTAGGGGGTCCCGAACTGTGCGTCTAAGGCTAATGGTAACAGGAGGCGGGGGACACGATGTTTACCAAGGTTCGGGCCCTCTCTATGGAGGTAATACCCTACTTCCTGCTTGATTGATCTTGATAATATGAGTATTACAAGAGTTGACCTACGACGAGATCGTATTGGCTTCAATGACGATGAGTCCGGCGCGCAGATTGTCTTCGGCATTGCAAGGCGGGTTCCTTCTCCGAATACTCCATAGAAGATTTTGAACACAAGGACCGTGTCCGGCTCTGCAAAAAGAAATTCCACATACCACCGTAGAGAGCACAAAATTCCACAAATCTAATCTGCTGACAACTTTTCATAGCGTGACATCACGCTGCGGCCCGGTCATTACGAACCGTTTTCCCAGCCTACTACTGCATGTATTACGAGGCGGTTTTATTGGCACGTCTCGTCGAAGCAGAGATCGTGTTCCCCTTATCATGGGATTCTCATCAATACGGGTGTGGGTAACCCAACCGTGCTTGTTAGTATGACTCCTCGATTTTAGGCAAGTTCCAAACGGTCACGCGGAGGACGCTTGATATTCAGCCTCTTTATAAAGGGGCCAAGACCTGTCCTTTTCTTTCCACGCTCGATCCTTCCCTTCCCCTACCTCGAGTTCCAACACCCAAGGTTCAGGCTAAGCGCTTCGGAACTTCCATGTCCGGATCCAACCTTCAAGGATGGTGGATGGCCTCCTCTGTCACAGAGGAGGACATCAAGAAGCTTAGGGAGGCTAGGTATCTGAGCACCAAAATCCCCTACAGGCTACCTGCTCAAGGTCAGGTTATCCCCACTCCCGAACCCAACGAGAGTGTTGTATTTGTTTCCCACTTCCTCCGATGGCTAGGCTTTAGTCTTGATCCCTTCGTAAGAGGGCTCATGTTCTATTACGGGCTAGATTTCCATGATCTAGCTCCAGATTCCATCCTTCACATCTCATCGTTTAGCGTCGTGTGTGAGGCCTTCCTCCGCACTACCCCACACTTCGGCTTATGGCTCAAGACCTTCAATGTGAAGCCGAAGATGATCGATGGGCGACACGCGGAGTGCGGAGGCGCTATAATAGCAAAGATGCCGATGCCCTATGGCCAAAGGGTTCCTTCCTTCCCGGAGGTGTCCGACTTATGGCGACGGGAGTGGTTTTACATCACCGCACCTCGAGGTACAAAGCGGGCGGCCGCCCCAGCCTTTCACCCAGGCCTTCTGCCCTAACTGGCGTCATGGGTCAACAAAGGGCTGGACCGGGGCCCAGTTAATGACGTGCTAACATTGCAAAGCCGCATCCGAGATCTCCTCAAGAGGGACGTCAGTCTCGCCAAAGTAATGCAAGTAAAGCTAGTTCGTCGGGTCCTGCCCTGCCAACGTCGATCTCTCCGTATGTTGGAGTTCAACCCAGAAGGACCGCGAACTATTCAACACTTCTTGGGCGTGACGCTTGAAGGGATGTATGGATTGTTCTTCGGATCACGAATAAAGTGTCCGGACACCACCGAGGATGCGGGTCTCAACTGAAACCGTCCAGATACCCAAGTAAGTAATTCCGCGACCAAACATGCCATCTTTACATTTGTCACAACATTATTCTGAAAAATTGCCCCCGGCCAGGATTGGATAAGAAAGGCGGAGAGGATCAGGTGTTCGCCCCCCCTTCCCGAAGGCTCACCAGATCCTGTACTAACCAGGATGCTTGAGCGCGCACCCTATCAAGTGCCATCAGGAGAAGATGAAGGGAGGAATAGAGAAGCCGAGAGCGGGCTTCATACATTACACATCCAAACCGGGGGAATTAGTGCCTCCGCAAAGGAGGGTGATCGGGGAGGTGAATCTAAAATCCCCTCTCCCCACGGGAAGAAAAGGGGCGCCCCTGAAGATTTGGAAACGGAGGCTTCAAAACGAGGGAAGAAACCCTCACCATGGCCCTGCCCCAGAGGGCATCCTTACTGCACAGCACCCACAAGGAGGCCAGCCGTCAGCCGAGTTGTAAGTAAACAAAGGCACATTAGTAAATATGTCCTGCTTTTTCTCTGAGAATAACATCTGAGGCATATGTTTTGCAGCCCGGCTCATAGCCCTTCTCAACAAAGTTCGTCTTCGGGGGATCTTCTTCCGGAGATGATGGAGAGCGAAACGCCTCCCCCTGCTTCCCCTCCTCGTGAGACGGACAACCTTGAGGTGTCGTCGTGGAGGATTTCTCCTGATTAGCAAAGGCCAGAAGGTAACTCTTCGGCCGCCCGAAGTCCGGGGTTCTCGGCTCCTAGGGAGACCAAGAGAAAAAGCCCGGGACTATCCAGTGTACAACCGGACACATTGATGGGTCTTTTGGAGCAAGCGGCTATCTTAGAGGCACATCATACCTTGATGGGTATGGTGGTTGAGAGGATCTCATCCGCCAAAAGCGGGTTAAACGAAGCTTTTACGAGCCTACTAAGGGGTTTTGAGGTACGCGAAGTAATATGTACATTTTTGGCTGTACCGCACACGCTAGGTGTGNGAGGCTTCAAAACGAGGGAAGAAACCCTCACCATGGCCCTGCCCCAGAGGGCATCCTTACTGCACAGCACCCACAAGGAGGCCAGCCGTCAGCCGAGTTGTAAGTAAACAAAGGCACATTAGTAAATATGTCCTGCTTTTTCTCTGAGAATAACATCTGAGGCATATGTTTTGCAGCCCGGCTCATAGCCCTTCTCAACAAAGTTCGTCTTCGGGGGATCTTCTTCCGGAGATGATGGAGAGCGAAACGCCTCCCCCTGCTTCCCCTCCTCGTGAGACGGACAACCTTGAGGTGTCGTCGTGGAGGATTTCTCCTGATTAGCAAAGGCCAGAAGGTAACTCTTCGGCCGCCCGAAGTCCGGGGTTCTCGGCTCCTAGGGAGACCAACAGAAAAAGCCCGGGACTATCCAGTGTACAACCGGACACATTGATGGGTCTTTTGGAGCAAGCGGCTATCTTAGAGGCACATCATACCTTGATGGGTATGGTGGTTGAGAGGATCTCATCCGCCAAAAGCGGGTTAAACGAAGCTTTTACGAGCCTACTAAGGGGTTTTGAGGTACGCGAAGTAATATGTACATTTTTGGCTGTACCGCACACGCTAGGTGTGCTCCATATAGATAGTAGCCCCTGAGACTCTGGTTGCCGTNTTCCCCTCCTCGTGAGACGGACAACCTTGAGGTGTCGTCGTGGAGGATTTCTCCTGATTAGCAAAGGCCAGAAGGTAACTCTTCGGCCGCCCGAAGTCCGGGGTTCTCGGCTCCTAGGGAGACCAACAGAAAAAGCCCGGGACTATCCAGTGTACAACCGGACACATTGATGGGTCTTTTGGAGCAAGCGGCTATCTTAGAGGCACATCATACCTTGATGGGTATGGTGGTTGAGAGGATCTCATCCGCCAAAAGCGGGTTAAACGAAGCTTTTACGAGCCTACTAAGGGGTTTTGAGGTACGCGAAGTAATATGTACATTTTTGGCTGTACCGCACACGCTAGGTGTGCTCCATATAGATAGTAGCCCCTGAGACTCTGGTTGCCGTCCAGAGGCAGCAAATAGAGGATCATAGTTGTAACACCCCAAAAATTCAACCATGTTTTAATTATTAAAAATTTGCCAGGAGTTTAAAAATTTTGCTTTCTGGATTTTCTGTTGATCTCAGAACCCCTTTTCTTTAATATTGAGGAGTTTTACCCAAGTGGAAACTTTCCAAGAATGTATTGGACTTCTATTCTCTCTCAATATAACAATTCTTGATCAGTAGATTTATTTATTTAATTATTTCTCTCTGAGCCTTATTCCTTAAAAATGACTTCCATTAGTTTTGCAGCTCTTTATGAACTACAACCATTTGAGTAATTTAACTAAAATTCCAACCAAAATTTGGAGATGTCATGTGATGTTTCTAAATCACTTTTATGCAAAAATTTATTTCGTTCATTAAATATTTTGAGTTCTACACCTAATTTTCAAATCTGGTCCAGTGGGCAGTTTTGCACTACAGCCTATTTAAATATTTCTTTAAAGCCTCCACTAAAATTATGGGATGTCAGTGGTAGCATGCAATCCAACTTTATGCAAAAACCTAGTGATTTCCTTTGGAAAAATTGAGTGAATCAACCTCTTTTTCATTCTGGTCCAGCCTTGTGATTTCTACTGCAACCTTATTTATTTTTGCTCTAGTGACCTTGTGCTTTCTCCTGCTTGTAGTCAACCCTACAAAACCCCTAGTCCAGGAGCATGCACCCATTGGGACATTTTGGTTCATGTAATGATGCCATTTAGCCCCTGTCCAGAATTGAAGTTTTGCAAAACTTGCACTGACAAGTTTCTCCATTTGGCAAACTAACCTCACCACCCTCTCATGCATCTAAAGAGACCCCACCCTAAAAGATTTGACCACCCCAAGTACTGCCTAGATGCCTCTGGCATTTTGTCAAACACCCTGTGTGCATAGACAGATTTGGCATGGTTGAAGGTTTTGTGTTGTGAACTTCCCCCCTTGTCCAAACCAAGTTGTCTAGTAGCTTTC
>LR880970.1:4363726-4383919 GCA_904067115.1 Aegilops sharonensis | reverse complement strand
ATCGCTAGCGGAGTTGCTAAATGTTTTTCCATGGACGAACGAGGTGTGGTCTTCTTCGAGAACCGCTTGGTGGTTCCAAAGAAACAGCATCTACGGCAATTGATCCTTAAGGAAGCTCATGAATCCCCTCTCACCATTCATCCCGGTAGTACTAAAATGTATCAAGACCTACGCCAGAGGTTTTGGTGGACTAGGATGAAGAGAGAAATCGCTCAATTCATTGCTAATTGCGACGTATGTCGTCGTGTTAAAGCAGAGCATCAACGGCCTGCTGGCACCCTTCAACCTTTGGCTATTCCTAAATGGTAATGGGATAAAATCGGTATGGATTTTATTACCGGGTTTCCCAGGACCAAGAGAGGGAATAATGCCATCTTCGTCGTTGTCGATCGTCTTTCCAAAGTAGCCCACTTCCTACCCGTTCGTGAGAGTATAACCGCTAGCCAGCTAGCTGATTTGTACATCTCCCGAATAGTGTCTCTTCATGGTGTTCCATTGGAGATTAAGTCAGACCGTGGAAGTCTCTTCACCTCTCGATTTTGGGAAAGTTTCCAAAATGCTATGGGAACTCGTCTCTCCTTGAGCACCGCCTTCCATCCTCAATCAAGTGGTCAAGTAGAACGAGTCAATCAAATTCTGGAGGATATGCTTCGAGCTTCTGTCATCTCTTTCGGCATGAATTGGGAGAAATGCCTTCCATTCGCCGAATTCTCTTATAACAATAGTTATCAAGCTAGCTTGGGCACAGCTCCTTTCGAAGTTCTCTATGGACGGAAATGTCGAACGTCTCTTAACAGGTCAGAAACCGGGGAAAGACAACTCTTTGGCCCGGATATGATCCAGGAAGCAGAAGAGCAGGTTCGCGTTATTCGTGAGAAATTGAAAACAGCCCAATCTCGTCAAAAGAGCCAATATGAACGCAAGCATAAGCCTATGGCTTATGAAGTTGGTGAGAAGGCTTACCTTCGACTTACTCCTTTGAAGGGAATCCATCGATTCAGTATCAAAGGCAAGTTGGCTCCTCGTTACAATGGACCCTTTCGCATTCTTGCCAAACGAGGGGAAGTTGCCTACCAGTTGGAGCTACCTCTGCATCTTTCCAGAGTTCATGATGTCTTCCACGTTTCTCAACTCAGGCGTTGCTTCTCGGATCCTATCCGTGGAGTGGACCACGAAACGCTTGATCTCCAAGATAATCTCACCTATCGAGAATATCCCGTTCGTATCCTTGATCAAGCCGAGCGTACCACTCCACGCCAGAACATCAAGTTTCTCAAGGTTCAATGGTCAAACCACTCCGAGCAAGAAGCTACCTAGGAAAGGGAGGATCGTCTTCGACTTGAGTACCCCACCTTCTTTCCGACGGATCCAAAATCTCGGGACGAGATTCTTTTGAGTGGGGGTGAGTTGTCACATCCTAGCTAGTCCATGCATTAGAGTGTGCATCATGTCTACTTTTCATCAGAAATTTGAATTGGGGAAGACAGAAACCCCAGAACCCCTTTGAATTCAACTAGGGTTTACTAAAAATATTTTCAATGAACCTGAAATGCCCTCTAAAAATGTTCATCACCTCTGCCTTGGTCCTAAACCACTGTCAGAAGTGATGCACAAATTTCTAGGTCACTCTAAGGTCACTGGATTAAATCTTTAGCTATTTGAGTTTGGGCATTTAAATTATATAAAATATTTCAAATGCTCGAATAACCCCAAACTAAAATGTTCCATGCTAGATATATTCCAACTAGGGACCATGTGCAGTTTGGTGATTTTTGGAGTTGCCTAGGTATTTTTAGAAATGCAACAAACCTACAGAAATAATTAAAAAGCAGAAAGCAAGGCTTACCTGGCGCTCACCTGGCAAGCCCACCTGTCGGCCCAGCCCAGCCACCGCTCCAGCGAGCTGCTTGGCTTGGCCAGGCAAGCAGCCAGGTGCTCGACGGCGGCAGCCGAGCACGCCACGCAGCTGCTCGCCGCCCTGCCTCCTCCCCGCACTGCCCTGCCGCCTCGGTTCGGTCGGCCACTCCTCCCCCGAGCTCGCGACACCCCTTCTCCTCCGCAGCTCCTCTCCCTCGCTCGCCCTCACCATGGCCGACGCCGTCGTGCCCGCGCCACCATGAAGCTCGCGCCCTCCGTCATCCCCGTGCTGCACCACCGTGCCCGTTCGCTCCGCCATCGTCAACTACATCGAGCAGGCCGAGCCCCGAGCGCTCGCACGCCCTGCAACACCTTCACCGACCCCGTCTCCGTAGATCACCGCTGGAGATCCCCATCGCCGTCGCCACCGCATCACCTCGTCCCCGACCTCGCCGACTGCTTCTCCGTACTCGCCGTGAGCCCAGCTACCTCCCCATCCTCTCCGTTTGCCTTCTCGTGCACCGTAGCTACCGCACGAAGCATCACCGCACGCGCCACCGCCGAGCTCGTCGCCGACGTGACTCCGGCCACCCTCTGGCCACGCCACCTTGTCCACTAACTTCACCACATCCCCAGGAACCCGTAGCACCACTCCACGCACCTCGCCGTGTCCCGAAGCCTCGGGTTCACTTTCACCCGACTCCGGTGACCGCCTAGCTCGTCGCCGGCGACGTTTCCGGCCACCCCAAGTTCAACCACCGCCACCAAACGCCGCAGCTTGTCCCCGGCTACACGTAGATGGTCTCCGCCGTCCATTTGGTCGCCGGAACGCACAAACACACTCTCGCCGCCGCGTCTGGCTTCGCCGGCGGCTAAACGTCGGAGGTTTTGACCCCGTTGACGGAGTTGACTAAGTGGGGCTCCCTCTGCTAATTAACTCAGTTTAGTTTAACTAAAATTAGTTAGTTAAATTAACTACTGACATGCGGGACCCACTGGTCAGGTTGACCTGGACGCCCCCGTTGACCACTGACGTCACCCTGACACACTGCTGACGCAATAACTAATTTATGGATTTATTTGTATTCAGGAAATTCCAGAAATTGTTGCAAACTTCAAATAATCATAGAAATTAATCTGTAACTCCAAATGCAAAGATTTATATATGAATTTTGATCAGAAAAATTCAATCTATCCATTGGTAATTGTTTCATGCATGACAGAACAAGTTAACCTTGCTGTTTAAGCAGAATGAGATAATGCACTATTATGGCTATGTTAAATGAGCTAACATTTGAATCTTTGATTCAAATGAGTTCATCCCTTTCTGTTCTAGCTTGCATTCGGCCAACACACATTCATATTGCCATGTCATAGCATGCATCATATTGTTGCATATCGTCATGTGTTGTTTATGTTCGGTGTGTCTTTCGTGATAGGTTCTGCCTCCGAGGATAACCCCGAATATCCGTCTGAAGGGCAGTATCCTACTACCACGACATCAGGCAAGCAACCCATTGATCATTCCAATACAAACCCATGATCTCGTTTCTGCTCTTGTTTACTGCATTAAGACAATTCGATTCAAACTGTTGTGTGTTGCGGTAGTTGAACCCACTTCCTTTGCATGACCTGTCATTACCACAGTAACTAGATGAAACCCACTAGTATGGTAGGAGTTGATTGAGCCATGTTTGTGTTTCCTACCATGCTATGCTTGCTATGCTTAGAGTTGTGTCAGGTCTGGCTCATCGGGATGATGAACTAGAGTGAAAGGTTGTGTCGGTTTCGAGAGTGAAAGTGTTGAATATGATTTGGTAAAGGAATCAATGAGAGGCCATCTAGGAGTACATGGTGGGTTGTTTCATTGAGGCCGTCCCTAAGAACTGAGATCTGTATGTGTGATTTAAGATTAGCTACTACCACACGTTGGGCCCTGAAATATGACCCCGCTCGACTTACCAACCCCTCTCGTCCTCTGTCCAGGAGTTGCAAGTAGTTTCTGGTGTTTGTAGTATGCTGGGGCCGCACGCAGCGCTGACCTTAGGGGTGGGCTGTGTTGCGGTAGGCATGTGGCCCGGTGTACCGATTCGCCCGTTTGGTGTCTCGGGAACCCTGCACACATCGTTCGGGGCCGCTAGTGGAAACCTCGGCCGGACTCCCTGCGGATGGAACCCGAATAGGCGATAAACCTGGACTAGAGACTTGTGTGGTTGGTCAGGTCGTGGTCTACACCCACGTCGGCTTTCGCTTGAAGTCTGCCGAGCACATATCGTGTGCAGACGCTAAGTGGTGGAAACATGTGTGACGAAGTACACCCCTGCAGGGTATAAAACTATTCGAATAGCCGCGTCTGCGGTAAAGGATTACTTGGTCGCCTATGCAGTTCATAAACAAGTAAATGGATACTTCTAAAAGCCTCAAGATAAGTGTGAGTACCGCGGATGGCCCTCTCGTAGGTTGTCGAGAGAGGATCCACGGTGGAGTATTGTGATGGTGATTAGTGGACTCGTGTGCGACAAATGCTTTTCAAGTGGTGTCACGTAGGATAGCTTAGCCAAAAGTCAAAGCTGGCTTGCTGCAATAACTCCACTACCTTCTTGAGAATGTGCATGCATAATAGGATTCTGTTGTAAGACTTGCTGAGTACCTCCGTACTCATGTTTGCTTAATTAATGTTTTCAGACGACAACACCGCCCCCTCCAATGGGTTCTATGTAGACCTTGACGTCGACGAGTGACTAGCCACCCAGGTGGTGATCCAAGGCTTGTGAAGGGCCACTGTAGATAGAAGGGCTTCGTCGAGCCTTCTTTCTTTTTAGTGTCTGTACTCAGACTAGTTTGCTTCCGCATGTGCTTGTATGCTTGTATGACTTGAGTGTCGGGTCATGTGACCCCTATCTGTATGAACATGTTATGTATGGCTCCTCGGAGCCTCTTAAATAAAGTACTTTGAGTTGTAGAGTTTTGTTGTGATGCCATGTTGTATGCACTCATATCGGGCATATTGTGTGTATGATTGAAATGCTTGGTATGAGTGGGATCCGACAACCTAGTTGTTTATCCTTGGCAGCCTCTCATATGGGGAAATGTAGTCTAGTGCTTCCTGAGCGATAGTAGTCCGCTATAGCCCGGTTCATCGGAGTCCTGCTAGCCCAGCACTACTGCTCTGGACACTTGACTGGCCGGCATGTGTTTGACTTCGTTCTTGTGTCTGTCCCTACGGGGAAATGTCACGCGGTGACATCCGGAGTCCTGCCTAGCCTGCTACAGCCCGGGATACCGGAGTCCTGTTAGCCCAGTGCTACAGCCCGGATTCATACATTGATGACTGACATGCTTGATGTGATTCATATATGCCTGTCCCCATGGGTTAGCGCCGCTTTGGGTTCACGACTAGCCATTTCGGCCCGGGTTCTCTGTCATGTGGATGCTAGCGACACTATCATATACGTGAGCCAAAAGGCGCAAACGGTCCCGGGCCATGGTAAGGTGACACCCGTGGGAATACCGTGCATGAGGCCGCAAAGTGATATGAAGTGTTACCGGCTAGGTCAATGTGACTTGGAATCGGGGTCCTGACAAACATTCCAAATTGAAAATTTGGGATGTTACACCGGAGAGGTGTCTCTGTCATTCTACATAGTTCTCGAACCCGTAGGGTCCGCATGCTTAACGTTCAATGACGATATGTATTATATGAGTTATATGTTTTGGCGACCAAAGGTTGTTCGGAGTCCCGAATGAGATCACGAACATGACGAGGAGTCACGAAATGGTCTAGAGGTAAAGATTGATATGTTGGAAGGTTATATTAGGACACCGGAATGGTTTCAGAGTGGTTCGGGGATTTTTCGGAGTACCGAGGGGTTATCGGAACCCCCCTCCCCCCCCCCCCGGGAAGTAATGGGCCTCATGGGCCCTAAGAGGAGAGGCAAGGCAGGCCAGAGGAGGTGGCGCCCCCCCCCCACATGGGAGTCCGAATTAGAAAAGGGGGAGGCCGCGTGGCCCCCCTTTCCTTCTCCCTCTCCTTCTCCCTCTACTTCCCTCTTTCCCCCTCCGTTGGAAAGGGAGGGGGCGACTAGGACTAGGAGTCCTAGTAGGAATCCCTCCCACTTGGGCGCGCCCTAGAACGGCCCTCCACCCCTCTCCTCCATTATATACGGGGACAGGGGGGTGGCACCTCAAGACACATCAATTGTTTCTTAGCCGTATGCGGTGTCCCCCTCCACCGTTTACTCCTCTGGTCATATTGTCGTAGTGCTTAGGCGAAGTCCTGCGTGGATCACATCACCATCACAGTCACCATGCCGCCGTGCTGACGGAACTCATCTACTCCTTCGTACCTCTACTAGATCAAGAGTTCGAGGGACGTCATCGAGCTGAACGTGTGCAGAACTCGGAGGTGTTGTACGTTCGTTACTTGATCGGTTGATTCAAGAAGACGTTCGAATACATCAAACGCGTTAAGTTAGCACTTCCGCTTTTGGTCTACGAGGGTACGTGGACACACTCTCCCCCTCTCATTGCTATGCATCTCATAGATAGATCTTGTGTGAGCGTAGGATTTTTTTTGAAATTGCATGCTATGTTTCCTAACACATGCATCATCGGAGGGGCAAGAAGAATGATGAAGAACCCCTCCGTGATCATTGCCGCCTCCGGCAGAGTGCCGGAAAAGGCCTCTATATGGGATCTCGTGGTTCTGGAACTTGCGGCGGTGGAAAAAGTGTTTCTTCGACTCCCCTAGGGTTTCTGGAATTTGGAATTTTATAGTATTTATGGAGGCAGAAGTAGGTCAAGGTGGTTCCCGTGGGCTCCACTAGCCACCAGGGCGCGCCGGAGGCCCCTGGCGCACCTTGGTGCCTAGTGGGTCCCACGGGTCTCCTCTCATGTGCTCTAGAAGCTTTTAGGGTATGTTATCACCAGAAAAAAAGTCTTCAAAAAGTTTTGTGGCATTTGTATTTTGTTTTTTATTGATATTCTGCAAGTAAACATATCAACTGGCACTGGGCACTATGTGAATAGGTTAATCCCAAAAAATGATATCAAGTTTCTAGTAAATGTATATAAAAAATCCAAGATTGACAATATAACAGCATGGAAAATCAAAAATTATAGATACGTTGGGGACGTATCAGCGCCCGGTGCAAAGTGATGTCCAATCTGAAGTTTTCTTATTTTTTCGAAAAGAAGGATTACCCTGACCTCCGCATCGAGCAATCCATACAACCATCTTTATTGCATTAGTCAACAAGGTCTTACAAAAAAATGCATAGATGAACCCAAAGCTACATTTCTGATGAAAATTGCCGCCCTACGTACCTACAAGATTGATGAGATGTTCCCTCACTGCACGCCACACACACCAAGAAATCCGGTGTCCTCACCAAGCCGCCGACGGCTAGCCATGAGCATCAATCTATGTAGTAGACCCTCAGCGCGCACCGCATGCTCATGCTGTAGAATATGTTGCCACCTCATTCGGTTCGAGACTATGCTTTAGTATTCTCATATCGGTTCTCGCTAGTTGACAAGGGGGAACATGGAAGCATTATTTTGGTTTTCTCGAAGAGTAAAAGGCTATGCACAGTAAAATGTACACTTACTATACAACAATACATCCGGAACAACTACTTCATATATATTGTTACAGAAATAATGGCTACGGAGGTGGAATAACGAAAGAAGGAAATCGATTGCATTACAAGGGCATGAACTCATCATCTATCACCTTGTAGTGCTTCTTGGCGTCGTACTGTTGCACGATGAGCACAGACGCCGTCGTCGAGAAGTCCGACGACGCCAGGATGTCGCCGACGGGGCCGAGCTCCAGGCATTCTGCCCACTCCTCCAACCCCTCGGTGAGCACCGAGTATCGGTCCCTTCCCTTCCCCACCACATAAAGCCGGTAGTCCCCCTGCATCCCCCGCAACACCGCCACCAGTTCCGCCCCGTCATCCACAAGCTTCTCCAGGTACCCGACGGACTTGTTGCCGGCGACGTGCTTCCGGTAGAACTCGGCGAAGAACTTGTCATCCGCCTGCGCCTGCAGCTCCTCCTGCCCCGTTGTTGTCGCCGCCAGAGGCATATGCCGCTTGCTCTTGGACTCGAAGAGGCTCGTATGCGCCTTAGCCCACGCCTGCGCCATCGCGTTGTGCACCGCCCGTAGTGCCGTTAGCCGCACCGAAGCTTGTTGCTTGCACATGAACGACGCTAGTGTCAGCGCTGATGGATTATGGATGGGCTTAGGCCCATATAAGACAATAATCCCTAGTTAATCTCTAAGGCCCATGCATGTGTACGGCAAGTGGTGGGAAGTGTGGGAAGTTTAGACCCATACTGCTACAGTAAGAAGAGTGAGACCTCTTTATAAGGGCTGCTCTACCATTTGCTATTTGGAGCTTGGGAATAGGAGCTGTACACGCGCGCTCCTCCTCCTCCGCCGCCCGCCTCGCCTCGTCACGACGCACGCGCGCGCGCCGCGGGTTGCAAGAATGAGCCGAGCCGAAGCTTATTTTTGCCGCTTACGAATGGTTAATTAATTGTTAATTAATTAACGAGTCGCTTAAGGAAGCGCCACTGTCCGAGACGTTGGACCGTGGGCTGTTCACGGACTCGGTCGTGGGCCAGGCCCAGGCCCATCTACCTGACGGCCTATATAAGAAAGCACTGGCCAGTGGAGTGAACCCTAACTCAGTTCACACACTCTCTCTCGTAAAACCCTAGCCGTCATCTACTGTTCCTCTCCTTGTGCTGCTTCCGGAGATCCCATCCCGACGACCGCGTGCACGGTTGGTCGGGAGAGCAGGTGCCTCCGGAACCCTGTCGTTCGAGATCCTGCCCGAGAGAACGGCAATAAGGTTTTTGGGGAGCGTCTCGACACGACTGCTCCTGATCCATCCCCGTCTTCATCCGCCTCTGCTTCCACTACTTCCTCTACATCGACTCCATGGCTGACGACGAAGTCGCCAAGAAGAAGGCCTTGGCTGATGCCGAGGCTGCTGCTACCGCCGCTGCGTTGGCCTGGCCAACCGGAGGGTATGACTCGTCCATCCCCTATTTGCTCGTTAATGTGCTAGCCGTATAAATGCTGTTCAGAGATGTTTCGGTTCTATGTACTGTACGTGCTCACATGCTTAGGTATCGGTATGAGATGCATACCGTATTTGCCATGATTACTTTTTACTCATGGATTAGATTAGTCAGAAAAGTGCTAATATTTCCAACAATCCAAAAACCTTATTATAGGCACTTTTCGATTCAAGGCTTTGCTGCTACTCTGAAACCGGAAAAGTTTACCGGGACGCATTTTAAGCGTTGGCAGACTAGGACCACCTTGTGGCTCACAGTGATGAACGTGTTCTGGGTTGGTGGGGTGTCCCTCACAGAAACGATTGCTCCTGAACAGGAGAAGGCGTTTAGGGAGGCAACCACAATCTTCCTGGGAGCAGTTCTGAGTCTGATTGGAGACAAGTTGGTTGACGCCTATATTCATATGGAGGTTGCTAAAAACTTGTGGGATGTGCTCGAAGTCAAATTCGGTGCTACTGATGCTGGCAGTGAGCTGTATGCCATGGAGCAGTTCCATGATTACAGGATGGTTGATAATCGTTTTGTATTGGACCAGGCTCATGAGATACAATGCATTGCTAAGGAGCTAGAGCTCCTCAAGTGTGAGTTACCAGACAAGTTTGTCGCGGGTTACATTATTGCAAAACTCCCTCCTAGTTGGAGGAACTTTGCTACTTCTCTCAAGAACTTGAGACGTGAATTCTCTGTTGAGGATGTCATCGGTCATCTCAGTGTTGAGAAGAACTCGAGAGCAAAGGACTCACACGTGAAAGGGGCAGAGGGTTCTTCTAGTGCCAATATGGTGCAGAAGAACGTCCACAAGTTCAAGAGAAAGAACTCTGTCCAGCAGAATACTACCTTTAAGAAGAAGGGTAAGAAGAAAGAGAAAAAGAGAGATGGCTGCTTTACTTGTGGTTCAGATGAACATTGGGCAAACAAGTGCCCAAACAAGTACAAGAAGCCAGCATAGGACTCCAAGTCTGTGAATGTCACTCTGAGCAACAATGATGCGGCATCTGGGTATGGTAATGTGTTTACCATACTTTCAGTTTGTCAGTCCACCGATTGGTGGGTTGGCACTGGGGCCAATATTCATGTGTGTGCTGATGTGTCTTTGTTTTCTTCCTACCAGGTCGCACGAGATTGTTCTGTCCTGATGGGGAATGGCTTGCATGCTTCTGTTCATGGTGTTGGCATGGTAGATCTGAAGTTTACTTCGGGAAAGATCGTGCAACTGAAGAATGTGCAGCATGTCCCCGCCATAAAGAAGAATCTCATTAGAGGCTCCCTTCTATGTAAAGAAGGGTTTAACTTAGTATTTGAGTCTAACAAAGTAGTCTTATCTCGATATGGAATATTTGTTGGAAAAGGATATGATTGTGGTGGTTTGTTCCGCCTTTCCCTTGAGGATTCTGTAATAAAGTCTTGAACCAAATTCATTCTAGTGTGAACGAATCTGAGGTTTGGCATTCACGTCTTTGTCACATAAATTTCGGGTGTATGACGCTGCTAGCTAAGATGAATCTAATTTCGAGTTTCACTTTAGCCAAAGGCTCTAAGTGCCATGTGTGTGTGCAAGCAAAGCAACCTCGTAAGCCTCACAAGCCTGCGAAGGAGAGACACCTGGCACCACTAGAGCTCATACATTCAGATCTCTATGAGATGAATGGTGTGTTGACTAAAGGTGGAAAGAAATACTTCATGACTTTGATTGATGATTCCACTAGGTTCTTTTATGTGTATTTGTTAAATACAAAGGATGAGGCTCTACACTACTTTAAATCTATAAGGCTGAAGTTGAGAACCAACTTGAGAAGAAAATAAAACGAGTCTGGTCTGATCGTGGTGGAGAGTACTTTTCTAGTGAGTTTGATATATTCTGTGCGGAACATGGTATTATTCATGAAAGGACGCCTCCCTATTCACCCCGGTCAAATGGGGTTGCCGAACAGAAAAACCGTACTCTAACGGATTTGGCTAACGCCATGTTAGATAAATCGGGTTTATCCAAGGCATGGTGGGGGGAAGCTGTATTGACATCATGTCATGTCCTGAATAAAGTTCCCGCGAAGGATAATGAGACTACTCCCTATGAGCAATGGGAAAAGAAAAGAAGTACACTCTCTTACTTGCGCACTTGGGGCTGTTTGGTGAAAGTCAATGTGTCGATCCCCAAAAAGCGTAAGCTTGGACAAAAGACCGTGGACTGCGTTAATTTGGGCTACGCTAAGAATAGCGTTGGCTATAGATTTCTAGTAGTGAAATCTGAGGTACCTGACCAGAAGGTTGGTACAATTATAGAGTCTAAGGATGCTACATTCTTTGAGGATATTTTCCCCATGAGAGATATGCAAATCAGTTCTAGACTGGAATCTGATGAGACTCCTGAACCTGCCATTCCAATGGAATATTATGAACACAAAAGTGATGAAAGTTCATTAGAGGATGACGAGGAAGCTCCCGTTAGGAGCAAGAGACAAAGGACTGCAAAATCTTTTGGTGATGATTTCCTCGTATACCTCGTGGATGATAACACTCCCAGTTCCATTTCAGAAGCTTATGCATCTCAGGATGCTGACTACTGGAAGGACGCGGTCCGTAGCGAGATGGATTCCATCATGGCTAATGGGACATGGGAGATCACCGATCGTCCTTATGGTTGCCAACCATTGGGATGTAAGTGGGTGTTCAGAGGAAGCTTAGGCCTGATGGTACTATTGAGAAGTACAAGGCTAGGCTTGTGGCCAAGGGTTATACCCAAAAGGAAGAAGAGGATTTCTTCGATACTTACTCACCTATAACTAGGCTGATAACCATTCGATTGTTACTCGCTTTGGCTGCCTTGCATGGTCTTCTCGTTCATCAGATGGACATTAAGACAGCTTTCCTTAACGGAGAGCTAGACGAGGAAATTTACATGCAACAGCCAGATGGCTTTGTAGTAAATGGTCAGGAAAGAAAGGTGTGTAAGCTTGTGAAATGTTTGTATGGCCTGAAACAAGCGCCTAAGCAATGGCAAGAGAAGTTTAATACAACTTTGACATCTGCTGGCTTTGTTGTCAACGAAGCTGACAAATGTGTATACTATCACTATGGTGGGGGCGAAGGAGTTATACTGTGTCTGTATGTTGATGACATACTGATATTTGGGACCCACCTCAAGGTCATTGAGGAGGTCAAGGCTTTTCTATCTCATAATTTTGAGATGAAAGACCTGGGTGTGGCTGATGTTATCTTGAACATCAAGCTACTGAGAAATACTGATGGTGGAATTACACTTTTGCAATCCCACTATGTTGAGAAGATTTTGAGCCGTTTTGGATATTCGGACTGCAAGCCTTCTGCAACACCATATGATCCTAGCGTGCTGATCCGAAAGTTCGAAGGCACGGCTGTAGATCAATTGAGATATTCTCAAGTGGTTGGTTCAGTTATGCATCTCATTTGTTGTGTGCAAACTGAGCCGGTTTGTATCCAATCCGGGAGATGTGCATTGGCATGCTGTTGAGCGTGTGATGCGCTATTTGCTTGGTACTGTGACTACGAGATTCACTATTCTGGGTACCCGATGGTACTTGAGGGGTATAGTGATTCTAACTGGATATCTGATGCTGATGAGATGAAAGCCACAAGTGGATATGTCTTCACACTTGGTGGTGGTGCTGTTTCCTGGAAGTCTTGCAAGCAGACGATCTTAACCAGATCGACTATGGAAGCAGAACTCACAGCATTAGACACATCATGCGTCGAAGCAGAATGGCTTCGAGAGCTTTTGATGGATTTGCCGGTGGTTGATAAACCAGTGCCGGCTGTCCTTATGAACTGTGACAATCAAACAGTGATTGCCAAGGCTAAGAGTTCAAAGGACAACATGAAATCCACAATGCACATAAGAAGAAGATTGAAATCTGTCAGAAAATCAAGAAACTCCGGAGTAATACCGTTGAATTATATCCAAACGGCTAAGAATCTGGTAGACTCCTTTACGAAAGGGCTATCACGGATTGTGATAGAGAATGCATCGAGGGAGATGAGTATGAGACCCGCATAAGTTGCCATGGGGATAACCCAACCTATGTGATCGAAGATCCCGTGAATTAGGACCTGGGGAAAAAATCCAGCGGTGAACTGAGGAGAGTATCCTTAATTATCCCATTCCGTTGGAGATGCAATAATACTCTCAATTCTGTAAGGCAGACTGACCTTCGTCTTACTGTGTTCCAAAGCTTATGTAAGCAAGATGCTAACCTACAGAGCATTCTTTGGAGGAACACACCTATGTGAGCCCGACTGCTGGTAACAGTCTATGAGATTGGGTGATCTCTAGGAAGCTCATGAGAAGGTACGGAGTATGACTAATAAGCTCCACCCGTGGGGTTTAGCCTTCGGCAGCCACGTATCAGCTGACAATAGGCGAAACTTCTACACGCCAAACTGACAATTCAAGGCATAGTCCATTGTTCAGTTGTGAAGAAGTCTAATCCTATTTATCTAGGTGGAAGTTCAACTTAACAGTCTCCACCGAAAATTCTGGTATATCAAACATTGTTTGGAACAGTTGACAAACTTATGTGCCTCGAGATATGGTGGGGGATTGATGGATTATGGATGGGCTTAGGCCCATTGTAGGATAGAAAGTATGTCTAGAGGGGGGGTGATTAGACTACTTGACCAAATAAAAATCTAGCCTTTTCCCAATTTTAGTTCTTGGCAGATTTTAGCAACTTTAGAACAACTCAAGCAATCTTAACACAATTCAAGCAAGCATGCAAAGAGTATATGAGCAGCGAAAAGTAAAGCATGCAACTTGCAAGAATGTAAAGGGAAGGGTTTGGAGGATTCAACCGCAATTGGAGACACGGATGTTTTTGTCGTGGTTCCGATAGGTGGTGCTATCGTACATCCACATTGATGGAGACTTCAACCCACGAAGGGTAACAGTTGGGCGAGTCCACGGAGGGCTCCACCCACGAAGGGTCCATGAAGAAGCAACCTTGTCTATCCCACCATGGCCGTCGCCCACGAAGGACTTGCCTCACTAGCGGTAGATCTTCACGAAGTACGCAATCTCCTTGCCCTTACAAACTCCTTGGTTCAACTCCACAATCTTGTCGGAGGCTCCCAAGTGACACCTATCCAATCTAGGAGACACCACTCTCCAAGAAGTAACAAATGGTGTGTTGATGATGAACTCCTTGCTCTTGTGCTTCAAATGATAGACTCCCCAACACTCAACTCTCTCTCATAGGATTTGGATTTGGTGGAAATAAGATTTGAGTGGAAAGCAACTTGGGGAAGGCTAGAGATAAAGATTCATATGGTAGGAATGGAATATCTTGGCCTCAACACAAGGGTAGGTGGTTCTTTCTCAGAAAATGTGTATTGGAAGTGTAGGTTCGTTCTGATTGCTCTCTCCACGAATGAAGAGGAGGTGGCGGGGTATATATAGCCTCCACACAAAATCTAACCGTTACACACAACTTACCAATCTCGGTGGGACCGAATTGACAAACTCGGTCGGACCGATATTTAGCAAATCTAGTGACTGTTAGGATTTTCGGTGGGACCGACATGCAACTCGGTAGGACCGATATGATTAGGGTAAGGGCATAACTTAATCTCGGTGAGGCCGATTACACAAACTCCGTGAGACCGATTTTGGTAATAAGCTAACCAGAGAGTCGGTCAAGCAAACTCGGTAGGACCGATTACACAAACTCGGTGAGATCGATTTTGGTAATAAGCTAACCAGAGAGTTGGTCAGGTAAACTCGGTGGGACCGATTCGCTCATTTCGGTGAGATCGAAATGTTATAAAAGGGAAAAGTTTACACTGCAATCTCGGTGGGACCATCGCTCATCTCGGTAGGACCAAAACGTTACGAAGGGAAACAGAGAGATTACAATCCCATCTCGGTGAGACCGATTTGCCTAGGGTTTGTGGCAGTGGCTATGACATCTGAACTCGGTGGCGCCGGATAGAAAGAATCGGTAGGGCCGAGTTTGACTTTTGGTTTAGGTCATAAGTGGAAGTGAGAAAGTAGTTGAGGGCTTTGGAGCATATCACTAAGCATTTTGAGCAAGCAAGCCATTAAGCAACACCTCATCCCTCCTTGATAGTATTGGCTTTTCCTATAGACTCAATGTGATCTTGGATCACTAAAATATAAAATGTAGAGTCTTGAGCTTGAGCCAATCCCTTTGTCCTTAGCATTTTGAGGGGTCCACTTTTCTCATCCATGCCATGCCAATCATTGAGCTTTCCTGAAATATTAGTCTTGAAATAGTGTTAGCTCAATGAGCTATCTGTTGTTAGGAATTACCAAAACCACCTAGGGATAGTTGCACTTTCAATCTCCCCCTTTTTGGCAATTGATGACAACATATAGATCAAAGCTTCGACAAATGATAATAAGAGTGAAAAAAATTGTCGCTTTGAGAAGTATGTGAAAAGCAATAGCTCCCCCTAAATTTGTGCATGGTTTAAGATTTGCTTTGGACTGCAAATGCACAACGAATTAGGATCATGGGTTACTCTTCCATGTCACATACATCTTAGTGGAGCGCTCAAAATGATAATAAATAAATACATGCACTCATCACCAAGCAAAGTGAATGATCATATGGGAGATAAAAGGATAAAATCATCCAACAAGCATTAAGGTAGCATACGATCAAACAAATGATCATCCAAGTATCTCACAAACGCATAAAGTATCTCAAACAAGCAAATAAAGTTCAACCACCAAAACAAGAGAGAACAAAAGCAACACTCTCTCTCGAAGCCTATGATCTATACATTTTTCTCCCCTTTTGGCAACAAGTTACCAAAAAGTTCATAGAAAATGCATAGCACTAAATCGACTCTCAGGCTTGGTCTTCAGGTGGTGGTTTAGACAGAACTCCAAGAATGAAAGCATCAGTCGATGTAGATGGTGCTGGAGGAGTAGGTACGATAACTGGTTGCACAGAAGTTGTAGCTGGTGCAGATGTAGTGGCTCTGGTGTCTTGAAAGTGCGTTATATCGACTATAGGGGGGTGAATAGGCGATTTTTATGAATTCTTCAATGAGGAATTTGCCGGTGAGGAAATTCCTAAGTGAAGAACTACTTGCAGTGGTATAAGTACTCAGAAGTAAGCATAAGAGAATGCGGGCATGGTCATCATGTTGAAATGAAGACAATCAAAGAGTACAGAAAGCGTAAACACAGGATAGCACAAGATGAAGACAAACAGACTGAAGAAATTGAACTGAGGAAATTGAGAAAGTCTTCAGTCAAAGTCTTCAAACACAGATATGAACGAACACTCAACACAGTAATGAGGAAATGAAACAGTTGAGGAAATAGAACCAGTTAGGTTGGTGAAGACAATGATTTGGTAGACCAGTTCCAACTGCTGTCTCAGTTGTATGTCTGGTTGGAGCGGCTGAGTATTTAAACTCGAGGACACACAGAACCGGACACCCAGTCGCTGAGCACGCAGTTCAGGACACCAAGTCCTCACTGTATTCTCCTTGAACTAAGGTCACACAGACCTCGTCCAATCACTCGTGGTAAGTCTTCAGGCGACTTCCAAACCTTCACAGACTTGGTCACTCAGCGATCCACAATTCCTCTTGGATGCTCTAGACCATGACGCATAACCGTCTGGAAGAAGCACAGTCTTCAAAGGTAACAAGCGTCGGATCCATGCAGGATCAATCACTTCAGTGATGCTCAATCACTTTGGGTTTGTAGGGCTTTGGTTTTGGGTTTTTCCTCACTCGATGATTTTCGCTCAAAGTCCTCGGAGGATGGGTTGCTCTCAAATGACAAGTGTCAAGTTCTCTCGGAGCAGCCAACCAGCTAGTGGTTGTAGGGGGCGGCTATTTATAGCCTAGGGAGCAGCCCGACATGATAAGACATAAATGCCCTTCAATGATATGACCGTTAGGTGGATAAGATATTTTGGGACAGCTGGCGCGCAGCACAGCAACGGTCCGAAATTTGACTCTCAAATTCCTCAGGGCTATCATGTTCCTCACTGTGTAGGCAATCCACACTGGCGAATTCCTAACTCCTCAGTCAGAACAAATTCCTCGGCAACCAGAAGAACTTCGTCTCTGTCACTGAAGAAATTGACTGAGCTGTATGAGATTTCCAAAGGCTTCACTCGAAGGGATTGGTAGGTGTAGGATTTTGAGTTGAGCATCACATGGAAATTCTTCCTTAGTATTTCCTCGACCCCCTTTAACAGTATGGTGTTTCCTATGACTCAAGAAAGAGAAAACGAAACTACGAAAACAAAAGTCTTCACGCTTCATGTTCCTCAAATGAATACCAAATCTTCAAGGTCACACCAATTTCTTCACTTTCAAAGTCTTCAGAAAGTCTTCAGAATATCAAAGCCTTCAGTCGAAGAACTTCATTTTTAGGGGTCGACTTTCTCTGTAAATACCAAACTCCTCATAGTCTTATAGACCTGTGTACAGTCATAAACACATTAGTCCCTTAACCTATAAGTCTTCAATACACCAAAATCACTAATGGGCACTAGATGCACTTACAATCTCCTCCTTTTTGGTGATTGATGGCAATATAGGTTAAGTTTTCAACGGGGATAAACATATGAAGTGTCAGTACTGATATTGAGGAATTTGATTGCAAGATATAGTAGAACTCCCCCTGAAGATGTGCGTAGTGAGGAATTTGCTTTTGAGGCATTGCACATTTGAAGAGTTGAATCATGGAGATATCTGTAGCGACCTGACCCAAAATCGGTCAAATCTCTGTGTCTGTACCATCCCAAGATCATGCTGGTACTCACAGTACATTGATGAAATAATCAAAGTTCAATCACACCTGAATTTATTACACGATTCTCATATAGAGTCTTTATTACAATAGAATAAATTCGGCCGAAGGCCAACTCATGAGAAATAAACTAAGTAAAGCTGCGAAAGCGTAGAAGAATAGCGAGTCCATCCGACTCCAAAGGGCAATCGCCAAGCGCGGATCGTAGCCTCAATCCTGATCGGAATACTCCTCTGCAACATAAGACGTTGCAGCCGTGTAGGTCAGCATTTTGAATATGCTGGCAAGTCATGAATAGAGAATAATAAAGTATTACTAATACTATATGCAATTTGGCTGTGGGGCTCTATGTTTCATCATTTTGCGAAAAGCCAGTTTTTCCCTACTACAGTGGACTTGCTTGCAAATACTACAAAATTGTTGGTAGTTATTGAGATGGTTCCACCAACCAATGTCTCATTCCCAAATTATTAAGTCATAACCCCTCAATTAATTTATTAATTGTAGTGTTGAGATTTCCGAATACTTCCAAGTTCCAGAGGCTCAAATTGTCCGTAACCGGGGACACGGCTAATCGATTAGATCTTTTCTCTGCAGAGGTTTGCGCACTTTACCCGCAAGAATCGTTCCCTCCCTTAATTCTTCGCACTTCATGGTGTTTGAAGACGGGACGAACGAAACAGGGTCTTCCGAAGGGTTCTTCTGGCCACTGCCGGTACCCATCCAATCCTACCGTTCTTCTACATCTCGTAGTACCGTCCGGCCAGAGTCACAACTAGGGTTGACCAAGCCAGAGCCCATAATGGCTTGCGGCTGCACAGGTAAGCTTCCGGTCAATGGGGTATACATCCATCTCTTCGTGGCTGGGTGAAGCTTTCCGCAAGATGTCATGGCACTTCTCCATGCATCCCGGCCAACCACTGGGTTCTCCAGGGTGCCCGTCAACCGTCCTCCACCCAGTAGTGAATTCCGAAGTCCATCTTGAGCTTGAAGTTCATGGGGTTGTCATCATCTTGACTCTCACATCTTTCTTATGAATTCACTCAACCAATCCCGTCTACGAGCATAGCAAAATAAACTACTTCGTCCCGGGTCATGGTAACAAGGGGATTTGGTTCATCCTACCACATGATACTACTCAAGAACATAACTTCAAAATTTCACCTACTGCATGCATGGTGGGGAGGTATAATTCTAATGCAACAAAAACATAGGTATTGTAAAGAAAACATGATCAATGACTTGCCTTGTTGACGATCTTCGTAAGCTAGGGACTCGTGGTCGCAAGCTTCGCACTCCGGAAATTTTACCGAGGCAAACAATAACCATAATAAGCACATAGCATATGATCACTTAACACAATAGCATAGCAACATAACACACCAAAACAAACGAATCAAAACCCAAAGGAAAACTCGAAGAAATCCAACTCAAAGTTTTTCCTACTTCAAGCAACAACTAAAAATAGTTTTACATAACAAAAATTTTCTTAACATAACCTAAGCATGGGTTTATGTTAACTTAACAGAAAATAATGCATTATGCAACTAGGAGCAAAAAGAATCACCTTAAAATCCATTATAAAACTCCTATTAGGCCTAAAGCAAATTTTTGTAAGAAAAATAAAATAAAAGTTTTATTTATTATAAATAAAAGTTCATTCTCTAAAGTGACAAAAACTAACCTAGAATAATCTATCACATGTGAAAAATAAATTTATTTGCTAATTAAAACAATAGGAAAACAGTAACTAGTAATTAATTAAGAATAACATGATTCTGATTAAAACTATTTTTTATTAATCCTAAAATGTCCAAATAAATTCCTACGGTTTGGCAATGTCAAAACAAAGTTGGGACAAAAAGAATCATTAAAAAATAATTTTCCTAACTCTTTTTATGGCAGATTTACTATTCTGACTAAATCTAAAATAAAGCAATTCTAAATAATTTTAACACGGCTAATTATATATTCTACAGAAACTATAAGAAATTTGCAAACCAACAAAAAAAGAATCACTTAAAAATATTAAGTAGATTAAAAGATATGAATTTTTCAAATCTGAAACTATTCTGTTAAAACAGAAAACGAAAAATAAATAAAAACGGGCTAATGGGCCTATTTAACGCTTCGGCGTAATATAACTAAAACGGGCCTAGGGTTTAAAACGAATCGGCCGGTCTCAATAAAAAAACCTAACTAAAATAAACCGGAACTAACCGGGACTGAACCGGTTTTATTTAAATGAACATACTCCTTCGGGGAATCTAATCTACGCCGTCCGTTCGGGATCTAACGGCGAGGGGGGACTCCGGCGACTTACCGGTTGGCGGCGGCGACGGCGGCTCGGGCGGCGAGTGCTCCGGCGTCTCCGGTGGTCGGGGGCGACGGCGGGGAGCTCCGGCGGGTGCGGACGGGCGAGGGGGTCGGTTTGGTGGGGTTGGTGGAGCTCGGGGGTGACCGGGGCG
>LR880970.1:4320404-4331308 GCA_904067115.1 Aegilops sharonensis | reverse complement strand
AAATGACAAGTACCAGATGTTGACTTGCGGTCCACACGATCACCAGCATAGTCAGAGTCAGAATATCCAATGAGATCAAAAGTAGAGCCCTTGGGGTACCATAATCCTAGTGTTGGTGTGTGAGCTAGATATCGAAGAATATGCTTCACAGCCTTATGGTGTGATTCCTTCGGTGTAGCTTGAAATCGGGCACACATGCAAACACTAAGCATTATATCTAGCCTAGATGCACATAAGTACAATAAAGAACCAATCATGGAGCGGTATACCTTGTGATCGAAGTCAATACCATTTTCATCAGTGCATAGATGGCCATTTGTGGGCATAGGAATTTTGACGCCTTTGCAATCTTGCATGCCAAATTTCTTCAGGACATCTTTGAGGTATTTCTCCTGAGATATGAATATGCCATTGTGTTGTTGACGAATTTGAAGACCTAAGAAGAATTTCAATTCTCCCATCATAGACATTTGATATTCTTCACTCATCATATAGGCAAATTCATCACTATAACGTTGGTCGGTACAGCCAAAGACAATATCATCAACATATATTTGGCACACAAACAGTTCACCATCATATGATTTAGTAAAGAGAGTAGGGTCGAGTGAACCAGGTGTGAAGCCATTCTTCACGAAGAATTCCTTCAATGTATCATACCATGCCCGTGGGGCCTGTTTGAGGCCATAGAGGGCCTTGTTGAGTCTGAAGACTTTGTCGGGATTATTTGGATCTTCAAAACATGGGGGTTGAGCAACATATACTTCTTCCTCAAGCTTACCATTGAGGAATGCACTTTTCACATCCATTTGATATAAAGTGATATTATGATGGTTAGCATAAGCAATTAATATGTGAATAGCCTCAAGTCTAGCAACAGGTGCAAAAGTTTCATCGAAATCAATTCCTTCAACCTGTGTGTAGCCTTGAGCTACAAGCCGTGCCTTATTCCTCACCACAAGGCCATTTTCATCTTGCTTGTTGCGGTAGATCCACTTTGTGCCAATGATATTA
Source organism: Aegilops sharonensis (assembly GCA_904067115.1). NCBI lineage: Eukaryota > Viridiplantae > Streptophyta > Magnoliopsida > Poales > Poaceae > Aegilops > Aegilops sharonensis. The sequence goes on along the minus strand of LR880970.1, from coordinate 4,330,294 downwards.
TGCTTGTGAGGATCTGGACGTTTGACCAGTTCCCAGACATTGTTGAGCTCGAACTGATGTAATTCTTCTCGCATTGCTTGAATCCACTCAGGCTCCAGAAATGCTTCATCTACCTTAGTGGGCTTTGTGATAGAGACAAAAGCATAGTGCCCACAAAAGTTAGATAAATATGAAGCTTTTGAGCGTGTGAGAGGACCTGGTGCTTCAATGTCATCGATGATCTTGTCAACTTGCACTTCTTTTGCAACGCGAGGATGAGCTGGTTGTCGTCGAGGAATTTGATCAGCATTTTCTTCAGCGCCATTTTCTTCAGCATTATCTTCAGGTGCATCAGCTCGACGTTCTTCGCGTACAGGAATGAATTCTTCAGCAGATTCTTTAGTAGGAATGACATCCTCAGTCGCCTTGAACTTGATAGATTCCTCAGGTGCTGGTTCATCTAACACAGAAGGTAGGTGCTCTCTTTGCGAGCCATTAGTTTCATCAAACCGCACATCTACAGTATCAACAATCTTGTGAAGAGTGATGTTGAAGACTCTGTAGGTGTGCGAGTCCTTTCCATAACCAAGCATAAAACCTTCATGTGCTTTCGGTGCAAATTTAGCATTGTGATGAGGATCTCTAATCCAGCATTTAGCACCGAAGACTTTGAAATAACTCACACTGGGTTTCTTGTCAGTGAGGAGTTCATAGGCAGTCTTCTTGAAGAATTTGTGAAGATATACTCTGTTGATGATGTGGCACGTGGTATCAATTGCATCAATCCAAAAACGACGAGGCGTTTTGTATTCATCAAGCATAGTGCGAGCCATCTCAATAAGAGTTCTGTTCTTGCGCTCCACGACGCCATTTTGCTGAGGAGTATAGGGAGCAGATAACTCATGAGTAATACCAAGTTCATCGAGATAGTCATCAAGACCAGAATTCTTGAACTCAGTTCCATTGTCACTCCTGATGTGCTTGATCTTCACACCAAAGTTGGTTGAAGCCCTCGAGGAAAATCGTTTGAAGACTTCCTCCACTTCATGTTTGTAAGTAACAATGTGTAGCCATGTGTAACGAGAGTAATCATCAACAATAACAAAGCCATATAGAGATGCATCATTAGTGACTGCTGAGTAATGATTAGGACCAAAGAGGTCCATGTGAAGCAATTCGAATGGACGAGTAGTGGTCATGATAGTCTTCCTTGGATGCTTGGCCTTGGTCATTTTTCCAGCTTCACAGGCTCCACACAAGTGATCCTTGAGGAATTTGACATTCTCAATGCCAATGACATGCTTCCTCTTCGCAAGTGTGTGCAAATTCCTCATGCCTGCATGACCAAGTCGTCGATGCCATAGCCAGCCTTCTGAAGCTTTTGCAAGTAGACACACGGCTGGTTGTGGTCCTATAGAGAAATCAACAATATACAAGTCTCCTCTCCTAAAGCCTTCGAAGACTTTGGAATTGTTAGCTTCCATGATCACAACACAACGATACTTGCCAAAGACAACAACCATATCAAGATCACAAAGCATTGAGACTGACATGAGGTTGTATCCTAAGGACTCAACAAGCATGACTTTGTCCATGTGTATGTCCTTAGAGATCGCAACCTTACCAAGACCCAATACCTGAATTTTGCCTTTGTCAGCAAACATGATATGCTTCAGATGTGACGGTGATAAGGGAGCATCCATCAATAGATTCTTGTCACCAGTCATGTGATTTGTACATCCACTATCGAGGAACCACTCATTGGCTTTGGGTTGATCATCCTGCAGATGAATTAGTGCAACTTACGATCTCATATACTTCATCAGTGAAGAATATGATATCAATTTCATCAGATGAATTTCATCAGGCAGTATAACAGATAAGCAGTATGAGGACGTGTGAAATGAAAGTTCATTTCTTCATGATTAGCCTGCGTCCTTTCAGGCATTTTTGTTAGGCCCCCAGCAAATTCTTCAGACATTAAAGCACGTCTGGAGGCCTGACCCTGCAGAAGAGATTAGTTCCTTTTCTTCACCACCCACATCTGAAGGGGTGGCAAAGAGTTCATCACTCTACGAGCTCCATATGAGAATGGTGGCATAGAGGCCAATCCATTTCGTTTCACATAAGAGGGGTTAGGGTAAGCATATGAATAAGAAGAGAAATTCTTCGAGGACTTATGAACATATTGGTTTGAAGAATAATGCACATATTCATAGCCCTTAGCTCTACCCTGCGAAACAGAGTTGTTAGCACGATGATAATCATATGAGGACTTTGATCCTTTTGAGGAATTCGACCCACGTGAGGAATTTGGTCCATATGAGGACTTGGATCCATATGAAGAATTTGGTCCATATGAAGAGTTTGATCTGGGGTTCCTATTCTTCACAGGTGGTGTCATGAGGACATTTACCTGAAGACTTTCAAGGCACTTCTTGGGAACCTAGATTTTCTTCATAGGGGAACTGTTCCTGCAGTTAGTGCCAACATATCTAGCAAATACTTCACCATTCTGATTTTTGAACAGTTTATAGTTGGAGTAAAATGACTCATCAGAAGAATGAGGAGATTCACATGTAAAGCTAGATAAGTTAGATGGATCAACTGGAGGTCCCTTTGCAGCAACCCATGAGGTTTTGGGGTACTGCTCAGGCTTCCAATATGTTCCATCAGCATTGAGTTTCCTCTCAAAGGCAATACCCTCTTTCCTAGCGTTCCTGTTGAGGATCTGCTTTTTAAGCACATCACAAAGAGTCTGATGCCCTTTGAGGCTCTTGTACATGCCTGTCATTTAAAATTCCTTCAGCCCTGCATCGTCAGTGATACTAGCAATGTCCTCAGATGAGGAATTAGTGATAGCAGAGGCAGGTGAAGAATTTGTAACAGTTGAAGCATTTGAACATTCAGGTGAAGAATTAGCAGATTCACGTTCAATGCACTTTAAGCATGGAGGAACAAATTCTTCCTCAGAAGCGCTGATTTGTTGAGCAAGTAATGAATCGCGCTCCTTCTGAAGATCTTCATAACTCACTCTTAGCTTTTCAAGATCTTGCTTTCTTTGAAGAAATTCATAAGAAAGTTTCTCATGATTAGACAAGAGAGTGTTATGATGACCTTGAAGACTGTCAAGCCTAGACTGAAGTCTCTGAAGATTTTCATTCAGGGCTTTAGTGCGATCCATTTCTTCACCCAACATATCATCACTTTTACCTAACATGTTTTGAACCTATTCCAAGGCATGTTGTTGTTTGGTGGCAATACAAACAAGCTTGGTATAGCTAGGTTCAATATCATCATCAGATCCATCATCATCAGATTCATCGTCACTATACTCGGATGAGGAACACTCGGTTACCTTGTCACCCTTTGCCATGAGACATGATGCAGAAGATGATGATTCTGGTTTGAAAGTCATCGTTTTGAGAGATTCCTTGAAGTCCTCAAACCAAGGATCATGACGGGTTCGATGACCTTCATAGACGTCGGAGATTCGGTCCCAGATAAGCTTCGCATTGCAAAGATGCATAATGCGCTTGAATTCATCTCTAGATAGGCAGGAACAGATGATATCCTTCGCCATGATGTCAAGATGAGTGTACTTGCGAATATCATCTGCGTTCGCCATCTTGCATAGATCAGTAAGACCAATTTCAGTGATGGTCCACAGCTCGATGTCCATTGCCATGAGGCGCTTACTCATCATGGCCTTCCACTTGGGATAATCATGACCGTCAAACATAGGGCATGTCACTTTCTTCACACCTGCGGTCGACATAACTAAAACTCCAGGTGGTTAAACCAAAATCACACAGAACAAGGGAGTACCTTGCTCTGATACCAATTGAAAGTGCGGTATATCGACTAGAGGGGGGTGAATAGGCGATTTTTATGAATTCTTCAATGAGGAATTTGCTGGTGAGGAAATTCCTAAGTGAAGAACTACTTGCAGCAGAATAAGTACTCAGAAGTAAGCATAAGAGAATGCGGGCATGGTCATCATGATGAAATGAAGACAATCAAAGAGTACAGAAAGCGTAAACACAGGATAGCACAAGATGAAGACAAACAGACTGAAGAAACTGAACTGAGGAAATTGAGAAAGTCTTTAGTCAAAGTCTTCATACACAGATATAAACGAACACTCAACACAGTAATGAGGAAATGAAAGAGTTGAGGAAATAGAACCAGTTAGGTTGGTGAAGACAATGATTTGGTAGACCAGTTCCAACTGTTGTCTCAGTTGTACGTCTGGTTGGAGCGGCTGAGTATTTAAACTCGAGGACACACAGTCCCGGTCACCCAGTCGCTGAGCACGCAGATCAGGACACCAAGTCCTCACCGTATTCTCCTTGAACTAAGGTCACACAGACCTCGTCCAATCACTCGTGGTAAGTCTTCAGGCGACTTCCAAACCTTCACAGACTTGGTCACTCAGTGATCCACAATTCCTCTTGGATGCTCTAGACCATGACGCCTAACCGTCTGGAAGAAGCACAGTCTTCAAAGGTAACAAGCATCAGATCCACGCAGGATCAATCTCTTCAGTGATGCTCAATCACTTTGGGTTTGTAGGGGTTTGGTTTTGGGTTTTTCCTCACTCGATGATTTTCGCTCAAAGTCCTCGGAGGATGGGTTGCTCTCAAATGACAAGTGTCAAGTTCTCTCGGAGCAGCCAACTAGCTAGTGGTTGTAGGGGGCGGCTATTTATAGCCTAGGGAGCATCCCGACATGATAAGACATATATGACCGTTAGGTGGATAAGATATTTTGGGACAGCTGGCGCGCAGCACAGCAACGGTCGGAAATTTGACTCTCAAATTCCTTAGGGCTATCATGTTCCTCACTGTGTAGGCAATCCGCACTGGCGAATTCCTAACTCCTCAGTCAGAACAAATTCCTCAGCGATCAGAAGAACTTCGTCTTTGTCACTGAAGAAATTGACTGAGCTGTATGAGATTACCAAAGGCTTCACTCGAAGGGATTGGTAGGTGTAGGATTTTGAGTTGAGCATCACATGGAAATTTTTCCTTACTATTTCCTCGACCCCCTTTAACAGTACAGTGTTTCCTATGACTCAAGAAAGAGAAAACGAAACTACGAAAACAAAAGTCTTCACGCTTCATGTTCCTCAAATTAATACCAAGTCTTCAAGGTCACACCAATTTCTTCACTTTCAAAGTCTTCAGAAAGTCTTCAAAATATCAAAGTCTTCAGTCGAAGAACGTCATTTTTAGGGGTCGACTTTCTCTATAAATATCAAACTCCTCATAGACTTATAGACCTGTGTACACTCATAAACACATTAGTCCCTTAACCTATAAGTCTTCAATACACCAAAATCACTAAGGGGCACTAGATGCACTTACATGTCTGTAACAGGCACTACAGCTGATCGCTGGCTACTGGGCACTCTAGCAAAAGCATCAGTACTAGTCTTTCCCTTCCTCTCCTGCATATCATCTTGAAGTTGTTCAACAACTGACTGTATCTCAGTGACCTTCACATCCATGTCATAGAATTTCTGCTCCATGATCCACTCCAAGCTCTCCTGGTTTCGAGTCAGGGTGGCCAATCCCTTCTCAATCCTCAGAGTAGAGGCAATCAAGTAGCCAAGCTGATCCTGCTTGCTCTTCAAGAAGTACTGAGATGCCTCATCCATGGTTGGCATCTTTGCAGCCTTTTCTGTCCTTGCCTTCTCCCTTTTTGCTTGTGCTTGCACAGAAGATGGTTCATCTTCATCCATCATCATTGTGTTGCCCTCAAAATCTGGATAGATGGGCATGTGTTCCTTGTCCAAGAGGTATGTGCCTGTGCCCATCTTGGAGTTGATGAGCTCCTGGATCTGTGGGGCATACCCACAACTTCTCTTCTGATCTGCAGCAGTCCTCTTGATAGTTTCCACTATGAGGCTCATGACCTTGAACTTCTGAGGCACATCAAATATGTGAAGTAGGTTGATGGCATGGCCTCTGATCATCTTGTGATCTCCAGATTTAGGAAAAAGAGTGTGCCTGAGGATCCAGTTGATTGTTGGCAGTCCTGACAGAAGATAATGTACTGAGCCAAACTTGTGTGTCTCAAGGGCAGCATCTGAGATCTCTCTGTACATGTGTGCCATGGAGTTGTGATCCTTCTTCTTCTTGGCATAGACATCCAAGTCATCCTCATTATCCTCAGGAGCATTGATCAACTTTGCCCACTCTTCAACTGATGATTGGTACCTAGTACCTTCAGACATCCAGACAATCCTTCCATCTGGGTAAAAATGAGTTGTGGAGTAGAACTGCATAATAGCTCATCATTCCACTTTGTGAGCTTCTGCCCAACAAAGTCATCCACTCCACAAGCATTGAAACTGTCATACACTCCTGGATAATGCTCTTCATTGTTCCTGATGTACTCCCAGTCTACCCATCTCATATCACAGACAATTGGCTTCTTGTCAAGCAGCACTGTCTCATAGAAGTCCTGTTGTTCCTTTGTATGGAACCTGTAGTCCATAGCAGTTCTTCTCCTGACTGCATAGGGATCAGTCAATCTCCACTGTTTGATTCCTGCATCCCTCCTGAGCTTCATGTCCTCAGCTACTGGATTAGCATCATTGTGATCTGGAATGTTGGGCTTCAACTTTCTCAAGACATGTTCCTCATCATCTTCTTCTTCAACAACAGCTTCAGGTAGTGGGGCCTTGTTCCTCTCTGCAGCTGAAATACTCCTGGTGTTCCTCTTGGGTGCAGATTTGGGATTTGGAGGAGCTGTCTTAGGAGCTTCTTTGGGCTTTGATGAAGCAGCCCCTGACCTGATGACATCACCCATAAGCTTTTGAGCTTTGGGTGATGGTGCAGCAACATCTTCCTCTTCTTCTTCTTCCATCATGGAAGGCCTTCCAACAACCCTGGCCATGGTCTTCTTGACCCTTTCCTTCCTCTTCTTCCCTTATGCAGCAGCCTCTTTGGGTTCAGCTTCCAAAGATGCTTGAGTGGAGGCTCTGGCTTTAGACATGGGAATCCTTTTGGCAAGTGCTTTGGTCTTCATACCAGGCTTAGTGGCAGCAGTTGCGCCATACTCCTTCTTGAGCACCTTCTTCTTGGAAATGGCCTCATCCTCAATAGCCACATAGTCTTCATCCTCAGAATCTGAAGTTCTCTTCTTTCTGGTCCTGGTGGCTCCCTTGGGTAAGTTGCTGGGTGTGCTTCTTCTACCCTCATCTGAGCTGCTAGAGGGACTAGTGCCCTCACTCATGTGAGCCTGCTCCTCTGACTTGTTCTGACTGTCACTCTGATCAGACATATTGCAAACTCTAACAGCAGACCCTGTGACTAGTTTATAGATGAGGTAGAGTGGATGAGCATCACAAAATACAGAGGTTTTTGCAAAAGAATGACTCAAAAACTTAGTTTTAGTTTTCCACAGAAAGCATTTCGGATCTACCGATTTGTAAACTCGGTGATACCGAAGCAGCTTTTGGGACATAAACTGGTGAACTCAGTCAGACCGAGTCACAGTTTGGTGGCACCGAGACTGCTAGGGTTTCACAAAGTCCTGAACTCGGTCACACCGATTTGCAATTCTCGGACAGTCCGAGAATTACATGTGCAATGGCCTTAGCCGAATCGGTGCTACCGAGTTCTACAACTCGGTTGGTCCGAGAAGGTTTCGGCGGAAACCTAACCCTAAATTTTCAATTCACATCTAATCTACGGAGTGTTTTCGATGGATAAGATGATCTCAATCGTGGAAAGGTTAATGACAAAACAATGTGCTAGGGATTTGGAGTTAGGAATAGCACAATGATCAAGTCCATACCCTAGTTCGGCGATGGACTTGCTACGGCGGCAACGGTGGAGACGATTCCCGTTGACGGCGGCGGAGACCAGCGGCAGGAGGCAGCTGGCAACGAGGAGGATGATCCGGAGATCACGGAGGCAGAGCAGGCTGAGCGCGGGCGAAAGAGTTCGGAGAAATTTCCAAAATTTGACCCGTGGATATATATAGCCTGACCCTGTCGGTGTGACCGAGTGGAACAGCTCGGTGGCACCGAGATGCATAACTGCAAGGAGTTGCAGCAACTCGGTGTGACCGAAAAGTTCAAATCGGTTGCACCGAGATTGAAAACCTAGATCGACTTAGTGATCTCGGTATGACCAAAATGGAAGAATCGGTCAGACCGAAACGCCCAAAAAAGTTTTGGAAGTTTAAGTCTATGACGAATCGGGGACTCCGAGTGCTCCTCACACAGAGTGGTTCGAATCTGACTTGATCAAATTTTGTGATGTAGCATGAATAGAGTTTGAGACGAGAAGAGCATAGATAGCTAGAGAAGGTTCTTAGGCATTCTTGTCCATCCACTTGGCAAAAGAAAAGCATTCAAAACAACAAGTGGGTGTCCTCGAATGAGTAAATTATGCAACCAACATGCTCACACAATAAAATGGCAAATGAAATATGTGGCAAAGCATGAACAACCAATTCTAGCATCTATCAGGCAATTGGCGATGACTAGGTCATCTATATATGAGTATATTGACTTAGGAGGCAAATGAGAACATTTGATCATAGGTCATACTCATCGTTTAAGCACAAGTGGGGTTACCACTTTTACATAAAGTGTTGTTGTGTTCACACTATTAGAGTTGCTTTAGCTCAATTCTTAGAGTAAAGCTCCCCCTATATGTGATATCCCCCCTTAGAGGGATGAACTAACCTTGGGTTTTGTCGACGATAACTTCATGTAGGTGTTCAAGATGTGGATGCTCAATGTTGATGTAGATCATTTGAAGCAATCCTTTGGAGTGAGTTGCACTTTCAATACCTACACGGGTTAGTCCCACAAGGAACAAACAAGGATATCCATAGACATAGAATGATGCGCACTCAAGATGATGTCTATGAAGGCATTAGGTTACCTTGTCCCTTGTCTTACCAACAAGAGGGTTTGTGACTCCTTGAACTAGTGCAAGATGTGGAAGTTGATTGCACTTGTTCTTGCCAAAATGATATGAGTGAAATATGTTGGCGGAGTCACCCTCAAGAACTCTCTAGTTCTTATTCTTCGGGATCCACATCATCTTGATGGGAATCCTTGGAGTTGTAGTCGTACTTGATGAAGTAGAACTTGATGTAGTCTTGGGAACCCACTTGACCAAAGCCTTAGGAGCTTCTTCAAATGCATCAATCTCCTCTTGAAGCTTGTCCTTGCCTTTTTGCTTGTGGTCTTGTGGTGGAAGATCATCTTGAGCCTGTGTCCCTTTGAAAGAAGTAGGATCATACTTCTCCTGTTGAGGAACAAACTTCGTCTTGGGGTATTGATCTTCTTCCCACTCAACTCCATTGGCATTGAACTTTCGTTCAAAACCAATACCTTAGTTCTTCCGGTGCCTTCCTTGCTTGCGTACAATTTCCTCGAATTGCTTACTCTCAGCAAGGCTCTTGTAAACACCTTTCTCTATAATTCCCTTCAATAAGCTATTTTCTTGCTGAAGTGTAACTTGGCTAAGAGAATCATTAGTGGAATCAAGAGAACTACTAGAAGCAACAACATTGGATTTAGCATGATTATTGTTACTACTAGAAGATGAATCTTTCTTGTTACTAGACTTGACTTGAGGCATGTAAGTGGATAAGAGTAAACGCTTGGCAATGTAAGAAGAACTTTTCTTGTGAAGATCATCATTGATTGCCTTTAAGAACTCATGCTCTTGCTCAAGGTTGAGCTTTTCAAAGCGTAAGTTCTCGATGATCTCCTAAGATAGTTTCATGAGCTAACTTAAGAGTGTTTAGTTCTTTAGTTAGAGACTCAATCTTCTCCTTATCATTGTCATTCGTTTTATCTTGATTATCATGATTAATTGATGTTTCATCATAGTATTCATCACTAGAGTTGTCAACAAGTAAATCATCATCACCTA
>LR880970.1:4241396-4299931 GCA_904067115.1 Aegilops sharonensis | reverse complement strand
GAAAATTACTATATTTTACATAGTGTGTTACTTTATTTTGTATGTGCCGTTACTGGGTATAGAATAAGCTATTTTATACTCACGCTTAGTTTAGCGTTACTATATATATAGGGTAACGCTATTCTAAGCGTGAGTGTAGAATAGCTTATTCTACACCCTAGTAACGGTATGTACAAAATCTAGTAAAATGCTATGTAAAATGTAGTAATTATGAGATATATTTTTTACTATCCAATTTTTTGATTTCTTACATGGTCAAAAAAATTACTATATTTTACATGTTACGTTACTGTATTTTGTATAGAGCGTTACTAGGTGTGTAGAATAAGCTATTCTACACTCAAGCTTAGTTTAGCGCTACTATATATATATATATATATATATATATAGGGAAAATCCATCCTACCACCCGGTGGTAGTTACCCCACATGTCTCATATACTAGGATGTGGTACTATATATACTATTTTATTATTTTAAATATGTTTATATACTATATCTAAGCTATTTCAAAACAAGTTACATGAAAAAATTGCATATGAGCCCACAGTTTTTGTTATATTTATGAAATACGTACATATGTGTATGTAAAAAAGAGCATACTCAAAAAATGGTACATACTACCTAAAATTTTGTATATATACTACCTAATCATTGTTATATACTACATACTACACATACATACTCTCGGTTTCGACAGATACTACATACAACATACAAAATGCAAGTGGTGGTAACTACCACTGCTTGTAGGAAACATTTGTCCTATATATATATAATATTTTATATATTTTTATATTGTGTGCGGGTAATTTAACTTTGAAAGATGGTCGTTGGATGAGGCGAATCCGATGGTCCAAAGTAATAGAAGTAGCACAAAAACATTTTTTAGTGTAGGATTTTCCTTGCTCAAGCCTGCCTACTAGAATCGCCAGTGCTTGAAAGGAAAAGTGAATGAAAAACATAGGAATTGGAAAGTTTCTGGTGGTACTACTTTTCATGAATTTGGTGCAAAGGAATGGAGCAAAGGAAAACTATAGGATTTGTTCCTTTAGTGTCTCCTTGAAAGAAAAACCGTAGGAATTCTAATTTCCACTTGTCCTCCTTTTCATATTCCTATTCATCAAGGACAAGACTAAGAGATAGTAGCATAATAGCATTATAACTATACATTTTCTTGTGGTTTGACTTAATCTCACAATGCTTTTTTGCATCATGTGATCTTCCAATTGTTGTGAATCAAACACCCAGATTGGCAGAAATCATGTGTTTTTAAATTCTCTGTTTTGCACGTGCATTCCTATCCTATTACTGTCTATTTCCTATCCCTGCATTGTTAGAATCCTCAAATTCAAACAAGCTCTTACTCAATTACTTCTGTTACAGATATGTGTCAAAGAAAACCTTGTGTGGTTTGTCCTGCTCCTACGGCACTGTGTTCCACCCCAGCTCAGCTGCTCCAACAATGGAAGGGTTCACCACAGTAGGGATCCGCTCTCCAGACTGTCTTTCGCCGCCTCAGATCTTTTTCCCCGCCGCCGGCAGCCACGACAACTGCATTACCATCATCAACTGAGCTGATGACCTTGAGGACTACACGGGTCTGCAAGAGAGTTCGCACTCTTCCGTGTCTGCTTACGTTATGCGTCGCTTAATATGATGGCATGCTACATTATCATCGTGTTCACCTATTAGACTCCGAGTCAGGTCCAAACTAATGCTGAAACCTGAGTATTTAAATGGTTGTGGGGTACATATTGGGGCGGCAATCAGCACTATCTGTCTACTATCTGGTTAATCTCCGGTGTCTACTAAGAGTTTCATGTTGGGTGCAAACAAACATTAATGGAGCCATTATCTGTATTTTTTAACTAAAGCTATTATCTGCCTGCTATCATTGGTTTTGGGTCTATCCACAGTTTGCTACCATCACTCTGGATTTGTGCATGCACTCCTTACATAATCTCACTATGTTTTATTCCTATGCATGCCAGTTATTGTACACAATGGAATTTATCATGTAGAGCAAAAGAGACGAGCCCTGCGTGGCAATAAAATTTCATGCAGACGTTGTTCCATGGTGGGCGCAAAGGCAGCCCCCCTCCACCCATTTCGGATCGTAATCAAGAGGAAGATAATTGTTCAGAGGGGGATTCAGAAGGAGAAGACCACTCCTATTTACCCTGAGGTCTTCGCTCTAACTTGGCATGCTGATGTTGGTAATATCATGCATATGGTGCCTTGCATTGCTTACTGTATACATTAAAGATGTCATCTGCTTAGTTTAGACATGCTTTGTGTCAATGCCATATGTTTAGTTTCTTTATCGTATATGTGAATCATGCAAAGCCATCTTGTTTAGCCAGGCATCATATATGTGAATTTTGCAATTCCACCCTGGTTAGCCAGTCATCTTATATGTGAATTATATCATGCCATCATTTTTTTATTACATGTTAAATTTGTCAACAATTTTAGTACATTCAATTACTCTTCGTGTGCATCAGCCATTCGGCACGGTCATGGAAAAATCTGGAGTGGAAACAAGGTCTTCAGAGCAGACAATGCTATCTGATGAAGCGCATGTCTTAATGGTTACTGATAGCTCCTCAGAGGAGGATTCAGAGACAGATGACCAGTCATATCCCCCCCCCCCCCCCCCCCCCGAGGTGCATGCTCTAACTTGGCAGGGTTATGTTGCTCATATCGTGTGTATGGTATCTTGCATTGCTATGTCATTTGCTTAGTTTAGACATGGTTTATGTGAATGCCACCTGTTTAGAATTACCATATATGTGAATTAATAAATCCCATCGTATTGCAAAAGATTATATATGTGAATGATGCAATGTTATCTTGTTGCAAGGCATTATATATATGTGAATTATGCAATGCCATGCTGTTTAGGCAATCATCTTATATGTGAATTATATCATGCCATCCTTTTTTTTGTATTTCTCATTGCTTTTGTCGACAATGTTTGTATATTCAACTGCGCTTCCTGGGCATCAGCCATTTGAATTGGTGATGGAGAAATCTGGAGTGAAAACCAGGTGTTCTGAGCATATAATGCTACCTGCTGAAGCAGATATCTTGCTGGTTACAGATAGCTCTTCAGAGGAGGATTCAGAGACAGATGACCAGTCATATCCCCCCCCCCCCCCCCCGAGGTGCATGCTCTAACTTGGCAGGGTTATGTTGCTCATATCGTGTGTATGGTATCTTGCATTGCTATGTCATTTGCTTAGTTTAGACATGGTTTATGTGAATGCCACCTGTTTAGAATTACCATATATGTGAATTATGAAATGCCATCTTGTTGCAAGACATTATATATGTGAATTATGCAATGTTATCTTGTTGCAAGGCATTATATATATGTGAATTATGCAATGCCATGCTGTTTAGGCAAGCATCATATATGTGAATTATATCATGCCATCCTTTTTTTTGTATTTCTCATTGCTTTTGTCGACAATGTTTGTATATTCAACTGCTCTTCCTGTGCATCAGCCATTTGAATTGGTGATGGAGAAATCTGGAGTGAAAACAAGGTGTTCAGAGCATACAATGCTACCTGCTGAAGCAGATATCTTGCTGGTTACAGATAGCTCTTCAGAGGAGGATTCAGAGGCAGATGACCAGTCCTATTATCCCCCTGAGGTGTATGCTCAAATTTGCCAGGGTTATATTACTCATATCATGCATATGTTGTATTGCAATGCTTAGTTTTTACATCATATACACAATATTGAATGCCATCTCCTTAGTTGACACATCATATATGCGATTGCCCTCTGCTCACTTCCTTCGTATATAAATCATATATTTGAATTATGTCATGCCATGATGTTTACATAGACAGCATGTATCTGAATTATGGCATGCCAACCCATTTTCTAAAGACATAATATAATTATATCATCTCAACATGTTTACATAGTCATCATATTTTAAATTATGTCATTCTATCCATGAATTAGATCATGCCATCATGTTTCCATCCACGGCATGTTTGTGATTTATGGCATGCCAACCACTTTAATAGACACATCGTATAGTTATATCATGTCATCTTGTTTACATAGTCATCATATTTTGAAGTATGTCATTCTATCATGTTTAGTTAGCCATCATACATGTGAAATTGTGTCATGCTATCTTGTTTAATTAGCGATCATATATGTGAAATTATGTCCTGCTATTCTGTTTGGTTAGACAACATAAATGTGAATTATTTCATGCCCTGTTTTCTTCCCTACTATCCATTGCACCTGTCTATCTTACAATGTTTGTACATTTAATTACTTTTCTTGTTTATCAGCCATTTCAATTGGAGGGAGTGATGGTAGTATCTGTGGGAGTAAAAACATGGTCTTCAGAAAAGATCGTTGTTGGGGATATAACTATTTGTGTAAGCCGCCCAGGAGGGGCCGGGTTACGTAAAGAGTGACTCATCAGAAGCCCAGGACCAAGTATGAAGATGGCGGTTCAATAAAGGGTCTAAAGGCCCACAGGCGACTTAAGGCCCGTAGTGACAAACCGCCATGATGGCATGACTTGTATTGTAAGGTAGAATTAACTAGTCACTGAGCCGGACATTGTCTATGAGCCGGCGGGGACTCTGTAAGCCGCAGGGCGTCGACCCGTGTATATAAGGGGACGACCCGCCGGCGGCTTAGGGCAAGAAACAACTCATCGAGAGCCGGGCATAGCATATCTCGCTCCCTGGTTATCGAAACATCAAGCAATACCAACCCAACTAGACGTAGGCTTTACCTTCACCGTAAGGGGCCAAACTAGTATAAAACCTCTCTCGTGTCCCTTGTCCCGATTAACCCCTTTAAGCTTCCTAGTTGCAATGGCTCCTCGACTAAGTCCTTGCAAGAGGACATCTGCCGTGACAATTCCACGACACTTGGTGCCCACCGTGGGGCCAGCGCACGGTGGATTTGAGTTCTTCAAGGGCAGCTTCGAAGGGATCAAGGGATACGTGGTTGGCCGAATGACCAAGAGTCGCCGCGGCAAGATCTACATCGACGATGAAGGCTGGGGCCCTGACGCCGGCTCAATTGAGTACGGGTACCGGGTCCCCTTCGGCAGAATCCACGTCTTCATCGGCCGGATTGGTGAGCCGGGCCCTGAGCCGGAAAACTGCACCGACCTCGTCGAGACAGATCAGCGTGCGAGACCCACCCGAGCTCAACCTGTCATGAAGCGTGCCTTCGTGGGCTGCATCCACGGAGAAGAACTTTCTGAAGGATCTAAAGATGGTGGTAAGACGGCCGTCCCCTCGGATGATTATTCGTCCGCCGGTTCAACAAATTATTTATATCATGTACAAGATGGCGTGCTTGGGGGCTGTTCCAATGGTTCCAGTATACCGGACCCCTATGAGCCGCCTAGCTGGCCAGGAGTCTTCATGGCTGGGACTCAACCCGGCCAAAACTCTACGGCTGCGGCGGCAATAAGATCCGGGTCAGGAGCAGCCGGGGCAGGAGGCCCTGTGCGCCCGCCGGCTCAGATACTGATGGATCTCATGGATAAGCTTACGGCCCTGTTAACCGCCACAGTTATTCCAACAAATCAAGATGAGCATAACACGGAGGTGGCAAAGGTGCATGAGGAGATAGCCCGGGCCAAGGAGGCCTTGGCAGCTGAGGACACCAGGTTAGCTACAGAACGAGCGGCTTTAGATGCATGGGCGCAGCGGCTCCAGTCAGAGGCTTTCCAGCTTAATATGAGTCTGAACGCATCTAATGAGNCCCTATGAGCCGCCTTCCTGGGCAGGAGTCTTCATGGCTGGGACTCAACCCGGCCAAAACTCTACGGCTGCGGCGGCAATAACATCCGGGCCAGGAGCGGCCGAGGCAGGAGGCCCTGTGCGCCCGCCGGCTCAGATACTGATGGATCTCATGGATAAGCTTACGGCCCTGTTAACCGCCACGGTTATTCCTGCGAATCAAGATGAGCATAACGCGGAGGTAGCAAAGGTGCATGAGGAGATAGCCCGGGCCAAGGAGGCCTTGGCAGCTGAGGACACCAGGTTAGCTACAGAACGAGCAGCTTTAGATGCACGGGCGCAGCGGCTCCAGTCAGAGGCTTTCCAGCTTAATATGAGCCTGAACGCATCTAATGAGGTTGAGAAGGAGGCACCAGAAAACTCAATCCCGTTTGCCTCCGGTTTACGACCCTCGGAACCTTTTCGCTACACCCGGTGCCAGCCCTAGCAACCCGCCCGGAGCAAATCAGTTCACAACAGCCGGAGTGGGGGGTCGGCTCAGCTTCAAGAGATGGCACCTCCGCATGGGAGTATGGCCCCGCCCCGCTACGTACCAATACCACCGGGTCACTTTTCCAACCCCATGGAGAACTTAATCGCGGCATCAGCGCGTTTGGCGGCTCTCCCAGTGGACGGTGACGATCCGACAGCGGTGGAGACCCGGAGGGTCAGAGATCTTATTCAGACGGCCCTGGCGCAGCAAGAGACCTATTCTTACAGCCGGGACAGGATTCATAAAACTCCTCCGCCTTGGCTAGCACCGCCTCGTCAAAACCGGAGTCCGAATTACAGCAGGCACATGGAGTCAGAAGCTTTGTCAAGCAATGCCCAGCGTCGTAACCAGCCCGGTGGCTATAACCTGGTGCAAGACCGAATACGTCAGGAGGACGAGCGGGCGGCTCAGCTAGCGGCTCAGCAGGCGGCTCATCAAGATCTCCCAGAGTATCCGACGACTTCTATTGGAGCAGGAGTGGCTACTAGAACCGGCAGTGTTCCTTGTTTGGTGTCGGCTCTGCGGGATGTACGTCTGCCCAAGGACTTTAAGGGACCTCGAAAGGTGCCGAATTACACGGCCGACTTACAACCCGAAGCATGGATCGAAAGTTACGAGATGGCCATGGAGCTATTGGAGGTCAGCGACGCAGCAATGGCTAAGTACTTCACCATGATGTTAGACGGAACGGCCTGGTCTTGGTTAAAGGGTTTGCCGCCCAATTCCATTAGCTCATGGGCAGAGTTAAAGGCCCGGTTTATCGAGAACTTCAAGGACACTTGCAAGCAATCTATGTCAATTATGGACTTTACCAATTGTAAGCAGGAGGAGGGTGAATCCACAACTCATTGGGTGCGCCGGGTCAAGGAAATAATACATTCGTCTGATAAGATGGATGCAGGCTCTGCAGTCCTCATGTTGGAAAAGAATTGCCGCTTTGAGCCGCTAAGGCAGAAACTAAGCCACAGTTTCATTGGGTGCACCTGGTCAAGGAAATAATACATTCGTCTGATAAGATGGATGCAGGCTCTGCAGTCCTCATGTTGGAAAATAATTGCCGCTTTGAGCCGCTGAGGCAGAAACTGAGCCCCAGTTTCATTGGGTGCACCTGGTCAAGGAAATAATACATTCGTCGGATAAGATGGATGCAGGCTCTGCAGTCCTCATGTTGGAAAAGAATTGCCGCTTTGAGCCGCTGAGGCAGAAACTGAGCCCTAGTTTCTGAGGCGCCTTAAGCGTGATTGCAATGATATGGGTACGCTGATGGCGGCTTTAGTCAAATACGCCGATTCTGATAGCACCAAGGATCCCGCGTCTGATGAGGAAACGACAGGGAAAGGAAAGAAGAACGGCAACGGAAAGGGTCAGCAGCATAACCCGACAAATCAAGGAGGCAACAAGCGTAAGGCGGAGGGTAACCCGTAGTTTATGGCCAATGCCAATGCACAGGGTAACAATCAGAGACGTAAGGGAAAACCGCCCCCTCGATCTGGCGGGTCAGGCCCATCTCTTGAGCAGCTTCTCAATGAGCCTTGCCCAAGACACGGCACTCGGGAATGACCCGCCACCCACTTATGGAAAGATTGCGCGATCATGAAGGCTTTCAAGAATTCCAACATGTTTGATGGCAATCATGGATCGGGCGGCGGTTCAGGGGCCGGCGGCTTTCATGGCCCGGGCGGCGGTTCAAGTTCCGGCTTTCAGGGAAGTCAAGGCGGCTATAATCAACATCAGTCTGGTCAAGGGGGACAACAGCAGCAACAGTCAGGTTATCAAAGCCATCCGAAGCGGCTGAATAGTGGACAATATCATGTGTTCACCACTAATTTGTGCAAACGTGACCAGAAGGTTCATAAGAGGGCCGTGAATTCTGTTGAGCCGGCGGTTCCCCGTTATTTGAGGTGGTCAGAGCAGCCCATTATATGGAGCAGGGAAGATCACCCGCCCCGGGTTGATAATCCGGGTCAGTTAGCCTTGGTGGTGGCGCCTCAGGTCGGTGGATATAAGTTTACCAAGGTACTCATGGACTGAGGTAGCAGTATCAACATCCTCTATTACGAGACCTTTCGATGCATGGGTTTGACTGACAAGGATTTAAGGACGCCCAACACTGTCTTTCATGGAGTGGTACCTAGTAAGTCGGCGTACCCAGTTGGCAAGATTGAACTGGAAGTGGCCTTTGGAGATGAATATGATTCCAGGGCTGAGAAATTAACGTTTGAGGTATTCTAAATCAAGAGCCCGTATCACGCTCTGTTTGGATGGCCGGCTTATGCCAAGTTCATGGCACGACCGTGTCGTGTTTATCTGCAGCTCAAGATGCCGGGTCACAAGCGCACCATCACCGTGCATGGGAGTCGAAAGGTAGCCTTGGAGTGTGAAGAAGGCGATGCGGCTTATGCTGAGTCTGTTTGTGCAGCGGAGGAGCTGATGTTTTATCAAAATAATGTTGACCCGGTGGATATGACCTCTTTAAAGAAACCAACTACAGAGCATGACCCGGCGTTGAAGTTTAAATCGGCCGCTGAAACAAATCTTGTTGACTTTACTCCAGGCGACTCTTCCAAGCAGTTCAGCATCAGCGCCAACTTGGATCCTAAATAGGAAAGCGCGCTCATCGAGTTCATCCGTGAGAACCGGGACATCTTTGCATGGAAACCTTCTGACATGACGGGTGTCCCGAGAGAACTCGCTGAGCATACTCTTAATATTGATCCAAAGTATAAGCCGGTCAGGCAATTTCTTCGACGGTTCAATGAGGAAAGACGGAAAGCTATTGGGGAAGAGGTCGCCCGGCTCTTAGCGGCTGGGTTCATCGTGGAAGTTTTTCACCCGGAGTGGTTGGCTAACCCGGTGCTGGTACTCAAGAAGAACGGCACTTGGCGGATGTCTGTGGATTACACGGACTTAAATAAGGCTTGTCCGGCTGATCCCTTTGCCCTCCCCCGTATTGATCAAATCATCGATGCTACGGAGGGTTGCGAGCGATTGAGCTTTTTGGATGCTTACTCTGGCTATCATCGGATCAAAATGGCAGTTAAGGACCAGGAGAAGACGGCTTTCATCATTCCGTTTGGAGCCTTATGCTACGTATCTACGCCATTTGGGCTCAAGAGTGCCCAAGCAACTTATCAGAGATGTGTACAAAACTATCTCCACAGTAAAATTGGGCGCAATGTTCACGCTTATGTGGATGACATCGTGGTGAAATCCAGGGAGAAGGAAACCTTGATATCTGATTTAAAGGAGACCTTTGATAATCTCCGGGTTTATAAGATGATGCTTAACCCGGACAAGTGTGTGTTTGGTGTACCTGCAGGCAAGCTTCTGGGTTTCCTGGTCTCAAACAGAGGCATTGAAGCTAACCCGGAGAAGATCAAGGCGATCACCTCCTTGGCCAAACCGGCATGCATCAATGATGTTCAACGACTGGCGGGTCGTGTTGCTGCTTTAAGCCAGTTCATAAGCCGGTTAGGTGAGAAGGCCCTGCCGCTATATTAGATGATGAAGAAAACGGATGCTTTTGTCTGGAGTGATGCTGCTGACGCTGCCTTTGAGGATTTAAAGAGACAGTTGTCTGAGCCGCCGGTCCTTGCGGCTCCCATTGATAGAGAGCCATTGCTGTTATATGTGGCTGCTAACGCCCGAGCCATCAGTGTGGCCATCGTGGTGGAGCGCAAGGAGGCTGGGAAGGAGCATCCGGTTCAACGGCCGGTTTACTACATCAGCGAGGTGCTCATTGAGTCCAAGCAAAGGTATCCACATTGGCAGAAACTTGTTTATGGAGTGTTTATGGCAAGCCGGAAACTGAAGCAGTATTTCCAAGGTCATCCTATCACTGTGGTAAGCTCTGCCCCCTTAGGAGATATCATACAGAATAGAGAGGCCACAGGACGAGTCGCCAAGTGGGCCATTGAGCTTGGACCCCATGGTTTGAAATACATGCCTCGGACAGCTATCAAGTCTCAAGCCCTGGTGGACTTTATCAATGATTGGACAGAGTTGCAGGCACCTGAGGAGAAGCCAGATAACACATATTGGACTATTCACTTTGATGGGTCCAGGCAGTTGGAAGGCTCGGGGGCTGGGGTTGTTTTAACTTCCCCTCGAGGTGACAAATTTTGTTATGTGCTTGGGCTTATGTTTCCCTGTACTAATAATGCAGCTGAGTACGAGGCCTTACTCCATGGTCTCCGGATGGCCAAAGAGATGAATTTGAGCCGGGTAAGGTGCTTGGGCGATTCAGACCTCGTAGCTCAACAAGTGTGAGGCACGTGGGACTCCAAGGATCCCCTTATGGCGGCTTATCATCGTGAAGTTGATGCTGTGGCTGGACACTTCAAAGGTTATCAAGTGGAGCACATTGATCGGAGGAAGAATGAGGCGGCTGATGCTTTAAGCCGGCTGGGATCTCAGCGTAAGCCGGTGCCGCCTAACACTTTTCTCGACATTTTGCATAACCCTTCTGTCAAAGTGCCTACAGAGGAGGAACTAGCAGTGCCAGACCCGGAGGCACAGCTGGTGGCAGCTCTTCACGTTATCCCGGATTGGACAGTCCCATATTTGGCCTATATGACCCGGGGAGAGTTGCCTGAGGATGAGACCTTGGCGAGACAAATCATCAGGAGATCCAAATCTATGACAATTGTTCATGGCGAGTTACATCACCGCAGTGTTACTGGGGCGTTTCAATGTTGTGTGTCGCCTGCGGAGGGTCAGGAGATACTTCGTCAGATCCATGAAGGAGATTGTGGTCACCATGCCGGTTCGAAATCTCTGGTGGCCAAGGCTTTCCGTCATGGTTTCTATTGGATGACGGCTCATGCTGATGCGGAGGATCTGGTCAGCAAATGTGACGGATGTCAAAAATACTCACGAAGAGCTCATGTGCCAGCTCAAGACTTGAGGATGATTCCAATTACTTGGCCGTTTGCAGTCTGGGGGCTTGACATGGTTGGACCTTTCAAGAGGTCTAAGGATAAAAAGAGACACCTCTTGGTAGCGGTGGATAAATTCACAAAGTGGGTGGAGGCAGAGCCGGTCAGTAAGTGTGATGCAGCCACGGCGGTTCAGTTCATGAAAAAGGTGATCTTTCGTTTTGGTTTTCCACACAGCATGATAACTAATAATGGTACTAATCTCTCCAAGGGTTCCATGGAAGAGTTCTGCCAACGAGAACATATCCGGCTTGATGTTTCGGCTATTGCTCACCCTCAATCTAATGGTCAGGCAGAGAGAGCTAATCAAGAGATCTTGAAGGGCATGAAACCCCAGCTCTTGGTCCCCTTACAGCGAACTCCGGGTTGTTGGGTGGAGGAGCTACCCTCTGTACTATGGAGCATTAACACAACGCCTAACAGATCTACAGGTTATACACCTTTCTTCATGGTGTACGGAGCAAAGGCAGTTCTGCCAAGTGACATCCGGCACGACTCACCCCGAGTGGCGGCTTACGTTGAGGCTGATAACAAAAAAGCTCGTCGGGATGCACTTGACTTGTTGGATGAGGAGCGAGACTTGGCAATAGCCCGCTCGGCGATTTACCAGCAAGACCTGCGCCGCTATCACAGCCGCCGGGTTAGAAGCAGAGCCTTTCAGGAAGGCGACTTAGTGCTCCGGCTCATCCAGGATCAGTCTGATATGCACAAACTGTCCCCGCCTTGGGAAGGAACCTTTGTGGTCAGTAAAAATCTGAACAACGGGTCATACTACCTCATCGATGTTCGAGAGCACAAAGACTCACGTAAGTCGGAGGAAGAGACCCGCCGGCCGTGGAACATAGCTCATCTTCGGCCTTACTATACTTGAGCCACCGGCTCTCAGGATATATATATATATATTTTTCCTTTTTTGGCAATGTATATATTATATAAAGCAATAAAGCAAGACCTCTTTTCTTTTCACCCTCAAAGGTTTATATATCTTCTTTACCAGGTGGTGGAAACAACCAACAGGGAGCGGATCATATCTGAATCCAGCTTTCCTTTTGGTCCGGCTTATGATCATATCTGAATCTAGCCATGGTCACTTGGGGGCTTCCTATTCAAACATAGGTCGTATTCGAACCAAAGAGAACATAGCTATCGATACCCAACTGATCGGCATACTGCCAAACCCACTTGGGGGCTTCTTGATCATATTTGAATCATAGCTTAACCCCTTTGGGTCTGACGTGGATCGTATTCGAATCAGCGTCATTAAACAACTCTCATGGTCACTTGGGGGCTTCCTATTCAAACATAGGTCGTATTCGAACCGAAGAGAACATAGTTGTCGATACCCACTTGATCGGCATCGCCAAAGCCACTTGGGGCTATATGATCGTATCCGAATCTTAGCTTAACCCCTTTGGAACGGTTCACTGGTCGTATTCGAATCAGAGGCCTTTTTTAGTTCAGTTTATTATTCATTATACTTTGTAATGAGTAAATGTTATTAAGGGCCAGGTGAACGTCATATGTGCCAATTTTCAGGAGTTAAACTCACTATCATGATTTGGGTCACATAAGCCGGCGAGAGTACCAAAAAGATCGGAGGTACGCTATTATGATTATAATCATAAGCTGGCTTTAAAATGATGTTTTGATTCGTACTCCGGGTTATCAATACTTTATGTGACCCCGGATGCGATAAGTCGTCAAGGGAGTTCTGTTTTGTTTTATATGCAGGATAAAGCAAGAAAGTTTTTAACATCAAGGAAAGACCAACATAAGCCGGAAGTATATAGCGATGGCGGCTTACGAAAGTATTAAGCGCCACAAACATGCGCGAAGGCATGACAAAGTTGAGAGGTTTTTCTACCCTATTACAAGACTCCCCGAGTCTGAATAATGAAGCATTGTTTTTGCAAAGTCATAACGCCTAGCGGTTTACTCCTTTGGTGGGCTTGAAGGTTCCGGGTTATCCTTCTCCGCCTCTCCGTCTGCTGCCCTATCCTGGAAGGTTGACGAGGTCCAGTCAATGCCGCTTAAGGCTTCAAACTCAGCTTCATCATCTATTAAACCGGCTATGTCAACTTCAGGGGCAAAGGTGTGCTTACGAGTTGGAGGGATCAGGCTGACGTCATCATAGTGAGGTGTTGGAATTCTCCGATTCTCGCTATCATAGCCCGGCTGGTACTTGGTAAGATCAATATCATTCCCAATGATGGTAGCCATAGGACGTACGACTCTCACACAGGCGGTAAAGTCTGTTTCGTCGAATACAGAGCCATCTTCCTTCAAACTGGGATATCCAAGAGAAACGTCTGCCAGGTTTAACTCTGGAAGCAACGCCTTGGCCCGGCTTAAAGCAGCTATGGCCCCGGTCCTGGAAGATGCCCACCTTAGCTCTTGAATCCGCTGGGGTAGCACGGCAAGCCGCTTTAGCACATCTTGCAGGAGATGGGGAACGTCGTTTGATAAAGCCAAAACGGCCAAAGCACGTTGTGACCCGGCGTACAGCTGCTCCACCAGAGTGTAAACCGCCTTTAGTTTGATCAGCATGTTCTGCTTGAGGTTTGTCCTCCTCGGGCCTGCGTTTATACACATAAGGTGAGCCGGAGATGACAATTAAAATAGTCATCAAAGGAAGGATTGCGATATTCAAGGTTATATATAGTAACTTACCGAAGATTGCTGAGACCATTTGAGATATCTGGCACTTTAAGCCGTACAGCTCGGCTGTTGCTTCTGCCGGTGACGTTTCTGCTGTCTCGGCCCAGGTCACCAGTGCGGCCTTTTCGTCAGCCCAGATTTTCTTCTCCGCATCAAAATTCTTCTTCAACTTCTCTTGTTCAGAGATGCTGAATGCAAATTTGGAGTTGGCCTTTTGAATTTCAAGTTCTTGAGCTGCCAGGCGGTTTTTCAGGTCAGCAATCTCCGACTCAAATTGACTTGTGGTGGCCTGCGTTGATGTCGGGTTATAATCAAAATTATGGTAAGATATCATTAAGTCCCAAGCACTTTGCAAGCAAAGGTACTTGACACTTGGGGGCTAATGTATGCTGAAGAAATTTAATGTGCAATGCCGGTTCATGAGAAATTAAGTCCCAAGCACTTTGCAAGCAAAGATACTTGAGACTTGGGGGCTAATGTGTGTTGCAAATTCAAGGTATCATGTTACAACCGGGTTAAATATTTTCATATAAACCGGACAAGGCAGTGCTAAGCAGGTTTCTAAGTCTACAGCATATTCATTCATAAGCAATAGACTTGGGGGTTGATATAGTAAGTATGATTAAGGAAAGTAGCATAAATTGTACCTCAGATTTTTGTTGTATTTGTTTCACCATATTAATTTCCAGGTCACGGTTTCTATGTACTTGATTGATATAGCCAGAGACTATATCTCCAATGCTCAAGTTACTATAATCGGCAATGTCTAATTTGGCCTTTTGGCGCTCCAAAAGCTCTTCTTTGGTAGAACACTTGGCAAGGACGGTGGGCTGACTTGGCTCGACGAACTGAGTCTTGGTAATTTCAACCTCCGGATCAATTGTCTTGACCGGGCTAGGGGTGTCCGGTTTATCAGAGCCGCCAAAAGTTTCTTCAGCGGACGGATCAGAGGATGGTGCTGGAATTTCATAAGCCGGTTCAGGCGGCGGTTGATGAGTGGAAGTGTCAGGGGCGGCTGTCCTGAGTTCCGGTTCAGTTACTACCGGGTCTTGGGATGGCTTATTCTTTTTTGCCCTCTTACTGGGCTTCACCTGCACGCTGTGGACAAAGCAGAAGGGTGAGCACAAAATATCAGTAAGGTAAAGCATAAGGAAAACAAAACTATATTACCCAGGGGCAGTCTTGAAAGCCGGCATGTTAGATTGCATAGACTCGCCGGATGAAGGAGAGGTATCCTGATAATTGGAGTCAGATGAATTGAGAGGTAGACGAATTAAACCCGCCAAAGGGTCAACAGAACGTAAATCAGAGATAACCTCGGCCCGACGCTTCCTGGTTACATCAGGTAAGCCGGAGGAGAGCTCTATATCCTTGCTGGTCCGGGTCTGCCTCCGGCTTTCAAATTGCTGTTGCTTCAAAAGAAATTGAGGATCTTGGTAACCCAAAGGATGTGAAAATCTTACTTTCCGGGTTACTCTTCGAATTTTCTGACGCGGCAGGGGCTCGGAGTTGGAGGAGATTATAGTTACCTCTTCCTCGACGGCTTGGCTGTTCCCCGTATCCTCCTGGAAAGATTAAGGGTCAGCAAGGTGATGATAAAGAGTCAAGGGAGTTAAAAGTTACCTCTTCTTCGTCGTTAGAAGTGTCATCTAATTTAAGTAAATCGGAAGCGCTTGGCTTCCTTTTCCTTGAAGTTCCAGTCTTGGCGGTTTTCCTTTCGGCTCTTTTGGCCGCTCTGGCTTGTTTTGCCGCCTCATGATTATACTTGACCTTCCAGAAGTTATCATCGGCCTGTGAAGAATGATAAGGGGTTATGAATAAAAGTAAGGTATAACACAGGAAGGAGTAATTATTGAGATTGATAACTTACTGCAGGAGCCAGGTTCTTCTTGCAGAAAGGAAGTAAGCCGAAGGCATTACTGGTCACCGTGCCCTCTTTCAGCAATGTCTGGGTCGTAGCATCTACCACATCATCTCGTAAGTTGTCGGGACTATGACGCAGAGGGTCATTCTTCTCGCCTGAGTAAGTGCACATTAAGCCGGGGCGGCGGCTTAACGGAATCACTCGCCAAGCAACCCAGACTCGGACCAGGTCAACACCATCTAAGCCATTTCCCAAAAGAGCTTTGATTTTGCTAATGGTGGGAGCAAGTGGCAGACGCTCAACGGCAGTCAGTTTATCCGGCAACGGGTGGTTGGAT
Source organism: Aegilops sharonensis (assembly GCA_904067115.1). Classification (NCBI taxonomy): domain Eukaryota; kingdom Viridiplantae; phylum Streptophyta; class Magnoliopsida; order Poales; family Poaceae; genus Aegilops; species Aegilops sharonensis. The sequence goes on along the minus strand of LR880970.1, from coordinate 4,283,861 downwards.
TCAAGGCGCAAGGCGCGAAAGCCGGGCAGAGGATTTTCGTCAGCCGGAGAAGTATCCTCACAATAAAACCTCGTCTGATTCCAATCCTTTGGATGACTCGGAAGTTCAGCGTAAGGAAAAAGACAGTCTCTCCGCCGCTGAATCGAGATGCCACCAAGTTCCAGAATGGGCCCGTTGGCACGTTCGTTCTGTCGGTTTAAGTAAAACAGTTCTCTGAATAAAAGTATGTTGGGTTCCTCTCTAAGATACACCTCGCAGAAAACTTGGAAGTTGCAAATATTTGACACAGAATTGGGTCCGATGTCTTGAGGTCTGAGATCGAAGAAACGCAAAACATCCCTGAAGAATTTTGAACCGGGTGGAGCGAAGCCCCGGCTCATATGATCCGTAAAAACTATTACCTCCTCTTCTTTGGGATGAGGTTTCTCCTCGGACGGGTCAGGAGCACGATAAGACATGACCTCCTTCTTGGGCAGATGGCCGAACTTCACAAAATCAGACAGTTTGCTTTTTGTGACAATGGACGGGACCCAGTTGCAGGTCACAGGGGCCTTGGGAGCCTTAGGTGCCATGATGTAAGCGGAAGCCTATGACAAAGTAAAAAATGTCCGGTTTAAATATATTCAAGGTGGAGGCTTAATAAGCCTAATGACATATATGTGACTATGCAATAACGCTTAAACCGCTGCAGGTATTAAAGGTAATTAAAATTTTCTTAAGTCATCGGAAGCAAGCGGTGCTGACAGCCGGTGTTGTCTTAAACCGGTCACATGGACTATTATGGCTAAAATAGATTCAACAGATGCAATTTTTGGCGAAGTGTGGAACAAATAGGTTTCACAAGTTACAGTTATTATTTTGGATCAAACGGTAGCTCTGGAAAGAAAAATTGCTAGACCTAAAACAGGGCAGAGAAGTTCATGCACTTGAAGAGGGCTTCCAAACAAGGGAAATGAGATCTGATTCTATGCAAAATAGGCACAAACAATTACCGCAGCAGTTTCTATGTTGTTTTTACGATCTAAACAGTGCATTGGAAGTGAAAACTAGCAAGGGTTGGCATCGGGCCGCGATGAACGCCGAAGAACTCAAGACAGTTCCAATGCGGATCTAAGAAAGGGAAAGAGAGGAACTCACGGATGTGGACGAGCTACGGAGATTCGCCGTCGATTTCTGGTCAGAGTCAGGTTGATGCAGCGGCCTGAGTCGGTGAAGACGAGAGGTTCGACAGCGGCGGCGGCGAAGCTCGAGAAGAGGCAAGAGGAAGAAGACGACTGAAAGAGGGAAGAATGGAAGACCTAGTTCGTGCCTATTTATAAGGAAAGGCCGACTGGGACGACGCGAGAAATGAGGAGACCAAACATCATTATCCAGCGGCCCCGATGCCTCGGTTTTCGGAAGGGTCAGTAAAGGCAAAGATCCGTTGGAAGATACGACGGAGTAAAATATGAATTTAATTGAAGATGATGTCACGACGGGTTAACACGGATCCAGAAGATGACGTCACGACGAGTTATGACCTTTTCGCAGGACTGAAGACAGAAGGACTGGTTGTCAAGGTATTTTAAGATTGACATGAACCGGTTCAAATCAATCTAGGGCCTAATGTTGGGGATATAACTATTTGTGTAAGCCGCCCAGGAGGGGCCGGGTTACGTAAAGAGTGACTCATCAGAAGCCCAAGACCAAGTATGAAGATGGCGGTTCAATAAAGGGTCTAAAGGCCCACAGGCGACTTAAGGCCCGTAGTGATAAACCGCCATGATGGCATGACTTGTATTGTAAGGTAGAATTAACTAGTCACCGAGCCGGACATTGTCTATGAGCCGGCCGGGACTCTGTAAGCTGCAAGGCGTCGACCCGTGTATATAAGGGGATGACCCGCCGGCGGCTTAGGGCAAGAAACAACTCATCGAGAGCCGGGCATAGCGTATCTCGCTCCCTGGTTATCGAAACATCAAGCAATACCTACCTAACTAGACGTAGGCTTTACCTTCACCGTAAGGGTCCGAACTAGTATAAAGCCTCTCTCGTGTCCCTTGTCCCGATTAACCCCTTTAAGCTTCCTAGTTGCGATGGTTCCACGACTAAGTCCTTGCAAAAGGACATCTGCTGTGACAATTCCACGACAATCGTGCTACCTGTCGATGCAGATAGAACCATGGTTGTACTTGCCCAAGAACCAGCCCCACCACACATAACCCACACTCATGCAGATTGTACCCCTACCCAGTTGGACAGAGAACCAACTATACCCCTGCTAACCCCAACCCCAGCAGATAGACACCCAGTTCCCGTTGACACAGCACCGTCTCCGCCACAGAGCACCCAAACACGAGAAGTTAGTAAGGCAACTGCAGTGCCCAAAGCACGAGGACCACCACTCTGAACCCCAAGTCAACGCTTAAAGCAGAGGAAGAATTGTTCTCAGGTCAGGTTCCGTAGCTATGGTTCATACTACTTTGCTCTTGCATCACTGTATTTACTCATACCAACAAATTTCAAATTTGAAGGATGCAATTGAAACTCCAATGGTGCAACAGGTATGTTTTAAACACGTTTCTTCAACGTGTTTGGCTGTTTGCTGTTGTAACTTGCTCTATGTCGATTTTAGTTTCAATTGAATAAACAGTTATGTTCTCATGCCATGCACATTACAAGTGTTGTTATTGCTATGTAGTTTCCCACACTTATATTCTGTCTATGCTGCTTTGTCTTAAATAGATATGATTCGAACTGTATCTATCTTGATTTGGCAACATAAACTAGAATGATATAGACAATACAGTGACCATACTACATAGATATATGTTTGTTTCATGCTGTTATCCTGTCCACCTTACTACTGAACTGGTTTACCAAAATGAGTTTCATATACTACATTGTAAACCAGTGATGTGTTTGTTTGTTTCTCTTTTAGAACGCGGATAAAATATTGGAGAAGAGTACCGCGTTATGCAATGGTAAAGGAAGTAATGCAGATAAGGTTCAACATAGTGAGACATCCCTGTTGGTCTCCAAGAAATCTGATAAAAACTATATTGAAGACACTGAGACAACCCCAAAGTCCTGTGTTGATGTAGTGTTCGAGTTACTGGCTACTACTGCTGGCACCAGCTCTTCAAACTCGTTGCCTGAATCAGTTCGGCTTCTTAAGTCTCAACTTCAAGTTGAAAGACATCGATCAAATGTTATGCGATAGGAAGCCGAAGGACTGAGGAAGTCCCTACAGAATTCAGATGCATACTTTCTGGTGCAACAGCAAGTGCTGGAGGACTTAAGCGCCAAACAAGAGAACGTTAATAAGCTTGCTAAGCATCTTGCCAGCATTATGGGTACCCAGGATATTGTTTCTTGAGCTCTTCTAAAGTGGTTTCAGTTCTGGACTTGTTTTGCTGTGGCGTTTATATGCTGCTGTGTTCCCTATATTTGCATTGGTGGCGAACTTTGATGCCCAGTGGATGTAATATGTGTAATAGCCGTGATAGCCTAGCGTAAGTTGCTTGCTTATTTATTTCCTTAGTGTCTTGCTTATTTATTTTCTTGTAGTTAGTGCAGTTCTTTTTCAGNAGCCGTGATAGCCTAGCGTAAGTTGCTTGCTTATTTATTTCCTTAGTGTCTTGCTTATTTATTTTCTTGTAGTTAGTGCAGTTCTTTTTCAGCGGTTTGCTAGTGGCCGCAATAACCTATTTTTTAAAACTAGGCCACAATAACCATGGGCTACATGTTTACTGTACTTCACATTTCCCTCCTACGGGCCGTAGAAACAATGGGCCTTCTACGTGTCGTAGACACAATAGGCCTTCTACGGGTCGTATCATCAATGGGCCTTGTACGGGCCGTATGATCGGTTGGCCAAACATGGGCCAATAACAGACCGCATTATGGCTGTAAACGGGCTAGAGTTGGAATCGTCTGTTCATGGGCCGACCATAACAGGCCGTCGTTAATCAGCCGTATTTGATGACGCTATGAAAAAGGCCAAATGTATTAACGGGCCACAAAACGGGCCGACTGTAATCTCAGCTGAATTTAGCCCACAAGCAGAAAATGACAGTAACGGCCGTAAGTAAACGAATGCTGGAAATGAACCCAAGAGTAAATGGGCTCTGAGTAGGCCAAAAGATAACATGGGCTGGAAATGGCCCAACGGAATAACAGGCCGTTAATGGGTATAAAGTGATACACTGTTCATTACGGGTCAGTTTCACCANCGGCTTTCCATGGGCCGGCCCGCCAACTTTTGACCAAGTCAAACGGGCCGGCGCCCTTTTCTTAGGAATGGGCCTCTATTGGGCCGTGCCCATGTCCACGTATCATAGGCGCCTTCTGTCCAATGAGTGGATGACATTTGTCCCAACGATGAGCCGACACGTGTTTCTTCCAGCCAATGATGATTTTACACTCGGAAAATCCCCATTGGTCGGGGCTGTTAACGGTTTATCGGATCCAAAACCCGACCCGATAGCTTAACGGCGTTCCGTTACGGTGGATGCCTGATACGTCTCCAACGTATCTATAAGTTTTGATTGTTCCATGCTATTATATTACCCGTTTTGGATGTTTATGGGCTTTACTTTACACATTTATATCATTTCTGGGACTAACCTACTAACCGGAGGCCCAGCCCGTATTGCTGTTTTTTTGCCTATTTCAGTGTTCGAAGAAAAGGAATATCAAACGGAGTCCAAACGAAATGAAACCTTCGGGAGCGTGATTTTTGGAACGAACATGATCCAGAGGACTTGGAGTGCAAGTCAAGAAGCAGTCGAGGAGGCCACGAGGGTGGAGGGCGCGCCCACCCCTACAGGGCACGCCCCCCTATCTCATGGGCCCCTTGGGCGGCCACCGACCTACTTCTTCCTCCTATATATACCCACGTACCCCGAGAACATCAGAACAGACCACGAANTCGTAGACACAATAGGCCTTCTACGGGTCGTATCATCAATGGGCCTTGTACGGGCCGTATGATCGGTTGGCCAAACATGGGCCAATAACAGACCGCATTATGGCTGTAAACGGGCTAGAGTTGGAATCGTCTGTTCATGGGCCGACCATAACAGGCCGTCGTTAATCAGCCGTATTTGATGACGCTATGAAAAAGGCCAAATGTATTAACGGGCCACAAAACGGGCCGACTGTAATCTCAGCTGAATTTAGCCCACAAGCAGAAAATGACAGTAACGGCCGTAAGTAAACGAATGCTGGAAATGAACCCAAGAGTAAATGGGCTCTGAGTAGGCCAAAAGATAACATGGGCTGGAAATGGCCCAACGGAATAACAGGCCGTTAATGGGTATAAAGTGATACACTGTTCATTACGGGTCAGTTTCACCACGGGCCGTTAGTGGGTATAAAGTGATACACCGTTCACTGCGGGCCAGTTTCACCACGGGCCGTTAATGGGCCAAGAGTTACAAAGGGCCTCATATGGGTCGAAAGACGGCATGGGCCATACATGGGCCAGAAGTGAAAACGGGCTGGAATCATATTGGATGGCCCAGATGACGCTACTGGGCCTAATTCGGATAGGGCGTAACGGGCCTTGGGTTAGCAGGTTGTAAATGGGCTATATGCGAACAGGCCGTTAACCGGCTTTCCATGGGCCGGCCCGCCAACTTTTGACCAAGTCAAACGGGCCGGCGCCCTTTTCTTAGGAATGGGCCTCTATTGGGCCGTGCCCATGTCCACGTATCATAGGCGCCTTCTGTCCAATGAGTGGATGACATTTGTCCCAACGATGAGCCGACACGTGTTTCTTCCAGCCAATGATGATTTTACACTCGGAAAATCCCCATTGGTCGGGGCTGTTAACGGTTTATCGGATCCAAAACCCGACCCGATAGCTTAACGGCGTTCCGTTACGGTGGATGCCTGATACGTCTCCAACGTATCTATAAGTTTTGATTGTTCCATGCTATTATATTACCCGTTTTGGATGTTTATGGGCTTTACTTTACACATTTATATCATTTCTGGGACTAACCTACTAACCGGAGGCCCAGCCCGTATTGCTGTTTTTTTTGCCTATTTCAGTGTTCGAAGAAAAGGAATATCAAACGGAGTCCAAACGAAATGAAACCTTCGGGAGCGTGATTTTTGGAACGAACATGATCCAGAGGACTTGGAGTGCAAGTCAAGAAGCAGTCGAGGAGGCCACGAGGGTGGAGGGCGCGCCCACCCCTACAGGGCACGCCCCCCTATCTCATGGGCCCCTTGGGCGGCCACCGACCTACTTCTTCCTCCTATATATACCCACGTACCCCGAGAACATCAGAACAGACCACGAAAACCTAATTCCACCGCCGCAACCTTCTGTATCTGCGAGATCCCATCTTGGAGCCTTCGTCGGTGCTCCGTCGGAGGGGGAATTGACCACGAAGGGCTTCCACATCAACACCATAGCCCCTCCATGAGTTGTGAGTAGTTTACCACAGACCTTCGGGTCCATAGTTATTAGCTAGATGGCTTCTTCTCTCTTTTTGGATCTCAATACCATGTTCTCCTCGATCTTCTTGGAGATCTATTCGATGTAACTCTTTTTGCGGTGTGTTTGTCGAGATCCGATGAATTGTGGGTTTATGATCAAGTTTATCTATGAGAAATATTTGAATCTCCTCTGAATTCTTTTATGTATGATTGAGTTATCTTTGCAAGTCTCTTCGAATTATCAGTTTGGTTTGGCCTACTAGATTGATCTTTCTTGCAATGGGAGAAGTGCTTAGCTTTGGGTTCAATCTTGCGGTGTCCTTTCCCAGTTACAATAGGGGCAGCAAGGCACGTATTGTTTCTTGAGCTCTTCTAAAGTGGTTTCAGTTCTGGACTTGTTTTGCTGTGGCGTTTATATGCTGCTGTGTTCCCTATATTTGCATTGGTGGCGAACTTTGATGCCCAGTGGATGTAATATGTGTAATAGCCGTGATAGCCTAGCGTAAGTTGCTTGCTTATTTATTTCCTTAGTGTCTTGCTTATTTATTTTCTTGTAGTTAGTGCAGTTCTTTTTCAGCGGTTTGCTAGTGGCCGCAATAACCTATTTTTTAAAACTAGGCCACAATAACCATGGGCTACATGTTTACTGTACTTCACATTTCCCTCCTACGGGCCGTAGAAACAATGGGCCTTCTACGTGTCGTAGACACAATAGGCCTTCTACGGGTCGTATCATCAATGGGCCTTGTACGGGCCGTATGATCGGTTGGCCNATTGCTGTTTTTTTGCCTATTTCAGTGTTCGAAGAAAAGGAATATCAAACGGAGTCCAAACGAAATGAAACCTTCGGGAGCGTGATTTTTGGAACGAACATGATCCAGAGGACTTGGAGTGCAAGTCAAGAAGCAGTCGAGGAGGCCACGAGGGTGGAGGGCGCGCCCACCCCTACAGGGCACGCCCCCCTATCTCATGGGCCCCTTGGGCGGCCACCGACCTACTTCTTCCTCCTATATATACCCACGTACCCCGAGAACATCAGAACAGACCACGAAAACCTAATTCCACCGCCGCAACCTTCTGTATCTGCGAGATCCCATCTTGGAGCCTTCGTCGGTGCTCCGTCGGAGGGGGAATTGACCACGAAGGGCTTCCACATCAACACCATAGCCCCTCCATGAGTTGTGAGTAGTTTACCACAGACCTTCGGGTCCATAGTTATTAGCTAGATGGCTTCTTCTCTCTTTTTGGATCTCAATACCATGTTCTCCTCGATCTTCTTGGAGATCTATTCGATGTAACTCTTTTTGCGGTGTGTTTGTCGAGATCCGATGAATTGTGGGTTTATGATCAAGTTTATCTATGAGAAATATTTGAATCTCCTCTGAATTCTTTTATGTATGATTGAGTTATCTTTGCAAGTCTCTTCGAATTATCAGTTTGGTTTGGCCTACTAGATTGATCTTTCTTGCAATGGGAGAAGTGCTTAGCTTTGGGTTCAATCTTGCGGTGTCCTTTCCCAGTTACAATAGGGGCAGCAAGGCACGTATTGTTATGTTGCCATCGAGGATAAAAAGATGGGGTTTATATCATATTGCATGAGTTTATCCCTCTACATCATGTCATCTTTCTTAATGTGTTACTCTGTTCTTTATGAACTTAATACTCTAGATGCATGCTGGATAGCGGTCGATGTGTGGAGTAATAGTAGTAGATGCAGGCAGGAGTCGGTCTACTTGTCACGGACGTGATGCCTATATACATGATCATTCCTAGATAATCTCATAATTATTCGCTTTTCTATCAATTGCTCGGCAGTAATTTGTTCACCCACCCTAATACTTATGCTCTCGAGAGAAGCCACTAGTGAAACCTATGGCCCCCGGGTCTATCTTTTATCATATAAGCTTTCCATCTACTTTTATTTGCATCTTTACTTTTCCGTGCTATATTATAAAATACCAAAAATATATTTATCTTATCATACTATCTCTATCAGATCTCACTTTCGCAGGTGGTCGTGAAGGGATTGACAACCCCTTTATTACGTTGGTTGCGAGTTCTTTGTTTGTTTGTGTAGGTGCGTGGGACTTTTGAGGAGCCTCCTACTGGATTGATACCTTGGTTCTCAAAAACTGAGTGAAATACTTACCTACTATTGCTGCATCACCCTTTCCTCTTCAAAGAAAACCAACGCAAGCTCAAGACGTAGCAATGCCACGTGTCGGTCACCCTTGACGAAAGCACTTTTGTGACATGCGATTTATCGTCATGGAAGTGGACACTTCCGTGATGATAATTTTGGTAATGTCATGGAACACTTCTACGACAGCACATGTATGACTATCTTGATTCTGTCATAAAATCGCCATGGATGTACATGCATGACAGAAAACGTGACCTACTATGACAAACACGTATCATCACAGAAGTGTATTTTTTTTTGTAGTGCTATGGCTTGACGATCGTCGGGCAAGTCAATCAAAGTCCACATTTTGTTCTCATACTAGATCCCATCATAGATTTCATGGCCTCAACCCATTTCGCGGAATCTGGGTTCATCATCGCTTTCTCATAGTTCGTAGGTTCGTCATGGTCGAGTAACATGACTTCCAGAACAGTATACCGTACCACTCTGGTGCGGAACGTACTCTTGTTGACCTACAAGGCTCGCTCCATTGTTCCGGAGAACGGAGTTTTAGTCATCTTTCGCATGAGGCATGGTTCGCAAGTATCAAATGATTCATAATCAAGTGATTCCAAAAGCCCATCTGCATGGAGTTTCTTCATGCGCTTTACACCAATATGACCTAAATGGCAGTGCCACAAGTATGTTGCACTATCATTGTCAACTTTGCATCTTTTGGCATCAATATTATGAATATGTGTATTACTACGATCGAGATTCAATAAACAATTTACGTTGGGTGTATGACCATAGAAAGTTTTATTCATGTAAACGGAACAACAATTATTCTCTGACCTAAATGAATGACTGTATTGCAATAAACATGATCCAATCATATTCATGCTCAACGCAAACACCAAATAACATTTATTTAGGTTCAACACTAATCCTGAAGGTAGAAGGAGTATGCGATGGTGATCTTATCAACCTTGGAATCACTTCCAACACACGTCGTTACCTTGCCCTTAACTAGTCTTTGTTCATTTTGCAACTCCTATTTCGAGTTACTAATCTTAGCAACTGAACTAACATCAAATACCCTGGGGTTACTATGAACACTTGTAAAGTACACATCAATAACATGTATATCAAATATATGTTTGTTCACTTTGCCATCCTTCTTATTCGCCAATTATTTGGGGCAGTTCCGCTTCCAGTGACCAGTCCCTTTGCAGTAGAAGCACTCATTTTCAGGCTTAGGTCCAGACTCGGGCTTCTTCCCGGCAGCAATAACTTGCTTGCTATTCTTATTGAAGTTCCCCTTCTTACCTTTTCCGTTTTCTTGAAACTAGTGGTCTTGTTAACCATCAACACTTGATGCTCCTTCTTGATTTCTACCTCCGCAGCCTTAAGCATTGCGAAGAGCTCGGGAATTGTCTTTTCCATCCCTTGCATATTATAGTTCATCATGAAGCCCTTATAGCTTGGTGGCAGTGATTGAAGTACTCTGTCAATGACACTAAAATCCGGAAGATGAACTCCCAGCTGAGTCAAGTGGTTATGGTACCCGGACATTTTGAGTATATGTTCACTGACAGAACTGTTCTCCTCCATCTTGCAGCTATAGAACTTGTTGGAGACTTCATATCTCTCAACTCGGGCATTTGCTTGAAATATTAACTTCAACTCCTAGAACATCTCATATGCTCCATGACGTTCAAAACGTCTTTGAAGTCCTGATTCTAAGCTGTAAAGCATGGCACACTGAGCTATCGAGTAGTCATCAGATTTAGCTTGCCAGACGTTCACAACATCCGGAGTTGCTCCTGCAGCAAGCCTTTCACCCAGCGGTGCTTCAAGGACGTAATTCTTTTGTGCAGCAATGAGGATAATCCTCAAGTTACGGACCAAGTCCCTGTACTTGCTACCATCATCTTTCAACTTAGCTTTCTCTAGGAACGCATTAAAATTCAAGGGAACGGTAGCACAGGCCATTGATCTACAACAACATAGAAATGCAAAAACTACCAGGACTAAGTTCATTATAAATTTAAGTTCAATTAATCATATTACTAAAGAACTGCCACTTAGATAGACATCCCTCGAGTCCTCTAAATGATAACGTGATCCATATCAACTAAACCATGTCCGATCATCACATGGGATGGAGTAGTTTTCAATGGTGAACATCTCTATGTTGATCATATCTACTATATGATTCAGGTTCGACCTTTCAGTCTCAGTGTTTCGAGGCCATGTCTGCACATGCTAGGCTCGTCAAGTTTAACCCGAGTATTCCGCACGTGCAAAACTGTCTTGCACCCATTATATGTGAACGTAGAGCTTATCACACCCGATCATCACGTGGTGTCTCAGCACGATGAACTGTCGCAACAATGCATACTCAAAGAGAACACTTACACCTTGAAATTTCAGTGAGGGGTCATCTTATAATGCTACCGCCGTACTAAGCAAAATAAGATGCATAAAAGATAAACATCACATGCAATCAAAATATGTGACATGATATGGCCATCATCATCTTGTGCCTTTGATCTCCATTTCCAAAGCACCGTCATGATCTCCATCGTCACCGGCTTGACACCTTGATCTCCATTGTAGCGTCGTTGGCGTCTCGGCAACTATTGCTTCTACAACTATCGCTACCGCATAGTGATAAAGTAAAGCAATTACATGGCGATTGCATTTCATAAAATAAAGCGACAACCATAAGGCTCCTGCCAGTTGCCGATAACTTTTATAAAACATGATCATCTCAATATACAACAATTTATATCACATCATGTCTTGACCATATCACATCACAACATGCCCTGCAAAAACAAGTTAGACGTCCTCTGCTTTGTTGTTGCAAGTTTTACGTAGCTGCTACGGGCTTCTAGCAAGAACCGTTCTTACCTGCGCATCAAAATCACAACGATTTTTTGTCAAGTGTGTTGTTTTAACCTTCAACAAGGACCGGCCGTAGAAAAATTCAATTCAACTAAATTTGGAGAAACAGACACCCGTCAGCCACCTTTATGCAAAACAAGTTGGATGTCTGTCGGTGAAATCGGTCTCATGAACGTGGTCATGTAAGTTTGGTCCGGGCTGGTTCATCCAACAATACCACCGAATCAAAATAAGATGTTGGTGGTAAGAAGTATGACTATGATCGCCCACAACTCTTTGTGTTCTACTCGTGCATATCATCTACGCATAGACCTGGCTCAGATGCCACTGTTGGGAAACATTGCATGCAATTTCAAAAAAATTCCTACGTCCATGCAAGATCTATCTAGGAGATGCATAGCAACGAGAGGGGAGAGTGTGTCTATGTACCCTCATAGACCATTAAGCGTAAGCTTTTATCACGCGGTTGATGTAGTCGTACTCTTCGCGATCCGATCACGATCCAACCGATCTAGTGCCGAACGGACGGCACCTCCGAGTTTAGCACACGTGCGGCTTGATGATGTATCCTCAGTCTTGATCTAGCAAGCGGGAGACGAAAAGTAGATGGGATCACAACCGACACGACGACATGGTGGTGATGGTGGTGGTGGAACACCGACAACGCTTCCCTAAGCGTCGCCGGGACGAGGCGATGGAACAATGGAGTAACGGGAGAGAGAGGGGCGCCAAGGGCTTGGTGTGTTCTGTAGGGGCACCCCCTCCCCTCTATATATATAGGTGGAGGGGCGTGGTAAATAGCCCCTCCAAGCCCTAGGGCGTAGCTAAGGGGGAGATGACTTGGACTCCAAGTCCAATCCTATTCCTAGTAGGACTCCTTCCTTTTTTGCCTTCCCTAGCCACATGGGTTTTTGAGGACTTGGTGCGCCTAGCCCAATAAGGCTAGGGCGCCTTCCCGCAGCCCATGCTAGCCCTTGGGTCGTGGTGGAACCACTTGTGGACTTCCGGAATCCGACGGAATCCTCCGAAACCTTCTAGAAGCTTCCCGATACAATACCAAAAAAACTGCATCTTTTTCCGGAACCCAAAATATAACTTCCCATATATAAATCTTTACCTCTCGACCATTCCAAGACTCCTCGTGATGACCGGGATCTCATCAGGGACACCGAACAACATTTATTTACCACTCATCAAATATCCCAACACTACTCTAGCGTCAAGGTACGTTAAGCGTGCGACCCTGCGGGTTCGGGTATTATGTAGTCATGACCGAGACACCTCTCCAGTCAATAACCAACAGCGGAATCTAGATGCTCATATTGGCTCCTAGATATTCTATGAAGATCTTTATCAGTCGAACAGTTATGACAACATACGTTATTCCCTTTGTCTATCGGTATGTTACTTGCCCGAGATTCGATCATCGGTATCTTCATACCTAGTTCAATCTCGTTACCGGCAAGTCTCTTTACTCGTTCCGTAATACATCACCTCATGACTAAATCCTTAGTCGTTTGCTTGCAAGCTTGTGATGTGTATTACCGAGAGGGCCCAGAGATATCTTTCCGAAACTTGGAGTGACAAATCGTAATCTCGATCTATGCCAACCCAACAAACACTTTCGGAGATACCTGTAGAGCATCTTTATAATCATCCAGTTACATTGTGAAGTTTGATAGCACACTAGGTATTCCTCCGGTATCTGGGAGTTGCATCCCCAAATTGCCCTAGGTCTTCGTAAGCAAGCGAGTTGGATGCACACCCACTTAGTTTCTTTTGAGCTTTCATACACTTATAGCTCTAGTGCATCTGTTGGATGGCAATCCCTACTCACTCACATTGATATCAATTGATGGGCATCCATAGCCCATTAATTTGCCTAGTTGATGTGAGACTATCTCCTTCTTTTTGTCTTCTCCACAAGCACCTTATTCTATTCCACCTATAATGCTATATCCATGGCTCACGCTCATGTATTGCGTGGAAATTGAAAAAGTTTGAGAATATCAAAAGTATAAAACAGTTGCTTGGCTTGCCATCGGGGTTGTGCATGATTTAATACTTTGTGTGATGAAGGTGGATCATAGCCAGATTATATGATTTTGTAGGGATAACTTTCTTTGGCGATGTTATTTTGAGAAGACATAATTGCTTTGTTAGTATGCTTGAAGTATTATTGTTTTTCATGTCAATATTAAACTTTTGTGTTGAATCTTATGGATACGAACATTGATGCCACAATAAATAAAATTACATAGATAAATATGCTAGGTAGTATTCCATATAAAAAAAATTGTTTTTATCATTTACCTACTCGAGGACGAGTAGGAATTAAGCTTGGGGATGCTTGANTTTCTTTTGAGCTTTCATACACTTATAGCTCTAGTGCATCTGTTGGATGGCAATCCCTACTCACTCACATTGATATCAATTGATGGGCATCCATAGCCCATTAATTTGCCTAGTTGATGTGAGACTATCTCCTTCTTTTTGTCTTCTCCACAAGCACCTTATTCTATTCCACCTATAATGCTATATCCATGGCTCACGCTCATGTATTGCGTGGAAATTGAAAAAGTTTGAGAATATCAAAAGTATAAAACAGTTGCTTGGCTTGCCATCGGGGTTGTGCATGATTTAATACTTTGTGTGATGAAGGTGGATCATAGCCAGATTATATGATTTTGTAGGGATAACTTTCTTTGGCGATGTTATTTTGAGAAGACATAATTGCTTTGTTAGTATGCTTGAAGTATTATTGTTTTTCATGTCAATATTAAACTTTTGTGTTGAATCTTATGGATACGAACATTGATGCCACAATAAATAAAATTACATAGATAAATATGCTAGGTAGTATTCCATATAAAAAAAATTGTTTTTATCATTTACCTACTCGAGGACGAGTAGGAATTAAGCTTGGGGATGCTTGATACGTCTCCAATGTAACTATAATTTTTTATTGTTCCATGCTATTATATTATCTATTTTGGATGTTTTATATCCATTAATATACTATTTTATATTATTTTTGGGACTAACCAATTATTTTCTTTACACCAGTTTTGGCATACATAGTGGACGACCTTAGTGCTATTAGTTTTATGTTACTAAATTTGTGCATGTACACAACTATTAGTATCAATTTGTTGTCATCCAAACACGGTCGCTATGCTGTTTTAACTATGTTTACCTTCCTCATAAAATGTTTAATTTTTATGTTTAGTACATGAGTAAGAACTTGTAGCGCTGTTGTACTTAATTATAGCTTCTGATGTTTCAGAATTTGGTTGTTGTCTCAGTAGCAATTAATCCATTTGCACATTGATCTTTTTGAGAAGATATGTCATAATTAACATGTTTCTTTATTTTTCAAAATAAGTATTAGTGATTTTGTATGTTGCTATAAACCCATTTCCCCTACAATTGTTACTGATCTAGTTTTAAATATTATAGGATGAATGAAAGTGTTCTTATTTGGAGTGGGATGATCAAGAGTACTGGCCACAGTCTTTGAAGATGTGCCTAGGAAAGCTCTGGAGCATGTATGAGGAAGAGAACAAAGGTAGGCTTAGAGAAAGTGTTGTCAACACTAAAGAATATTTGAAGATGCAGAATAAAAAGAGGAAGGTGGAGAATGAGCTCAGATTTTTTAAATCAGACTTTGCTAAGATGGTGTTGGCGAAGGAGGAGGCACTTTTCCAGTTGGCCAGTGCAAAACAGGTTCTTACTGAACTGAAAGCAGAGGTGGATAAGACGAGCCTGGATAATCTCGACTAGGGAAATGAATATATTGTTCTAATGTTTTTCTTACAAAGTTGAACTAGCTATGTGATGATGTACTATGTTGTTTTCAGGTAGCTATCGTACTGTGATGTTAAAATATATTTATGTGCCTGATATGAAATTGGCAAACAGCTGTTCGATATGAAATGTGAATTTGTGTAATACTGGAATTATTAATTGTAAACTAATAAACCTGCTAAATGGGTCATGGAACTTTGCAAACGGTTCTAGCAGTAAAAGCACTTGTGATGGATAGTCCAATGTCACACAATTTTCTTCATCAAATCGTGTGTGATGTAGGTGATAAAAGCAAACAATTGATGTTGACGGTAGCAAGGTTGTTGATGTAGATCGCCGTCACGGTCGTTCCCCCGGCAACACTCCGGCGGCGCCGGAAGAGAGGGGGGGAGAGAGCCCCCCTTCTTCTCCTTCTTCCATGACATCCTCCCTAGGTGGGAGGACGTTTCTCCCTCTGGTCCTTGGCCTCCATGGTGGGGGAGGGGCGAGAGCCCCCTCCGAGATTGGATCTATCTCTCTGTTCTCTTCTGTTTCGCGTCCCCAGATATGGCCTTTCACCATTTTTTAAATATCCGAAGATCCGTAACTCCGATTGCACTGGAATTTTAACACAATTTTTTTTCCGGATATAAGCTTCCTTGTGCCCGAAGGAGAGCCCCAACCGACTTAAGTGGAGCCCACACAACACCATCATGCGCCTGGGGGGACCCGCGCCCGAGTGTTGTGTGGAGGCTGTGGGGCCCCGTTTGCAGTGATTCCACTTCCTAAAATTCATATATATTCCAAAATGATCTCCGTAAAAAATTTATTGCATTTGGACTTTGTTTGATATGGGTATTCTGCGAAACAAAAAGCAAGTAAAAAACATGAACTGACACTGGGCACTGGATCAATATGTTAGTCTTTAAAATAATATAAAAAGTTGCCAAAAGTATACGAAAATTGTAGAATATTAACATGAAACAATAAAAAATTATAGATACGACGGAGATGTACATATCACCCAACATGGTGGACATAGGATGTTTATATATACATGCACTAGGGCACAACGGCAGAGCCGGATATACATTGGTTGTTATAGGAGATATACAGATATAAACAACCTCCTAGATTACAACTACATGTTTAACATTGCCTTCTTGCCTTCAGGTGCTGCGTGTTTTGGTTAATAACCTTACTGGCACCATCCCAACTTCTCTTTCCAATATATCTCGGTTCTTCATTTTCGCTAATTGACAAGAAACAATTCCTTATTTAATACTATTTTAAATTTCGCTTTCTTATTTGACACTGTATTTTTTCTTCCCTATCTAATATCGAGTCTAAATTTTATGCCCTTTATAACACTTCTGTCCATTTTAGACCTAAATGACATCTGAAAAGACCCTTTTGCCCCTCATATGGCAGCACACACACGTAGGCAATGATAATAGCAGACACGCAGCAGCACACACATACATCAGCACACAAACTTGTGCATACATGCAGCAGTACGCACACACACGCACACTAACACACACACACGCAGCAACACACACACACACAACAGCACACACAGGCACGCGCGCGCGCACACACACACGCAGCACATGCAGCAGCACACACAACAGCACACACATGTAGGCACGCGCGCACACACAGAGTAGCACATACACACAGCAACACACACACAGCACATGCAGCAGCACAAACAACAGCACATGCACAAGCGGCAGCACACACGCACGCATTCGCACGCAAACATTCAGCAGTACACGCGCAAACACAGCAACACATGTGCGCACACAATCATATTATGTGAGGGGTAAAAAGGTCTTTTCAAATGTCATTTAGTCTCGAAATGGACAAAAGTGTCATAAAAAGCATAAAATTTATACTCGTTGTTAGATAGGAAAGAAATTATTTGTTGATATTAAATAGGGCATAAGCAGGGTGTTAAATAAGGAATTCTCTCAATTAACAAGGGAAGGGCAAGCATTATTTTCGTTCTTTTGGAGAGTAGAAGGCTATCCACAGTAAAATGTACACTTTCTATACAACAATAATACATCTGGAACAACTGCTTCGTAGAAATTGTTACAGAAATATAGCTACGGAGGTGGAATAACGAAACAAGGGAATCGATTTGCATTACAAGGGCATGAACTCCTCATCGATGACCTTGTAGTGCTTCTTGGCGTCGTACTGCTGCACGATGAGCACGGACGCGGTCGTCGAGAAGTCCGAGGAGGCGAGGATGTCGCCGACGGGCCCGAGCTCCAGGCACTCTGCCCACTCCTCCAGCCCCTCGGTGAGCACCGAGTTTCGGTCCCTTCCCTTCCCCACCACGAAAAGCCGGTAGTCCCCCTGCATCCCCCGCAGCACCGCCACCAGCTCCGCCCCGTCCGCCACGTGCTTCTCCATGTACCCGACGGAATTGTTGCCGGCGACGTGCTTCCGGTAGAACTCGGCGAAGAACTTGTCGTCCGCCTGCGCCTGCAGCTCCTCCTGCCCCGTCGTCGTCGCCGCCAGAGGCATATGCCGCTTGCTCTTGGACTCGAAGAGGCTCGTACGCGCCTTGGCCCGCGCCTGCGCCATCGCGTTCTGCACCACCCGTAGCGCCGTCAGCCGCACCGAGGACCGCTGCTTGCACATGAAGGACGCCAGCGTCAGCGCCTCCCGGTCGTCCGCGCCGCCGATGAACACCACCACCACCGACGCCTGCGCCGTGCTGTCTGGACGCTGCTGCTTGCCGAGGCCGCGGTCCACGATGATCCCCACCGAGCATGGCGCTAGCTGCAGCACCTTTTGGTTCACCAGCCGGAACCCGAAGTGGCCGCCGTCCATTGAGCCGTCCAGGCACTGTGTCTTGTGGAACGGCACTAGGATCAGCGCTGCCATGGCGTCCTCGGCGCAGATGCACAGGTCACTGTGCATGTCCGGGAACGACGACAGCGCCAGCAGCCGACGCACCTTCACCTTGCCGCCCTCGCCCCCGCACTCCGCCTGGTATGCGTCTAGCGCCTCGCCGATCAGCTTCCGCATCTCCGACACCTCCTCGTCCACCACTGTCACGCCGTCCAACCCACCGCTTTTCACGATCGAAGACGCCGTCTGGTCCGTCAGCTGCACCATGTCCACGGCGTAGCACGCGATCTCGCCGTTGCCGGCGCCCCACCGGAGCGACTCCATGAGGAATGCGAGGGTGGGCACTTCCTGCGGGCCGCGGAGGCCGGCGACGAGGCGCAGCTCGGTGGACGGGTCGTGGTGCTGGAGGCCCATGAGGCGCCACTGCACGCTCCGGCGCGCCCAGGAGGCGATCCCCATCCCCACCATGGGCGTGACGGCGACGTTGAGCGCCACCACGAAGATGATGGCCATGAAGGACTTGTCGGTGATGATGCCGGCCTCGAAGGCGGCGAGCGCGCAGTAGATGTGGAAGTAGCCCTTGACGTTGAGCAGCATGCCGAGCGCGAGCGCCTCGAGCCAGCCGAGGCCCCGGAGCAGGCCGACGCCGGTGCAGCCGACGAGCTTGCCGAGCGTGCCCATGGAGGTGGCCAAGAAGACCTTCCACCAGGGGAAGGGCAGCTGCATGACGTAGGCGCGGAGGCCCTCGTCGGGCTTGAGGCCCGCGACCTCGATGTCGTCGGTGGTCTGCCGGAGCGAGAGGCAGACGTGGGCGACGTAGAGCGGCAGCACGAAGGAGGAGAGCACGAAGTTGATCTTGCTGACGAGCAGCCGCGACACCCGGCCGTCGCTGGGGAAGGCGAGGCCGACGAGGAAGGCGGCCATGTTGATGTCGAGGCGGAGCACGGAGATGAACCAGCAGAGCGTGGCGGCCACGAGTGCGACGAGGGAAAGGTCGAAGCCGCGCATGCGCCGGCCCTCGGGGTTGCGGCCGTCCACCCAGTCGGCCATGGCCCGGGACATGAAGGCGGACATGACGACGACCGCCAGGACGGAGGCCGTGAGCGCGGGCTGCGCGAAGGGCGCGGCGTCGGCGTCGGCGTCGCTGTCGCGCCAGACCATGGTGCCGAGCGCGATGAGCAGGGTGGTGAGCATGTCGGAGGTGATGCCGGCGCCGACGGCGAGGCGGCCGACGTTGGTCTTGGCGATCTTGAGGTCGGTGGCGAGGCGGGTGAGGACGGGGGAGGCGGTGTTGGCGAGCGCGGCGGCGAGGCCGAGGAAGGCGCGGAGGGAGCGCTCGTGGACGATGCCCGTGTGGGTACGAGCGGTGGAGGTGATGGCGCCGTGGCAGAGCGTGACGAGGACGCAGGTGGAGGCGATGCCGGCGTAGGCGACGACGGCGTCGGCGGCGGGGCTGTCGAGCAGCGAGAAGGGGTCCATCTCGACGCCGAGCGCGAAGAGGTAGGGCGCGAAGATGAAGCCGCCGATCTTGCCGAACACCAGGCTGATGGCGTTGGTGATGGAGAGGACGCGGAACTGCGCGAGGATGATGCCCAGCTGCCATATATCGCCATTGCCATTGCCATTGCCATTTGCCATTGCCAACAGCGAAGGAATGTCAATGGCGATCGGCAACAGAGAGAGAGAAGAGAGAGAGAAACGAAGGGAATTAATGGCGATCGTGGAGGAGGCGTACGAGGAGGTCGGAGAAGACGCGGGGCTGGTAGACGTTGCGGAGGAGGGCGTACAAGATCTTGCTGGTGACGAGGATGACGCCGAACTCGAACAGCACCGTGTTGTAGTTGGCCGACAGCACGCTGCTCGTCATCGAGCAATCCATGGCGCGCGGCCTCCCGCTGCTCTTCTTCTTGAATCCAATCCAATCCAATCCGATCCAGGATCGGTCCTCTTCTTCCAACGATTCCTCTTGGATTACACCCACACCCACACCCACACCCACACGGCGCGTTGCGTGCCAACCAACGAACTACTTTATTTTATTTTGGATTCGATCCACGAAGAACAGCATGCAGGAAGAAGATTAATTGACTCTGGTTTGATTGATTTGACCATCAACAGGGAAACAGGGGAGATTGCAGTGGTCGCGTGTGTGGAAGAGAGCATTTTGCGGGGGGTGTTATTGCATGCGAACTGCTTTCTCTTCCCTTTTCTTGAAACCCTCGAGCTGCTAGATATCATGCTGCATTCAGGTCAGATAAATATAGCACCCTGATTTTTTGCCACCGTGGCGGCCACGACATCTTCTAACTTAGGGAAATGTTATTCCACCGGCGGGTGCTTAGAGATTTTCTTCTATAAAAATATACGCCACCATTTTTATTTTTTGCCACTGTCGCGGCCACGACATCTTCTCACTTACGGAAATGTTATTGCGCTGACGTCGGGTGCTTAGAGACTTTCTTTTATAAAAATACGCCATCATTTTTATTTTTTGCCACTGTGACGGCCACAACATCTTCTCACTTACGGAAAATGTTATTGTGGTGACGTTCGCTCAGAACATATGACAAATAGAATGTTTTTTATGACAATTTATGTTATTATGGGAATGACAAATTCCTTTTAGAAGCACGGCAATGGCAAATACTGGCAAAAAATGAACTGGCAGAATTGCTATGCTTGCCAACTAACTTGTCATCCTCGACCAAACATAAATTGAACAGTTTTGCTAGAACTCATCTAGATGAGATATAATTTGGTCTCATTCACCTTTTATAGCCATTGGATGTGATGCTATAAGATGCGTGTGTACTGACGTGGGTTATATCTGTTCTTGTTTTCAAAGTGAATGAGACCAAACTATATCTCATTTAGATGAGTTCTAGGTACTCCCTAAATTGAAATGCAAAAGATTCTCAATTGCCCTGCTTCTCAGCTGACTTCCGCTAGTTAAGCCGATCCTTATAGTCATAGTACACGTCACCGGACCAGGCCACCACAGAGGCTCAATTTGAGGCTGAAACTTAATTAGTTGAGGCTCACCGGGCCAAGCCCCGTGCCTAGTAGTACTAAAACTGCACCTCATCTACTCGGTTTAATTCTACTATAAGTCCAAAACCTTTCGACTGCAAGGTCTGTCTCCATAGCTGTAGCTTTCTATTAACTCCCATTCAACTATCATCGACTAGCACCACATCATACAAAAAGAACATACACCATGGGAAATCTCCTTGTATTTCTCTTGTGACACCATCCATCACCAAAGCAAAAAGATAAGGGCTCAAAGCTAATCCTTGGTATAGTCCTGTCTTAATAGGGAAGTCATAAGTGCTGCAATCACTTGTTCGAACACCACATTACTTGCTGCAATCACTTCTCAATATTGTGACATGTCCTTGATGAGGGTAATGTACCTTGTTGGGACTTTGTGTTTCTTCAAGGCCCACCACATGACATCTCGTGGTATCTTATCGTAGGCCTTCTCCAAGTCAATGAACACCATATGCCGATTCTTCTTTTGCTCCATGCCTCACCATAAGCTGTCTTACCCAGAAAATGGCTTCTGTGGTCGACCTCCCAAGCGAATGTTGGATGGTCCCTACAATGCACAGTCAAAAAAGACATATATTGGATGATCGACATATGTTGGATGGCCTACTTCACTCAATATCGAGAAGATCATTAACGTAACTGTATGAAGAGAATGTAAAATCCTACTATCATTCAATTCTAAACATACCAGGGTTCCTCCATATCCGTCCTCAAGAACTAGGGAGATAAAATTAAAAAAAAAATAGTTTGCCATGGTTCAAAATTAAGACTGCCATGGTGTGAAGTATGAATTTACCATGGGTAAAACAATAAAAATGCCATGGTTAGAAAAAAATTGACATGGTTAAAAGAGTAAATTTTCCATGGCCAAAACATAATTCATCTTTTAAAAATGTCATGTAGAAAAAAAGAAATCTAAAAGTTGCCATTGCAAGACAACTTAACTTGTAATATGTCTAACATTGCTAAATTGGCATGGTCAGAAAAATCATCTTTAATTCAACGTGTGGCAAGTACACACAGGGATCGTGACAAAAACTATACAAATTCTGAAAAAGGTTGCAAGGACACATAGCAAATTTAAATGAAAGATACTATGTAGATAGTGGCAAGCTGTGGAATAATTTTGTATAGGATACATAAAATTTGACATGGCAAACACATTAAGTAGCATCTATTCAGCCCATATGAATCTACCATGTGTGATGCTACACAAATTTGCCATGGTTATATTAGTTTGAACATTTGGATTCGTGGGAAAGTTGAATTTTCCATGGTGAAAATATTCAATGTCATCTATTCAGCGCATATGAATTGGTATATGACCCTACACAAATTTGCCATGGTATATTAATTTGAACATTGGATTTGTGCAAAAACTGAATTTGACATGGTATATCTAAATTCAGTTATATATCAAGGCAACAAATGTTTCTGTGTTGTGTAAAATAGCATGGCAAATTCTTATCTAAAAGTTTGTCTATTTTTATTTATCTAAAAATTGGCATGGTAATTTTGTACATGATACAATCTTTCAACACGACAAATTATAGGATGATAGCATCGTATTTTTTTGTATGGCAGCTTAGCCATGACTATCCTTCAAAAATTGTTTACTGAAATTAGATATGGAGAAAAGTATCATCTTTTTTTTTTGCGGGGGAAAGACTTGCATTACTCATTCAAGATGTTCTTACAATCAAGAGAAACAATCTCCATCAGCTCGTCCAGACCAGCCCCGAGCCAGGTCATGGTCCTGCCTTGAGATCTAGCAAACAATGCTAAACTATCGCTAGCTTTATTTCGAGACCTAACAACATGAGTAATACAAGTTTGTCTAAGAGACATAAAGTGTTTTATCTCCTTCACGATGGATGCATAGATTGAGCGATCGACGACCTCACATGAAATCATGGTAGCAGCCTCAAGAGAATCCATCTCCACCACTATTGGAAGATCGCTGTGTTGAATGGCCAGGGAAAGCCCTTCCATGCATGCACACAGCTCCGCCTCCAAGCATCTCTACAAGAAACCAGAGCCCTACACGCTGAAAACTTAATGACACCACGGTGATACGCAAGATCATTCCAGCCCCGACAATCTTGGATGAAACGAAAGAGCCATCAGTGTTCAGTTTGTTCCAACCCAGCGCCGGCGGGCACCATCCTCTCACATCTGGCACACTGGTGATGCTCGTAGTTGGCGCCAGTTTTTCATAGACTATGGGAGATTTGCCTTTTGCCGGGTCTGCTTGCGGATTCAGTTTGATTCCAATCAGGGTGTCGACGTAGCTTCGAAGGAATCTTACTGAAGCCTCCATAGATGGTGCAGGTTTACAATGCAACACTTCATTCTGAACAAACCAACTCCTCCAAAATATCATCATGACCATCATCCGTCCCACATCATTCAGCGGCGCTAGGACATGAAGAATGCACCCCTTTCCATTATTCTGCAGAGATTCTATCTCTGAGATCATCCATACCTTGGCCATGGCGAGGTAGAGGTCCCGACCAAACTGACATCTAACGAAAGGATGATAATTGTCTT
This sequence comes from Aegilops sharonensis, assembly GCA_904067115.1. NCBI lineage: Eukaryota > Viridiplantae > Streptophyta > Magnoliopsida > Poales > Poaceae > Aegilops > Aegilops sharonensis. The sequence goes on along the minus strand of LR880970.1, from coordinate 4,260,133 downwards.
CTTCCTCCACCCCAAACACCGGGCACCTGCTCATGACTTCAAGGCCAATTCTATACATCCTCTGCCAAGTAGGAAGTGAGTTAGTAGCTAGCCGCCAAGCAAAATTGCGCACCGAGGCGGCGCCCAACTCTTCCAAATGAAGTCCTAACATTTCCTTTGCCCCAAAGGTGACGAACTTGAAGATACATCAGTGCCACGGTGCGCCTCCTCAAAAGCCAAACTATATGCTGATTTAACAGTGAACACACCAAACTCACCAGGGCCCCAAGCAATCACATCATCATCCAACCTCGGGGATGCTCTGATCTTCACTATCTCTTGTACATCCGCCTCAACAAAGTATTCATTCAGTAGCCCATAGTCCCACGATCCATTCTGATTTAACAGGTCAAAGACGAAGCGAATACGACACCTTCCCTGAGGAGAGATTGGATTATATGAAAAAGGCCTGGGGATCCAGTTATCACGCCAAACACATATACTTCTCCCATTACCAACTCTCCACACCAACCCCTCCTTCAATAGTTCCAAGCCATAACTGATAGCTTGCCACGACGACGACACATTCCTTGTAAAAATTGTATCCTCCAACTTGCCCATTGAGTAGTATCTCACCTTTAAAACTTGAGCACACAAGGTATCTGGTTTAGTTAAAAGTCTCCACGCTTGGCGTGCTAACAAGGCTTGATTAAACATCCGAAAGTCACGGAATCCCGTGAGGTCTACTACGCAACCTTCTTCTTGTAAACGTTGTTGGGCCTCCAAGTGCAGAGGTTTGTAGGACAGTAGCAAATTTCCCTCAAGTGAATGACCTAAGGTTTATCAATCCGTGGGAAGCATAGGATGAAGATAGTCTCTCTCAAACAACCCCTGCAACCAAATAACAAAGAGTCTCTTGTGTCCCCAACACACCCAATACAATGGTAAATTGTATAGGTGCACTAGTTCGGCGAAGAGATGGTGATACAAGTGCAATATGGATGGTAGATATAGGTTTTTGTAGTCTGAAAATATAAAAACAGCAAGGTAGCAAGCGATAAAAGTGAGCGTAAACAGTATTGCAATGCGTTGAAACAAGGCCTAGGGTTCATACTTTCACTAGTGCAAGTTTTCTCAACAATAATAACATAATTGGATCATATAACTATCCCTCAACATGCAACAAAGAGTCACTCCAAAGTCACTAATAGCGGAGAACAAACGAAGAGATTATGGTAGGGTACGAAACCACCTCAAAGTTATTCTTTCCAATCAATCCGTTGGGCTATTCCTATAAGTGTCACAAACAGCCGTAGAGTTCGTACTAGAATAACACCTTAAGACACAAATCAACCAAAACCCTAATGTCACCTAGATACTCCAATGTCACCTCAAGTATCCGTGGGTATGATTATACGATATGTATCACACAATCTCAGATTCATCTATTCAACCAACACATAGAATCTCAAAGAGTGGCCCAAAGTTTCTACCGGAGAGTCAAGACGAAAACGTGTGCCAACCCCTATGCATAAGTTCATGGGCGGAACCCGCAAGTGACCAAAACATACATCAAGTGAATCACGTGATATCCCATTGTCACCACAGATACGCACGGCAAGACATACATCAAGTGTTCTCAAATCATTAAAGACTCAATCCGATAAGATAACTTCAAAGGGAAAACTCAATCGAGGGGGAGAAGCAACATAAGATCCAACTATAATAGCGAAGCTCGCGATACATCAAGATCGTACCAAATNTAGAGTTCGTACTAGAATAACACCTTAAGACACAAATCAACCAAAACCCTAATGTCACCTAGATACTCCAATGTCACCTCAAGTATCCGTGGGTATGATTATACGATATGTATCACACAATCTCAGATTCATCTATTCAACCAACACATAGAATCTCAAAGAGTGGCCCAAAGTTTCTACCGGAGAGTCAAGACGAAAACGTGTGCCAACCCCTATGCATAAGTTCATGGGCGGAACCCGCAAGTGACCAAAACATACATCAAGTGAATCACGTGATATCCCATTGTCACCACAGATACGCACGGCAAGACATACATCAAGTGTTCTCAAATCATTAAAGACTCAATCCGATAAGATAACTTCAAAGGGAAAACTCAATCGAGGGGGAGAAGCAACATAAGATCCAACTATAATAGCGAAGCTCGCGATACATCAAGATCGTACCAAATCAAGAACACGAGAGAGAGAGATCAAACACATAGCTATTGGTACATACCCTCAGCCCTGAGGGTGAACTACTCCCTCCTCGTCACGGAGAACGCCGGGATGATGAAGATGACCACCAGAGAGGGATCTCCCCTCCGGCAGGGTGCCGGAATAGGGTCCCGATTGGTTTTTGGTGGCTACAGAGGCTTGCGGCGGCGGAACTCCCGATCTATTCTGTTCCCCGATCGTTTTAGGGTATATGAGTATATATAGGAGGAAGAGGTACATCACGGGAGCCACAAGGGGCCCACGAGGGTGGAGGGCGCGCCCTACGGGGGTGGGCGCGCCCCTACCTCGTGGCTCCCTCGTTTCTTTCCTGACGTGCACTCCAAGTCTATCTGGTTGCTTTCCTTCCAAAAATAACTTCTCCAGAAGGTTTCATTCTGTTTCGACTCCGTTTGATATTCCTTTTCTTCGAAACACTGAAACAAGGGAAAAACTGAAACTGCCACAGGGCTCTGGGTCAATAGGTTAGTCCCAAAAATAATATAAAAGTGTTTAGTAAAGCCCATAAACATCCAAAACAGATAATATAATAGCATGGAACAATCAAAAATTATAGATACGTTGGAGACCTATCAGCATCCCCAAGCTTAATTCCTGCTCGTCCTCGAGTAGGTAAATGATAAAAACAGAATTTTTGATGTGGAATGCTACCTAACATATTTCTTAATGTATTTTCCTTTATTGTGGCATGCATATTCAGATCCATAAGATTCAAAACAAAAGTTTAATATTGACATGAAAACAATAATACTTCAAGCATACTAACAAAGCAATCATCTCTTCTCAAAATAACATGGCCAAAGCAAGCTATCCCTACAAAATCATATAGTCTGGCTATGCTCTATCTTCATCACACAAAATATTTAAATCATGCACAACCCCGATGACAAGCCAAGCAATTGTTTCATACTTTGATGTTCACAAACTTTTTCAATCTTCACGCAATATATGAGCGTGAGCCATGGACATAGCACTATAGGTGGAATAGAATGGTGGTTGTGGAGAAGACAAAAAGGAGAAGATAGTCTCACATCAACTAGGCGTATCAACGGGCTATGGAGATGCCCATCAATAAATATCAATGTGAGTGATTAGGGATTGCCATGCAACGGATGCACTAGAACTATAAGTGTATGAAAGCTCAACAAGAGAAACTAAGTGGGTGTGCATCCAACTCGCTTGCACACGAAGACCTAGGGCATTTTGAGGAAGCCCATCATCGGAATATACAAGCCAAGTTCTATAATGAAAAATTCCCACTAGTATATGAAAGTGATATCATAGGAAACTCTCTATCATGAAGATCATGGTGCTACTTTGAAGCACAAGTGTGGTAAAAGGATAGTAGCATTGTCCCTTCTCTCTTTTTCTCTCATTCTTTTATTTTTTTATTTGAGCCTTTTCTCTTTTTTATGGCCTCTTTTTTTTCTCTTTTTTTTCGTCCGGAGTCTCATCCCGACTTGTGGGGGAATCATAGTCTCCATCATCCCTTCCACACTGGGACAATGCTCTAATAATGATGATCATCACACTTTTATTTACTTACAACTCAAGAATTACAACTCGATACTTAGAACAAAATATGACTCTATATGAATGCCTCCGGCGGTGTACCGAGGTGTGCAATGACTCATGAGTGACATGTATGAAAGAATTATGAACGGTGGCTTTGCCACAAATACGATGTCAACTACATGATCATGCAAAGCAATATGACAATGATGGAGTGTGTCATAAATAACGGAACCGTGGAAAGTTGCATGGCAATATATCTCGGAATGGCTATGGAAATGCCATAATAGGTAGGTATGGTGGCTGTTTTGAGGAAGATATATGGTGGGTGTATGATACGGCGAAAGGTGCGCGGTATTAGAGAGGCTAGCAATGGGTGAAGGGTGAGAGTGCGTATAATCCATGGACTCAACATTAGTCATAAAGAACTCACATACTTGTTGCAAAAATCTATTAGTTATTGAAACAAAGTACTACGCGCATGCTCCTAGGGGGATAGATTGGTACGAAAAGACCATCGCTCGTCCCCGACCGCCACTCATAAGGAGGACAATCAATAAATAAATCATGCTCCGACTTCATCACATAACGGTTCACCATACGTGCATGCTACGGGAATCACAAACTTTAGAACAAGTATTTCTCAAATTCACAACTACTCAACTAGCATGACTCTAATATCACCATCTTCATATCTCAAAACAATCATAAAGAACCAAACTTCTCATAGTATTCAATGCACTTTATATGAAAGTTTTTATTATACCCATCTTGGATGCCCATCATATTGGGACTAAACTCATAACCAAAGCAAATTACCATGCTGTTCTAAAGAATCTCAAAATAGTATAAGTGAAGCATGAGAGTTCATCTATTTCTTCAAAATAAAACTACCATCGTGCTCTAAAAGATATAAGTGAAGCACAAGAGCAAACAACAAACTACTCCAAAAGATACAAGTGAAGATCAATGAGTAGCCGAATAATTATGCAACTATGTGAAGACTCTCTAACATTTAAGAATTTCAGATCTTGATATTTTATTCAAACAGCAAGCAAAGCTAAAGAAAATAAAATGACGCTCCAAGCAAACGCATATCATGTGGTGAATAAAAATATAGCTCCAAGTAAAGTTACCGATGAACGAAGACGAAAGAGGGGATGCCTTCTGGGGCATCCCCAAGCTTAGACGCTTGGTTATCCTTGAATATTACCTTGGGGTGCCTTGTGCATCCCCAAGCTTAGGCTCTTGCCACTCCTTATTCCATAGTCCATTGATTCTTTACCCAAAACTTGAAAACTTCACAACACAAAACTTAACAGAAAACTCGTAAGCTCTGTTAGCGAAAGAAAACAAAATACCACTTCAAGGTACTGTAATGAACTCATTCTTTATTTATATTGGTCTTTAAAACTACTTTATTCCAACTTCTCTATGGTTTGTAAACTATTTTACTAGCCATAGAGTCATCAAAATAAGCAAACAACACACGAAAAACAGAATCTGTCAAAAACAGAACAGTCTGTAGTAATCTGTAACTAACGCAAACTTCTGAAACTCGAAAAATTCTAAAATAAATTGGTAGACCTGAGGAATTTGTCTAGTAATCATATGCAAAAAGAATCAACTAAATAGCGCTCTCCAGTAAAAAGTTGAAGCTAATTTCGTGAGCGCTAAAGTTTCTGTTTTTTACAGCATGATCATAAAGACTTCACCCAAGTATTCCCAAAGATTCTACTTGGCACAAACACTAACTAAAACATAAAACCACATATAAACAGAAGCTAGATGGATTATTTATTCCTAAATAGAACGAAAAATCAAGAAACTAAAATAAAATTTGGTTGCCTCCCAACAAGCGCTAACGTTTAACGCGCCTAGCTAGGCATGATGATTTCAATGATGCTCACATAAAATATAAGAGTTGAAACATAAAGAGAGCATCATGAAGAATATGACTAGCACATTTAAGTCTAACCCACTTCCTATGCATAGGGATTTTGTGAGCAAACAACTTATGGGAACAATAATCAACTAGCATAGGAAGGCAAAACAAGCATAACTTTGAAAATCTAAGCACATAGAGAGGAAACTTGATATTATTGCAATTCTTACAAGCATATATTCCTCCCTCATAATAATTTTGAGTAGCATCATGAACGAATTCAACAAATATAACCAGCACAGCTAGTAGCATATTTAAACTAGCGCCTCCCAATTAAGCCCGAGGAGCCGGAAAAGCCTGGTGGGGCATTGGGAACTACGCAATATGGATTTGTACGTAAAGTGCTCTACTACTACTCTGTAGCTTGTGGCGTTGCACGCATGGACTTCACTCCGTTATCAGCTCTACTATAAAAGAAATTCCTCTTGACGTGTTTTTTTAAACGGAGGCAAAATCTTTGCTTCATCTCATTCATAAAGAAGGAACTACTAACAAAGTTTGACGAGATCCATTACACCTCCACAAATGGAAGCGAAATGCCTAGTCTCGCTGTATTAAATAACTCAAATGTTCTGCCCCCGCAGTAACCGTCGCTGATAAACAGGCTGCTAGTGTGTGCGTGAGAGGAGCGGCTGAGTAGGCCAGCTACGTGAGAGGAGCGGCTGAATAGAGCACCGAGAGTACCCACTAGGCCACTACGCAGGTGTACTCACTACAAGAAATATGTCAACTTGCGACCACCACTATTGGTCACTGAAAGGTCATTGTTTTTCATTTGCGACCTTTTTTTGACCAAAAATAGAAGGTCAAAAGCTGGCGGTCGTAAACTGAAATTAACGACCTTCTCTGTGATATGTAAAAGGTTGTTGGTTCTTCGACCAAAATTTTGGTCACTAGCAGCCTCCCCAAGCCACGTAGGATCCAGCGTGGCAAGCTGACGTGGATAAAATTCAGCCCGGTTCCATTAGGTGTCTATATGGGCCGAGCCCATTAATTCAACCCAATAATATATTTTTTTAATGTCAATTTTCGCTAGTTACATGGCCCTAGCCCAGCAATTCAGCCTTTTTATTTTCTGGGCTATGGCCTTTCTAGCTCAACAATTCCAGATTTTTTTATAATTACATTTTCTCTTTTTTTACGATCATTCAATTAGTCAGATGGGTCCCAATTGTAAGTTTTGGTAATTGGTCCCAGTTGTCAGGTTCTATTAAGTAGGTCCCAATTGTCAAGGCCATATTCTTCGGATTTCAATTTCATAGTAAATAAATAGCCAGTATTTAAATTGGCCAAACAAAAAATACAAGTAGTACTCAGAATAACAACAGCCAAAATCAGTATGGAGCTGCTACTCTATAAGTAACACATAATACATTTTCAATCACGGTTTTACAAGCTCTTTGTGTAATAACTAGAGAATATACAAGCTCTACAAGTGTCTTCAATCTTCTTCAACATGGAGCTCCTTCTGTAGCGAGCACAAAATGGGCACCTGCATCATCACAGGAAGGCAATTTTAGATCATAAAAATTAATGTTCCAAGCACAGTTTAGAGAAAAGAACCAAGTAAATTTGCCCTCAATCATACAAACAAAGTTGAGAGAAAACCAAACATGAACAAGCACTTACTATGCAGGACACATACGTACACATCTCAGGAAAAGCTCAGAAAGAGCAAGGTGTCAGAGCATGATTTTATCGAAAGCATGATTTACAAGTTTGTCTCTGAGACATACGATAGGTGCTTTTCATAGAAGACAAAATAAGTAAAACTATTCATGTTTGCCAACCCAGACTCTAAACGAGACTCTAAGCAAGACCATCCAGAACTGACCCAAGGAGCGACCCAATATAGTGACTGCTACAGTTGATATTTTGATAGTAAAACTGATGTGTAATCATATAGATAATAAAATACATGGCACAATATCAGTACATCTCCAAACAGCCAATAAATCTCATAAGTACCACAAGGACATGCACCTGTAGTACATCCTACATTGCAGGTTCACATCAACAGCTCATAGCAAGGGTTCAGCAACACTAATACCACCTCAAGCATCATCAGTTTAAAAAGAATGAGCACCAAAGAAAAGGGCAGCAGATACCTCTTCAAACTTTTTGCAAAAATCAGCTCATCCTCTTGACCGCTCCAGATATCGTCATTGTGCATTGCTCCGGAAATTATAAATTCTAGTATAGCACACTAGAAAATATCAGTGTAGAAAAGTCGCATAGAAACCACCAAAAAATTCTCATGCTTATTGTTATTGCAAGAAGGCATCGATCAGATTTTGAAGCTAATAATAATTAACATGTACTTATCACTTGTTGGAGTTGGTTCTCTTCAATTAATAAATTCTTGAAGTAGAACAAGACATGTTCATTCACGGTACAGTCAAACAGAACTAATCTTTGCTGAGTAGGGCTACACACGGTACAGTCAAGCAGCTAAATTATTCAACATGACAATATATTCCCCAATTGTAAAAAGACATGGCAATTATGCACTTGAGATCATACCAGTCATAGTACAATAAAGAACACACCATCCTGAACTACATAGCTAAACAATTGTGTGTCAGTTGTTTCAAATAGAACAAATGAGGCGGTTCCACCAAACAACAAAAACCACAGGACTACCGCCGAGGAGAAAATGAGGAAAGGAAGAACAAAAAAAACACTCGGCAAAATAATGAGAGCTTGGATCTTCCACAAGACGGGGATATGCAGCAAGACCAGGCTAAACAGAGGCATGTGCATGTTCATTCTAATTTAAGAGAAACAATGGTAGGCCAGCAAGAATTTTAGTCAATGCACTAATGCAACAAGATGTTGTTACAACGTTGACAGTACGAAGCTTAGGCAGAGAGCCTTAATTCACAGCAGGATGATGTTCTAGCGCAGATTGTCACTACTGTCAGCACAAATACTTGGCAAAACACTAAATTAATCATAATTAACTAATGGAGCTGAACAGGGTCTCACTATGAATCCCGACGAGTGTTAGAGAACAGAATAGATCACAGAGAGAGGACCTTAAGTGTTACCATATACGAAATAAGTGAAGCATTATCACCTTATGAGGGATAAGATTTTCAGAAACGTTCTGGCTGCGTAATTGTTCCGAAGTCTGAAAAGATGCAGTCAGCTCTAGTAAGAAACCAAAATAGTTCATGAAACATGTGTCTCCAAAATACTGCTGAGCAATTTACCTTCCATAAGCAAGAGCATGAGGCTGAGCAAAGAAATTGGACATCATCTCATCACGATCGCTAACAATTTCCCCTGAGAAAGATGTAAAATGTTAGTGTTAGATGGACATTTGAAGAATCATAAGACAAACAAGCTGCATCTTAAGTTTTGAACTCCATAAGAGGTATTCAGTGACATACCTTTCAAGTAAACAGGCTGCTGGCTTTTATGACGCCAATAAAAACACAAAGAATAACTCCTCCCTGGAAATGTAGGTACAGCCATTGTTAACAAAGGTGCATATTCAATAAAATCTATGGTTGTTATAACTAATAATGCATAAAGTAAATCAAGTACCCAGCAAGACAGATGTAAGAGGTGCCAAAATGTAACACGCACTAATCATTAAGTTAACTGTTGAGTAGATGAAAGCCTAATTCGTGAGGGAGTACATGTCATGCCACCGCTCATCCCAACATGCAACTAGATAGGGAAGTCTTTTAGCCACTCCAAGTCTCCAACTTGTGATATACTTAAATACAACAGGAGTACTGTTTCAGATAATAGGATATGTTCTTGTGCCGCTGGCTGATCCAGATGCGTTTTGTGAATTATGATACAGTTCTTGCTGTAGTTGAAGACCCTAACAGCTTTCTCTAAACAAAGGGAGGAATATATAGCTCAGTTATCTTAAATATGGATAACTCAGTTAGGGTCTTATAAAATTAACAGCTTTCCCTAACAGATTGATCCAGAAATATATTATAAATTTTTACAAAGGGAGGACTATATAGCTCAGTTATATTGAGCTGAAAAAATAACAAGGCTCAGACATCCAAGGAAGGAATGAGCAGCATCAGCTCTCAAGCCTGGCATGGCGAAAGCTCTTAGGCGGCAACTGCGAATGTTTCGAGAAACAACCCTTAAATTTATCATCATTGCCATAAATTACAAGAAAATCAACTCAACTATATTATGTAGGCAATTTAATCACAATAATAGGCTCCACGGACTAACAAAATGAAGTTCCAGGTTCCTACCAATGAATGAAAACTGATTCTTAGCCCAATTATAGATCCCCTGGTCAATGCCTGTAACTACCAGAGATGGACCATTGGGCCCAAGTTAGATAGGATGCTTAGTATCACTAGCACATGCAGACCACCACAGACCACTGCCAATGGTTCAGCAGCAAAAATTAGCACCCAGCAGCAAAAATACAAACTAGAGATATTCAAGCCAAGCATAACAGTATAGGCCTAGGAAGCATCAAAGAATCTATCTATGCATGTGAAATATAGTACAAAATGTAAGGTTGTAACTTCCACCAGGTGCTCATCATCGTACACACTACAAGCATAAGCCCAGTCCTTTGGTAGAGATCTAAAGAAAACAGGGTTAAATGCTAGATTGTATCCATCGTAAAGATGATGGGGGTACAACCGGCGGGCCAGGGGCAGCGGCGCCGCCCTCCTCGCGTGTGGTGGGGAGGAGCGGCGGGGGCGGCACGAGATGGGAGGCACCCGCGACGGCGGGGACGGGGCGGTCAGATCGGTGCGGCAGACATCCCTCCGGCGGAAGAGCTGGGCGGCGTGGGCAGCGAAATCACTGTACTCCCTGGCCTTGGCCTTGGCGGCTACCACCCGAGTAGTCCTCATCTCCGGTGAGGATCCATCTTCGCCTTCATGGGTGCCTGCAGAGAGAGATTTAGATAAAGAAATCATGACAAAGAGAGAGTAGGGGAAGAGAGAGAGAGAGATGGAGGGAGATGAACCGTCCTGGAAGAGCATGTCACCGTGTTCGTGCAGCAGATCACCGAGAGGCCGCAAGGTCAGAGACGGCAGGCGGTCGGATCTAGCCGAGGGGAAGGGGGCACGCGGAGGGCGGCTCGAGCACGAGACGGAGGCCGCCAGCAAGGACCTCGGCCCGTAGAAGAGCAGGGCGTCGAGGAGGTCGTCGCAGGCGCGGTCGGAGTAGGCGATGCAAGCTTGGGCTGGCCGGTCATGGCGGCGCGCTGGCCGGTCAAGGCGGAGCAGGGAGCGGGGGCGAAGGAGGAGGGCCAGCAGGGAGAGCAGCAGGGGACGGAGGTTGTGCACGCGCAGGCAGCAGAGGGGCTCGCCGGTGGAGCTGATGGGGAGGGAGAGGTGGCGGCGGCGATATGGGGATCTCTCTCTCTCTCTCCGCATCGGGCGAGAGACACAGCGCATGGGTGGGTGTGTGGGTGGATGGATTGATGGATGGATGTGTGCCATGTCATCGATCCATGGCACACATGTTTCCACCAATGACAGTTAAGCTTATGCAATTGTGTTTGTTTTCCTTTGTTTCTCTTATGTATTTTCTCACCAGTGTAAATAAGATATCCAATATTTGTTGCAAAAGGGCACCACTTCATTTTTCAAAAATATTATACCATATTGAGTAACTCAGGGAGGCTTCGTTGCAACTCCGGCGACCTCCGACGATATTACATCACAACATTGGCGGCCCGACAATGCTTCGTTGCAACTCCGTCGGTCCCGAAGATATTGGATCACAGCACCGGCAGTCCCCGGCGATGCTATGTTGCATCAATGGTGACTAGTGCAGCTTCACATTCTGCTGCAACCCCCGGCGACCTTGCGACACCATCGTCGTGTGCATGACCGGTGGCCACTACCCGGCAGCCCGCGGCGCCACGCATAACTGCCCCCACACCATGAGCTTCGACGCCCCTCGCATCAACAAATTGTCGCCGCGGTCATCGAACAGCAGCCATCGCAACAGCAGCAGCTTCGCCGACTGGGGTGGAAGAAGGCACAGACTGAGGGAAGGTTATCAAATGTTGGATAGGCAAACAAGTATGCATCTTGGAATTTCAAACAATGTTGCCTAAGGGAGTTTTCATTTTCTTTGCACGGAAAATTCATTTTCCATTTTCCGAGTGCCCGAAATGAGTTTTTTCTGTGAAGGACCTACCATATATTTGTTGCAAAATTGGACCAAGTCAATTTTCTAAAATACTAGGCCATATTTAATGCACAATTGACAAAATGGTTGGGTGTCAAAAGTTTTAATCCACCTCAGGTGAAAAAGACAAATTCCCGCCGATTCAGCAGGAACCGAGTCAAATTTGAACTGCATCTGCCTCATAGTTTGCTCTTTATTTTTTCCAAAAATAATTTCTCGGTACATAAGTATCTATTTAATCAGAGAAACATCAAAAGTTTTCCAAGATTCAACCACTAGCTCGGAACGGTCAAGCCCGTCGTTTTCACCGCATTTTGAAACGGGCATAAAAAATTCAAAAGAAAATAAAAAATTGGAAAACCTTCGCATTGTGTCATTATATGTGACCAAGTTTCAAGGAAAAATAATAAATTTGTAATATGACAATTATTTTAAAAAAGTGTTCTCATAAATGAGCCATCATGCGTGAAGATTCATGGCTTTCAAGCCAAATGATCAATCTTATGGCCACATTCATGGCATAGTTTGTTCAAATGATCCCATATTGTGCACAAGGATGCATCTTGGAATTCCAAACAATGTTGCCTAAGGGAGTTTTCATTTTCCTTGCACGGAAAAATCATTTTCCATTTTCTGAGCGCCCGAAATGAGTTTTTTTTGTGAAGGACCTACCATATATTTGTTGCAAAATTGGACCAAATCATTTTTCTAAAATACTAGGCCATACTTAATGCAGAATTGACAAAATAGTTGGGTGTCAAAAGCTTTGATCCACCTCTAGTGAAAAAGACAAATTCTCGCCGATTCAGTAGGAACCGGATCAAATTTGAACTAGAGTTGCCTCATAGTTTGCTATTTGTTTTTTTCAAAAAAATCATTTCTAGGTACATAAGTATCTATTTAATCAGAGAAACATCAAAAGTTTTCCTAGATTCAACCACTAGCTAGGAACGGTAAAGCCCGCCGTTTTGACCGCATTTTGAAACGGGCATAAAAAATTCAAAGAAAAAACAAAAAATGGAAAACCTTCGCATTGTGTCATTATATGTGACCAAGTTTCCAGGAAAAATAATAAACTTGTAATACGACACTTATTTTAAAAAAGTGTTCTCAGAAATGAGTTATCATGCGTGAAGATTCATGGCTTTCAAGCCAGATGATCAATCATATGGCCACATTCATGGCATAGTTTGTTCAAATGATCTCATATTGTGCACAAGGGTGCATATTAGAATGACAAACAATGTTGCCTAAGGGAGTTTTCATTTTCTTTGGACGAAAAATCAATTTTCCATTTTTCGAGTGCCCAAAATGAGTTTTTTTGTGAAGGACCTACCATATGTTTGTTGCAAAATTGTACCAAATCAATTTTATAAAATACTAGGCCATATTTAATGCACAATTGGCCAAATGGATGGGTGTCAAAAGTTTTGATCAATCTCTCGTGAAAAAGACAAATTTCTGCCGTTTCAGAAGGAAGCGGGTCAAATTTGAACTGCGGTTGCCTCATAGTTTGCTACTTATTTTTTCAAAAAATCATTTCTAGGTACAAAAGTATCTATTTAATCAGAGAAACACCAAAAAAAAAATCCAAGATTCAACCACTAGCTAGGAACGGTCATTCCCGTCGTTTTGACCGCATTTTGAAACGGGCATAAAAAATAAAATAAAAATCAAAAAATTGGAAAACCTTAGCATTGTGTCATTATATGTGACCAAGTTACCAGGAAAAATAATAAATTTGTAATACGACAATTCTTTTTAAAAAGTGTTCTCAGAAATTTGAACTAGAGTTGCCTCATAGTTTGCTATTTGTTTTTTTCAAAAAAATCATTTCTAGGTACATAAGTATCTATTTAATCAGAGAAACATCAAAAGTTTTCCAAGATTCAACCACTAGCTAGGAACGGTAAAGCCCGCCGTTTTGACCGCATTTTGAAACGGGCATAAAAAATTCAAAGAAAAAACAAAAAATGGAAAACCTTCGCATTGTGTCATTATATGTGACCAAGTTTCCAGGAAAAATAATAAACTTGTAATACGACAATTATTTTAAAAAAGTGTTCTCAGAAATGAGCTATCATGCGTGAAGATTCATGGCTTTCAAGCCAGATGATCAATCATATGGCCACATTCATGGCATAGTTTGTTCAAATGATCTCATATTGTGCACAAGGGTGCATATTAGAATGACAAACAATGTTGCCTAAGGGAGTTTTCATTTTCTTTGGACGAAAAATCAATTTTCCATTTTTCGAGTGCCCAAAATGAGTTTTTTTGTGAAGGACCTACCATATGTTTGTTGCAAAATTGTACCAAATCAATTTTATAAAATACTAGGCCATATTTAATGCACAATTGACCAAATGGATGGGTGTCAAAAGTTTTGATCAATCTCTCGTGAAAAAGACAAATTTCTGCCGTTTCAGAAGGAAGCGGGTCAAATTTGAACTGCGGCTGCCTCATAGTTTGCTATTTATTTTTTCAAAAAATCATTTCTAGGTATAAAAGTATCTATTTAATCAGAGAAACACCAAAAAAAAATCCAAGATTCAACCACTAGCTAGGAACGGTCATTCCCGTCATTTTGACCGCATTTTGAAACGGGCATAAAAAATAAAAAAAAAATCAAAAAATTGGAAAACCTTAGCATTGTGTCATTATATGTGACCAAGTTACCAGGAAAAATAATAAATTTGTAATACGACAATTCTTTTTAAAAAGTGTTCTCAGAAATGAGCTATCATCTCTGAAGATTCATGACTTTTAAAGCCAAATGATCAATCTTATGGCCACATTCATGGCATAGTTTGTTGAAATAATCTCATATTGTGCACAAGGGTGCATATTGGAATGGAAAACAATGTTGCCTAAGGGAGTTTTAATTTTCTTTGGATGAAAAATCAATTTTCCATTTTTCGAGTGCCCAAAATGAGTTTTTTTTGTGAAGGACCTACCATATATTTGTTTCAAAATGGGACCAGGTCATTTTTATAATATATTAGTCCATATTTAATGTACAATTGACAAAATGGTTGGTCGTCAAAAGTACCTATACACCTCTGGTGAAAAAGACAAATTCCCGCCGATTCAGCAGGAAGCAGGTCAAATTTGAATTGCAGCTACCTCATAGTTTGCTCGTTCTTTTTTTTTAAATCATTTATAGGTACATAAGTATCTATTTAATCAGAAATACATGGTTTGGTGGCGATACGTTGAGGTTTAGATGGTGGCCCAGGGCCCCAACTCCAAAGCACGTAGACTCGCATGCCCGCCGCGTGGTCACCGCGTGACCGTGGTGTTGCCACGCGTTCCGGGCGGCCTAGGCATGTCTAGTGGGTTTGGCACTCCCCTGATAGGTGTCAGGAAGAAGAAGGCAATAGAAGAATCTCATGAGGAGACCGAACAATGCTTAAACATGAATTAGCACCCAAGTGTTTGATTAGTGGTATGGGAAATGCGCATGGCCAATGGGCCTGAGTTTTGGCCGAGGATGATCGTCTACTAAGGACACTATCTTGGAAAATTTGCAGCTCAAATGGAGGAGCCTAGGTGTCACTTGCTTTGCAACGTACCACACTAGATAGAAATATGAATGCTGAAGCCACACTCACATGTATTGTTACATGGGGCTCATATTTTGTGGAGAGCAATGATTTGGGAATATAGAAGATGTGGCAAAAATTTAGCTCATTAGGATATGCCTAGCTAGTACTTCCTTCACAACAGTTCGAGTTGAACAAAAACTTTGGAAATTTGCCGAGGAAGATTTGCTAGGCAAATGGAGTTGAATATTGTCACGAGGCAATGATTTGGATAGTAAAGAATGCCTATTTTTTTGGGAATCTTGAGAATGACAGAAATATAGGTTGCTTCACAACCTAGGGCAAAAATTGACACATGGACATGACATAGGCAAAACTTATGAGGTGGCGCCTAGTCATACCAATAAGTACCAATGCATCCACGTTCACAACCTCATGACCATTTATATTGGTCGTAATCAGGTAGAAATAAGGTCATTGGCCACTATTGTGTGCTTTGTGACCATTTGGTGTAAGCAATTTCAGGGTTTGAGCCCTTCCAAGCGAAATGGCCGTGGATTTACGACCAATTCAGCTGGGGTCACTAAGAGAAGGTCACAAGTTGACATATTTCTTGTAGTGACTTTCCCTGCATTGATAGTACAGCGATGGTTCTAGAGAACAGTAGTACCCTCCACTTCCAACTGTAGCTCCTTGGCCCTGAGATTCAAGAGTTCAAAACTGGTGCACTATACTAGACTAGACTAGAAGTACAGTACATCGCACTACTACTTGAGAAAAGTAGTACTAGTACTCCTACAGTACGAGTACGTACTCCTCCGTCACATAATGTAAGACGTTTTTTGACACTAGTTGGCGTGTACAAAAAATGGCAAAAACATACCCAAAATTTCTTAATCCATGCCAAAAACTACTACCTAGTGCCAAATTTTTTTTACTAGTGCTATTATTTACAGTATATTGCAATCCCATAACGTTCCATAATTCTAGTACTAGTAGTAAATAATAGCCTCACCCCTTCACTGAGGAACGATCTACAGTTGGAAGGGACGAGGCCCTGCAGTTACTACGCTCTTATCTCCTCCTCGTTAGTTCCCCTCCCCCGAAGAGAAGGCAGTTCGTCGCTGCTCCCATGGATTCGCCAGGCGGTTCTCCTCCTCGTCGAGGCTGGGAGACCTTGCATGATGATCCTCTGGGAGAAATCGCACGCCGCTCCGACGTCCTCACCGCCGCAAGACTCGGTGCTTCCTGCACCAACTTTTTCAAGATGCTGCTTAAACAGGCTTGGGAAAAGGCCATGCTTGTTGGTATTCCATGCGTCCTCGAGGAGAAGGTTCTTCTATGGGACAATCCTTCGAACAGTCAACCGCTCCCTGGCCATGGTTGCACGTTGACTCCGCTAGAGTTGCTGACGTTGAGAGGTAGTCGGGTTTTGTCCGATGAGCAGGTCAGTAATGGAGTTTGATCATGTAGTACTTAGTTATTCCATTTCCATCCCGTAATTTCTCCGTTGCCCACCGTCTTATATATAGGTCTGGGTCGGTGCCAACAAAGATTGGCTTGCATACCTCCGGCCGGATACCACCATCATTTTGCACAACATCCACAGCAGTGCGGCCGTTCCGGTAGACCCCTTCTCCACCATTGGGATCGGCCTTCCGGACTGGTTGGGCTTGAATACATATGTTGATGCCTACATGAGATTGAAGAAGATAGCAATTGCGGACCCGCCGACAAAGCGACGCGGCTACGACGATTACTATCTCATCGCGGTGTTCGACATAAGGATTGCCATCAATGCAAGAGGCAGTAACGGCAAAGGCTGGTGCATGTTGGCGGCGGTAGATTTGTACCCCTACACGTTCGAAGACGTCGTGCGCCATCTATGCCGCATCTTTGCGGTGACAAGCCAGGGGACTTGTTTCATCTGGTTGCCATCCTACGGTACGGGAGATTACAAATGGAATGCACAAACCATCATTTGCATCCCTAACGGTACTCCATTATTTTGCAGGGACCAGTCATCCCCCGATCAAAATAAGATCGCCGATCCTGGATGTGCATTTGCATCCGCGAGTCGGTCTAACCTGGAACCTTGTAGCTGACTTTGGCATATTGGGATCAATTATCTTAGCAGTCGTTACCCATGGTACCACTGATGTGCAACATGGTCACACAATCTACCACGATCGGACCGTCACCATCTACCCAGGTATTCCATTTTTTAACCCTCTCTCCTTCTCTTTCATTGTTGTACTAGTAGTATACTAAGTAGTACTAGTAGGAGTACTTTTTACCTTGGAGGACGCGTATACCTAGCTAGGCCCTTGAAGACTTGAACCCACTAGCTGCCACCATTTTTTTTCCTTGTCTTACTATCTCATCCATGTAGCCAAAAGTGGCTATATATAATAAGCCGGTTATTTTACTTCCTCTATACCAGAGTAGTACTATTTGCTGCATAGTATTACTAACCGCCATATTTGAGCACAACATTATTATGCATGGACCTTGGCTATGTACGTCACCATGTGTCCAGATCTGAGATGCCGCGTGTACCAGATGAACGGCGCTGAGTTCGACCCCCGTGATGCTACGTGGGTGCCGAGGAACACTCTTGGAGAGTACTCTCTTTTCATTAGGGACAGCTGCCCCATTGTGAAGCGTATGCCACCTTCCGTGCACGACACGGAAGGCCTGCCATTCATGAAGCATGGTTGTGTCTTCATTGCGCACCGCCGGATGAACGACATGCTGGGACACGCTATCCCTGATTTATGCCGCTTCAGCTTGGATGAGTCTCCATTGTGTGGAACCGGACGAGAAAGCTGCGACGATGATTCCCGTTGCCCACCGCTATGGATCGTGCCATCCATGAAGAACACCTGGGACTGGAACCTGGAGGAGGACATGTAGCCCATCTATAACATGTAAGTGGAGTACGGTAATTGTGAACGGTAGCGCTGTGAATATACATCACTACAAAAAAAGACACATCCGTGACATTTTGGGTCGAACGAAAAAAAATTGTCATACATATGACACTTCTATGACGATAATTGTGACAAAACCCGGTATCATCATAGATGTGGTGCGCTCCTACTTCTATGACAAAAAATCATGACAGAAAATGGGCTTTTCGTCCTAGGCGGGCCGGAGACGCAGCTGCATGACATTCTTTGGGCCGTCCATGACGGAAAAAACCATGGTAGAAGCGAGGGGGAGGAAAATTTCGGGGATTTCCCGGTTACGGTGGGAGGTCGGGGGCCGAGCGATGCGCGTTTCTCTCGTACACGTACGCGCGTGTGTGCGAGGCGTTGGCACTAACTGAACCCGAGCGAGGCGTTGGGCTCTAAC
>LR880970.1:4150490-4170222 GCA_904067115.1 Aegilops sharonensis | reverse complement strand
CGTCTCTTTGCAAAACATAAAATAAGCAAACGTGAGTACAAACGTACTCAGCAAGACTTACATCAGAACTAACTACATATGCATCATTATCAAAAGGGGGTGGTGGAGTTTGACAGCAGCAAGCCAGCTTTGACTCGGTGGCTATCCTGAACTACGACTTCAAGTAACTCTTTTGAGGTGGCGCAGACGAGTCCACATATTCACCATATCAATACACCACTATGGATCCGCTCCCGTCTCCCTACGAGAAGGCCATCCATAGAACTCACGCTTATCTTGCGCATTTTAGAGTATCCACTTTCACTTGTCTATGAACTATTATAGGCAACCCAGAAGTCCTTTACCGCAGACGCGGCTATTCGAATAGATGATGATAACCCTGCAGGGGTGTACTTCTTCACATACGCTCTCGCCACTTACCGCCATGTACACGTCATGTATCTCGGCAACCTTCAAGCGGAAGCCTGGCGAGGGTTTCGGCCACGGCCTACCTAAACACTCAAGTCTCTAGTCCAGGTTTATCGCCTATTCAGGTTCCATCCGCTGGGAGTCCGGCCGAGGTTTCCACATACGGCCCCGAACGATGTGAGCAGGGTTCCCGAGACAACAAACGGGCGCCCGGTACACCGTGCCACGGTGTATCTACCGCATCATGGCCCACCCCTAGGGTCAGCGCTACGCACGACCTCCAACACATATCCTACAAACACCAGAAACTAGTTGCAACTCCTGGACAGAGAACAAGGGTGGTTAAGAAGCCGAGAGAGTCAATTAAGGATCCCAATGTGTGGTAGTAACTGTTCATGGATCACAAACACAGAACTCAGTTCCTGATGAGGGTTTCAATGAGACAACCCACCATGTACTCCTACATAGCCTCTCACCGCTACCTTTACCAAATCGTGTTCACACACTTACCTCACACACAGTAGGACATGTTTACACACCTCCGATTCATCCCCGATGAATCAGACCTGACTCAACTCTAAGCAGTAGCAGGCATGACAAACAAGCATGAATGAGTAGGCACATCAGGGCTCAAACAATCCTACTCATGCTAGTGGATTTCATCTATTTACTGTGGCAATGACAGGTCATGCAGAGGATAAAGGGGTTCAACTACCGCAGCAAGTAACAAATATGTCGTTGTTGTCCTAATGCAGTAAAAGAGAGCAGGAGCGAGAGAGTGGGATTGTATCGGAATGAACAAGGGGGTTCTGCTTGCCTGGCACTTCTGAAGATAGCATTGAGTCTTCATCAGTGTCAACGATCACAACGTTCGTACAATGTCTACCGGGGGGGAACAACACCGGCAAACAGAGAAGAAACACGATCAATGCAATGCACAATATGATGCATGCTATGACATGGCAATATGGGTGTGTTTTGGCTAATGCATTCTAAACAGGTTGGTTTGAGTCCATTTGAATCAAAGATTTCGAATGAAAGCCCATGACATGAAGTCATATTAATGTATTAGGTTGTTTCACTTAAACAGCAAGGTTAAATTATTCTGACATGCATGAAACCAGTACAGATGGATAGATTGGATTTTTCTGATCATTTTTCATATATAACTTGTTTGATTTGGAGTTACGGTTGAATTACTATGAATTTTAGAAGTTTAGGCAATTTTCTGGATTTTTCTGAATAAGAATAAATCCAGAAAAGGCATTACTGCGTCAGCCTGACATCATCATGACATCAGCAGGTCAACGGGGCACGGTCCGGGTCAAACCTGTCCAGTGGGGCCCACTGGTCAGTGACTCAGGACAGGTTAGTGTCATTGACAGGTGGGACCGGTCAAAGGCCAAGTCAGCACGGTCAATGCTGACGCGTGGGTCCACTGATTTTATTAAATAACCTAATTATTTTGGTTAACCAGTAACCTAATAACGTGGGTCCCACTGTCAGTGCCTAATGTTAATCCAAAAGGATTAGTTAGCCCCTAATCTAATGACGGCCATGTTGGCTAACCGACGATTAGCCGCCGACGCTAAGCAGGGCACGGCGGAGGTCCTCGTGCGGCCGTTTCTGGCGACGAGAGGTCGTGCGGATGGGTTCTGCGGGACCGGCGCGACGAGGCGCGTCGGACAGTGGCAACGACGGGTGCTGGGGTGGCCGGAGTTGACACCGGCGAGCTCAGTTGCGGCGGCCGGAGCTCGGGTGCAAGCGGGGATGGTGCTACGATGCGCGGTAGGGCGAGTGAGTGTGTGGGTTAGGCTCCTGGGGCCTCCTGAGCACGTTGATGCGCTTCGACATGAGCGGCAGGAGCTGTGGCCGCGGCGGCGCCATGGCCTGTGGAAATGAGCTCACGGCTCTGGCGGTGACAGCTGCTAGAGGACGAGCTAGAGGAGGAGAACAAGGGGGGAACTATAGAGGAGCTCACTGCGGGGCTAGTAGAGGTGACGGCGACGTCGGGGAAGCGCTGTGGCCGGCGAATCAACGGTGGCAATCTCGGGTGCCCGTCGGTGAAGACGATGACGAGGACGACGATGTAGGGCAGCCGAGGAGGCGTGAGTCGGTGGAGAGGACGAGAGAGTCGAGATGGAGCTCCCTGGCAGGTCGAGTGAGCGCGAGGAGCACGGTGGCTGTGATTATGGCGATCGGCGGCGGCGACCGCGCTCGGTGGTGCTGCGGGAAGGGAGCAGAGGAGGGGGAAAGGGTCTTGGGAGAGAGGGGAGAGGTGCAAGGGGTCGAGGGCGTCTCCGTGGCGTCGTGTAGGCGCACCGAGGAGGAACCAGGCAGGCAGGGAGGGAGGAGGTGGCCGGCGCGGGGCGGACACGCGCCTCCGTCCTCCTGGCAGGGGAGGAAGACGACAGGGAGGAGGCGGTGGTGGGCTGGGCTGGCTTTGCCCAGCTGGCTGCTACAGTACCCGGCCAGGTGGGCTTTGCCAGCTAAGTTCCTTCCTATTCATTATTTCCTGTTTTCTATTATTTCTGTAACTTCAGGGCTTTATTAAAAATGCCAGGGCATTTCCAAAAATCATGAAACTAATCATGGCTATTGTTTAGAACATATCCAACAGTAAACATTTTAGTTTATGATTATTTGAGTATTTAAAATATTTTATAGCATTTAAATGCCCAAATGCAAATACTATATGATTTAATTTAGTGACCCTCTGTTGTCCTAGAAAAGTGTGCACCATTTTTGTCAGAGGTTCTAGACCATGGCAAAGATGATGAACACTTTATAAGGGCATTTCAAGTTCATTGAAAATAATTTTTGTAAACCCTAGTTGGTTTCAGGGGGGTGCTGGGGGTTCTGTCATCCCCATTTCAGGTTTAAGATAAATTTAAACATGATGCAACACCAGACTAGCTAACCCAGAGCAGACCAGAACTAGGGATGTGACACTGTGTTTCGCACACTCGACATTGTGTGGGCATTTTGACTGTGCATCATATGAAGATGTGCTATGCATGAATGTTGATCAGCATGATGTTAACTGGCTGGTAGTTCCATTTTCGACCATGAATAAAACTTTCAACATGATGTTAACCCTGTTTGAAAAGGCCGTGTTAATATAAATGCTCTGCCTCTGAAAGTTGCAGTTTCTTATCTGAAACTGAACTTGCAGTTTCTTATCTGAAACTGAACTTGCAGTTTCTTATCTGAAACTGAAACTTGCAGTTTCTTCTCTGAGAATCACATTGTCTGCACTTTTATACTCCTAGGAAACTACATTTTTGTAAGTTCTAAAAATAGATCTCTAGAATTCATAAAATACTTCATATGCTCAATACTGCAAATCTGAAATTCAAAAGACATTCATATCTGAAAGTACTCTCAAAATACACAACACAAAACACAATTCACAACCTGCAAATACTGACAACCCTAAGCTCCTCCTGACAATTCACAACCTTCCCGACTATCGGGCTGGGGAGGTAGCCCGCTCCTATTCCTTGGCGGCAGACAGCCGCCCCGTGAGACTATGTGAACGGCGAGGGAGACGATGGCGGGGAAGCGTCGTCGGGCCAACTGCTTTTCTCCTCTTGCAGTTGGGTTCGGTCGACGAAGACTCCACCAGCTCGCTCTGGCAGGACACCCTCACAAACGGCACCATGTAGATGCTCGATCCTTCAATCTCTGGTGGATGCTCCATCTGGGATCGATACTCCCACCACCGCTCCCTCACGATCGGATTCGGTGAATCTATTTTCTCCATGGCCTAGAGGAGCAGCTCTATGTACTCCGACGCGACTCCCTCCGGGAGTATCGCCGCCTTTTCGCTCTGTTGCAGATATTTGGCCGTGGATGTCGCTGTCGCCGCTAGTTGGTCCTTGTTTTCAAACCAAGACTGTGATCCTCATGTATCGGTTGTACTCCCCCATCGATCTAATTCTCCACAGCACCTTCACTCACCGGCGGTGGTTTTTGAATGGTCGCCGGGATGTCGCTAGGTGGTAGGCGGGAGGCCGGATCTGCCCACACTACGGCAGCGAGGAAAAAGGGGTCGGAGGCCCTCCCTCGCCAGTGGTGCTTGGGAGAGAATGGCAAGGCAGGCTGATCAGGACGCGCCCAGCAGTGGGTAAGAGCCGTCACAGAGGACGACCGCGTGAATGTTGCACCTTCTCACCTTCCCCGGCGGAGAGGATCCGGCTGGATCTGTGACCAGCGGTGAGCAGAGAGAGAGTGTGTGTGTGTCCACCGCTGTCCTGTTTAGATCTGGAGAGGCCGAGACAGTATGAAGAGAGCAACACTAGCAAGAAAGCACGGAGGCTCCTGCCTATATAGTGGAGTAGTACTAGTTCTCTTTTGTCTACCGGAGCCGGCTTGACCTCGTCAATGACTGTCGAGTAGTCTTCATGCACGTGGCCCGAAGGCGCAGTTGTCGTCATTTTGATCTGAAGCGCCGGATTATAACATATAACACGAAAAAATGCCACATGACAAGAAATCATAACCTCACTGCCAAAAGGAGACAACATGAATCCCGACGGACAAACTAGACGAGGAACAAAGCTCAAATTAAAGATAAACTCGTAGAGAAGGGGTCCGTCGATAGATGTCCTAATTAACATAGCCGGCTTGACCTAGATGGCAGCCGAGTAGTCACTGTTCGTGCATGTGCCCCCAATGACTAGCCCAACTCAGTTGTCGCTGTTTAACCCTCGCAGTGATCTGAAGCACATGACACCTAATTTTTGCGAGATGATAAGAAATCTTTTTTTAGATTTCTCACCACAACTACAGCCATGTACAACACAGCCTGCACGATATGTAGACGATAGCCAATCCAGGCGTGTCTGCTGGAGTCTGGTCACATGCATGGACGAACTGATCTTCCGTGTCTTGCAGGGATCGTCCAGGCACCAACTTAGTACTACAACACTTGTCTAGTACTATCGCTCGTCTCCCTCTTCTATTAAGTCACCCGACTTGCGGGGCCGGGGAGTGTGCCTATGGTCGGTTCTCAATTGCCGTCCCACATGTGTGTGCGAACGCAATATGATGCGCGTTCCATTCGGAGAGCAGCGTGCCAGACCGACCAACCGTCTGGGGTGCGACGCGAACGCGATGGGCGTGCTGTATACTCCGTACATGTGTACCGTCGTTTTCTAGACGCTTTGCTCCATGGCGCGGACGCAATCCATGGATACAAAATTAGTATATTGTATACTATTTAAAAGTCGAGGGCGGGGCTTTTCCTGCGCGGTAGGCGGCGGGGCAGTTCCGCCTAGTCGGTTCGACAGAGACGCGAAAAGACAAGGGAGTAGGCTGCTGCAAACGTAGGGTTGTGTGATATGACAGCGAGTTAGTGCTGGACAGGTGGGGCCCCGTGATTTGACTTGCCATTATCATTTTAACTGCGGCGCTACGACCGGCGTGAGTCTCCTGATTCCTGACCACCTCCATATAGGTGCCCCTCCCAATGCTCCACCATGTAGTAGAGGCTGGCTCTTGCATGAGAGCCCACTTCTCCACTTTTTCCTTGCCTCTCTTTCCTTCACATATGCAAAAATGCCATGTAAAGCGCACTATTGTACTTACTTGCTCCCTGTATCTTAGATCCAAGGGCTCTCGGAAGCCCGTATCATGGGAGAATGGAAAGCCACTACCCTACCGTTGGCACGCTGGCAGTTCGCTCCTACTCGTCCCCACACGTCCTTTAATACTACGGCGGTTCGCTCCTAGTCGTCCCGTCCATTCACATTACGGCAGTTCCACTAATCCTAACCCTCCTCCCAAATCCATGGTGTCCCAAATCTCCCCGATCGGCAGTGAGTACAAGGTCAGAACCATCACCGGCGATGAGAGAAGGATCTAAAGGACAAAGAGAGGAAGAAGCCCGCCGTGATCCAGGTTTGCGTGCATGACCTATGCTTGGTCTACCACATATGCCATGCCGACGTTGAGTGCCAGGATTTTAAGGACTTCCTCGAGAGCAACCTAGTCAAATTCGTTACTGTAGACTTTGGTATCGACAAAGAAGTCCTGCGTCGGATAGGCCTCGTTGTATGCAACACTTTCGACCTCCAAAAGAATCGGCTGGTGTCCTCTCGTCAGCCTTCAATGCTGATCCCGGCAAGAGCCATGGTTCATCCTTCGTACGGTAAACTGGAGAAACCTCCATACACGTTTCATCGTCATGCATGGCAACGGAATTTACTAGATATAGACCACATCCACTACGCTGCAATGGATGGCTACCTTTGTTTCAATATCTACAAGGGTTGGATGAAGATCAACAGCCAAGTTGGCGGTTCAAGCAAAGAAGTATCGGCCAAGAGGAAGAGGAACAAGGACGAAGTCGAGGACGTGGACGAGGACTCCGAGTAAGGTGGCAGTGTCGTTGCTCCTGGTGGTTCTAATGCAGTGTCTACCGGGATAGTTGCAACGTTTAATTTCAGGTGTGCTTAATTTAATTTGAGGGGTGTGTTGTGCTGAGCCCCCAGCAGAACTATGTTATGTTTCTTCTTGTTACTTTAACTCTTTAGTACGTACATACTAGTATTTATTACATTTCATCTTTTAGTTGGTATAGTACTACCACTCGTTTCTTCACATTATATACGTACAATATATATGGCCAACATCATATAGCCAGCAGTTTAGTTGTCAAAGAATTTCAGGGTGCTTAGTTTTGTCAAAGAATTACAGGGTGCTTAGTTTTATTTGAGGGGTGGGTTGTGCTGGACACCATTATTGTGACTAGCCTTTTTAATAGTACTATATGCATAATTTGGCGACCAACGCTCTCTATATGTACCACCTTTTTTTAATTTCAAGTTTTGCTCCATGGTGCAATCCATCCATACTACTGTTGTACAAAAGTATACATTTTTTTAAAAGGCTAGAGGGCGGGGCAGTCTAGCTTGGTCGGTTTCACGAGAGGCGAGGGCCTTTGTGATTTGACGGCTCATTACTGCTGGAAGGTGGGGCCTTGTGATTTGACTGCTCGTATAAATGTGCTGACGACCTGATCGAGGAGGAGCAAAGAACCGTGCGGTATACTCAAGTTTTCCACTGGAGTAGTACAGCGACGGAGGAGCACGAAACACGACAGCCCAGTGCCATATGGCGATAAAAATGATCTAATTTGCTAGTCATCTCATTGTTAGCATTGTTCTATTCATTCCCTCAAAAAAAACCATTTTACTACTCATGCCTCGCAGAGAACGTGACACGTGCGGCGAAACACCCGAAGGAAAAGATGAAACATAGTAGCAAAAGAAGAAGGAAGATTATCACCCCAAATGATCTAATTCGCCGCGGAGTCGTAACTGCTTCTTCATCGCCTCCACGACCTCCATATCCTTGCGCGTCCCCTCCGCCATCTTCTTCATTCTGTCCATGACGCAGGATTTCTCGACGCGAGCCTTCATCATCTGTTCCACGGGCGCATTACGTACCTTGACAGTAGCCGGGTGCTCGATGCGGAGCTTCGCTAACTCCTCCTTCTGTTCCATGATGAGGGCCTGCAGCATCTTCATCGAGGAACTACTATTCTCATGCAGCTTCTTCCAGCCGGCGTTCTTCTCCTTCAACAGGTCGATCTCGTGGCAGAGCTTCACCTTGTCCTCCTGAAGTTGCATGATTTCGCCGGTCGCCTTCTTCTCCGAGGCAATGCTCTTCTTTAGCAACATCACCAAGCCGGCGATCAACTCCCCCTGCTGATTGAGCTCAGCGGGCATGTCGTCGAGGCTCTCCTTCAGCAACTCCATCAAGCCTTGGATGAACTCCTTCTGCTTATTGAGGTGCTTATTGAGCTGATCGGGCATGCCGTTGAGGGATAACGACTCCAGATCCGCCGGCTCGGCATGTTCGCCTCCGCGGCTAGGGTGCTCCTGGGAGCCATCGCCTGCCCGTGAGAGAACTTTCAAGGTCTCTGCATGGCGGCGAGCCCTCTCTCTTTTTTCCGCAGCCTTGGTGGCCGCTCCCTTGTTACGAGTAGTTCTCGACCTAGAGCTCTGCTCACCGGCCATGGCAACGACGGACGAAGAAGAATCACTTATGAGGAGGAAAGGTAGAGTAATTTTCGGTTAGGTAGTTCCCCTTTTTATAACCTAAGTACTAGAACTAGTACTAATACATGCATAGTGGGAACACGTTCAGGTTTGGTACGTACTAGTAGGTGTGAGCAGGCTTTCGAATGTGATGGGAACAAGGTAAAGATTAATTGATGGTTTTGGTTTCGAGGCCCGAAACGGCTCCCGGTGAGTTTAGCGGAACATAAATTTCAAGTACTACACTACTCAAATGTGAAAATATTATGTTACTCTAAAAAATTGGCACAAATACGAAGGAGACCAATGGAAGTACTACTTAGCAACCCATGATTTAACTACTCGCATGCGCGCAGTGGAGTAATAATGTCTTTCTTCCGCCATCATGTCCACTCAATTTGCATGCGCTGTATTAAATGACCATCAATGAAGTGAACGACTTTACACGCATCAAATTATCACATGGGGTGGATCTTGGTACAAAATTGCGTCCGCCCGTGTACCCGCGTGTGCGTGCGAGGGAATGAGTGTGTGCGTGGCGTGCGTGCACATCTTCACTCCGTGCATGTACCGCCAGTATGGCTCAGGGAGGACGAGTACATTCTTCTAGAACCAGCAGCACGTCACTGTGATCAATCCATGCAAGGAGGTCGCGACAACGCCTCCACATGTGCCACGTGGCTTCATGAACTATAAGAGAGACACTGTGTAGCGTGCCATTGGTATTCTAATTTACGTGCTTTGCACATACTCGAAGTACTAGTAAGGTACATGTGCATTGCATGCATCAGATTTTGCAACCAAATTATGAATAAATACCACACTATAGCATGTAAGTTCTGAGTCATATATGCCTGATGTAGCCCTTCGTTTAATTCTTATAGTTCATCTCATTGAAAATCAATAAGAGGGTGCTTGGATACATTTTAGTCCCATGACTAAAAGTAGTGAGACTAAAACATGCTAGCCTCATCCATGCTTGGATCCAAATACTAAGGAGACTAAAATCAAGTTAATGAGCATTTATTATCCTCCAAACCCTCCAATCCAGAACTCGCCCGTGTTAAAGCAGAGGAGTTAAATGAGGAGAGAGAGGACTAATCCACATTTTAGTAGGGGTACCCCTGACTAAAAAAATTTAGTCTCAAGACTAGTTTTAGCCCCTCTTTAGTCAGGGGTGCTTGGAACTTTAGTATCTTAAAGAGACTATTTTTAATCAGACTAAAATAAGTCCCTTGGATCCAATCACCCTCTTAGTTTTTTTTAAAAAAAGCTAAGAACGCGGGAATAGGAAAAACATGGGATTATATTGGAATGTCGTCTTGAATCCTACATGATTGTATGAGTGTTTGATTGTGCATAGAAAAAACACAGAATTCTTTCAAAGAGGTTTGAGTGGATGGGATGTTTCCTATGAAATCTAGTGCAAATGAATCATATGGAAAAATTCATATGGTTTACAATCCTATGAATCAAACAACCAAGATAGGAAAAATTCCTAATGATTAGAATCCTCCAAAATTCCTTTGAGAATCCTTTGAATCAAAGAAGCCCTTAATCTATTTTATGATTCATGGAATTGTGCGTTGTAAAGCATAAAGTAAAAACAAATAATGGCAATTCAACTAAAAAAAAGTTCGGGCAGTTATGATATGGAAGATTCTAGAACAAAAGAGAACCACTGTTGTTTTGAGGTTTGTGCATTATGCTTAAGTTCAACCATGGAGTCTGCTAGATTGTACATGTGGAAAAATCCGGTGGGGGGCTAGAATATGGTGCGAGGGGCCGAGTGGAGGGAGACTATGAAGGAATGCGCAAGTGCGAGATTGATATTTAGAGAGAGGGGGCGAACACGTGCGCTGTTGCACGCAGTGGCGGAGCCATGAAAAATAAATGAGCTAGTGGTAGTGTGTGTGCATGCATGCACGAGAGAAAGTTAGTGGTACAATTATAAAGAGAATACTACAGTGTGGGTGTAAAAGAATAGGTGAGGTTATAATCAATGTAAAGTTGAATTCAAATATTTGAATAAGAGATCCTGATGTTTGAAACCCATGCATGCGTGAATATAACGGAGATCTGCACGGTGTGGTTTGGAAACGAGCATGTTGTAATGTATACACATTGAAGAAGGTCAGACTGATTTGAATTTGAGATACCGATGGTAGACATCATTTGGCCACGTCGCATCTGTGCATGGACACACTATTCTAACTCGAGATGATGGGCGGCTTCGCATCACATATCTATATCTATACCCCTATATATATATTATATTTTATATTTTTTATATTGTGTGCGGGTAACTTTAACTTTGAAAGATGGTCGTTGGATGAGGCGAATCCAATGGTCCAAAGATGGCAAATTTGAGCACTATTGGCCGTTGGATATCATCTAGATTCCACCAGATTTCACCACATGTATAATCAAGAAGACTCCATGGTTGAACTTAAGCATAATGCGCAAACATCAAAACACAAGCACTTCTTATTTGTTCTAGAATCTTCCGTATCAGAATTGCCCAAATGTTTTTCTACATGATTTGCCATTATTTGTTTTTACTTTATTTCTTACAACGCACAATTCCATGAATCTTTAGATTAGCTTTCTTATAAAAACTAGATGATTTTGAATGAAATGAACTATAAGAATTAAACGAACATCTACATCATGCATATATGACTCAAAGCTTGCATGCTATAATGTGGTATTTATTCATAATTTGGTTGCCAAATCTCATGCGTGCAATGCACGTGTACCTTACTCTAGTCTAAATGGTGTTTGTGTGTGTGTTGTGCGTGTTGAGGTGAAAATTGTCTTTTTTTTGGTACACGTTAAGCTTGTTTTTTCGAAATTTCAAGCCGCGCCTTGTTATGCCAAAAATTCAAGCTAGCGTCTCTGTCTATCGTGCTGCGAAACTCCCGCCTCTTCAACCCGCGCCTTGTTAGCCCAAAATATTTAAGATATATCTTTGTCTCGTTGTGCTCCGACAACTCCCTCCATCTCAACCTGCGCCATGCTATTCCGAAATTACAACACGCGCGAAAACTCCCGCCTCCTGTGAAATCCCGACATGCAAAATGCCCGTGGTACCCCTGAACTGAAAGAACCGCCTCAAATCGGTGGGGGGTACTTTTGTAACTTACCCCACATTTCGGACAAACGCGTCTCCAAGCCATGGTTCCCCACTGCCATCCCATCCGCCCACCCATTCATACACCGAGGCCGTGAAAACCCGCGATGAAACCCCACACCCTGCTCCGTCCGCCACCCAGCCGAAGCCTCTTCCCCGACGACGTCGTCCACAACAACACCTCGACGTCCCTCATCCACCGTACCGGATGAGGATCCGTCGTCGATCTCATCGTCATGCCGGTTCAGCCACCCCGTCCTCCACCTCCAAGGAGCTGCCCCGACGTTCCCCTCATCTTTCGCGCCACCTCCATTCCCACACCGCCGTCTTCACCTGCACCACCGGAAGAGTATCATCATCACTATTTCCTCGGATGAAGCTGTGGCCTAATCGGGCCACCAAAGAGGTTGTACACTAATTGCCGCATTTTCTTCTTGATTCGATCTCACGGTGCTTCCGGTGCTTGGTCCCGAGCCGACACGGCGCGGCTCCATCCATGGCGGCGTCGTCGGCCACTTCCTCCACAGCGTCGCTCCCTCGGCGGCGACGTCCACACTAGTAGGAGCTGCTGCTGCTTTAGCTCTCGCTCACGCTGCTGCTCTGCTCTTG
This sequence comes from Aegilops sharonensis, assembly GCA_904067115.1. Lineage (NCBI taxonomy): Eukaryota > Viridiplantae > Streptophyta > Magnoliopsida > Poales > Poaceae > Aegilops > Aegilops sharonensis. Next base: position 4,158,024 of record LR880970.1, on the reverse strand, counting down.
CTCTCGGTCCCCTGCCTGGTCTGCTCTTGCTATTGCTCTTGCTCGCGTTGCTGCTCTCGCTCTTACTCTTGCTTGCGATGCTGCTCCGATTTGGCTACACTTCAGTCGACTGAATCGACTTTTGGGTCAGTCGATTTTCAAGGGGTGGGCTCGCCGGGGTGAAGGAAGAACCAGCCGCAGCGGGGAGGGGGGCTCGCCGGAGAGGTACCCCACTATCTATCTTAGGGCTCAGGATGGGGACGGTGGTCGCCGGCGGTGGCTGGGCGTTGGCGGGGCGGTGGTGTGGGGATCGCCGGAGAAAAAGCTCGGCACGTGGGGGCCTAGAGGGATGGCCGGGGCGGCGGCGGACCGGTGGTGGGGAGTGTTTTCGGGGCGGGCGGGGCGGCGCACCGCCGACCGCGGGCGGCGGGGGGCTGCTGTTTGGCCGGTGGTGGCTGGCGGCTCAGGGGGATGGAGGTTGAAGATGAACCGCAGGCCCTTGATTTCGTATCCAACGGCTGCAAAATTGACTGACCAGAGATGAAAAAGTCAGTCAACCGACGTGTAGCCTCACCTTGCTAGTGTGTTCAGTTTCGACAGCAAAATTCAGTTTCGACAGCAAAATTCAGTTTCGACAGTTAAGTTCAGTTTCGATAGTTAAGTTCAGAGATGAGCGGCTGATGTATTTTACATCTAGCACATTGTGGTTATGTATTTTACGTCATGTATTTGAGATGCTATTAGAATTCCACTCAGGTTAACATTGTTCATTGTCTCTCTTGTCCTGCTTCAGCCTCGGCATCGTCCAACTCACCGGAGCTGCTCCAACGACGAAACCCTCCATCACAGCGGAGCAGTACCTCGGGCTCCATCTCCAGACGCCTAAGATCTTCTTCCCCTCCTCCAACAGCAAAGTCAGCCGGAGCATCCTCACCGGCCAACCCAATCACACTGAGATCGACATGGCTTCGCCAAAGAGGTTGTACACTTGTTGCATCTCTTTTTTACTCTACATGTTATATATATTGTCCACTGAGCACTCGTAGTAACGGGAAATGCGCTTATTTTATCCTACTATATGACAAGCAGTGTGGTACCAGGCAACTTAGCTATCCGTGATGGACTCTCTTGAACGACATCATTATTTATCTCTGCGTGTTTGAGCTGTGCATTTGTCGATGGGCCTGGAAGTTGAGCTAGTATGGCAGTGGCCTGGGTCCAAAGTAATAGAAGTAGCACAAAAACATTTTTTTAGTGTAGGATTTTCCTTGCTCAAGCCTGCCTACTAGAATCGCCAGTGCTTGAAAGGAAAAGTGAATGAAAAACATAGGAATTGGAAAGTTTCCTATGGTACTACGTTTCATGAATTTGGTGCAAAGGAATGGAGCAAAGGAAAACTGTAGGATTTTTTCCTTTAGTGTCTCCTTGAAAGAAAAACCGTAGGAATTCTAATTTCCACTTCTCCTCCTTTTCATATTCCTATTCATCAAGCACAAGACTAAGAGATAGTAGCATAATAGCATTATAACCCTACATTTTCTTGTGGTTTGACTTAATCTCACCATGCTTTTTTTGCATCCTGTGATCTTCCAATTGTTGTGAATCAAACACCCAGATTGGCAGAAATCCTGTGTTTTTAAATTCTCTGTTTTGCACGTGCATTCCTATCCTATTCCTGTCTATTGCTTATCCCTGCATTGTTAGAATCCTCAAATTCAAACAAGCCCTTACTCAATTACTTCTGTTACAGATATGTGTAAAAGAAAACCTTGTGTGGTTTGTCCTGCTCCTGCGGCGCTGTGTTCCACCCCACCTCAGCTGCTCCAACGACGGAAGGGTTCACCACAGCACGGATCCGCTCTCCAGACTGTCTTTCGCCGCCTCAGATCTTCTTCCCCGCCGCCGGCAGCCACGACAACTGCATTACCATCATCAACTGAGCAGATAACCTTGAGGACTACACGGGTCCGCAAGAGAGGTCGCACTCTTCCGTGTCTGCTTACGTTATGTGTCGCTTAATATGATGACATGCTACATTATCGTCGTGTTCACCTATTAGACTCCGAGTCAGGTCCAAACTAATGCTGAAACTTGAGTTTTTAAATGGTTGTGGGGTACATATTGGGGCAGCAATCAGTACTATCTGTCTACTATCTGGTTAATCTCCGGTGTCTACTATGAGTTTCATGTTGGGTGCAAACAAACATTAAAGGAGCCATTACCTGTATTTTTTAACTAAAGCTATTATCTGCCTGCTATCACTGATTTTGGGTCTATCCACAGTTTGCTACCATCACTCTGGATTTGTGCATGCACTCCTTACATAATCTCACTATGTTTTATTCCTATGCATGCCAGTTATTGTACACAATGGAACTGATCATGTAGAGCAAAAGAGACGAGCCTTGCGTGGCAATAAATTTCATGCAGACGTCGTTCCATGGTGGGCGCAAAGGCAACCCCCCCTCCACCCATTTCAGATCATAATCAAGAGGAAGATAACTATTCTGAGGGGGATTCAGAAGGAGAATACCACTCCTATTTACCCCATGAGGTCTTCGCTCTAACTTGGCATGCTGATGTTGGTAATATCATGCATATGGTGCCTTGCATTGCTTACTGTATACATTAAAGATGTCATTTGCTTAGTTTAGACATGCTTTGTGTCAATGCCATCTGTTTAGTTTCTTTATCGTATATGTGAATCATGCAATGCCATCTTGTCTAGCCAGCCATCATATATGTGAATTTTGCAATGCCACCCTGGTTAGCCAGTCATCTTATATGTGAATTATATCATGCCATCATTTTTTTATCACGTGTTAAATTTGTCAACAATTTTAGTACATTCAATTGCTCTTCCTATGCATTAGCCATTCGGCACGGTCATGGAAAAATATGGAGTGGAAACAAGGTCTTCAGAGTAGACAATGCTATCTGATGAAGCAGATGACCAGTCATATTTCCCCCCCGAGGTGCATGCCCTAACTTGGCAGGGTTATGTTGCTCATATCGTGCGTATGGTATCTTGCATTGCTATGTCATTTGCTTAGTTTAGACATGCTTTGTGTGAATGCCACATGTTTAGTGTCTAATTACCATATATGTGAATTATGCAATGCCATCTCGTTGCAAGACATTATATATGTGAATTATGCAATGTTATCTTGTTGCAAGGCATTACGTATGTGAATTATGCAATGGCATGCTGTTTAGGCAAGCGTCATATATGTGAATTATATCATGTCGTCCTTTTTTTTGTATTTCTCATTGCTTTTGTCGATAATGTTTGTATATTCAACTGCTCTTCCTGTGCATCATCCATTTGAATTGGTGATGGAGAAATCTGGAGTGAAAACAAGGTCTTCAGAGCAGACAATGCTACCTGCTGAAGCAGATATCTTGCTGGTTACAGATAGCTCTTCAGAGGAGGATTCAGAGGCAGATGACCAGTCCTATTATCCCCCTGAGGTGTATGCTCAAACTTGGCAGGGTTATATTACTCATATAATGCATATGTTGTATTGCAATGCTTAGTTTTTACATCATATACACAATATTGAATGCCATCTCCTTACTTGACACATCATATATGCAATTGCCCTCTGCTCACTTCCTTAGTATATAAATCATATATTTGAATTATGTCATGTCATGATGTTTACATAGACAACATGTATCTGAATTATGGCATGCCAACCCATTTTCTAAAGACATAATATAGTTATATCATCTCATCATGTTTACATAGTCATCATATTTTAAATTATGTCATTCTATCTGTGAATTATATAATGCCATCATGTTTCCATGGACGGTATGTTTGTGATTTATGGCTTGCCAACCACTTTAATAGACACATCGTATAGTTATATCATGTCATCTTGTTTACATAGTCATCATATTTTGAAGTATGTCATTCTATCCTGTTTAGTTAGCCATCATACATGTGAAATTGTGTCATGCTATCCTGTTTAATTAACCATCATATATGTGAAACTATGTCCTGCTATTCTGTTTGCTTAGACAACATAAATGTGAATTATTTTGTGCCTTGTTTTCTTCCCTACTATCCATTGCACCTGTCTATCTTACAATGTCTGTACATTCAATTACTTTTCTTGTTTATCAGCCATTTTCAATTGGAGGGACTCATGGCAGTATCTGTGGGAGTAAAAACACGGTCTTCAGAAAAGATCGTGCTACCTGTCGATGCAGATAGAACCACGGTTGTACTTGCCCAAGAACCAGCCCCACCACACATAACCCACACTCATGCAGATTGTACCCCTACTCAGTTGGACAGAGAACCAGCTACACCCCTTCTAACCCCAACCCTAGCAGATAGACACCCAGTTCCCGTTGACACAGCACGGTCTCCACCACAGAGCACCCAAACACGAGCAGTTAGTAAGGCAACTGCAGTGCCCAAATCACGAGGACCACCACTCCAAACCCGAAGTCAACGCTTAAAGCAGAAGAAGAATTGTTCTCAGGTCAGGTTCCGTAGCTATGGTTCATACTACTTTGCTCTTGCATCACTGTATTTACTGATACCGACCAATTTCAAATTTGAAGGATGCAATTGAAACTCCAATGGCGCAACAGGTATGTTTTAAACCTGTTTCTTCAACGTGTTTGGTTGTTTCACTACAAGAAATATGTCAACTAGTGACCTTCTGTCAGTGACCCTGGAAGAATTGGTCATAGATCTATGACCATTTAAAACCAATTGTTCAAAAGCTGTTCGAGGGGCTCCAAACCCTAAACCATTGCGACCATTTTGGTCAAAAAGGTCGTAATTTCCTTACACGAAAAGGTCATAAAGCAAACAGCGCTAGTCCGCTGCCTTATTTCTAGTTGTTAACGACCAATATAGATGGTCATAGCCTTGTAAATTGTGGTGGGTTGCTATGACTAGGCGCCACCTCATCAGTTTTGCCTATGTGTCATGTCCATGTGGCGGTTTTTGCCCTAGGTTGTGAAGCAACCTATATTTCCGTCATTCCCAGAATTCCCAAAAAAACCTCATAAATTCTTTGGGTCATATCTTCGTCAAATATGTAAAAACCTTCCTTGCCTAATTCAAAAATAATTCAAATATATTCATTTTCCTATTCTATTCAGAACAACAGTTTGTGAAGGAAGTACCACTTTGGCATGTCCAAATAGTATCCATTTTCTATAGTGCTTTTCTATGCCCAAATAACCATCCTCCACCAAATGCCAGCTCAATCCATTCATTATTTTGAGCCGAGCTTCAACATTCGTATTTATGTCCAGTGTGGTAGTTTGCAAGGCAAGTACCACATAGGCTCCTCCATTTGAGCTGAAAATTTGTGAAGACGGTCTTCTTAGTAACTGATCATCCTCAGCCAAAACTCACGCCCATTAGCCATGTGCATTCCCCGTACCGCAAATCAAACACTTGGCTGCTTATTCATGTTTGAGCATCGATCGGTCTCCTCGTGAGAATCTTATGTTGTGATTTTCTTCCTAGCACCTACCTGGAGAGTACCCAACCCACTAGACATACCTAGGCCGCCCAGAACACATGGCAACGCCACGGTCACGCGGTGACCACGCGGCGGGCATGAGAGTTTACGCGCTCTAGAGTTGCGGCCCTCGGCCACCGCCCAAACCTCGACGTATCGCCACCAAACCATGTATTTATGATTAAATAGGTACTTATGTAACTAGAAATGATTTTTGGGAAAAATAAATAGCAAACTATGAGGCAGCTGCAGTTCAAATTTGACCCGCGAAAATTTGTCTTTTTCACGAGAGGTGGATCAAAACTTTTTGCACCCAACCATTTTGTCAATTGTGCATTAAATATGTCCTAGTATTATAGAAAATTGATTTGGTCCAATTTTGCAACAATTATTTGGTAGTTCCTTCACAAAAAACCTCCTTTTGGGCACTCGGAAAATGAAAAATGGTTTTTCGTCCAAAGAAAATGAAAACTTCCTTAGGCAACATTGTTTGCCATTCCAATATGCACCCTTGTGCACAATATGAGATCATTTGAACAAACTATGCCACGAATGTGGCCATAAGATTGATCATTTGGCTTGAAAGCCATGAATCTTCAAAGATGATAGCTCATTTCTGAGAACAATTTTTTAAAATAATTGCCGTATTACAAGTTTGTTATTTTTCCTGGGAACTTGGCAACGTATAATGACACAATGCGAAGGTTTCCCAATTTTTTGATTTTTTTTCGAATTTTTTATGCCCGTTTCAAAATGCGATCAAAATGGCGGGAATGACCGTTCCTAGCTAGTGGTTGAATCTTGGAATTTTTCTGGTGTTTCTCTGATTAAATAGATACTTATGTACCTAGAAATGATTTTTGGAAAAAATAAATAGCAAACTATGAGGCAGCTGCAGTTCAAATTTGACCCGCTTCCACCTGAATCGGCAGAAATTTGTCTTTTTCACGAGAGGTGGATCAAAACTTTTCGCACCCAACCATTTGGTCAATTGTGCATTAAATATGTCCTAGTATTTTATAAAAATGATTTGGTCCAATTTTGCAACAATTATTTGGGAGGTCCTTCACAAAAAAACCTACTTTTGGGCACTCGAAAAATGAAAAATGGTTTTTTCGTCCAAAGAAAATGAAAACTTCCTTAGGCAACATTGTTTGCCATTCCAATATGCACCCTTGTGCACAATATGAGATCATTTGAACAAACTATGCCATGAATGTGGCCATAAGATTGATCATTTGGCTTGAAAGCCATTGATCTCCATACGTGATAGCTCATTTCTAAGAACATTTTTTTAAAATAATTGCCGTATTACAAGTTTGTTATTTTTCCTGTGGACTTGGCCACATATAATGACACAATGCGAAGGTTTTCCAATTTTTTTATTTTTTTTTGAATTTTTTATGCCCGTTTCGAAATGCGGTCAAAACGGCGGGAATGGCCGTTCCTAGCTAGTGGTTGAATCTTGGAAAACTTTTGATATTTCTCTGATTAAATAGATACTTATGTACCTATAAATGATTTTTGGAAAAAATAAAGAGCAAACTATGAGGCAGCTGCAGTTCAAATTTGACCCGCTTCCAACTTAATCGGCGGAAATTTGTCTTTTTCACCAGAGGTGGATAAAAACTTTTTACACCCAACCATTTGGTCAATTGTGCATTAAATATGGCCTAGTATTTTATAAAAATGATCTGGTCCAATTTTGCAATAATTATTTGGTAGGTCCTTCACAAAAAAACCTCATTTGGGGCACTCGAAAAATGGAAAATAGCTCTTGCCACCCTCCCGTACGCCACTGTTGGAAATATCCCCTAGAGGCAATAATAAATTGGTTATTATTATATTTCCTTGTTCATGATAATCATTTATTATCCATGCTATAGTTGTATTGATAGGAAACTCAGATACATGTGTGGATACATAGACAACACCATGTCCCTAGTAAGCCTCTAGTTGACTAGCTCGTTGATCAACAGATGGTTACGGTTTCCTGACCATGGACATTGGATGTCGTTGATAACAGGATCACATTATTTGGAGAATGATGTGATGGACAA
>LR880970.1:4133551-4147236 GCA_904067115.1 Aegilops sharonensis | reverse complement strand
TAGATAGATCTTGGTGACACGTAGGAAAATTTTGAATTTCTGCTACGTTCCCCAACAGTGGCATCATGAGCTAGGTCTATTGCGTAGATTCTTTGCACGAGTAGGACACAAAGTAGTTGTGGGCGTTGATTTTGTTCAATATGCTTACCGTTACTAGTCCAATCTTGATTCGGCGGCATTGTGGGATGAAGCGGCCCGGACCGACCTTACACTTACACTTACGTGAGACAGGTTCCACCGACTGACATGCACTTGTTGCATAAGGTGGCTAGCGGGTGCCAGTCTCTCCCACTTTAGTCGGATCGGATTCGATGAAAAGGGTCCTTATGAAGGGTAATAGAAATTGACATATCACGTTGTGGTTTTGCGTAGGTAAGATACGTTCTTGCTAGAAACCCATAGCAGCCACGTAAAATATGCAAACAACAATTAGAGGACGTCTAACTTGTTTTTGCAGGGTATGCTATGTGATGTGATATGGCCAAGAAGAATATGATGAATGATATGTGATGTTTGAGATTGATCATTTTCTTGTAATAGGAATCACGACTTGCATGTCGATGAGTATGACAACCGGCAGGAGCCATAGGAGTTGTCTTTATTTATTGTATGACCTGCGTGTCATTGAACAACGCCATGTAATTACTTTACTTTATTGCTAACCGGTAGCCATAGTAGTAGAAGTAATAAGTTGGCGAGACAACTTCATGGAGACACGATGATGGAGATCATGGTGTCATGCCGGTGACGATGATGATTGTGGAGCCCCGAAGATGGAGATCAAAAGGAGCAATATGATATTGGCCATATCATGTCACTATTTGATTGCATGTGATGTTTGTCATGTTTATACATCTTATTTGCTTAGTACGACGGTAGTAAATAAGATGATCCCTCATTAAAATTTCAAGAAAGTGTTCCCCCTAACTGTGCACTGTTGTGAAAGTTCGTCGTTTCGAAGCACCACGTGATGATCGGGTGTGTTAGATTCTTACGTTCACATACAACGGGTGTAAGCCAGATTTACATACGCGAAACACTTAGGTTAACTTGACGAGCCTAGCATGTACAGACATGGCCTCGGAACACAGGAGACCGAAAGGTCGAGCATGAGTCGTATGGAGGATACGATCAACATGAAGATGTTCACCGATGATGACTAGTCCGTCTCACGTGATGATCAGACACGGCCTAGTTGACTCGGATCATGTAATCACTTAGATGACTAGAGGGATGTCTATCTGAGTGGGAGTTCATGAGATGAACTTAATTATCCTGAACATAGTCAAAAGATCTTTGCAAATTATGTTGTAAGCTCGCGCTTTAGTTCCACTGTTTAGATATGTTCCTAGAGAAAATATAGTTGAAAGTTGACAGTAGCGATTATGCGGACAGAAAAAAGCTTATGTCCTTAATGCACCGCTCAGTGTGCTGAACCCCAAACGTCGTCTGTGGATGTTGCGAACATCGGACATACACGTTTTGATAACTCCGTGATAGTTCAGTTAAACGGTTAAGAGTTGAGGCACCAAAGACATTTTTCGAAACGTCGCGGAACATATGAGATGTTTCGAGGGCTGAAATTGGGATTTCAGGCTCGTGCCCACGTCAAGAGGTATAAGATCTCCGACGATTTTCTTAGCCTGCAAACTAAGGGAGAAAAGCTCAATCGTTGAGCTTGTGCTCAGATTGTCTGAGTGCAACAATCACTTGAATCAAGTGGGAGTTGATCTTCCAGAGATAGTGATGTTTCTCCAAAGTCATTGCCACCAAGCTGCTAGAGCTTCGTGATGAACTATAACAAATCAGGGATAAATATGATGATCCTTGAGATATTCGCGATGTTTGACACCGCGAAAGTAGGAATCAAGAAGGAGCATCAATTGTCGATGGTTGGTGAAACCACTAGTTTCAAGAAGGGCAAGGGCAAGAAGGGATACTTCATGAAACAGCAAATCAGCTGCTGCTCTAATGAAGAAACCCAATGTTGAACCCAAACCCGAGACTAAGTGCTTCTGTAATAAGGGGAACAGCCACTGGAGCAGAATTACCCTAGATACTTGGTAGATGAGAAGGCTGGCAAGGTCGATAGAAGTATATTGGATATACATTATGTTAATATGTACTTTACTAGTACTCCTAGTAGCACCAGGGTATTAGATACCGGTTCGGTTGCTAATTGTTAGTAGCTCGAAATAACAGCTACGAAATAAACGGAGACTAGCTAAAGGTGAGTTGTTGATATGTGTTGGAAGTGTTTCCAAGGTTGATGTGATCAAGCATCGCACGCTCCCTCTACCATCGAGATTGGTGCTAAACCTGAATATTGTTATTTGGTGTTTGCATTGAGCATAGACATGATTGGATTATGTCTATTGCAATGCGGTTATTCATTTAAGGAGAATAATGGTTACTCTGTTTATTTGAATAATACCTTCAATGGTCTTGCACCTAAACGGAATGATTTATTGAATCTCGATGGTAGTGATACACATTTTCATGCCAAAAGATATAAGATAGTAATGATGGTACCACTTACTTGTGGCACTGCCATGTAAGTCATATTGGTGTAAAACGCATGAAGAAGCTCCATGTTGATGGATCTTTGGACTCACTCGTTTTTGAAAAGTTTGAGACATGCGAACCATGTCTATTGGTGTATATGCATGAAGAAACTCCATGCAGATGGATCGTTTGGACTCACTTGATTTTGAATCACTTGAGATATGCAAATCATACCAAATGGGCAAGATGACTGAAAAGCCTCGTTTTCAGTAAGATGGAACAAGATAGCAACTTGTTGGAAGTAACACATTTTGATGTGTGCAGTCCAATGAGTGCTGAGGCATGCAGTGAATATCGTTATGTTCTTACTTCACAGATGATTTGAGTAGATACTGAGTATATTTACTTGATGAAACACAAGTCTGAATTATTGAAAGTAATTTCAGAGTGAAGTTGAAAATCATCGTGACAAGAGGATAAAATGTCTATGATATGATCATAGAGATGAGTATCTGAGTTACGAGCTTTGGCACGCAATTATGACATTGTGGAAATTGTTTCACAATTAATACCGCCTGGAACACCATAGTGTGATGGTGTGTCCGAACAACATAGTTGCACCCTATTGGATATATATGGTGCGTACCATGATGTCTCTTATCGAATTACCACTATCGTTCATGGGTTAGGCATTAGAAACAACCGCACTCACTTTAATAGGGCACCACGTAATTCCGTTGAGACGACACCGTTTGAACTATGGTTTGGAGAAACCTAAGTTGTCGTTTCTTAAAAGTTTGGGGCCGCGACGCTTATGTGAAAAAAGTTTCAGGTTGATAAGCTCGAACCCAAAGAGGGTAAAATGCATCTTCATAAGACACCCAAAACAGTTGGGTATACCTCCTAATTCAGATCCGAAAGCAATAGGGATTGTTTCTTGAATCAGGTCCTTTCTCGAGGAAAAGTTTGTCTCGGAAAGTTGAGTGGGAGCATGGTGGAGACTTGATGAGGTTATTGAACCGTCACTTCAACTAGTGTGTAGCAGGGCACAGGAAGTTGTTCCTGTAGCGCCCACACCAATTGAAGTAGAAGCTGATGATAGTGATCATGAAGTTTCGGATCAAGTCACTACCGTACCTCGTAGGGTGACAAGGATGCGTACTACTTCAGAGTGGTACAGTAATCCTGTCTTGAAGGTCATGTTGCTAGACAACAATGAACCTACGAGCTATAGAAGCGATGGTGGGCCCGGATTCCGACGAATGGCTCGAGGCCATAAAATCCGAGAGAAGGATCCATGACTTTGGAAGAAATACTTGATGGTCGTAAGGCTGTTGGGTACAGATGGATTTTAAAAGGAAGACAGACAATGATGGTAAGTATCACCGTTAAGAAAGCTCGACTTGTCGTTAAGATGTTTTCTGACAAGTTCAAGGAGTTGACTACGGTGAGGCTTTCTCACTCGTAGCGATGCTAAGAGTCTGTTGGAATCGGATTAGCAGTTACTGCATTATTTATGAAATCTTGCATATAGGATGTCAAAACATTGTTTCCTTTACAGTTTTCTTGAGGAAAGGTTGTATGTGATACAACCAGAAGGTTTTTGACAATCCTGAAAGACGCTAACAAGTATGCAAAGCTCCAGCAATCCTTCTAAGGACTGGAGTAAGCATCCCGGAGTTGGAATGTACGCTTTGATGAGATGATCAAAGATTTTGGGTCTATACAAAGTTTATGAGAAACTTGTATTTCCAAAGAAGTGAGTGGGAGCACTATAGAATTTCTGATGAGTATATGTTGTTGACATATTGTTGATCAGAAATGATGTAGAATTTCTAGAAAGCATATAGGGTTGTTTGAAAAGTGTTTTTCAATAACCTGGATTAGGCTACTTGAACAATAAGCATCAAGATCTATAAGATAGATCAAAATGTTTAATAATACTTTCAAATGAGCACATACCTTGACATAATCTTGAAGGTGTTCAAGATGGATCAGTCAAAGAAGGAGTTCTTGCCTGAGTTGTAAGGTATGAAGTTAAAAGTTAAAGCTCGACCATGGCAGAAAAGAGAGAAAGGACGAAGGTCGTCCCCTATGCCTTAGACGTAGGCTCTACAGTATGCTATGTTGTGTACCGCACCTGATGTGTGCCTTGCTACATATCTGGCAAGAGGGTACAAAGGTGATCAAGGAGTGGATCACCAGATAGCGGTCAAAATTATCCTTAGAGGAATAAGGATATGTTTCTCGATTATGGAGGTGATAAAGAGTTCGACGTAAAGAGTTGCGTCGATGCAAGCTTAACACCTATCCGGATAGCTCTGAGTAGAGATACCGGATACGTATAATGGAGCAACCATTTGGAATAGCTCCAAGTGGAGCGTGGAAGCAGCATTTACAATATGACATAGAGATTTGCGAAGTACATACGGATCTGAATGTTGCAGACCCGTTGACTAAAACCTCTCTCACAAGCAAAACATGATCAAACCCCAGAACTCATTGAGTCTTAATCACATGATGATGTGAACTCGTTTAGTGACACTAGTAAACTCTTGGATGTTGGTCACATGGAGATGTGACCTATGAGTGTTGATCACATAGCGATGTGAACTAGATTATTGACTCTAGTGCAAGTGGGAGACTGTTGGAAATATGCCCTAGAGGCAATAGTAAATTGGTTATTATTATATTTCCTTGTTCATGATAATCGTTTATTATCCATGCTATAATTGTATTGATAGGAACTCAGATACATGTGTGGATACATAGACAACACCATGTCCCTAGTAAGCCTCTAGTTGACTAGCTCGTTGATCAACAGATGGTTACGGTTTCCTGACCATGGACATTGGATGTCGTTGATAATGGGATCACATCATTTGGAGAATGATTTGATGGACAAGACCCAATCCTAAGCCTAGCACAAAGATCGTGTAGTTCGTATGCTACAACTTTTCTAATGTCAAGTATCTTTTGCTTAGACCATGAGATTGTGCAACTCCCGGATACCGTAGGAATGCTTTGGGTGTACCAAACGTCACAACGTAACTGGGTGGCTATAAAGGTGCACTACAGGTATCTCTGAAAGTGTCTGTTGTGTTGGCATGAATTGAGACTGGGATTTGTCACTCTATGTAAACGGAGTGGTATCTCTGGGCCCACTTGGTAGGACATCATCATAATGTGCACAGTGTGACCAAGGGGTTGATCACGGGATGATGTGTTACGGAACGAGTAAAGAGACTTGCCGGTAATGAGATTGAACAAGGTATCGGTATACCGACGATCGAATCTCGGGAAAGTACAATACCGTTAGACAAAGGGAATTGTATACGGGATCGATTGAGTCCTTGACATCGTGGTTCATCCGATGAGATCATCGTGAAACATGTGGGAGCCAACATGGGTATCCAGATCCCGCTGTTGGTTATTGACCGGAGAACGTCTCGGTCATGTCTGCATGGTTCCCGAACCCGTAGGGTCTACACACTTAAGGTTCGATGACGCTAGGGTTATAGGGAATAGATATACGTGGTTACCGAATGTTGTTCGGAGTCTCGGATGAGATCCCGGACATCACGAGGAGTTCCGGAATGGTCCGGAGGTAAAGATTTATATATGGGAAGTCCTATTTTGGCGACCGGAAAATGTTCGGGATTTTTCGGTATTGTACCGGGAAGGTTCTAGAAGGTTCTGGAGTGGGGCCCACCTGCATGGGGGGACCCACATGAACGTGGGTAGTGGGGGCAAGGCCCCACACCCCTGGTCAAGGCGCACCAAGATCCCCCCTTAGAAGGAATAAGATCATATCCCGAAGGGATAAGATCAAGATCCCTAAAAAGGGGGGATAACAATCGGTGGGGAATGAAATGATGTGATTTCTTTCCTCCCACCTTTGCCAACGCCCCAATGGACTTGAAGCGCAAGAAACCAGCCCCCTCCACCCCTATATATAGTGGGGAGGCGCATGGGAGCTTCACCCTTGCCCCTGGCGCAACCCTCCCCCTCTCCCAAGTCCTCCTCCTCTCCCGCGGTGCTTGGCGAAGCCCTGCAGGATTGCCACGCTCCTCCATCACCACCACACCGTCGTGCTGCTGCTGGATGGAGTCTTCCCCAACCTCTCCCTCTCTCCTTGCTAGATCAAGGCATGGGAGACGTCACCGGGCTGTACGTGTGTTGAACATGGAGGTGTCGTCCGTTCGGCACTAGGATCTCCGATGATTTGGATCACGACGAGTACGACTCCTTCAACCCCGTTCTCTTGAACGCTTCCGCTTAGCGATCTACAAGGGTATGTAGATGCACTCTCCTTCCCCTTGTTGCTAGTTTCTCCATAGATAGATCTTGGTGAAACGTAGGAAAATTTTGAATTTCTGCTACGTTCCCCAACAGCCTCCCTCTCCTGTCCTGCAGCAGATCTAGGGTTAGTGGTGGCTTTGCCCCCACTCTGGCCACGGCACTCCGGCAACCAGGACGGCGACGGCGTCGACGGGATCCGACGGGAGCGTCCTCCTGTAGCCACTCGCGAACCTACCCGTCCTCTAGGGTTTGAGCCACCGCGTCGCCGGCGTGGCTCCGGCGTTGTTTCGGTGATCCGGTGACTCAGGTGACCCCCTCCACTCCTCCATGCCGCATCTCTCCCTATCTGCCTCACCATGTTCCCTCTCCCTCTCAGATGCGGAGGGGCCAGTGCGTCTGATGCGGATTGATGACGGTGTTCACGGAGGAGGAGAGGGTGGTAGACGACGTTCTAGGCTACCCCAAGGCCTACGCCAGGCTCTACCGCGCCGGCGGGCCGCGCTCGGCCTGCCCTATGCCCACGGCCCGCTCGATGCCTTCCTCCCCTACGTCCTCCAGCCCCACAAGGTACCTGCCTCTTTTTCTCGCGCAGATCCTCTCGAATCCTCCCTAGACTCACGGCAGGATCAATGTGCCCCTCGCATCCCAATCTCAGATCTGCGCCCTCGCGCTTTCGAAATAGATATCTGTGGATTTGGTTGCCCCTTATATTCTCCTCTTCTTGTGACACGGGCATTGGGCGCAGTGATACATGTGCCTGCGTATGTAATATTTTGCGTTGTAGCTAACTAATCTAGTTGCTGGAACCAAGCTACTACAGCACTAATCTATTTTGTTCTTGTGCGACCTCACCGTAGACAAGTACTACAGTTCTGTGCTGCATATGTGTGCACGTACGGCTGGTTTGATTTCTAACTGCAGAGAGTTATGCTTGCTTGTTTTGATTTTTATGCACAGATAGTACTGCTTGCTTGCTCTTAATTATAACCCAAGTGGTCAATGTTCCTGGATTCTTAATTAGTTAGGTGTGTTAACTTAGGTGCATATTACTACTAGTTATTTTCATTAGTCTGCTCAGTTGTCTAAACCTGGTAATAATCTGCTTTCGTTTTCGTCATGCCAATCAACTCGAAAATTCTATGGACCAAATGTAACTGGTAGTGTGTTAATTATCTACATGATCGTTTCATCATTTGTAGCTAAAGCAGCATGTAATTGAATCTTTATTGTTAAACAGCATGTAAAGAATCTCTCAAGGCTTCAGTTGTATTCAGGACATTTATGCTCCACAGTTCAGACAGCTAGTTACCAAATGACTTTACTGCTTTCTCATTGTTCTTTACATTGTTCTTTGATATCCAGTTTTGAATTGAAGTTGCATCGATATCTAGCTTTGACGCCGCGTTGTGATCTAATCTGGTGCGTGCATGCGCTGTGGGCCAAGGACCTGAACGAGATGTTCCCGGTGGTGGACGCAGAGGCGGCGCCCATGGAGGACGCCCCTCCACCACTGCTCCGACGCCATCCAGGTCTTCTTACCTTCAGTTTCTTCTTCTTCCCTTACCCTCCATTCCTTTGACTGAGATGTGATGTGGTTTCCTGCCATGAATGAGCAGTTGTCGCCGGATGGATGTAGGACGACCGACCATGGATGAGCAGCGGCAGCACCCCCATGGTGAGCCCCTCCACCCCTTTGTTCCCCTCTGCTTTCTGTGGTGCTAGAGTTTGGCCTCGGTTCCATGGCTGATTACTTGCTGTACGCCACGTCGAGGACCGAGTGTTTGAGCTGATTTGTGTTGTTGGTGGTCATCTAGCTACTGATTTTCTGCTACAAGTTAGAATGCCTACTGTTCTGTGCTGTAAAAGACTACTAAATTATCTAGTTTGCATCCCTTTGATGTCATGTATGCTACTGATTTGTTGCAGGTAATTAGAATGTTGTAGGTTCAGTACTAACATGGCATAATCCATTGGAATAAATTAGATGGGAATATATCTAGTTTGTTAGTATAAATCTGATTAGTATGTTTGCTGCCATTTTGTATAAATTAGATGGGAATAAATTAGATGGGCATAATCTATAACAAGCTCTAATTGAACGAATCAATCTGATTAGTATGTTTGCTGCCATTTTGTTAGTCTGCAGAAGCATATCTAGTTTGTTAGTCAGCCACTTTTTTGCTAGAACCATAAATCCTGATGCATGCTGATTATGGTCTGGTTTGTTAGATCTGTTTTGCTGTTGCTTAAAATTTGACTGGATTCTGAATGTGTATCTGCTGTGTATCTGCTGGTGTGTATCTGATGTTGCCTGGATTCTGAATGAACATGTCAGTGTACTATATACCCAAAAAAACATGCTTACAGTTCTTTTCATTTCTATGATCAATTTAGTTAGAGTTGCACATGTCAGTATACTATATACAAAAAAAATCCTAGCTAGTGAGAACATTTATCACTCCATGAACACATACTGGTTAGTGTTAGTCATACTATTTATCTACATGGCATTTGATGTCAATTCTTGCTTATAAGTTATTGGATCACTCCATGAACACATTCTTATTCTTATATTTTCATTCTTATTCTTTGCACAGGTGAAGTGTGAATCCAAGGCCGAAGCTGTGAATCATATCAACAAAGAGGAGCATATTATGTGTTGTAATTGTACGCATATCTGGGTTGTAGTATACTGAATTGTAATAGACTAATGTAGTCTTATTTTGGACGAATTTCATTTGCTCTCTAGTCTGTTCAAAACAATGATTGTGTATGTGATTTGAATACCCGTGAAATGGAAACCTGACAAGAGGGTCCAAGTTATAATGGTTGTTTGACAAATTTTGAAATTTCTGACATGTGGGACATATTTTGAGATAAGCATGACATGTGAGGCTGGCTTACTAGTGGTACCCCAATGTATAATGGCTGAAACTAGAAAAATCAATGGACTAAAAAGGCTACGGCCCAAAAATAAAATGGCTTAAATGTTGGGCCTAGCCCATGTAGTTGACCAAAATTAATTAAGAAAAAATATATAAAAAGGCCGAATTGTTGGGCTAGGCCCATGTAGAAAACCGAATTGGACCGGGCTGAATCTTGTGCCACATCACCTTGCCACGCTGGATGCCTACGTGGCCTGGGGAGGTTGCTAGTGACCAAAACGCCACAGTAGGAATATTTTGGTCGTAAACGTCCACGACCTTCTCACAGAGAAGGTCGCTATAGTCAGTTAACGACCCTCAGCTTTTGACCTTCTGTTTTTGGTCAAAAAAAGGTCGCAAATGAAAGACAATGACCTTTCAGTGACCAATAGTCAAGGTCACAAGTTGACATATTTCTTGTAGTGTTTGCTGTTGTAACTTGCTCTATGTTGATTTCAGTTTCAGTTGAATAAACAGTTATGTTCTCATGCCATGCACATTACAAGTGTTGTTATTGCTGTGTAATTTCCCACACTTATATTCTGTCTATGCTGCTTTGTCTTAAATAGATATGATTCGAACTGTACCTATCTTAATTTGGCAACATAAACTAGAATAATATAGACCATACAGTGACCATACTACAAAGATATATGTTTGTTTCATGATGTTATCCTGTCCACCTTACTACTGAACTGGTTTACCAAAATGAGTTTCATATACTACATTGTAAACCTGAGATGTGTTTGTTTGTTTCTCTTTTAGAACGCGGATAAAATATTGGAGAAGCGTACCCTGTTATGCAATGGTAAAGGAAGTAATGCAGATAAGGTTCAAGATAGTGAGACATCCCTGTTGGTCTCCAAGAAAGCTGATAAAAACTACATTGAAGACACTGAGACAACCCCGAAGTCCTGTCTTGATGTAGTGTTCGAGTTACTGGCTACCACTGCTGGCACCAGCTCTTCGAACTCGTTGCCTGAATTAGTTCGGCTTCTTGAGTCTCAACTTCAAGTTGAAATACATCGATCAGATGTTATGCGACAGGAAGCCAAAGGACTGAGGAAGTCCCTGCAGAATTCAGATGCATACTTTCTGGTGCAACAGCAAGCGCTGGAGGACTTAAGCGCCAAACAAGAGAAAGTTAATAAGCTTGCTAAGTATCTTGCCAGCATTATGGGTACCCAGGATATTGTTTCTTGAGCTCTTCTGAAGTGGTTTCAGTTCTGGACTTGTTTTGCTGCGGTGTTTATATGCTGTTGTGTTCCCTATATTTGCACTGGTGGTGAACTTTGATGCCCAGTGTGTCGTGGTTTTGTCACGGCAGATGTCCTCATGAAAGGACTTAGACGTGGAGCCATCGCTACGGGTTAACTTGAAGGGGTTAAAGCGGACGCAAAGACACAAGAGTTATACTAGTTCGGCCCCTTCGATGAAGGTAAAAGCCTACGTCTAGTTGTGATGGGATTGATGTGGTCTCGATGACTAGGGAGCAAATAAGCTTCGCCTAGGCCTCGAGTTGTTGTTGTCTCCCCTTGAACCGCCCCGGGTCGTCCCCTTATATACACGGGTGACGCCCGTCGGTTCAGAGAGTCCCAATCTCCGGTTCATATTCGTATCCGTGTTGGTCTCTCTCTATTCCTAACTTACAATACAAGTTTACATACCAGGCCGGTTTACGGCTACAGGTTCTAAACCGACTACAGGCCTTGGGCCCTTACTTTATGCCTCTTGGGCTTTTACACCGTTGAACTACTGATGAAGTTAACCCGGCCCAGATAGGCCGGTTCACGCCCAGTAGTAACATCCCCAACATTAGGCCCCAGATTGATTTGAACAGGTTCATGTCAATCCTTGATAAAAACCTTCATCTTCAATACCTTCTTGAAATCGTTGAACCGCCATGATGTCACCTTCTCCGGTTGCTGTAAACCGGCATGACGTCCCCATAAAGATAGCATTCACGATATCTTCTTTGTTTAATAGATCCACAATAATCGAGGCGACAGCTCCGCTTCCTAGGTTTGTGGTTCCTTGATTCCCGCGCCTGACACAGGTATCTTGCCTTATAAATAGGACCGAAGGGTCATTCCTTTTCTCCCCTCCGTCCCCTTTCTCTTCGTCTTCCTCGCGTTGCTAGCCTCGGAGCTCCGCCGCCGCCGTCGACCTCTGCACCGTCTTGGGCCGCTGCATCACCCTGAACGCACCAGAGAAACGCAGACTCTTCCGCATCTCCTCAACTCAGGTAGGTCCTCGGTTCCCCTCGACCTAGATCCGTTCTAGGGTTTCTTGTTCTTGCCGTGCTCCATGAACTGTTCATGCTCATACAAGACTCCTGGATGGATCTGTAACACCTTGCTCTGATTAGTGGTAGCTTTTAGCATCCGCCTGTAGTCTCGTGCTCACGTCCATAGATCTCGCACATCATCTCTGCTCATTGCATCAATACTGCTCTTTTGTATTCCTTTTTGGATATTTTTCTTCTTTTCTTATCTGGCTTCAAATCCTTCGTTGTAGAGAAATCTTGCGAAACCTGTTTCTGCACACTTAGCCGTTCGCAACCTCAATTGTTTTCAATATTTAGACCTTAGACCAGGCGGTTTAACTTAACATAGAAAAAATTAGATAAACCGGTATACACCATTAGTCCCCTTGTTGAACCGCCATAACTCCTTAACCAGACACTGTCGCTTCATAGAACTCCGGTTTAGATGTATTTGTCTCCGATTTAGCATTGTACACAGGTTCTCTCTTTGTCCCAACACATTTCTTGAACCGGATTTATATTTTTTTTTGTAGATGGCCAAACAAGTATATGAGTGCAACTGGGCTCCTTCCCGTGTCACCGAAACTCAATTAAACAATCTAGTCCTGACTGGCGCTTTAGGCAGTAAGAACACTATCCATTGGAGGGTTCCTGGCAAAGAATGTCCACCCACACCTCAAGAAGGAGAGGTTGTAGTTTTCACAGATCACCTAGCCCGGGATTTCAATCCACCCGGTTCAAAATTTTACCGGGATGTGTTAGCCAATTTTCAACTCCGTCCACAAGATACGGGCCCCAATTCTGTTACCAATATTTGTCACTTCCAAGTGCTCTGTGAGGCATACTTTCAAGAAGAACCTACAGTTGAACTGTTTAGAGACTGCTTCCATCTAAACCGCCGCACAGATTTCATTGACGGACCCAACACAGAATTGGGTGGTGTGGAGATTCAAAAAAGAAAGGAGGTCACTTATCCTCATGTCAAACTGCATAGCCACCCCAAGGAATGGAATCAAACATGGTTTTATTGCAGAGACACTTCACCTGCCAATGAGAACCCCTTGCCCGGTTTATGTCCGGAGCGACTCAGTAGCACACATCCCTTTCCGCAAAGATTAACTGCCAATGAGAGAAGTAAGTATGCTCCTCAACTCTCCAAGCTCAGAGCATTCCTGGCCAACGGTTTAACCGGAATTGATCTCGCACGCTGTTGGATATCATGGAGCATACTGCCCCTCTCCCAGCGCTCCGGTTTAATGTGTGAGTACACTGGTAGTGTCGACGACCCCCTCCGACACGTTAATATCCAGCTCACCGATGATGAGGTCACCGAGGCTGTGAAGAAAATGTTGAATGAACCGGAACACCTCTGTGCCCGAACCGGTCTGCTCCCCTTCTGTGCTACCAACAAACCGCCATCTGTAAGACTTCTGATTTTTTTACTGAATATATTGTTGGGGAACGTAGTAATTTCAAAAAATTTCCTACGCACACGCAAGATCATGGTGATGCATAGCAACGAGAGGGGAGAGTTTTGTCTACGTACCCTCGTAGACCGAAGCGGAAGCGATCACAACGTAGAGGAAGTAGTCGTACGTTCTCCTCGCGATCCAACCGATCCCAGCGCCGTTACTCCGGCGCCTCCGAGTTCTTGACACACGTACAGCTCGGTGACGCTCCTCAGGCTC
>LR880970.1:4099701-4123133 GCA_904067115.1 Aegilops sharonensis | reverse complement strand
CGGTAAACGGGAGTTGCATAATCTCATAGTTATAGGAACATGTATAAGTCATGGATAAAAGCAATAGCAACATACTAAACGATCGGGTGCTAAGCTAATGGAATGGGTCATGTCAATCAGATCATTCAACTAATGATGTGACCTTGTTAATCAAATGACAACTCCTTTGTCTATGGTTAGGAAACTTAACCATCTTTGATTAACAAGCTAGTCTAGTAGAGGCATACTAGTGACACTCTGTTTGTCTATGTATTCACACATGTATTATGTTTCCGGCTAATACAATTCTAGCATGAATAATAAACATTTATCATGAAATAAGGAAATAAATAATAACTTTATTATTGCCCCTAGGGCATATTTCCTTCATATATTACTGCTATTTCTGGCATCATTTTTAACATCAACTGCTGCTTAATCAGGGTGATGATCCATTCTGGAGTAAGAAACGTCCACAAGAGAAACCAGAGAAGCCAGATAAACCGGAAAAAACAATTCGGCAAAAGACCAAAGTTGTCAAGAAGACTGCTCATAAGAGGAAAACCACTGCATCTTCTGATCCGGCTGTGGACGATGATGTGGGTAATCCGGACCTTGAGGTAGAACTTGATTCACTTGGCTTTATTTTTCACACGCCTAATTAATGATGATGTTTGTCAGGATGATGCTGAAACCAGTAATGCTGATGTTGTAGAGGTAACTATTCTCTCCTCTGACTCAAATCCTTTGCCTTCACTAAAAAACCATCGGACAAACCGGAAAATTAAATTTTCTCATCCCCTTGCTTACTTGGATCCCAAATTTCTTATGAAGACTCAACAACATGAAGCTCGCCGCACAACTCGGCACAGCGGCCAGGTAGTTACCTCCACCGGTTTACCGAACAGTCCGGTTCGGAAACGTCGTTCAGAGGTCTCTAATTTGTTTGTCAGTGCTTATCCTAAAGCAGGCTTTTTTCGTAAACCCCTTAATCCGTCTGATTCCGATTATCAGGTCACTTCCCACTCCTCATCTGGCGAGTCATCAGCCACTCAGCTGCCACCACTAAAAACGGTGCTTGGGTAAGTTATACCTTTCATATTGTTTCTACTGCATCATTGTGTAGTATATGCCGTATTTGATTGTTGTTGTGCCTTTTCAGGGCCAAGCCTAGGCCGAGCAAAAAGGCTCGTCTGGACAAAGCGGTCGACGAAGAGACTGCCCCTGAACCGGGTAGCGCCCCAAATCTTGAAGCGGCCATCTGTGAAGACACACCCAATGATCCGCCACAGCAAGATGACGATTTTGTTGCTGAAGAAAGGCCTGTTGACACCGCCCTTCCTGCTGACCAGCCCAGAAGCCCGACCAGGATTGAAAAATCCACCAGTCCAATCCGGCCTGCTGACAAACCGACTGCCCCTGGTCAAACCGGTGATACCAAGGACGATGACGTCGTGATTACTGGCTTTGGCCACAGCGAACCGGGTAATCCAGTCGCTTTATCCAAACATTCTGCCAAAGAAGAGTTTGCCACAATGAGCAAGGGCAAGTGGGATGTTGATCTGGCAACTTATGCCGCTCTGAACCCCCAAGACCTTCATTCTGGCTACTTGAACCGGCTGTATACCAGCCGTGACTATGAAGCTGGCCTGGTGAAGATGATGAAAGAGAAATTCTAGGTAACCTCCATGTTCTTTTCTCGCCTGAATATTTCAATTTTTGTTAACTCTCCTAGCCCCCAAGGGCCGGTTCAACTTAGCATAGTTAAACCGGGACTTAGTATAAACACAATGCTTCAGAATCCACTGTTGTAGCCCCCAAGGGCCGGTTCAACTTAGCATAGTTAAACAGGGACTGTAATTCATATCGCCGCCTCAGAACATGTTCGAGCAAATAGCCATTAGCCCCCAAGTGCCAAGTTAAATACTTGCATTGAGCTTGGGACTTTGTGATTTTATTGATAGACAAAGATCAAATATGCATTAGCCCCCAAGTGCCATGTGTATGACTGGTTATGCATTTGGGACTTGCAATGGAGATATTAACATGCTCCCTTTTTGTTGCAGAATGAGATACGCCAACAAGCCTCCCAAATCAATGATCTTCAAGAAAATCTGAAGTCTCAACAAGCAGAAACCTCCAAGGCCAAGGATGAGCTGAAAACCGCCTTGACTACCATGGAGCAGCTCAAGGAGTGGTTCAAGTCTGAGCGGGCCGGCTGGGATACTGAAAAGGCTGCTTTAACCAAAAAGGTTGAAAATGCTGAAGCTGCCCTTAAACCGGTGGTAGATGAGCTGACCAGCGTGAAGCGGCAAGTGCATTCCATGACTGCTGCCATCTTCGGTGAGTTTCCTTTGGCTTCTATGATAATCTTGACCTTCTTATGATAAGTCCGGTTTGTGACTTCTCTTACAATGCTGTAGGCACACGCATTGGTCACCTGGGGTGAGATGTTCGGAAGAAATTGAAGGCTGCCTATACCTTAATAGAGCAGCTGTACACTGGAGCGTAGCGGATCATCTCCACTGCATCACATAACAATCCAGCACCTTCCTTAATTCAAGATACTCTTAGGAGGTTGTCCATGCTTCCCGCCCGGATTGAAGAGCTGAAGAAATCTGCTGCTCGAACCGGCGCCATCAATGCCTTAATCCGGGCCAAAGCATGGGTGCCAGATTTCGATCCCGTTGAAGAAGCTCAAGGCTATCCCAGTCTGAAGGAAGACGGCTCAGAGTTCAACGAAGATGACCTGAGAGCGATAAACCGGGCAGTGCGCCCTCTGGCTTGCCAATTAGGTGAAGAGGCAAACTTGTCGCATTATCAAGCTCAGTATGACGATCAGAACAAGCGAGTAGCTGCACCTATTCCTGAAGCGGAGAACCTAATCCCTCCGATCCGTAAGCATACTTACGCTCCTGATATTGATCCAACTTCTCTGATCCATGAGGAGGCTGTCTTTCAAGCTTTAATGGGAATCGACTGGACCACTGTTGACTTCCAGTAGCTGGGTAGAGATGAAGAAGCTGAAGCGGCACAGGACGACCCACAACCATCAGACCGGGGCGGCGAGCAAGCATGAACCGGAAGCCGGTTTGAAGAGCTGCTTCATTACATTCCGCCAAGAAACAATGATCTTATTTGGGCACCATGTTGCCTTGTAATAGGATAGCCAACACTCTTTCTTTGAATATGCCTTCGTGCATAGGTGCTGATACTCTTGCTTGAATGATCGAAACTTTCAATCTTATATTGCCTGCAGTCACAAAATCTTAAACCGCCACGGCAGTTTGTGCCGCCAGCCGGTCTTATGACGTTCATACAAATATGAAATGAAATATTAAGGTATATAATCAAAATTTATGATACAAAATACCTGCCGTCGCTGGGCATAAAGTTGGCTTAGCCTATCTTGAAGCGGAGGTTGTATAAACCCTTACCGTCAAAGGAGAAAACAGCTCCTGTTATTTATAATGCCGGTTTACCACGTAAACCGTGCCGGGTCATGATAAGCCCCCTGTTACTCCATAATAGGATGTTAACAGAAAAAACATCAAACTGGTGAAATTATCTCCGGATTAAAAAAATTGACCGAATTCCGTCAACTGACAGTTTTGAAACCGGTTTAAGAATGTTGTCGGTTTAAGAAATGCAACAAAAATCAAATAATAGTTATGAAAAAACATGGAAGCAAAGGCAATGATAAACCGTTTGCAAAAAACAAGGCTTTACTGAGCCGATCAGATGGTGTTACCATGGTCGGACACGACCAAGCTCCCTATAAGGTGTAGCCATGGTTCAAGTCAGCCAGGTCCCCAACTGAAACCGTGGCATTATGCCGATCAAGTGGTGTGGCAATGGTTCGGGTTCGACCAAGCCCCCAAGTGACTCTATGGCCTTAGGCCGATCAAGAAGCGTGACTGGTTCAGACTTGACCATGTCCCCAAGTGATCTGGTGGCTTTCGCCTATCAAAAGGTGTTGCCTTGGTTCGGACACGACCAAGCCCCCAAGTGATATCATAAAGCTTTTTAGAAAGCAAACTCAGGGGGTAAACCGGAGGCCGCTTTAAGACAGAACAACTCCATGTAAACACACATGATGTAACAGAACAGATACCCCGCTTTAGCCGAGGCTTCGGTTTATTACTTTATTCATAATATATACATTGTCATTATATGTACATAAGTAGAGCCGATGGCTCAGGTATAATAAGGCCAAAGATGAGCTTTGTTCCACGGCCTGTTGGTCTCCTCCTCTGACGTGCGTGAGTCTTTATGCTCTCGAATATCGATCAGATAGTACGACCCATTGTGCAGATTCTTGCTGACCACGAAAGGTCCCTCCCAAGGTGGGGATAGCTTGTGCATATCAGTCTGGTCTTGGATGAGCCAAAGCACCAAATCTCCTTCTTGAAAAATTCTGGTTCTGACCCGACGACTATGGTAACGACGAAGATCCTGTTGGTAAATCGCCGAGCGGGCAGCTGCTATGTCACGCTCTTCATCCAGCCGATCCAAAGCGTCCTGCCATGCCGTCTCGTTGTCCGCTTCAACATAAGCTGCCACACGAGGTGAGTCATGACGGATGTCACTGGGGAGAACCGCCTCCGCTCCATAGACCATAAAGAACGACGTGTATCCCGTGGATCTGTTAGGCGTAGTGTTGATACTCCATAACACAAACGGTAGCTCCTCTACCCAACAACCCGGTGTCCTCTGCAAAGGGACCATAAGCCGGGGCTTGATGCCTCTCAAGATCTCTTGATTAGCCCTTTCCGCTTGACCATTGGACTGTGGGTGGGCTACTGAAGAAACGTCAAGCCGGATGTGCTCACGTTCGCAAAACTCTTTCATGGCACCTTTGGACAAATTGGTACCATTATCTGTGATGATACTGTGTGGAAAGCCAAACCGGAAAATCACCTTTTTGATGAACTGAACCGCCGTAGCTGCGTCACACTTGCTAACAGGTTCTGCCTCCACCCACTTTGTAAATTTGTCAACCGCCACCAGGAGGTGGGTCTTTTTGTCCTTGGACCTTTTAAAAGGTCCAACCATATCCAGCCCCCAAGTCGCAAACGACCAAGTTATTGGAATCGTCCTCAATTCTTGGGCCGGTACATGAGCACGTCTGGAAAACTTTTGGCAACCATCACATCGTCTGACCAGATCTTCCGCATCAGCATGGGCAGTCAACCAATAGAAACCATCGCGGAACGCTTTAGCCACCAAGGATTTTGAACCGGCGTGATGACCACAATCTCCTTCGTGGATCTCACGCAATATTTCACAGCCCTCCTCAGGGGACACACAGCGTTGAAACGCTCCTGACACGCTGCAGTGATGCAATTCGCCATTAACAATGGTCATGGACTTGGATCGCCGGACTATCTGCCGGGCCAACGTCTCATCTTCTGGTAACTCGCCCCGGTTCATGTACGCAAGATAAGGAAGCGTCCAATCCGGAGTGACGTGAAGAGCTGCCACCAATTGAGCCTCCGGATCAGGAATATCCAAATCCGCTTCACCAGGGAGCTTGACCGACGGGTTGTGCAGCACGTCCAGAAAAACATTGGGCGGGACCGGTTTGCGTTGAGAGCCCAACCGGCTTAAAGCGTCTGCCGCTTCATTCTTCCGACGATCCACGTGGTCCACCTGATAGCCCTTGAAGTGACCTGCGACAATATCCACCTCACGACGATATGCAGCCATGAGTGGGTCCTTTGAATCCCAAGTGCCAGACACCTGCTGAGCCACTAGGTCCGAGTCACCGAAGCACTTAACCCGGCTTAGATTCATCTCCTTAGCCATCCGGAGACCATGGAGCAAGGCTTCATACTCAGCTGCATTGTTAGTACAAGGGAACATTAAGCGGAGAACGTAACAGAACTTGTCACCTCGTGGGGAAGTTAACACGACTCCAGCCCCCGAGCCCTCCAATTGCCTGGATCCGTCAAAATCGATGGTCCAATATGTGTGATCCGGCTTTTCTTCAGGCACTTGCAACTCCGTCCAATCATTAATGAAATCCACAAGTGCTTGAGACTTCACCGCCGTCCGAGGCATGTACTTCAGACTGTGCGGCCCAAGCTCTATAGCACACTTGGCAATCCGGCCAGTCGCTTCCCGGTTCTGTATGATATCACCTAAGGGAGCAGAACTGACCACCGTGATGGGGTGCCCTTGGAAATACTGCTTCAGCTTCCGGCTTGCCATAAAAACTCCATACACCAGCTTCTGCCAATGCGTATACCTTTGCTTAGATTCAATAAGCACCTCCCTGATATAATAAACTGGACGTTGAACCGGATGCTCCTTCCCTGCCTCCTTCCGCTCCACCACAATGGCCACGCTGACCGCCCTGGCGTTAGCATCAACATATAGCAGAAGCGGCTCCTTGTCGATGGGAGCGGCGAGCACAGGCGGGTTGGCCAATTGCCACTTTAAGTCCTCCAACGCTTCATCGGCGGCTGGACTCCAGACGAACTG
Organism: Aegilops sharonensis; assembly: GCA_904067115.1. NCBI lineage: Eukaryota > Viridiplantae > Streptophyta > Magnoliopsida > Poales > Poaceae > Aegilops > Aegilops sharonensis. The sequence continues at coordinate 4,116,668 of LR880970.1, read as the reverse complement.
ATCTGTCTTCTTCAACATCTGGTACAAAGGGATGGCCTTCTCTCCGAGGCGGCAGATAAACCGACTTAGCGCGGCAATCCGGCCTGCCAAACGCTGGACATCGTTAATACACTTCGGTTTAGCCAGGGATGTGACAGCCGTAATCTTCTCTGGATTAGCTTCAATTCCCCTGTTGGACACGAGAAAACCCAATAACTTGCCTGCCGGAACACCAAAGACACATTTGGTCGGGTTGAGCATCATCTTGTAAACCCGCAGGTTGTCAAAGGTTTCCTTCAAATTGTCAATCAGTGTTTCCTTCTCCCTTGACTTGACCACGATATCATCCACATAGGCATGCACATTACGGCCATTCTGTTTATGCAGGTAATTCTGTACACAACGTTGATAAGTTGCTTGGGCGCTCTTGAGCCCAAAAGGCATAGATACATAGCAGAAGGCTCCAAAGGGAGTGATAAACGCCGTCTTCTCCTGGTCCTTAACTGCCATCTTGATCTGATGATACCCAGAATACGCATCCAAAAAACTCAAACGCTCACAGCCCGCAGTGGCATCAATAATCTGGTCAATGCGGGGGAGGGCAAAAGGATCTGCTGGACAAGCCTTGTTAAGATCTGTATAATCCACACACATGCGCCAAGTGTCGTTTTTCTTAAGAACCAGCACCGGATTAGCAAGCCACTCTGGATGGAAAACTTCAACGATAAAGCCAGCTGCTAAGAGCCTGGCCACCTCCTCTCCAATGGCTTTACGCCTTTCCTCGTTAAACCGGCGGAGAAACTGCTTCACCGGTTTGTACTTGGGATCAACATTAAGAGTGAGCTCAGTGAGTTCCCTTGGTACACCTGGCATGTCAGAAGGCTTCCATGCAAAAATGTCCCGATTCTCACGATGAACTCGATGAGCGCGCTTTCCTATTTTGGATCCAAGTTGGCACTGATGCTGAACTGCTTGGACGAATCGCCAGGCACTAAGTCAACAAGCTTAGTCTCAGCTGCCGATTTGAATTTCAGGGCCGGATCATGCTCTGTAGTTGGCTTCTCCAATGGAGTCATGTCCGCCGGATCAACATTGTCCTTATAATACTTCAGCTCCTCGGTGGCACAAACCGACTCTGCGTAAGCCGCATCACTTCCTCACATTCCAAAGCGATCTTGCGGCTCCCATGAACCGTTATTGCCCCTTGTGACCCGACATCTTGAGCTGCAAATAGATATAACAAGGCCGTGCCATGAACTTGGCATAAGCCGGCCGCCCAAACAGGGCGTGATATGGGCTTTGGATTTTCACCACTTCAAACGTCAATGTTTCCGATCTGGAGTCATATTCATCTCCAAAGTCCACTTCCAGAGCTATTTTACCAACCGGATATGCTGACTTGCCAGGCACCACACCATGGAACACTGTATTGGACGATTTGAGATGTTTATCTGTTAACCCCATACGACGGAAGGTCTCATAGTACAGGATGTTAATGCTGCTCCCTCCATCCATGAGCACCTTGGCGAACTTATAACCCCCCACCTGAGGTGCCACCACCAGGGCTAACTGGCCCGGATTATCAACCCGGGGAGGATGATCCTCTCTACTCCATACAATGGGCTGCTCTGACCAGCCCAGGTAATGAGGCACGGCCGGTTCAACAGCGTTGACTGCCCGCTTCTGAAGCTTCCGGTCTCGCTTGTCTAAGCTGGTGGTGAAGACATGGTACTGCCCACTATTCAACTGTTTTGGGTTACTCTAATAACCTGACTGTTGCTGCTGCTGGTCGTAACCACCTTGGTTATTCTGATTGTTCTGATTGTTATGTCCGCCCGGATTACCATTAAATCCTGAACCGGAATTTCCTCCACCGTAACCCGGCCCGGATCCTGAACCGCCGCTAGAACCTTGATCATACCGGAAAGCATTAGAACTCTTGAACTCCTGGATAATGTAGCAATCCTTCCAGAGGTGGTTTGCTGGCGTCTCCTTCGTCCCATGCTTCGGACAGGGTTGATTCAACAGATAGTTCAAGCGGTCCGGATTGGGATTAGGCGCTCCACTTCGATTCGGCTGTTTACCCTTGCGCCGCTGGCCCTTGTCCTGCGCGTTGGTGTTGGCTACGAAGTCCATGTTGCCGTTCGCTTTACGCTTGCCCCCACCATTACCTGCCGAGTGATGTTGCTGGCCCTTGGAGTTGCTGTTCTTCCTTCCCTTCCCTGTCTCGTCATCATCAGACTCGGGATCGTTGGTACTATCAGAATCAGCATACTTCACTAAAGCGCCCATGAGAGTGCCCATGTCATTACAAAACCGCTTCATGCGCCTCAACTTCAACTTCAAAGGCTTAAACCGGCAGTTGCCCTCCAGGGTTAAGATCGCAGAGTCAGCGTTGATCCGGTCTGACGAGTGTAAGATTTCTGAAACGCGGCGTACCCAATGGGTTGTTGACTCCCCTTCCCCCTGGACACAAGCCGCCAAGTCCACTACGGACATGGGCTGCTTACAGGTATCTTTGAAATTCTGGATAAATCGGGTCCGCAACTGGGCCCATGAATTGATAGAATTGGGCGGCAAGCTCTTCAACCAGGTACGGGCCGTGCCTTCGAGCATCATGGTGAAGTACTTTGCACACGCGGCCTCATCCACATCCAGCATCTCCATGGCCATCTCATAACTTTCTATCCATGCTTATGGAGCCAAATCGGCGGTGTAGTTCGGCACCTTGCGCGGACCCTTGAAATCCTTGGGCAAGCGCACATTGCATAAAGCGGGGACGAGGCAAGGAACCCCCAAAGAGCTAGAGGCAACCCCTGGCTCGACCGAGATGGTCGGACGAACCGGTGTAAGCGGATAAGCCTGATGCTGTGCTGCTAATTCGGCCTCCCTGCGTGCTCGGGCCCGGTCCACCACCTCCTGGGCGTTATCGACGCCACCCGCCGGGTTGTTGCCACAGGGCGCTCCACGTCGTGCATTACTTGATACGGCCGGTTCATCCACGTGCCTGCTATAGCTCCGGCTTGGGCGGGGGGTAGAGTGGATCCGGTCGCGGCTGTACGAATACGCTTCCTGTTGGACCAAAGCTGTCCTAAGGAGCTCCTTGACCTGGCGCGTCTCTACTGCTTGTGATGAATCACCTTCAATTGGAATAGCCTCCAGCATGTGCCGCAGCTGCAACAAGGTTATCCATCGGGTTGGAGTAGTGACCCGGAGGTGTTTGCACAGCCTGAGGCGCACCGGCGTTATGGCCAGGTAGATCTATCAAGCGGGGCTGGACCGGCGCGCCCGTCCCAGGTGCTTCCGCTCGGTTTACCACCGGCGGATTACTGGTTCCCGCTCCGGGGGTGTTCAAGAGGTCTCTTCCTTCAAAAGCTGAAGGCAACCAGGATCTGTATTTCCTCTTCATGACTTCATGTGATGCGTTCTGATCCAACATGAGCCTATAAGCCTACGCATCCAAAGCGGCCCGCTCCGCCGTCATCCTGGCGTCTGCAGCTGCTAGATCCGCTTTAGCCTGAGTGATCTATTCCTTCACCTTCGCAATCTCCGTGTTATGAGCGTCCTGATCCGCCGGGTTAACCTCTGCCATGAGCACAGCCAACGCATCGAATAGGTCTGATAAAACTTGAGCCGGCGGGCGCGCAGGGCCTCCTGCCCCGGCAGCCGTCGCCGCTGTTGAACCGGCGGCCATTGCTGCAGCGGTCGAAGAGTGAAGCATTTCTTGTGTACCGGCCATGAATATTCCAACCCGGTTGGGCAGATCAGAGGGGTCCGGAATACTTTCACCATCGGAACAGCCCCCAATCCGGCCATCTTATAGCTGATACAGAGATTCAGTTTCTCCGGTCGATGACTCGTCGTCGGAGTAGACGGCGGTCTCGCCACCGGACTCTGATCCGTCCTCATAAATTCCTCTGTGGATGACTCCCACAAAGGCACGCTTCACGGCCGGTATAACCTGGGCAGGTCTCGTACGCTGAGCCGTCTCGACGAGGTCGGTGCAGATGTCCGGCTCAGGCCCTGGCTCATCGATCTTGCCGATGAAAACGTGTATGCCACCAAAGGGGACCCGGTACCTGTACTCAATCGAGCCGGCCTCGGGGCCCCAGCCTGCATCGTTGATGTAGAGCTTGCCGCGACGACTCTTGGTCATCCGGCCCACAGCATAGCCTACGAGTCCTTCGAACTTGCCCTCCAAGATCATCAAACCATTGTGCGATAGCCCCACGGTGGGCGCCAACTGTCGTGGTTTTTTCACGGCAGATGTCCTCATGAAAGGACTTAGTCGTGGAGCCATCGCTATGGGTTAACTTGAAGGGGTTAAAGCGGACGCAAAGACACAAGAGTTATACTAGTTCAGCCCCTTCGATGAAGCTAAAAGCCTATGTCTAGTTGTGATGGGATTGATGTGGTCTCGATGACTAGGGAGCAAATAAGCTTCGCCTAGGCCTCGAGTTGTTGTTGTCTCCCCTTGAACCGCCCCGGGTCGTCCCCTTATATACACGGGTGACGCCCGTCGGTTCAGAGAGTCCCAATCTCCGGTTCATATTCGTATCCGGGTTGGTCTCTCTCTATTCCTAACTTACAATACAAGTTTACATACCAGGCCGGTTTACGGCTACAGGTTCTAAACCGACTACAGGCCTTGGGCCCTTACTTTATGCCTCTTGGGCTTTTACACCGTTGAACTACTGATGAAGTTAACCCGGCCCAGATAGGCCGGTTCACGCCCAGTAGTAACATCCCCAACACAGTGGATGTAATATGTATAATAGCCGTGATAGCCTAGTGTAAGTTGCTTGCTTATTTATTTCCTTGTTGTCTTGTTTATTTGTTTGCTTGTAGTCAGTGCAGTTCTTTTTCTGTGGTTTGCTAGTGCCTGCAATAACCTATTTTTTAAAACTAGGCCACAATAAACGCCACAGTAGTGACACTGGGCCTACGGGCCTAGAAACAGTGGGCCTTCTACGGGCCGTAGAAACAGTGGGCCTTCTACGAGCCGTAGAAACAATGGGCCTTCTACGGGTCGTATCATCAATGGGCCTTATACGGGCCGTATGATCGATTGGCCAAACAAGGGCCAAACAGACCGCATTCTGGCTGTAAACAGTCTAGAGTTGGAATCGTCCGTTCATGGGCCGACCATAATGGGCCATCGTTAATAGGCCGTATTTGATGACGCTATGAAAACGGCCCAATGTATTAACGGACCACAAACGGGCCGACTGTCACCACGGGCTGAATTTGGCCCACAAGCAGAAAATGACAGTAACGGGCCGTAAGTAAACGGATGCTGGAAATGAGCCCAAGAATAAATGGGCTCTGAGAAGGCCGAAAGATAACATGGGCTGGAAACGGCCCACCGGAATAACGAGCCGTTAATGGGTATAAAGTGATACACTGTTCTATATGGGCCAGTTTCACCACGGGCCGTTAATGGGTGTAAAGTGATACACTGTTCATTACAGGCCAGTTTCACCACGGGCCGTTAATAGGCCAAGAGTTACATAGGGCCTCATATGGGCCGAAAGACGTCATGGGCCATACATGGGCCAGAAGTGAAAATGGGCTGGAATCATATTGGATGGCCCAGATGACGCTACTAGGCCTAATTCGAATAGGGCGTAAGGGGCCTTGGGTTAGCGGGTTGTAAATGGGCTATATGCGAACAGGCCGTTAAACAGGCTTTCCATGGGCCGGCCCGCCACCTTTTGACCAAGTCAAACGGGCCGGCCTTTTCACAGCAATGGGCCTTTGTTGGGCCGTGCCACGTGTCGACGTATCATAGGCGCCTTCTGTCCAATGAGTGGATGACATCTGTCCCAGCGGTGAGCCGACATGTGTTTCCTCCAGCCAATGATGATTTTACACGTGGAAAATCCCCATTGGCCAGGGATGTTAACGGGTTATCGGATCCAAAACCCGACCCGATAGCTTAACGGAATTCCGTTACGGTGGATGCCATGTGTCGGTCACCCTTGACGAAAGCACTTCTGTGACGCGCGATTTATCGTCATGGAAGTGGACACTTCCGTGATGATAATTTTCGTAATGTCATGGAACACTTCTACGACAGCACAGGTATGACTATCTTGATTCTGTCATAAATTTGTCATGGATGTACATGCATGACAAAAAACGCGACCTACTGTGACAAACACGTATCATCTTTGAAGTGTATTTTTTTGTAGTGTGTGGACTAGTCGTGCACAAATTTATCACATGAATTGCATATGAACTTGTGTGGCATACTGGCATTTGTCCTTTAGAATTTATTACTAGTAAATGTGTTATGTGTACGTGGAACTTGTGTGGTTGTTGCACGAGCTCCAACACGCTCTTTGAGAAAAAAAGGTGGCACAGCTTTGGATATACGTGACGTGGCGGCATCATACAGTAGCATCGTTCACTATAGTTGTAGTACACTCCTACTAGGGCGACAACTCCTATAAAACCTTGCGCTTGGCTCTTTGCCTCTTCGGGAGGTTCAACAGTTCGTACTCGTGTGAACCTTGCACTTGGCTCTTCGCCTCTTCGGAAGGTCCAACAATGATGATACTACAATACAATATGCTTCTGGCAATCTGACACCGATTGAACTGCTGCACGTCCACCGCGAGGGCGAGGGCGAGGGAGAGGGAGAGGGAGAGAGCGCTGTAGTCAAAACCCTCTCCACGTCCTTAGAACCACCGTGCGCGTGGGCGAGGGAGAGGTGTAGTAAGCAAGCTTCTCCTCGTTCGGCGAGTCGGGACACATCAAAGCAGTACTTGTACTAGTAGTCCATATTGCGTCCTTTCCGATTAATATGGCTTAATTTGAAGCAAGAAAAATGCACTGGCGGTCAACGTATGTAACAATATGCTCTTTAATTGACGGTCACTATATATAGTTTTGCGGTGATTATACGATCACTAGCTCATCATAGAGCACCGTATTGCACCCTACTGACCGGCCACATAGTCGACGTGGCACTTTGTTGACTGGTTAAATTGTCACCTGGTTTCTGGGTCCCACCTGTCAGTTGGCAGAGCAAAGAAATCAGTTAAACAAAACCTTACGCAGGCGCGACACAAGTCCAACCCTTGCGCGCGAACCGCCCTGGCTGTGTATGTGAGTGCATGCACGTGTACTCCCTCGGTCTTCCAACAAAGAGTGTACATCGGCTATAAAACAAAGAGTGTAGTACATGATGTACATATCCACTTCCAATGCATTTAGCCTTTAATCTAAATCGATATTGATTGACTAATGCACCAACTTTTGCTGTAGGTATAGGCTACATGTCTATCCTTAATTACAGCATGCAACGGCCTTCATTTAATCTTCTTCTCTCAATGGTCGCATGCACACATAAGTCTGCTACTTTTGGGCATTAATTATGCCCTGGTCAATGTGTAAATCTCTAAATGTACAGTCTTTCACGGACGTAGGGAGTAGGTTGAGCACTTGAGCATGAGCGTGTGTGTTGCGTCGTGTGTTGTGTGCTGCATGGGTGCGTGAGTGTTGCGTGCGTCCATGTGTACATGTGAGTGTTGCATGCTGCATGCATGCATGCATGCATGCATGGGGCGTACTACCTCCCATTGACATGTTCATATTTCAAGCTTCCTCTGTTCCCTTCATATGGTGATACTCCCTCTGTTCCCAAATACGGAGTAAAAACCTCCCTCTGTTCCCAAATATGGAGTATTTGTCATTCTACAGATTTCAACAAGTGACTAGGTATAGAGCAAAATGAGTGAAGTGAGCGTAGAGGCATAGGGATACTGTAGAAAGGAAGTCCTCGCGATCCATTATTCCCCATCTCGGTCAGAGAGAACTACTCAACTAGTTTTCGTAGTGAAGTGACAATACACACTGCAACAGATGGGACACGTAATTAATAAGCTGAACCAGCGTGTTGGTGTTACTAAATCAGCCTTACCCAGTACTGCCATCATGTTTGCCAGTAGAGCACGCTTTCGCAAATACTCCTACGCACCTCTGTCCTCCATTAACTGACATATGGGCCCTCTTGTGGTAGACCCACATGTCATCGGTGTAACTATTTACACTCCGAAGGACGGTATATCCTGGTAGTAGTACTAGTAGAATTGAGATTTAATGCACTTTCTTCCCCGTCTTCCACTCTTCTTCCACCTCTCTTCTTCTTCCTCCTCTCTTCCCAATCGTCGGCCGCACACCATTTACCCCCGCTCACTGCTCGCCCGCCCGCGCCATCTTCCTTGATAGCTCACGCCTACCGTATCCCCCTGCTCATTGCTCGGCCACATGAGGAGAAGCTTCTTCGCTCGCCCGCCCGAATCCACTTCCCCGCTGGCTCGCAGGCACCGAAAACCCCAATGGCAGAACCGACTGACACGCAGAGCCGCGATTGGAATTCCCTCCCCGATGTTCTCTTGGAGCAGATCTGTAGTCGTATGGACCTACTCAGCACCGTCCGTCTGGCCGCATGCTCCGTGTCTTTGTACTGTCTACTCGTCTGCAACCGGCCGGCTCTTTTCAAGACACCCTGCTTGCTGATGCCCGATCGACGTGGTACCAGTACCCGTCCACCTGTCCTTCATGCGCGGCCACTACTGGGCGGGCATGAAGGCCAACTGGATCGTCCTCATCCACCACTCCGGTAGTCCATGGCGTCTCGTGGATATCTACACCCAGCGAGAGATCACCCTTCCATCATTGGATACCACCGCCATCGAGCCTCGCGGCCTGCCGGACACTCCTGCCTACTACGCACAAGACACATCAAGCTTTTGGCTCGACCTCTGTTTGCATAAAGTTGTAATCTGCGAAGTGCCCACACCATCAGAAGACTACATGGCTTAAAAGCTCATTGCCTTGTTCAACATGGGATTAGTCTATCTGGAATCCGGTCGCCATACATGGTTATGGCTCATCATCAATCCTGTTGAGGCAACATTTATGTATGATGCTATAGTGCACAATGGCATCGTTTACGCGGTCGACGCACAGATTGGCTGCCTATACTGGTGGAATCTATCGCCGTGTAATTGTTTTATCTCATCTCATCTTTACCTTATGAATACGACTGCCTGTTCGTTTGTTACAAATTTAGAATACATAGCATGTCTATAACCACATCATTGCTATATATTCCTCTCATTTCCTAAATTTTTATGACCACACATGTTATTGTTAGAGTTGATATGAGAACAATTGGCATCTAATGATTGTTAGAATACATATTATGAGCATAACATCATGATTGCTATATGTTACTCTCGTTTACAAGATTTTTATAACAACGCATGTTATTGCTTAGAGTTGATATGAGAATAGTAGTAGCAAGTGCTATGGTAGAATATGAGTAGGCGCTGTCATAGTTGTTTTCCTCTCATTGTTACATGATGTTTGAACCATGACATATTGCTAGAATACGAAAGCCATTGGCTTATTTTTTAACTTGGGGTATGATTATGACCACAACATTGCAATTCTCTGTCTATGATATGTGTCACTGTTATAATAATCTTAATTCCACACATACTCTGAACATGATTGTTTATTTTTGTCCTTTTGGTCTCCATTTTGAATTGTTGCAGCAGACGCAAATGCGCTGGCCTTTAGGATTCCAGGACCTGGAATCATACCAGCCGATGGGTGGTGGTTTATCGCTTGTTCAGCTGGCGACGGTCATTTGATGCTCATTCGCACGTACCAAATTGAACAAACCATTACATCAAACCACATGCAGTACAATGTGTGGGGTGTTCGTGACATTGATGGCTATGGCTGCTTCGTGTTCGAGAAATATCCCAGCTCCATTGGGCCAGGCGTATTCAATTGGAGGCGGGTTTACTGCCTCGGCAACCACTCCTTGTTCCTCGGGCTCAATTATCCGATCATCCAACCAATCATCAATCATATCATCGGCGATGATTACCGTGTTATGCAACTTCCATTCGTGAGGGGGGACTCTGTTTACACATCATACCATGGGTTTCATGAATCACCATATCCAGAGATTTGTCGACACAGCTTGTTGCCAGATAATCTTCAGTGTGTGAAAGGCATCAAGCTTCCATGCCATGGATGGCTTTTGCAAACCCAACGTGCGGCGATGTGGTTCATGCCAACAGCAAATATGCACAACTTGATTCGTGTTGATATCTAGACTGAGCCATGTATTCTGCTGCTGTAGCACGACCCTCTTTTGTTGGATATTATGTACTGTTGTTAGTTTGAAGCACTCCTCTGGTTTGAAGGAGAGATACCTTTCTAGGATCAAGTGCATCCTAACTCACCTGCGTAGGATGTACTGATAATGATGATGGAGATGCTGTGCAGAAGCCATATCATCGGCGAAATGTTTCCTACAAGCAGTGGTAGTTACCACCATTTGCGTTTTGTATGTTGTATGTAGTATCTATCAAAACTGAGAGTATGTACGTGTAGTATGTAGTATATAACAATTATTAGGTAGTATATATACTAATTTTTAGGTAGTATGTACCATGTTTGAGTATGTTCTTTTTTACGTACAAATATGTACGTATTTCACAAATATAACAAAAACTATGGGCTCATATGCAATTTTTTCATGTAACTTGCTTTGAAATATCTTAGATATATTATATGAACATATTTAAAATAATAAAATAGTATATATAGTACCACATGGTAGTATATGAGATATGTGGGGTAACTACCACCGGGTGGTAGGATGGATTTTCCCTATATATATATATATATATATATATATATATATATATATATATATATATATCAGTTAGGCTTCAAGTGTGTACTTGTTAGTTAAACATATGTATAAATTGTGACACTAAATATGACTAGTAAGTAGTACAGTAGCAGTCACTGTTCAAGAATTCATCCGATTAATTAGTTAACGGGCCAGTTAATCGCTACTCGTAGGGTGACCGAATCGAATAGCACCGATTCATCGTGTTAACTTGTCAGGCCGATTAATTGGCTAGTTAGACCAATTAATTTGTTGTTAGGCCGATTAATCGCTGCTGACTCATTAACCTGTGGGCAAACAAAGGCCAATTTTTTTCCTGTAACCCCCCCCCCCACCCCATCTTCCTCTTACTCCTCCATAGGTAGGGTTCGACCAAACAGTAGCATATTTTAGTGTATTACATAGTTGAGAGCATGAGATTATGGTATAATACATAAAAACTAGCTATATGTTTGCAATTCCTATTTAATCTACCAATTAACGGTCGACCGATCGATCCAGTTAATAGGCCGATTAACCGATTAATCACTACTCTCAAGCCGGCCGAGCAGCTACCAGTTACCGATTTCTTGAACAATGGTAGTAGTACTAGTATACGTCGGTCAAATTATTCATCATGTCCACACATTGAATTGACGTGACAACACGCTGCACGTGAGGTGACACAAGAATCCCGGCGGCGTGTTTGGGTATTCTGGACTTCAGATTTGGAGTACCACTTAACTGCCGAAATCTTTCATCATTCACTTAAAACAATCGATTGATCATACATTGAGTACCATATAACGGGAATTACCGATGCAAGTCGAACAAGGATTGGCCGGTGCTGCCGGCTGGCGTCAAGTTCGATCCCACGGATCAGGAGCTGATCGAGCACCTTGAGGCCAAAGTGAGTGCTGACAGCGCGAGATTTCAGTCTCTCATCGATTTTTTCATACCAACCATCGACAGCGAGCACGGCATATGCTACACCCAACCTGAGAAAATTCCAGGTAAGACACCGATCGGCCGTCTACTTGCACAAACATATTCCTTTGTTTATAGCTCTATTTTTTTAGACGCAGACCTGGCAAAGCAATTACAATTTGACAGTTAATAAAAAGTGAAACAAGTGACTGCAACATGCCAAAGATGTTATGAAAATGCCAACTACGTACACTAAAACCTGTATTCCACAATACTGCAGGTATCACACTGAGTGGCCTAAGGAAGCATTTCTTCCAGCGCAATTCCAGGGCGTTCAAAAAGGGCACGTGGATGCGTCGCAAGATACAGTCGGAGTGCGGCATGCACGCGATGTGGCACAAGACCGGCAATACCTTGCCGGTGATGGTCAATGGCCGGCAGACGGGCAGCAAAAAAGGTTTTGGTGCTGCACACCAACAAGAACTTCGACCAGCAGAGGACCAACTGGGTGATGCACCAGTACCACCTCGGGGACCTGGAGCAAGAGAAGGAGAGGGAGCTGGTCCTCTGCAAGATTTTCTACCAGACGAACACTAGGGCCAGGAGTAAAAAGATTATAAGTTAGTTTGGTATTGGTAGTTGTACTACCTTGTCGTCCACAAGTTGGTATTGTTGTTAACGATCTTTTGGTATGAACTTGCATTTGCTTCCAACCATCATGCCGAGGGTCGACGTGGATATAAAGATGAATCATTTGTTTCGAAATGAATTTTCAAGCACCTGAGTTTTATTTGATGGGTAGCATAAGCATCTGTCGTTTGAATTCCCAGTTCTCCAATTTTTTCGAAACAAGTGCATGCACTTATTATCACAATGAAAAAACAATATCCGTGTTGCATCCCAGTTATCAGTCTGTACTTGCAAAATTCTCTCGTTTATTGAGCACGTATATTGTTTTTTTAGGTCGAGCAAGTTTCAACTAGGCTGTAGACTGCCGAGGGTTGGTTTTGTTTTTAACAGGCCCAGCCCATGACGACAACGGGGCACAAAGATCCAGCAGGTATCTACTGGCCTCTGGCCTGCCAGCGTTAGTTATATTTTGTCTTACAACATCCGCAGGCAGTTTTTTTACTGAATCAAACACACAGCCCAGTTCTATTTTCCTCTTGAAACGCATGTCCTACATCTGTTTTCTAATCTCTACCTATAGTTTTACTAGTTCATATACATGTATCATTATATTAAAAACACATAAAATTCCCTTTTCATATTTACATCCTTATTTTTGTTGTTTTTCCCACCCAGCGCTGATATCTTTAACACTGGTTTTCCCTTAAACCAACTCAATTGTCCCACGTCTTATTTGCTTACAAAAACAAAACGATTTTGTTGGAAAATCAATAAGTTCTTAAAAAATGTTTATCATTTCGGGAATACAACAGTTCGGACTCCACCGAAATATGCAAAATAAGGTTGAACTTTTTGACCGTGGTCCTGGGCAGAAAATGGGGTGTAATAAATTACTTAAGAATTAGCAAATGGGCAGCAAATTACAAAAAATAGCAAATGGGCTTTATGTTGTCTGCCACAGATTTGGAGGCTGACTTGTGGGCCTACTAAGTTCATGCGTACACAAGGTTTCTCAAAAAAGAAACTTAGTCAACAATCGAATCTACCAGCGTCAGACCGTTAGATGTCAATCTAACGGCAATCGTGCTTCTTCAGTCTCTGATCTTCCTGGCCCAGCCGCCCAAACCAGCGCCGTCGGAACCACCTGCTCCCGCCTCCCGTGGCCGGCAGTGCTGCCGGGCAGGCCTCACGGCCCCATCATACTCGCATCCCTGGCCTGTCTATCCCTCTACTCACCCACACCTTCTATTATTTTCCGGCGACGGCAGCCGAACCAGTCAACCCTCGTACTCTCCACCGCGTGGGCAGCCACTGTCGTGTCTTCCCCGGCTCCATGTCATTCCCTTCGTAGGCCTCGCCGTCGTCCACCGCGCTGGTGCTCTCGATGCGGCGTGGTCAACGATGTCCATCCAATGGCCGTAGTGCTTCTTCAACCTCTGGTCTTCTTGCCCCAGCCGCCCAAAGCAGCGCCGGTCGTGCTGCATGCTCCTGCCTCCCGTGGCCGGCTGTGCTGCCGCGGAGGCCTCACCGTCCCCATACTACTCCCACCGCTGGCCAGGCCATCCCTCCACTCACCCACTCCCCCTGTTATTCTGCGGCGACGGCAGCCTCACACCGCAGCTGAACCAGTGAACCCTCGTACTCCTCTCTGCGTGGGCATCCACTGCCGTGTCTTCCCCGGCTCCACGTCGTCCCCTTCCTAGGCCTCGTCGTCGTCCACCGCCGTGGTGCTCTCGGTGCGGCGTGGTCAATGTGGTCAAAGACCGACTTCCATCGGAAGAGTACTGTACGTGGACAGGCTGACAGCTGGGTCCACGGCAGCCGCAAGGAAGTACCTCCTTATTACGCGCAAAATAATTATTCCTCCACCTGACAGCAGGGACCCACCGGACGGGCCACGAGTATTTTGCGAAAAAACGTTTCCCTCCTGACTGCTGGGACCCACCGGACGGGCCACCGTATTTTGCGAAAAAAACTTTTGCCCCTGACTGCAGGGACCCACTGGACGGACCACCGTATTTCATGAAAAAATGTCCCCCCGCTCCCCCCCCCCCCCCCTCCCCCCCGCCCGCCCCCCCCCCCCCCCTCCCCCCCGCCCGCCCCCCCCCCCCCCCTCCCCCCCGCCCGCCCCCCCCCCCCCCCTCCCCCCCGCCCGCCCCCCCCCCCCCCCTCCCCCCCGCCCGCCCCCCCCCCCCCCCTCCCCCCCGCCCGCCCCCCCCCCCCCCCTCCCCCCCGCCCGCCCCCCCCCCCCCCCTCCCCCCCGCCCGCCCCCCCCCCCCCCCTCCCCCCCGCCCGCCCCCCCCCCCCCCCTCCCCCCCGCCCGCCCCCCCCCCCCCCCTCCCCCCCGCCCGCCCCCCCCCCCCCCCTCCCCCCCGCCCGCCCCCCCCCCCCCCCTCCCCCCCGCCCGCCCCCCCCCCCCCCCTCCCCCCCGCCCGCCCCCCCCCCCCCCCTCCCCCCCGCCCGCCCCCCCCCCCCCCCTCCCCCCCGCCCGCCCCCCCCCCCGCCCCCCGCTGTTAGCTCGGACCCACCGGAAGTGCCTCCTTATTACGCATAGAAAAATGAATACTCCCCCTGCTAGCTGGGACCCACCATGGTGGGAGGCTGACTTGTGGGCCTACTAAGTTGACGGGGACGAAGGGCTTTATCAACCTAGTCAATATGAACGATTCTAGCTCCAGTGACCGTATGATGTCCATCCAACGGCCGTCGTGCTTCTTCAATCTCTGCTCTTCCTGCTCCAGCCGCTCAAACAAGCACCGGCGGGACTGCCTGCTCCCTCCTCCCCGCGGCCGGCTGTGCTGCCGCATAGGGCTCACCGCCCCACTATACTCCCATCGCTGGCCTAGCCATCCCTCTACCCAACCACACCTGCTGTTATTCTCCGGCGACGGCAGACAAACCAGTAAACCCTCGTACAGTCGTACTCCCTTCAGCGTGGGAAACAACTGCCGAGTCTTCCCTGCCTCCGTGTCATTCCCTTCCTAGGCCTCGCCGTCATCCATCGCCTTGGTTCTCTCGGCGCGGCCTGGTCAACGTGGTCAACGACCAACATGCATCTGAATTGGGCTGTACGTGGAGAGGCCGACAGCTGGGTCCACGGACGCACACAAGGAAATGCCTCCTTATTACACGCAAAATAATGATTCCTCCACCTGACATCGGGGACCCAAAGGGCCTCTGTATTTCGTGAAAAAAAACGTTACCGTCGCTGACAGCTCAAGTGACCGTACGATGTCCATCCAACGGTCGTAGTGCTTCTTCAACCTCTGGTCTTCTTGCTCCAGCCGCCAAAACCAGCGCTGGTCGTGCCTCGTGCTCCTGCCTCCCGTGGCCGGCTGCGATGCGGCGGAGGCCTCACCGCCCCCTACTACTCCCACTGCTGGCCAGGCCATCCCTCTACTCACCCACACCTCATGTTATTCTGCAGCCACGGCAGCCTCACACCGCAGCGAACCAGTAAACCCTCGTACTCCTCTACACGTGGGCATCCACTGCCGTGTCTTCCCCGGCTCCACGTCGTCCCCTTCCTAGGCCTCGCCGTCGTCCATCGCCCTGGTGCTCTCGGGCGCGGCGTGGTCAACGTGGTCAAGGAACGGCTTCCATCGGACGTGGACTCGACGTGGAGAGGCTGACAGCTGGGTCCACGACCGCAACAAGGAAGTGCCTCCTTATTACGCGCAAAATAATTTGTCCTCCACCTGACAGCAGGGACCCACCAGACGGGCCACCATATTTCGCGAAAAAAACATTTCCCCCTGACTGCTAGGACCCACCAGCTACATCTTCGCACGCAAGGAAGTGCGTCCGGGCAAAAAAAAAACGATTCGCCCCCCTAACTGCTGGGACCCACCAGCTACATCTTCGCAGGCAAGGAAGTCCCTGACAGTCGGGACCCACCTGGTCGAAGCGTACGTAGCGTTGTCATTCTGTTCGCGAACGTGTATGTTCATATATACTGGTCGATGTAGAGGAGCGCATGTGTCGTAGTAGAGGCGCGTACGTGTCGTAGTAGAGGCGCGCACGTAGCATGTACACGTACGTACAGCGGCTAGTGTGCAAGAAAGAAAATACGGCCAGGGCTCGTGTACATGGCTGGGTCAGAACGAAGAAACAGCGTCTTCGTCGTGTTCATGGGGAGGCAACGAAATGTGTCGTGTTCATGGGGAGGCAACGGAATGCGTCGTGTTCATCGGGAGGCAACGGAACGCGTGGGAGCCAACCGGCTGGGTCGGAACGGAATGCGTCGCCGTGTTCATCGAGAGGGCTTGGACGGAATAGGCGATGGAAATGAGGCCTGGCGTACCGCAGAAAGGAGGAAATGGCCTTGTGTTCGACCGGCCACGTTCGAAACGGGATCCTGTTCATTGGGAGGGGTCTGGCGTACCGCAAAACGGATGAAACGGACCTCCTACGGTCGAAATGGGGGTCCTGTTGATCGGGAGGGGTGTGGCGTACCGCAAAACGGAGGGAACGGACCTCCTACGATCGAAACGGGGGTCATGTTGATCAGGAGGGGTGTGGCGTACCGCAAAACGGACGAAACGGACTTGTGTTGGAGCGCTACGGTCGAAACGAGGATCCTGTTCATCGGGAGGGGTGTGGTGTACCGCAAAACGGGACTCCACGAGATACTGTTCATCTCCACCGTCGACCTCCTCCAGCCTCCACGGGCTACCGTTGACCTCCTCCAGCCTCCACGGGCTCCTGTTCATCCAGCCTCCACCGC
>LR880970.1:4064486-4081856 GCA_904067115.1 Aegilops sharonensis | reverse complement strand
TTAGCCGTGTGCGGTGCCCCCTTCCACCATATTCCACTTCGGTCATATCGTCGCGGAGCTTAGGCGAAGCCCTGCGCCGGAGAAGTCATATCGTCGCGGAGCTTAGGCGAAGCCCTGCGTCGGTGGAGCATCAACATCGTCACCACGCCGTTGTGCTGACGGAACTCATCCCCGACACTTTGCTGGATCGGAGTCCGGGGATCGTCATCGAGCTGAACGTGTGCAGAACTCGGAGGTGCCGTACGTTCGGTGCTTGGATCGGTCGGATCGTGAAGACGTACGACTACATCAACCGCGTTGTTATAACGCTTCCGCTTTCGGTCTACGAGGGTACGTGGACGGACACTCTCCCCTCTCGTTGCTATGCCATCACCATGGTCTTGCGTGATCGTAGGAAAATTTTTGAAATTACTACGTTCCCGTACAATAACATAGATAGATCATATAACAATCCCTCAACATGCAACAAAGAGTCACCCCAAAGGCACTAATAGCGGAGAACAAACGAAGAGCTAATGGTAGGGTACGAAACCACCTCAAAGTTATCCTTTCTGTTCTATCTATTCAAGAGTCCGTAGTAAAATAACACGAAGCTATTCTTTCCGTTCAATCTATCATAGAATTCATACTAGAATAACACCTTAAGACACAAATCAACCAAAACCCTAAGGTCACCTAGATACTCCATCGTCACCTCAAGTATCCGTGGGCATGATTATACGATATGCATCACACAATCTCATATTCATCTATTCAACCAACACAAAGTACTTCAAAGAGTGCCCCAAAGTTTCTAACGGAGAGTCAAGACGAAAATGTGTGCCAACCCCTATGCAAAGGTTCATGGGCAGAACCCGCAAGTTGATCACCAAAACATACATCAAGTGGATCACGTGATATCCCATTGTCACCATAGATACGCACGGCAAGACATACATCAAGTGTTCTCAAATTATTAGACTCAATCTGATAAGATAACTTCAAGAGGAAAACTCAATTCATCACAAGAGAGTAGAGGGGGAGAAACATCATAAGATCCAACTATAATAGCAAAGCTCGTGATACATCAAGATCGTGCCATAGAGAGAACACGAGAGAGAGAGAGAGAGAGAGAGAGAGAGAGAGAGATGAAACACATAGCTACTGGTACATACCCTCAGCCCCGAGGGTGAACTACTCCCTCCTCGTCATGGATAGCGCCGGGATGATGAAGATGGCCACCGGTGAGGGATCCCCCCTCCGGCAGGGTGCCGGAACGGGCTCCTTAGAGGTTTTTTGTGGCTACAGAGGCTTGCGGCGGCGGAACTCCCGATCTATCTTGTTCTTTGAAGGTTTTAGGGTATGTGGACTTATATAGGCGAAATAAGTCGGTCGGGGGAGCCTCGAGGGGCCCACGAGGGTGGAGGGCGCGCCCAGGGGGGTGGGCGCGCCCCCTATCTCGTGGTCTCCTCGACACTTCCCTGGCTTGCACTCCAAGTTCCCGGGATTGCTTCTGTTCCAAAAATAACTTTTCCGAAGGTTTCATTCCGTTTGGACTCTGTTTGATATTCCTTTTCTTCGAAACACTAAAATAGGCAAGAAAACAGCAATATGGGTTGGGCCTCCGGTTAATAGGTTAGTCCCAAAAGTAATATAAAAGTGTATAATAAAGCCCGTAATCATTCAAAACAAATAATAAAATAGCATGAATGCTTCATAAATTATAGATACGTTGGAGACGTATCAACCTGCACGCAGCTCGCCCTTGGTTAGGGCATATCAAATAAGTCCTATTTTGCTTATTTCACTACTTGTATACATACGCCTTGACGTATCATTCAAATAACAATGGAAAAAATGTACAGCGTCAGCTTATTACTACGTTTCTTTTTCTTTCTCCTTGAATGTTTATTTATTACAAATCACACCCGTACATTCTGGTACGTTCAATTCGCCAGGGGCTTCAGTGTACCCCATAACACGGCAAGAAAGTCCGAACACTTTCGACAGTGTGGCACCCCGAGCTTATAGCATTATATGCATCAGCTCCGAATCATGTCTTGGGTCAATAGTTGGGTTGCCCGGATCCTGTGCTTGCGACCCTACGTTCTGCTATATCGGCTAGGGTAGTAAAGGGAGAACTACTACGATTGTGTCCTGGTTCTTCCGGACGAGCACCTCAGTAGAGAAAGCCAAAAACTGACTGTCATGATGCGGCAAGAGTTGGTCGCTGTTCGAGAGGTTTCAAATCCTTAAAGATTTTTCCGCTTCAGGCGAGGAATCGGTCTTTGTCCGATTTAGGCGTGTATAGCGCCCCAAGTTCGGCCTTCCAAATACCAGGGGCTACGCCAAAATTTAAAATTATAGAACTTCTATGGCTAAGTGAGGGTGATAAAGCTGTATAGTCTGATTGCCTTGTTCGTTGCGCTAAACACCTCCTTAAAGGACCAAGAGTTTGGATAAAGAGTGCTTAAATTTATCCCGAACACCCCTGTACTAGTTACATGGGGGCAGAAGGCGACGACTGGCCAACTCTCAGATTTTATAATCGGCCGCACAGAAGGTAAAATTTTAAATAAACAAGCGTTATATTGCGCAAATGAACTTTTCATATTACAGGATAAAATGAGTGTATTCATTCAAAGATTACATCCTTCGCACATTGCTCTGCCACAAGGCGGGAGCCCTTCAGGACACTGTCATAGTAATTTTTGGGCCGGCGGTGCTCCTTGCCCTTTGGTGGCCCTTCGGTCATCAGCTTTTCGGCATCCATCTTCGCCCAGTGCACTTTTGCGCGGGCGAAGGCCATGCGCACACCTTCAATGCAAACTGACCGCTTTATTACTTCAAGCCGCAGGTAGGCACTCACAAGCCGCTTTACGAGACCGAAGTAGCTGCTGGGCATAGGCTCGGCAGGCCACAGCCGGACTATGAGGTCCTTCATGGCCAATTCGGCCGCCTTGTGCAGTTCGACCAGTTGCTTCAGCTGGTCGCTCAAGGGCATCGGATGTTCTGTCCCAAGATACTGAGACCAGAACAACTTCTCCGTCGAGCTCCCTTCTTCGGCTCGGTAGAACTCTGCGGCATCAGATATGGTGCGCGGTAGATCTGCGAACGCTCCTGGAGCTCTCCAAATTCGGGTAAGTAGAAGGAAAGTCTCCTTCACATGCTTGCTTTGCATAATGAATGCCGTACCCGCCGCAATCTTCTTGGCTGCCTGAATCTCCTGGAGGGCCTTTTGGGCTTCGGCTTTGGTGTCTTGCACGCTCTGGAGGGCCTTAGCAAGCTCGGACTCTTGAGTCTTAGAGTCACGCTCCAAGGACTCGTATTTCTGGACGAAATCCTGGAGCTCTTGCTGGACCTCATTGACCCGGGCCTCTTGCTTCTCGCGCTCGGTGCGTTCCTTGGCCGCTTTGTCTTCGGCCTCGGTCAGCGCCTTCTTAAGGGCCGCCACTTCGGTCGTGGCCCCTATTAAAGTTCATGACGCTTCTGTTAGCAGACACCATTTTTCCTTTATAAATATACAGACGAGGTATTGCGTACCTTGACTTTCCTCGAGCTACCTCTTCACGAGGCCGAGCTCTCCCTCGGTCCGCTCCAGGTCCCACTTCAGTCCAGAGACCTCCGCAGTATGAGCGGCAGCGGCCAGCAGCGACGCCTGCTTATTCACATAGACATCTTCTGTTAGACTCCTGTGAATGTTATTTGATCCTCTGTTCGGCTTTTCTTTCTGAACACCAAACGGAGCATCAGGGGCTACTGTCTATACTGTGATATTCTCTTACAATTTTGTTAGGAGGCTAGCACAGGCTTCTGTTAATCCTCTTTTGGCGGAACGGACCTTCTCAATCACCGTACTCATAATAGTACGGTGTTCTTCATCAATGGAAGCGCCACGAAGCGCTTCCAGCAAGTTTTTTTTTGACTATTTACTGCAAGGCAACAGCCTCACAGTCCTTTATTAAATAAATAAAAGAGTATTAGTTACAACTATACAAATTTACAAGAAAGGAGAGAAAACTTACAAAAGAAACTATGTGAGGTCAGCTATCCAAGAAACAAAACTATCCTTATATTTACATCTAATCCTGAGAGACAGAAGAGAGATGTCATGTATAAAGTTTCTTCTCCAAGCTCTAAATGATGGCTGCTCATTCCTGAAAATTTTCCCATTCCTTTGTGTTCAAATATTCCAAGTAGCAGAGAAAACCACCTCAGAGAAAAAAGGTTGTCCAAAATCCTTCCTCGCTGCTTGAGCCATATCATATGTGGTTTGGTTTGGTTGCGCAGACCAAGAAATCCCAAGATAGTTCCAAACCCTCTGGCTATAATTGCAAGCAAAGAAAAGGTGAGCCCGATCCTCATGTTGAGCAAGATTGCAAAGCACACAAGTATCATCCTGAATGATCCAGTGCCTTCGTTGCATCATATCTCTTGTATTCAAACGATCCATTAACAGAAGCCAACCAAAAACTTTTATCTTTAGCGTGCATGCACTCTTCCAAATCCATTTGAAAATAGGATCTAACACCAGATGTGAGAAGCAAAAAATCATAGTATATCTTTGCCATGTAATCACCAGATTTGGAAGGCCACTTCCAAACATCCTTGATCTCACCATTCAAACTGATCGACGGCAGGAGTGTTTGTAATTGTGTGAGCTCTGAGAAGGCCTCCTGCGATAGAGGCAGATGAAAGTGCTCCAAGATGTCAGACCGCAGCAAGAACTCTTTAACTGTGGTTGCATTGTCCACAGCAAAGGAGTGGAGCCTTGGGAAAGATTCCTGCAACAAGACAACATGATTTCCCAGCTGCCAACGATCAAGCCAAAATAGAACCGTATCACCTGCATGAACTTGAGGAACCGCCAGGTTGGAGAATTTGGGGAATAACCGCATAATATCACGCCACCAAAATGAACCACAGGCCCTGGTGCTTTGGGGTGGTGATGAAGCATAATAGGTGTCCCAGATTAGTGATACCCAAGGCACGTCCACTTTGTTGAAAAACTTGAAAAGATGCTTAATAAGCAAGGCTTCATTTTGGATTGACAAGCTGAGAACACCCAAACCTCCAAAAACCTTAGGATGACAGACTAGATCCCAAGCAGCCAAAGATTGGCGTGGGTTATCCGTGTTACCCCTCCATAGGCATTGCCTCATGATCCTCTCAAGCTGCTGAATAATGCCCTTTGGGAGAGATAAAGTGCACAGAAAATAAATTGGCATGGAGCACAATACGGACTGAACAAGTTGCAGTCGGCATCCTTGGTTAAGCAAGCATGAAGAGGCAGATAAACGGCGCTCGCTTCGATCCACCAGAGGCATCAGCTCATAGATAGAGGGCCTAGAGGTTCCCATGGGCAAACCAAGATACGTGAAAGGCATCGTGCCAACGTCACAACCTAGCAAAGAGGCCACTCGAGCACCTTCTACATCACTCATGTTAATGGGAATGAGTGAAGACTTGCTAAAATTAACTCGCAAGCCAGTTGACTCCGCAAAGGTTGCCAGCATCTCCTTGAAAGCAATGAGCTGATCATCAACTGCAGGCAGGACAATTAAAGTGTCATCGGCGTACTGCACTATAGGGTAATCATTGGAGGTGGTTGGGATTGGTAGAGAAAGGATGTTTCTAGCACACATCTCATTGACAACAGACTGCAATAAATCCACAACAATCACAAAAAGCAACGGTGATAGAGGGTCACCTTGGCGCACTCCCGTTCTACAAACAAAATGCTTCCCTGGCACGCCGTTGAGGAGCACCGAAGAAGATCCTGTTGACAAAATAGAATTAATCCACCCAGTCCACCTGGAATCAAAACCCTTGCGTTGCAAGATTTTGAGGATTAGATCATGCTCAATTGTATCAAAGGCTTTCGTGAAATCCAGCTTGAGTAGAACGATGGGACGCTTGGAGGCTTTGCATTGATGTATATACTCAAAACACCAGGCTAAGCAGTCTTGGATGGAACGACACCGGAGAAAACCATATTGATTGCGGTGAATGCATCGCAGAATCACTTTCTGAAGACGGTTAGCAAGCAGCTTAGTCAAAAACTTCAAGCAAGTGTTGGTCAAGGAGATTGGCCGGAAATCTCCGACAACTTCAGGGCTTAACTTCTTTGGTATATGAGTAATTAATGAGCTATTTAGGCATTCCAAATTACATTTCCCCTCATAGAACTCCTTGACAAGTTGCATGAAATCCTCCTTGAGAATTGACCAACATCTCTTTAAAAACAGCCCAGAAAAGCCGTCGGGACCGGGGGCACGATCAGGTGGCATGTTCTTAATGACAGCATCAACCTCGGAATCTGTGAAGGGCTGAGACATATCCTGAAGGCCATCAACTCTTGCAATTAATGTGTCCAAATCAAAACCCATGCGGATTCCTTTTGCGTTACCCATTCTTTGATTAAAATCCGACCAAAACATGGTGGCCAGCTGTTGGTGATCCGAAACCACATCACCATCAGAATTCCTGAGAGATGATATAGTGTTTGTCCTATACCTTTCCGTGGCCATGGCATGAAAAAATTTGGAATTTTCCTCACCAACTTTAATGTTACGTATGGTACAACGCTGCTTCCAATAAACATACTGCCAATGAAGAATATCGTCCAAATGCAGTTTCACAATCCTCCTGAAATTAAATTCAGGCCTTGATAAATTCCTGATCTCCTCCAGACCATCAAAATAAAGAATGACCTTGTTGCAATCAGCAAATTAGAGCTTTAATTGTCGACAAACTCATGTGCCATTTCTTGAGAGCAAACCTTAGCGCTTTGAATTTAGAAGAAATATTTAGGGCAGCCGATTGTCTTGCGACAGGTTTGTTCCAAACATGTGCCACACAGTCAAAGAAACCAGGCAAATCAATCAAATAATTCTCAAAGCGAAAATTTTTAGCTTTAGGAATGACTGTAGCAATCGAGACGACACATGGGACATGATCAGAAGCCGTGCGAGCCAGGGGTAGAACAAGCGTATTAGGATGATCAATGGTCCATGCAACTGAAGTAAAAAACCAGTCGATCTGTTCCAGCAATGGAGTAGTTTGCATATTCGACCAAGTAAACTAGCGGCCTTTAATTAGTAGCACAATGAGGCCCAGATGCCCAATTACTTCATTGAACAGAAAAATATCGCTGACATTACCCCCAGGCAGGTTTCTGTTCTCCAACGAACGCATGAAATTGAAATCCCCCAACAACAACCAATTATCATCATAGTTAATATCAAGATTATATAACCATTGCACGAAATCATCCCGGGTCGGGCCCTGGCAGGGACCATAAACTGACACAAGAGTCCAAATTTCAGAAGTATGCTTGGATTGGAATTCAATAATGATACCAAAATGCCTTGCCTCGATTAATTTTCCTTCAAAGAAAGAAGAATTCCAGATAACGATCATGCCGGCCGAAGCACCATCCGAAGGTACATAGGAGAAGTTATCGAAACGACGTGGACAAAATTTCCTAATGAACCTATGATCAATGTGCATGCATTTCGTTTCTTGCAGGCAGATAACCGAACAACCACTTTCATCAATCTTCTGCTTAACTGCTAATTGTCGTGCTTCAGAATTAAGACCACGCACGTTCCAACATAACACCTTCCAATCTCTAAACCCTGTCTGATTCATTACAAACCAAAATAAAAAGCAGAAGCAAAAGTAGATCATGCAATGACCTACACTGACCCACGAAACAGGAAGGAAATATCCTAAACATGAAACAGAAGAACAGATAGATGGCGTTTATATAGGTACGCCATAAACCAATATGCCATCGTGAGAATCTAAACATCAGAATCCTTGCTGCTAGTGGATGTAGAAGGACCAGCCTCAAGCTTGTCCTTGGAGATCTTCTCTGGCGCAATTCTCAGACGTGCTCCAATACGCTGAAGATCAGAAATTGGCGTTGGCGGAGGCACAGACATTCTTTCCTCCGGCTTGGCTGAGCTTGTTCGACGCTTCTTGAAAGAGGACTGATTCTTGCCTTGCTTGAGGCTTGTGCTTGGAGACTTATGATATCCATCCCGTAAAGCACTTAAACGTGCACTGCAGCGCACCTCAGAGTCAACCACAACCTTAGAACCCTTAGCAGCTTTTGGCTTACGGCCACGTTTGGTCCTGACTTCTGGCATGGCAGAGAACTCAAAGGACTCATTGACAGGCTCAGAGATGTCCTCAAAGCCATCAAAGCATAGCGCCCGAGCAACGGGCCTTTTAACTGGAACAACCTGACGAGGAAAGCATGGAGTTGGTTTAGGTGCAGGCAACAAGAAGCTGACATCATTCCCATGAAAGCAGATATCCCAGGCGCTCTTGGACTGAAGCAGAGAACACAGATTCGTCTTGAACACATACTTTGGAATCTCAGCAGAAAAAATAGCTGGCATGAACTTGCGGAACGAGCGCTGCCACTGCATTTCTGGCGGAATCACAGGGCCATAAACAGTGAGGACTTGCCCAACATGGAGAGGAGGCTGCAGCGGGGCACCAGGATGCTGCAAAATCGCTAAGTTATCTTCAGGCTGTTGATCATGAACAGAATCATTTGACACCTCCAGAACAATAGATTCCTGTGACTGATTCCCAACTACTTGATTTTCCTCAACAATCTCCTGATGCACATTAAGGTTATCTTGTTGAACCTCCTGTTGATGTGGCTCATGCTCCTGTGGAGGAGGTGGCAGCTCATCCCAACCAATCTCAGGAAACTCAGGCATAACCCAATTATGGTTATTAAACTGCAGATGACCAGGGAGCGGATGAGGGTTGCCATCAAAGGGCATCGGGTCCTCATCCGGGGGCAAGATATCGGCAAAATCGGCAGAGAAGATGTAAATCGGAGCAGACCATGAAATGCGAGAACCACCAAAATCAGCAAACTCCCGATATACCACATCACGCGGCACCAATGTTGTTGCCGGAAAAGAAACGTACGCTAGGGTACGAACAAGTAACGGATCATCCTGATGCCAGTGATGGAAGCGACCAAAGGTACTGATAGCATCGGCAATATACTGAGTACGCCGATAATCCAGCGGAATCCCAACTATCATAACCCAACCCCTCCGAAAACCCTGAACAGCTCTGAAATTGATTCCTTCATCATGCGGCACAAATCTAACAAATCTGTCATTATCCAGCTGAAACGGGGGGTGATCAACTAGGGCATGCCTAGCAACTGGGCTACGGAAACGGAGGAGACCCACACCTTGGATCCATGGTTGAGCATCAAGGACGGCGCGACCAAGATTGTTAACGACAAAATCACTAGCCATATTTCTGAAGATAGCAACTTCTTCAGGCAGAGGAGCTGGTTCGACGATGGCAATGGCGTATTCCTCATGCTGGCGATCCGGAGCCACGGCAGGAGTCTGATGCCTCTGGATGGACAGAGTTCATCGGTACAGGCGGCTCGCCCCCCTTAGAGAGAGGCTGCCTGCCTAAATTCGGAACCACTTGGGTTTCCGGAGCCATATTTGGCTGGGGCCCAAACTTGCTGCGGCCCCTGTTATCGGAGTCCATGGGGGTCTTCCCCCCGTGTGCCCGGCGACTGGGATTTCGCCTGGGGGCATCTCCGGAACTGTCTCCCCTTGGCCCGGTATCCTTTGAGACAACACCTCGGTGTCGCCCGCGGGCCTGGGCGAGGAGGCTGTCGGGAGTGAATCGTTGTTCATCGCCGATGGGCCCAGAGACCCCTCCGAAGAGGATAAATTGATGCTGGATTTGGCCGGACTACAAGTGCATGTCTGGCATGATAAGAAGCAATAAAGCAAACATACCGGAAATGCTATTGTGTCCGGATACTTACGACTTAGCCAGGGGCTTGTCCCTGGGCTCCCACTCCTCGCCGATGTAGGTGGCTGTGGTGGAATGGTCCAGAAGGAAGGTTTTTCCCTTCTTGGACACCTTGCCCCCCCCCCCCCAGGCGGGGCGGCCTTCCTCTTCTTTCTCCCCCCGGTTGGGGGGGGGGGATTTCCTCTTCCTCCTCCTCGTCTTTGTTGGAGGAGTGCGTTTTGGTGTCTTTGGACGTCACGTCCGATGCAACCTTGCACCGGAGACCTTTCCTGGTCCCCGCGGACGTATTCTTGGCCTTCTTCTCCGGCACCTCGTAGGGCGCCGGAAACAGCATCTTCGTTAGAAGAGACGATTCTGGATCTTTAGGTAGCAGAGCTGGACAGTCAATCCGCTCTGCTATCGCTACCTAGTCCTATTAAGTCGTCATGGAGGCTTAGATTCCTCCCGCGAATGTGCTGGTAAAAGGCACATCTTGCAAAATATAAAAACTCACTGGATTGGCTGGGCATTTCGCGCTGAGTCCACGATCTTCGGTTATGGGTGGTGGTACCTCGTTGGCCTTGAACAGCACCTTCCAGACATCTTCGTGCATCATGCCGAAGAGCTCTCTTTGCGTCTGGTGTTCGGCCGGGTCGAACTCCCACAGATTGCAAACCCGTCTCTAACACAGAAGGATCCAGCGAAGGAGCATAACCTGGACCACGTTGACAAGCTTGATTTTCTTGCCTATCATGTTTTGGACGCAGGTCTGAAGTTCGGTCAGCTCCACCGCCTAAGCCCTTCTCTTTCTAGGAGGTGAGCCGCATGGGGACACCGGATCGAAATTCGGGGGTCGCGCCCAATCGGTGTCAAAACCGGCGGATCTCGGGTAGGGGGTCCCGATCTGTGCGTCTAAGGCTAATGGTAACAGGAGGCAAGGGACACAATGTTTTACCTAGGTTCGGGCCCTCTTTATGGAGGTAAAACCCTACTTCCTGCTTGATTGATCTTGATGATATGAGTATTACAAGAGTTGATCTACCACTACCACGAGATCGTAGAGGCTAAACCCTAGAAGCTAGCCTATGATGATTATGATTGTTCTTGTCCCACGGACTAAATCCTCCGGTTTATATAGACACCGGAGGAGGCTAGGGTTACACAGAGTCGGTTACAAAGAAGGAGATCTAATATCCGGATTGCCAAGCTTGTGTTCCACGCAAAGGAGAGTCCCATCCGGACACGGGACGAAGTCTTGAGTCTTGTATCTTCACGGCCCAACAGTCCGGCCAAAGTATATAGTCCGGTTGTCCGGATACCCCCTAATCCAGGACTCCCTCAGTAGCCCCTGAAGCAGGCTTCAATAACGAAGAGTCCGGTGCAGTTTGTCTTCGGCATTACAAGGCGGGTTCCCTCTACGAATACTCCAAAGTAAGTCTCGAACACTTAAATCGTGTCCGGATTTGCAAGAGGATTTTCACATGCCATCGTAGAGAGAACGATATTTCACAAATATAACCTGCTGACATCTTTAGATGACGTGATATCACACCATGGTTGAGTCATTATTGAACCATCTTCCCACAACCAGCCACCGCACATATTGCGAGGCGGTTTCTCGGGCACGTCTTGTCAAAGCAGAGATCGTGTTCCCCTTATCACGGGGCTTTCATCAATACGGGCACAGGTAGCCCAATCGCACCGCCAATCGCGGCGAGTGGGGAACGAACGGGTTCCACCAGGCAAGTAGGGAGGCGCAAAATTTTTTATTGCCTCTATAAAGAGATAAGGCCTCTTCTTCTTTACCCACTCCTTTCCCTTCCGCTCGTCCATTCCCCTTCGCTCGAGCCCTAGCGCCCAAGCACTCATCTCCTCCACCAAAAAGAGGTTCTCCGAAGATGTCTGGATCTGGACCAGGAGGCAAATGGATGGCCTCTACCGTCCGGGAGAAGGATATCAAAAAGCTTCGAGAGGCCGGGTACCTGGCCAAGAAAATTAGCCATCGTCTTCCGGCGGCGGGACAGATCGTCCCCAATCCAGAGCCCCACGAGAGGGTCGTGTTTCTTCCCCATTTTGTCCGCGGGCTCGGGTTTCCCCTTCACCCATTTGTTCGCGGCATCATGTATTATTACGGGATTGATTTTCATGATCTGTCCCCTAATTATTTCCTTAACATTTCGACGTTTATCGTCGTGTGCAAGACCTTTCTCCGTATTTCGCCTCACTTCGGCTTATGGCTGAAGATCTTCAATGTGAAGCCCAAGGTGGTGAACGGCGAGCACGCTGAGTGCAGCGACGCCATGGTGAGCAAGATGCCCAAGGTCACATGGCTGACGGGCACCTTCAATGATTCCGTCAAGGAGTGGCAGCAGCAGTGGTTCTATATCACCGGGTCGCGCGGTAAAAAGTGGGCCGCTGCTCCTGAATTCAGATCTGGAGCCCCCCTGCGGCTCACATCCTAGCCCAAGAAGGGCCTGAATTGGTCATCATCCGATGAGCTGTCGGTGCTCCAAACATGCGTCAAGGGCGTGGTAGACAAGGATGTCAAACTCGTCAATGTAGTCCAGGTGATGTTAGCTCACCTGGTTCTCCCTTGCCAGCACCGGGCCCATAATTTGTGGGAATACGACCCAACCGAGCACCAGACCCTGCGGGAACTCTATGGCTCCTCACACAAGGATATTTGGAAGGTGCTCTTCAAGTCCGGCAAACCGTGGCCGGGCTCCGCCGAGGACCGCGGGTATCAACTGTCCCACTCCGCAAGTCCAGCAAGTTATCGCTATATTCTGTCTATTCATGTTTAGCTGACATATCCCGAGGGAGATGCGTTATCATACTTTCCGCAATTATCCCAGGAATGGACGAAGAAGGTGGGGCAGATACACTGTCCGGCCCTGTTGCCGGAGGAACCGGCAGGGCCTCTTCTGACGAAGATGCTGGTCCCAGCGCCTTACAAGGCGCCGAAGAAAGAGGCCTCCAAGAAGGCCAAGGAGACCCGGAGCGGCCTCCGTCGCCGCGGTGCTTCGGACAAAAAATCCGAAGAATCCAGCGCCCATCCTTCCTCCGAAGATGAAGAGGAAGAGGAAGAAGACGAGTCCTCCATGGGGGGAGGAAAGAAAAGGACGGCCTCCTCGTCTTTGGAGGCCGAACCGCCGAAGAGGGGAAAAATTCCCTCCCAGAGGCATCCACCACGGCTGCCAATAGCAGCCCGGAGTGGGATCCCAGGGCCCAGCCCCTTGTAAAATCGTGAGTACACGAAATCCGAGCATGCCTACGTGCCCAGGATTACTAGGGTGCAGTAGTTTAACTGTCGCCATACTTTGTGCAGCCCGGCGAGGTCTCACGCTAAACAGTCCTCATCGGAGGATTCACTTAGCTCTGATGCCCTGGAGAGCGAGATGCCTCCGGAGGCCCCTTCCCCGAAGCCTGGACGTGACACCGAGGTGTCATCCCGGCAGGACCCAGACCAGGGAGGGCACACCTCGGGGGCCGGATACACGGGAGCATCGGTTCCCATAAACGTCGATGGCGGGGGCAATCTTAGATTTGGCCCGCAGCCGGACACGGTCCTGGAGACCTTTAAAGCTCCAGGATCAGGCGGGCAGCCCCCCTTGACGGAGGGAGGCAAGCCCGCTCCGCCAGCAACCTCTGTCCAAGCAGAGCTTCAGGGCGGACTATCGACAGCGCTAAAGAATGCGTCCATCGTCGATGAACATCGCGCCCTCATGGGTGCGGTGATTGAAAAGATTCAGTCCGCCGAGAGCGGACTGAATGAATCCTGCCTTAGCCTTATAAAAGGCTTTGAGGTATGTTTTTAGAGACCCTTAAAGATTGTCATAGTATGAACGGTAGCCCCTGATGCACTGTCTGGTGAAAGAGAGAGAATCGGACAGAGGATCAAATTTCCGCTTCGCAGGAGACTCGGTTGATGACATGTATTTCTTTGTTGGAAAACAGGCGTCCGTAGCGACGACTGCCTCTCATACTGCGGAGGTGTCCGGACTAAAGCAGAGTCTGGAACGGGCCGAAGAAGAACTTGGCCGAGTGAAGAAGCAGTTGGAGGACAAGCAAGGTATGTTGAAACCTTTTGATAAGTTAAGCACAAATGAGTAGTTGTGCCTGATGAAAATACTTGTATTGTGTGCTCCAGGAGCAAATGCCGAAATTGAGGCACTGAAGAAGGCTGTGGCCGAAGCCGACTAGAAGGCCGCCGCGGAGTGGGCTCTTCGTGAGAAGCACGAGGCCAGGGTCATTGAAGCTGAACGAGAGCTCCAGGAGGCTGTGAAGAAAAGCGAGACCTTGGAGCAGAGTCTAGCAGGGAAAGGATCCGAACTCGCCCAAGCTCGCGAAGCCGCAAATGATGCTCGGGAGGAAGCCTGAGGTGCTCTGAAGGACATTCAGGAGGCACGGAAGATTGCGGCTAGTAAGGCTTTTTTACTCAAAGCAATTTTTATATAGTAATAGGAGAAACTCTAAGCGACAAACTGAACTCTTGTTACTCCAGGAGCGTTTGCGGACCTGCCACGCAGCATATCTGATGCTTCCCAATTCTACCGGGTTGAAGAGAGGAAGTCTGCGGAGAAGCATTTCTGGTTGCAGTATCTGGCGCCGAATTATTCGGTGCCCTTTGTCGATCAGATGAAGCAGCTGTTCGAACTGCACCAGGCGGCCGAACTAGCCATGAAGGACTTAGTTGTTCGGCTGTGGCCCGCTGAGCCAATTTCAAGCAGTTACTTCGGACTCGTTAAGCGGATTGTTGGTGCTTGCCCTCGGCTCGAAGTCATTAAGTGGTCGGTCTATATAGAAGGTGCCTGCATGGCATTTGCCCGTGCGAAGGTGCACTAGGGGAAGTTTGATGCTGAAAAGCTGATGACTGAGGGACCACCGGAGGGTAAGGAGCATCGCAGGCCCGAATTATATTATGATGGTGTCCTGAAAGGAGCTCGCCTTGTGGCGCAACAGTGTACCAAAGACACTATATTTCCCTGAAGGCAGTCATGATGTCCTTTGTAATGTGGGATACTGGCACTGTTATTATTTATTGCCTGTTATAAGAAAGTTTTTTCTTCCTGGGCGGTCGTTTAGTATATATAAATCCTAAGAGTTGGCTAGTCGTCGGCTTCTGCACCCACGTAGAAAGTACGGGGGTGTTCGGGACATACCTGAACACTCTTTATCCCATTTTTTGGGTCCTTGAAGGAGGTGTTCATCACAGCGAACCAGGCAATCAGACTATAGGGCTTTATCACTCTCACTTAGCCATAGGAATTCGAGTATGGTAAGCTCAGCCCCTGGTGTTCGGAAGACCGTACGAGGGGCTCTAACAGCGCCTGATCGGAAGACCGATCCGTCGCACTCTGCATTTGTTATGGCATTATGCGGAACAACCTCTCGAACAGCTGACCAGCTCTCGCCGTATCATGACAGTCAGTTTTCGGCTTTCTCTACTGAGGTGCTCGTCCGGAAGAATCAGGACACAATCGCAGTAGTTCTCCCAATGCTACCTTAGCCGATGGAGCGGAATGTAAGGTACCAAAACATGGGAGCCGGGCAAACCCAACTAATGACCCAAGACATGATTCGGAGCTGATGCATATAGTGCTATAAGTTCGAGGTGCCGAGCGACCGAGAAGGTGGCCGGACTTTGTTGCCATATTATGGGTGCAATGAAGCCCCTAGCATAATGGGGCATGACACTATGTGCGGGTGCCATTATGACGAACAAAGCATCAATGAGGAACGATGGCCAGTAAGTGTCATTTTAGTTCTACGTGTTGTAGTGGAGTGATACGTCTATGCGTATGAGTACGGTGTATGCTATAAAAAGGGGTATGCTGGCGGAACCTGTCATGGCCGGACGGGAGGAAGCTGTGTGCGGATCCTAAGTGTATCCGGACTGTCCCCGCCTTGTGCAACCGAGCTGATTCCATGTCGCCAGTCCTATTCTGTGCAAAAGCGAGCCTGTAAAGAAAAATGCTTAGAGGCATTTGCATATTATAGAGTGGTTGAACCGAGGGGTTCTTCTCCAACTTATACCAGAGTGCGTGATCGGAGCCTGGTCGAGTCGGGCTATCGTTCCATAAAGTAGCTCGGACTCCTTTATTGGTTTCCGGGGTTTTGGCTGTCGAATCGAGGTTCGATAGAAAGGCACAACCTGCTACCTCAGCGACGGTGTACTTTCCAGTGTCGGGGTGGAGTTCGGCCTTGCCCATAGTTGTGACTATGTCACGTGGGTTTGGCATGGTACGGAACCGCGTTGAATCGAGCCAACGTGGTTCGTCCTGGTAGTATATAATAGTTACTGTATAAGGGGATAATGCCGAAGAATTACTCTTTGGTATGGTGTTTGTTTGGTGATCCGAAGATCACCTCCAGGGTGGCGGGCCTATAAAACTTGGCCTTTGCACCTGGAACGACATCTTTTAGAAGATGTTATTAGTGGGTTTGATCCTCGAGGGGTCAATACCTATCTGGTAAATTTTGTCCTGGCGCAGCAAGTTTGGGCTGCTGTTTATGCCCATAGGGGATCGTGTGAGGTGGAACCCACCAACTATTGGGTTGATGGTAGGTGCAATTAAATTGCCATGGTTGATATTGTCCGGACGGTCTATGTGATTGGAGATGATCGGCCATATTTTTGTATCGTGGGGTGACTTGTATTGTTGATTCGGCATCCCGAGGAGTACACATTCGATCCCTTGTTGGTTTGCGGAGGATTTTCCTTTGACCTCGCAACGTTTGGTGGTCCGGGCTCCTCGTTGTTTGAGACCTATTTTCATTGTTTCCGGTGCACGACCGGCCGTTTTGTTTCGAGGATCCGGCATTCTCTATTTGTATGCTTGGCCGCCATTCTAGGGGTACCATGGATTTGACATGGTTTGTCGAGTATGCTGCCCGGGCCGGATGGGCCTGAGCTGTTCTTTTTCCGCTGACCGAACTAGGGGCCGTAGAATCCGGCACCAACTCCCTTGCCTTTGTCATCATCATTATTTTTGTGACGCTTATGCCTTTTGTGTCAAGGTTTATGGATGTTGTCTCGCGGTTCCTGCGTGTTGCCCCGGACCGTGATGTATTGGCGTCGAGGTGTGGGCTTTAGGACCTCCTTCTCAGGTTGAGGTAGCAAATTGTGCTTTGGGTACCCATTGGTGGGGCGGTCAAGTCTGTATTCCTCGGCTGCCAGGACCTTAGTCCATCTGTCTGTGAGCAGATCTTGGTCAGCTTGGAGCTGTTGCTTCTTCTTCTTCAGGCTTCTTGCAGTGGCCATAAGCCGTCGCTGGAAGCGAACCTGCTCTACGGGATCCTCAGGCACGCCGAATTCATCGTTGTCGAGGCTCACCTCGTCTTCAGAGGGAGGCATGTGGTTATCCTCCTTCGAGTATCCGCTCATCGCCTGTTCATCTGGGCTAATCTGCCCGTCTTCCTGTCCGGCCTGCTCGAAGGCAGGCTGATCGGGATTGTATTCGTCTTTGGCACCATCCGGATTGTTTTAGTCTCCTGTGTCGGTACTGCTGTGGCGGGGCTTGGAGCGGCGCCGATGACGCCCATGCTTTGATTTCTTCCTTGAGGGGTTATCCTCCATTGCCTCATCGCCAT